>JANZLQ010000086.1:28828240-28896156 GCA_026212715.1 Elanus axillaris | reverse complement strand
ATGTCCTCCCCCTCCTTCTTCACTGACCTTGGTGTCTGCGGAGTTGTTTCTCTTACATGTTCTCACTCCCCAGCTGCTGTTTCTCCTTGTCCCCCAACTTTTTTTCCTTCTTAAAAATGTTATCACAGAGGTGTTACCACTATCGCTGATTGGCTCAGCCTTGGCTGGCAGCGGGTCCATCTTAGAGGCGGCTCTGTCGGACACAGGGGAAGCTTCCAGCAGCTTCTCACAGAAGCCGCCCCTGTAACCCTCCCCCGCTACCACAACCTTGCCACAGAAACCCAATACAAAGGGTTTGGTTGCCATGTTGTTGCTTGTGGTGTTGATCTCTCAAAGCAATTCTGAGAAGGTAAAGATAGGTTGTCTGAATGTCAGCATTTTCACAGCTTTTGTGTTTGATGCTTGTCCCCCTTTTTGTGTAGGGGGTGCATTTTTTTTTAACAAACAAGGGTACATTCTGCTGCCCATTGCACAGATATCCAGCTGGAGTAACTCCATCACTATTCCAGTAAACCGAGTAGTTTTGTTTGAACAAGTAATTTTCTTGGTGAATAAAAGCAAAAATGAGTGCTCCCAAGGTAATGTATTCTCAGCAGAAGTTGTTGGTTTAGCTCCTGTATTGCACTAACCGCACCGTACAAGCCTTTTTGCCCAAGTTAGTTAATTTGAGGCTCAGTCAAATATCTGTGAAGAAGGTGGTGTTCCCTAAGCCAAGCACCCAAAAAAACCCTGTGCTCTGAAACAGCTTTACTTTTAAAAAGACGGATTGGCGATCTTTTCCTTATTGTTTTGCCTTGCTCAGTAAGGCACGCCTGGGGTGTCATTCGTCTTTTAGTAATTGTCCTGAACTCCTGCTAGGTTCTTATAAAAGACAGTATAGAAAGCCATACTTTCTTATCTAACAATGAAAGTCTTTTGGATTTCACCTTATCTAGGTGACAAGCTGTAGATGCTAAAAAGGGGTTGGTGGTGCTACATATTCTTTCTCAAGGTGCAGTTGGTGTATGTTGTGTCTCCCCTCTTCAGGGTGTTTTTGCAACAGAGAATCTTAAATTAACAAGATCATGAGTATATCCCATTTTTACTTTACCTTTGAGCCTGAAGTTTCAGTTTTCTTCCTGCCACACTTCTTGCTGTCCTCTCCTCTTTCAGCCTGACCATGTGCAATTACTGCCTTCCCAAATGTTAGACTCTATTAAGTAACTACCACTTCAGAGCCAAACTGAGCCCTAACAGATTGCAAACCCACTGTGAAGCAGAGTGTCCTTCCACATGAGGCTGGACAATGTTCATTCCAGATTGCAGGTTTTTTCACATAATTATCCATGTATTTGAGATGAGTATATAAATTTATGGCACAGTATATAGTATGATTTGTCATGTAAAATTCATGGGATTTAATGCACATAACCGATTACTGCAGATGCAGTATTAATTAAATCCCTTCAGAGCAGTGTAGCCTCTTTGAAGAACAGCTTGCCCAAGCCCTACTTCTGAAACAGACAGTGAGTTATCTCTCCATGTGACATATTAGTCATTGAAATATCTCTTCATCAGGTTTTTAATCAGCATGCTTAGGCTTTTCTTCTCTAAAATGTGAGACCTGAAATGTTACCTATGACCAAATCATTCTTTCTAAAAAATAGGACCAGGGGAAGGTGAGGGATGAAACCTCTTTCAACAAACTGCACCACAGTCCCTCCTGGGGCAGGAACCGATGTACCAGAGTAACCTCCCTGAGGGGTGACAACACATGGGACTTTACAAGACCTACTCTGTGCTTCTGTGTAGGAGCTTTCTGCCATTTCAGCTCCCTGAGCTGCAGCTGCCTTGGGATATTTAGCCGTTGGGGTGGAGATGTTACTTTTGTCTGAGGTGCTGGTACAGTCACTGTCATGTCTGAATGGTTTGCATTTGTTCTTGCAACTAGCCCAGGATACGTGCTGGCAGACTTGTTGGTTGGTAACAGACTTCACCTTACCTGTGCTCGGTCTGCCTGTGGCCCCATGCTAAGGTCCTGAGTACGGTTGGGCTCTTCCGTCACCTCCTTTCAAGTCTTGAAGATGGACTGCTTGTGCCTTTGCTTCTCTGTCAGCCCAGTCTCACCTAGCTAGTTAAAGACCAGCTCTGCAAAGATGGTAGGCACCTTCTACCTGCTTTGGTGATTTTGGTAGGAATACAGGCACATAAATAGGTGGCTGGTGCTTCAAGTCCATTATGGACTTCCTGTGAAGCATCTAACGAAGGCCGTGTTGCAGCGGGGACCTGAAGTATGAATTCCAAGGCCAACTGAATTGACTAATTTACTGGATTGAGTTTCTTCTTCTGACCTTTGCTTGACCTTTTTGGGGGATGAAAAAAAGAAGTCAAGTCTTCTGTTCCTGGCCCGCCCCAACTGTACTTCCTCCCCAGAGCAAGCCTCCAGCGCAGCCTCTTGCCTTGTGGATGGGAGCCTGTCATTGCACCTGCCTACAGATTGTGCCCTGCAAGGGTGGGATGTGTGGGGTGTGCACATGCCCGACTTCTGATGTCCACTCTTGCTGGGCGGTTCATTGCTGTGTCCCTGCAAGAACAATAGGAATTACAAGGCAGCCGGCCAGCCAGTGCCCTGGCAGGTATTCACGCTCTGCTTAGTGTAGCTGTGTTGGCCAGAACTACATAGCTCCCTCTTCTACCTTCATCCTGGCTGAACTGATGTAGAAAGACACCCCTCAGTTAAAGAGCATTTCAGCTTCTTCACTGGTGCTTTGAAATATTTTCCCATCTCTTCTATCTGTTAATATTGGCAAGTTCCTGTGTTGGTAGGTTCCTGTGTTGCCAGCTTTTGTCAAAAGACAGGGGGTTGCTCTGCCAAGCTTCACCTCCTGCAGCCAAATGATAAATTACAACTTCTACCCTTGTTTTTTTGTGGCTGAGGAAGAAATGCCACGACATCAGAATTTTAAAATCTAGAAACTAGAAAAAAACCTGCAAACCTGAATCTTCATTGTTGTTAATAAAACCATTATGTTATATTGCTAGTCATCTTATGTGTGGAACACGTGGCAGTGAAGAACCCTTAACAAAAGTCACAGAATATGAATTTTACCATGAAATTTTACTAGGAGGAAATTCTCCAGGCCACAACACACTGACCCAAATCTTCATTCTATATTGGTTCAGCCATTTGGGCAGCACTACTTCTCATCTCTCATGTAGTAGTTTTGTTGGTTTGGTGGTGCTACTGGAGCTTGGGAAAATAATTTTCAGAGGTTAAAGAGTAGTAGTGGTATACTACAGGTCACAGTCCAACTCTGCCCGTTGTACTTTGCTCTGTCTTTGTTGAGGTCTGGCTGCCCTGGGGAGAGAGCTGCTTCTGCTCTCCAAAACAGCCCCTGTTTGTTTCCTCGGGAGAGTTGTCCTGCCCAGTCAAATCCAGCTTCTTTGTCCTTTTTCAGCAAGGGAACTAAAGGCAGAGACGTTAAATGACCAAGTAAGGCCAAACAATGAATCAATACCAGCAGCCGAACTGAAACTCAGGAGTCCTTAGCTTCTGCTCCCATGTTTTCTCTCCTGCTGGAGGAGACGGGAGGCTGAGAGGCAGGTGCCTCTGAGAGAGACAGCCTGCAGAGGACCAAATAAATACTTGCTTGTGTGCGACTGAACACAACCTCGTCTGTCTGTGCCTGCTGCTCTGAGGAGTTCAGTGTGCACTCCTGCCATAAATTGTGGAGCCAGATCCTCTCCTGCACTCCAGCTGCTTTGTGCTGCACAGAGGAGTGTGGCCCCAAGGCTGGCATGGCTGGGCAGAAGAGGGGACCACCTCAGGCTTACCATGCTGTGCTGGGACAGCCTTCCCTGGGATCACTGGAGGGCTCATACCTGGGGCAAGAGAGAGAGGGGATTTGTGTGCACCTACAGAAGGCTGGCGGGGGAGCACGCTGTGGCATTCCTCCAACCTCTGTAATTTGGATAGGGCTGAGGAAGGGGAACTCAGAAGGCACCAAGATCTACTTTGCTTCTGAGTTTTACCCATGCTCCTTGGCCACCCCTTGTAACAGGACAAGGAGAGGAAAATGTGTTGCAGGGTTAACTCGATAGATGCAAATGGCTCTCCTGAAAGCATTGCATACTTTTGATCAGTATTATTAACATTATGAGTCCAGGCGGTTTTATGCCAGATTTCAGTCCAGACTGGAGCTTGTACAACTGAAATCTATCCTCTCAGTGAGGGAGTTGCTCACGGAAAGAGCAATAGACCTTAAAATGCAGTGAATGGCAATATTGGAAATCATTTTCTTACAGTGTCATTTGATGTGCAGATAAATTTTTAAAAATTCTTTGCTTTATATTTTTAATGTATGACTTATTTAAATCTAGTGAACTTGTCAGAGGATAGTATGATGCTTGAATTAAATAAAGCTAGGTTGCTTGTATTCTTGGCCCTGATGGTATGAGGTGACTAAAAGGTTACTTACTTCTTTGTCCTCCTGGCTTTTTCTTCCAAGATACTTCTGACTGTTTCCTGGCTTTGTTTAGCAGAAGCATCCAGTTCTGTCTTTGAGCTGACAGTCACAGAGTGTATCATGCTATATTTATGCCTTACACAATATTTGTGTCAAAAAGCCTCTGTCTAAACAGACCCGATGTCAGTAAAAGATGACCCTGGAACAAATGGTCTGAGGTCCCAGAAAGCTGATCTTTCCCAAAAAGTGACTAATGGAAAATGTTGGTCTGAAACGAGTCAGATCCAGCTGCATGCATCTGATTAAAAACATCAATTGCTGGACATCTAAACCAAATAAAATAAGAAACATTTTGATTAAGCAAAACCAGGAAACCATAACCATTTCTCGGATGTGTTTAAAAATGTGTCTGTATCTGTTACCTGATACACTGATGCTTTCAGTATCTGTTTAAAGGGACTCCAGTGTTCAGACAATATATGCTGTAACTTCTATCCAAATTACTTTTGTTTCCTTGCATCCAAGATGGAAATTCCTGTCCCCCTTGACCATCCATCTCAAGATCAAATACAGCTGGTTTTCCTGTAACTCAGATTCTTCTTTCCAGCTGGCCTTCTGTGCAACTGATTTTTTTCAGACCTTGTATAGGTTTATCTGTATTGTTTTCACTGTAATCTGCACTTTGTGTAATCACAGGAAAATGGCTCTCCAAAACTTTTTAAGGGCATAACAGAGTATGAAATCTGAGAACACAGCTAGAAGAGAAAAAGTCAAGACAAGGAAAATTATGTTATTTCAAACACAAAATATGATCATCAGTCTACCTTAATTCAAAGGAATTCATGTCAGCATTAGCATGGGCATACAGCTTTGGAAGGAGCTGAAAATGCTTCCTAGTATACAGGGTACTATTCTTAGGACTTAGGATACCGTTATTCTGGTATCTTAAGTATTTTTGTGCCTTCTGTCAAACAAAAAACATGCTCAGTTCTTCAGTTGAGAAGAAAATCTAATTCTTAAGGTGTATCTTTCAATTACTTAACATATCAATAATCATTTTCTAAACATGACGTTAGTAATTACAGTCAAACTTGAGTGGATATAGTAAGTGGTGACAGTTGTGGCAAGAATTATTTCAGAAAAGATATGCCACTTCTTTCACAAGTAACACAAAGTGCAATCTTAATAGCACATTTTCAGGATGCCGGGCTGCTGAAACTAGTCTGATACGTTGAGATTTGGGCAGGTGGCCCAACAGAGGATTCTGCGTAGTGTGCAACAGAGCTGATACTCCTAGTTATGATGCATTGTGGCAAGATAAAAATTTGGATTTAGGAACAAATTTTCAGGAAATTCAGTCCCCAGTGAGCAGCTTGGGATACAGAGGAGTACAGCAATCAAAATTGTATGAGGTGTTGTATGTTAATGCCTATGCGTGTATTTTAATAATTTATGTTAGACAGAAGCATTAGGGGGACAGCAAAGAGGATTGCTCTCGGATCCAGCATGAAGTGGTTTCACAACTCTCCTAAAGAAACAAGAGGAGCTACTTCAGTACAGCAGCCCTTACTTCCGCCTGATTGGTTTTGGGGAAAGGGTGAGCTGGTCCATTACACACAGTCCAAGGGAATGTCCTCAGCTGTTTCAGAGGATAGCAAAATAAAAGTTGCCTCAGGCTAAATCCGTCTCCACAGTATGTTTTGCCATCTCTGTGGTGATAAGGTAGTTCCTGATCCCCCTGGCATACTGCCCTAAGGCAGACAAGGAGATTAACCTAAATTTAGCATGATATTGTTCAAAAAATAACCTCATCTCTCAGTTCTTCCCCAAGTAAGCAATACAGTTCTGATCAGTAGAGAAGGTAGGAAAGGGAAATGCCTTTTTTGTAGAATAGAGGCCTCTTAATTGCAGGATACCATCCATCTTCTCTGGATGTGTCTGACACTGAATTTCCTTCACTGGCTTGTGAAAAAGAAATATTTTATCAAACATCCTGAATTTTGCTCCTGCTTGGATCTAATTATGTAATTTGCTAGTCAGGGTGATTCTTAGATACTTAAATATGCAAAAGTAATTTTGAAGCTCTTTGAAGGTCTTTTTGAAAATTAGTTCGTAATTATACATAAACCTAGCCTGGAATAGAAGCATACAGATACTGCGGTGAAGGTTGGTTAAAGGTTATGTAGGTCATTAGGGTGAAATTCAAGATTTGATTGTGTTGGTTTATGTTCTCACTGCCTGTACTGGATGTAATCTAGATAGTTACTATATGATTTTAGGGGAAAAAGATGTTGACACTTGCCCAAGAAGCTGTGTTAAATCTATTCCTCTTGATGTAAATCTATTTACAATCTAAATTATATAAATTCCTGTTGTGTATAATAATTGCTGCTTCCTCCAAAGTATTTGTGATAAGCATCATAGCAGCTATCAAGGGCTAGCTTTTCTAAGATTTCTATGCGCCGAGTGTAAAATTCATCTGAAAACCTTTTCATGTAATGCTACATATAAGCTGAGTGTATTTGAAAATGTATTTTGGATGTATTTGGAGAGTTTATGCTAGGTTGGAAAAAACAGTCAGATATTCCACATGGGCAATTTATGTGAAGTCAGTTCTGGGCTTACTCATGTTTATTGGGGTATTTACTTCAGCAGGTCTCTCTGTAGGGATAAGAGTACAAGGATCTTAGAGAAAAAATAGGGGACAGCCAACATTGTTTGGCAGATGAAGATCAGCACTACAAACTGTAGGGACACCAGACCTGCATATTTGCATTGCTCCAGTACAGACTGCATCTCAGACACATGATCTTGTCACTGTTTTGCAAGCTCCTCCTGACTTTCTTATCACACTGTCCTAATTTGTGGCTGTTGCATCTGAACAGCACAAACAGGCTCTATTGGCTGACAGTGGTGGAGGAATGATTTGGCAGAAGAGTGCAATTCACTCCATGAAGAAATTTGGCCAGCAAGTCATTAAAACACACGTGGGCATGCGTGCAGACACACACACAGTGCACTCACATCTAGGAAGGATATGTAAATAATGAATAGCAGAGTCAATTAAATGCCTGCTGGCCTATCGGAGTTAAAAAGCTGAGAAGAGGAAGTTACCTACAATCCAGAGCAAAGCACATGATAAGGTAACAGACTCATGACTTAGGAATCCCCGAGTAGGTAATTCAGCCTTTCCAGGCTGCAGTGATGAATCACTGAGTGTTTTTCTGGGTGTGAGCCTTCAGGTGACGGGGACAATGTTGGCTGGAGTGGAAGTGACCTCAATAAGAAGCTTACTGGCACAGATCAGAGACCTTTCTAAAGCAGAAAGGCAGCAGGTCAGCAACAGACAGCACACCGCTAGGGTTTAATTGTAAGGTTAGGATTAAATAACAGTTGGTCAAGACTGAAGAGCACAGGTCTATTACATGTCTGAGACCAGATAGGTGCTGTTAGCATCTATCTCGACAAATGATATTATATATGCTGCCTTCAGTAGAAAAGTAATTCAAACTGCAGTGAAACAAAGTTGTAAAGGCAACAGTGACTGGACAAAAACCATGAGGGATTTTTCCCTTCTTTGCCATTCTAAAGAAGTGGCGAGACATTCAGGTTTCGGTTTTGACTTGTGATCAAATAACAACTTTGTAGTAGCACCATCAAAATCAATGCAGTTACATTAAGGATGGATTTAGTCATCTTTCTGTGATCACAGAATGGTGTATCCCTCTTAAGACTATAGTATTTGAACAAAATGCCTAAGAACCCTTGGCATGCCCCAGAGTTTTTAAAGTACATATGAATTTTTGACCAGAGTAAGTGTGGGTAGCTGTGTATTCTTATACAATAGCTCTCCATGACATGCTGTAAAATAGATTATATTGTAATACTGTAAGTACCTTCAAAAATAAGTTACTGAAAAAGCAAAGAAATAGAGACAAGCTAGCATAGCAAGCAAAAACTAGCTGTACCTACATAAACAGTACTCCTGTGCTCCAGAAGAACAGACATAGAGACACCACTGTAATTGTAGTGGTGGACAGCACCTCATAGGCTTCAGTGCTGTAAAAGAGGGTTTGGCTCTCACAAGTTTCCATGACCTTGTTGCTCACAGAATTTTCTGTTGTCTGGGCAGAACCACTGTTGCTGTGGCATGCCAGCTCTCCCTGCAGAGAGGACTGGGTGGAGAGGGCAACAAGGGGAAACTGCACTAAGACTTGACAAATCACTGCTCCCACTCACCATTACAGGAACTGTAAGAAGTCAGAAAATACAGGACTTATCCCTGTATACCTCCCAGACTGCCATGTAGGATTGTCCACAGACAGCAACAACCTAACTTTGCAGCCTTCTGCAAAACTGGTGGTTTTAAAGTGCAATCAATTTAAATTTTATAAAAAGACAGCTCTGCCTGTTGGCAGCAACGACTGCCTGCTCATTGTACTGAGTCGTATTCCCGTCAACGAAAAGAGGTTAATCTGTCTGCCCAACAATGGTTCTGACTTGTGGCTCACATAAGGCTTGATTCAAAGCTCGTCCACAGTCAGTAAAGGGGTCTGTCAGGAACATGGTAATTACTTTCAATAATGAAATATTAGAATTATGTAGTACATTATTCTCCACATTGTGAAATCCTTCTGAAATTTTCTTCTTGTGCCCAAGAAAATGTACCATTTACACGCATTAGCCTGTTCCTGTTTGTAAAATTACACAGTGCAGTGTAGCCTCTCTATGTGAATCAAACTTTGTTGAGACCAAATCTATGTAAGGGTTCCCAGTCTTGGGATAAATCTGTGCAAGGTCTCTTTGGCTACAAAAAGGACCACATAATGTCTAGTTTTAAGAATCACTGTGAAGAGTGTAGACTTGAGCAGAGTGTGGTTTAAGAGTATTTGAGTGGTGTCAGTGCCAGTAAACTGCTGAATGGTGTTAATTCAAGGACTCCTTCGCTCACCAGGCTCTAGAGTCTCCATAAATAAAAATGTAATATTTCAGCTCAGTTTATGCTATTATGAAAAGCTGAAAAATGAGACAAGAAAAGAAAGCAGTTTACAATTTCATGAAGTTTGAGAGTATGTAAGAAGTTTTATTTTGTGTTGAACTGCTATTTAAGTGCAAAAAGAAATTTCCTGTAGTCAAAAACTCTCTCTACTTTTATAAATTCAAATGTACATGTTCCATCAGCTCAGGCAAAGCCAAAAGTGTTTGGGACTTGGCAGAAAGTTTTTCTAATGAACGGTTAGCATTTATCTCACAAATAATATTGCTTTGTTTCAGTCTCTCACAGGACAAAAACACATCTGAGTTTTAAAAGCCTCATCAAGAAATCATTACCATAAGCCTGGAAACACCCTCTGTGCTTGAGAACAGAGAAAATGGAAACTAGCATGCTGTGCCAACTGTGCCCTCCTGTAGTTGTCCCTCTTGGAGATGACCCTGGATAAAAAGCTGCTGCATCCCATGACAGCACCTGCTCTAGCATTTTCAGTGGCAAGAAAGGAGCAGATCCAGTCTTGGGAGCTTTATCTTTTGTGGGGACCAGTTATGTGCCATAAGCCAAAAGAAATGGCTGGAAGGGTGGAGCTGATACAGGGTATTTTGTGAGGTAGCTACAACTCCTTGTCTGACCCACTCTCAATCTGTTAGCAGTTTGAATTTAAATATGGTTGCTTTTACAATGTTTTTCTCCCACTTAAATGTTCTGCAGTCCCTGGGAATATGAAGTCCTATAGAAACTTTTTGTTTGGGAAATATATCAATCCAATATTATCATAAAATATTACATGATTCATGCTGTGCATTTGGCTATGTTTACTTCATAGACCTAGTTAGTGATCTTTCCTAGGTCAGAACCAAGAACTTTTATTCAGGGGTAGACTCCATCCACCTACATTTTAACTTCTTAAATCCAGGCAGACATCTGGCTTCTCTTCCTCCAGTCCATTGACATCTGCACCCAAAAGACTTCCTCTGGCTGTTGGATAGCACAGAATGGTTTGTGGGACCAGCTCCTCCACCCAGTAAAACCACTGATGTTATAGAATCATTTAGGTTGGAAAAGGCCTTCAAGATCATCGAGTCCAACCATTGCCCATGCCTACTAGACCACGTTCTGGAGTGCCTTGTCTATGTGCTTTTTTAATACCTCCAGGGATGGTGATTCAACCACTTCCCTGGGCAGCCTATTCCAGTGTCTGACAACCCTCTCAGTAAAGAAATTTTTCCTAATATCCAACCTAAACCTCCCTTGCCACAACTTGAGGCCATTTCCTCTTGTCCTATCTCCAGCCACCAGACAGAAGTGACCAGCCCCCACCTCACTACAACCCCCTTTCAGGTAGTTGTAGAGAGCAATAAGGTCCCCTCTCAACCTCCTTTTTTCCATACTAAACAACCCCAGTTCCCTCAGCTGCTTCTCATCAGACTTGTGCTCCAGGCCCCTCACCAACTTGGTTGCCCTTCTCTGGACACGCTCCAGCACCTCAGTGTCTTTCCTGTAGTGAGGGGCCCAAAACTGAACACAGTACTCAAGGTGCAGCCTCACCAGTGCCAAATACAGGGGATCAGTCACCTCCCTGCTCCTGCTGGCCACAGAATTTATGATACAGGTGCTGTTGGCCACCTGGGCACGCTGCTGGCTCATATTCAGCTGGCTGTCAACCAGCACCCCCAGGTCTTTCTCTGCTGGGCAGCTTTTCAGCCACTCTTCCCCAAATCTGTAGTGGTACATGGGGTTGCTGTGACCGAAGTGCAGGTCCCAGCACTTGGCCTTGTTGAACCTCATACGACTGGCCTCGGCCCATCGATCCAACCTGTCCAGATCTCTCTGCAGAGCCTTCTTACCCTCAAGCAGATCAACCCTGCCTCCCAACTTGGTGTCATCTCCAAACTTGCTGAGGGTGTACTCAATCCCCTCATCTAGATCATTGATAAAGATATTAAACAGAACTGTCCCCAACACCAAGACCTGGGGATCACCACTTGCGACTGGCCACCAACTGGATTTAACTCCATTCACCACAACCCTCTGGGCTCATCCATCCATCCAGTTTTTCACCCAGTGAAGAGTACACGAAGATGTCACAGAGAGGTTTTTGCAGACCAAATTTTGATTCCCTACATGGGGTCTACAGTTCTGGGTGATATTTGTTCCTGGGTCCCTTTTTCGTGCTCTTTTATTCATGTGTTACCTCTTGCAATTAGATTTTACCACAGTAGATGACTTGATATTTTAATACTGTTGAACTTTTGCCTATTTCATCAGCAGTGGTGTTGGAATTGGGAGACTACTGCCAGCTCTTCCACATACTTCCCGTATAACCTGATGTACTGGGCATTTGGGCTGGGTAGTATCATCCTTACTCATGTTGATGAGCATTCAAAACACATGAGCAATCCCACTGACTACTATGGGTAAGACACATGAGTGAGCAATCACCAACCTGAGCAAAGGTTACAAAGTCTTGTGGATAACTTCTCTGCACCTGAGTTAACTAGTAGGAAACAGTATTATTTAATTTCCTTACTGAGTGGTGTAAGCTAAAATACCTTAGTAGCTTGAGAAGAAAGATACTGCAGAAGGGTAGTGGACTGCCAGTATGAAGTTATTAGGCTCGCCATCCTATGTTGTGATGTTCGATAGCCCCAGTAAAGCTCTCTCCAAAGCCCCAAACAGGAGACTTCCTCCCAGGTGTGAAATATTCTCGGTCAAGGTCCAATTACTGTCTCTGAGCTGTGCTCCCACCTGGCCTTCTGGAGAACTTCTCCCTCAGATCAAGCATCATGATCATGTTTTTAAAGATTTAATCTTTAATTAATCTTTGAAATACATTACTAAAAAGCTTGAAGTGAAATCCATTCAGAATGTATCTGTTTGCTTGATAGGGGGTTTGTTTGTTTGTTTCCCTTTGAAAGAAAAAAAATAATCCATTTTGTTTCTGCCCAGATGAGGAAAACAGGTCATGTTTATAAAGATGTGGGATAATACTCTCTTAACACTCCCACCCCCAAACAAACCATTGGTAAATGCTACTTAAACAGGTTTAACATATCTAAGAGATTAGGATCAGTCTTTGTCTCTACGCTAGCTAGCTTGCTTTTAAAAGTGATCTCCTTTCTTTGCCTAAACAGATGTTCTTTGTCTGCTGGGACTACTTGGCTGTAGAGCCATCCTGACAGCTACCTTGCTTCCTAGTCTCTCCCAAAGGGCCAAGACTTTTCCAAGTGGTTTCCTCCTACTGAAAAGACTATAATTAGCTGTTTCCCTCTTTTTTCCTCTGTTTAAAATTGGCATTATACAGCTTTTCTTCCTATCTTCTGAAACCTCATTTCCCATCCTGTCCTGCTTTTGAACATATGTAAAAGGAAATGCTATGCTGTGGGAGTATAAGCACATTGTTTAACAAAGACAAAATGCCAAGTTTTATAGTAAAGAATCAACATTTCCTTGCTTTCCCCTTAGGCTGTGACTTACCCTTCTGTTACCCAAAATACATATTACCTGCTTGTTTCTGAACTATGACTTCCTCCCCTTTTTACTAAACATTATTATTACCCTGTTTATTTCAGTAGCCTGACTATTAAGTTTTCCTCTTTTGCTCTAGTATATTATTCTCCCCTGTATCTAAATAATTGCATATTAAGTTTTCCTGTCCATTTCTATCAGTGGAATAGCTTTTGAAAATGTAAATCCAGTAGCAGTACTCACAGATTCAAAGATTTCAGCTAAGAATGGGTTTTGAAAGAGTGTTAGGGACAATTTCTTGGTTTATAGGGGTTTTGAAGCTGAGAAGTCTCAAAAATCTTATAAGCATAGACATTTTCTTGCAAAAATATTATGTCAATGTCAGAGATATCGTTGTTTATTTAGCAGAACTTAGTATTTTTAAGCTTCTCAAACAAACCCCAACAACAAAAAAACAGCATCTTAAAAAAATCTGGCTCTGCAAATTTATGAAACTCATCTTAGTTAAATTATGCATCAGATTTTCCCTACTCAATTATGCAGGTCTCAAAGCTCAGTTCACCAAAGAAATGACTGAAAAGCTATTTTAAATTATTTCATGTGTTTGTTTATCCAAGTCAAGCTTTGTAATCAAAATGTGACAATTAGTATTCCTTTGTAATTTAATACAAATGTATTCCTTTTTAATTTAATATAAATTTATTCCTTTGTAATTTATTACAAAGGAAGATATCTTTACAAAATAATTTTCTAGCTTTTTGCATAGGCTTTGTCAAGTACACTGTTATCTACTGAACTATATGTGTTTGAAAATAAATGTACAGCAGTTCAAACAGTAATTCTGAATTATTATGGAAGCAGAGCTGCTAGTATGTATTTCTTTATAGCTTTCTAGCCTAGGACATTTTGTAGTACATGTTCGCTTTGCCAATTAAAGTCCTGTGTCAGTCTTGGTCTTGAGAAGCCCTAAATCATGTTCATTTCCACACTTTGTTCCTGTCAGTTGTATCCATCAGTTCATAAATCTAAAGTCTTTCATTTGCTGAATTGAGCATCTCCACCCAGTCCAAAAGGATTCTGCATGTTTGCACACACTGAGTTCCAAGTTAAATTACCTATCAGACCCATAGAATAAGCACCCATTTAGGTTTTGTCTTTCAAACTACACAGAAGTTTACATACTAGACAAATCTCATTTACTCCCTCTCTACTGCTTGACATAAAACCTGATTCCAGCTTTTCTGCTAAGGTTTTTGCCCTGATATGGTCCTCAGTCAAGCAAGGACTGGCTCGTATAGCTAAAGATATGGAAGCTGAATTTAAGGCACAGTTAGAAGATAGAGGGATTCATAAGGAATACAATGGTGAATAATCAAGGACTACTGTAACCTTAGATAACTCAGGGAAGTCTATCTGTCTGTTGGCCACATTCACAATGTTCTAGGCAGCAGGCTATAAAGCTGGGAGGAGTAGAGAAAGGCAATAAAGCAATTGAGGACTTGGGGGAAAACTGTCATATTAAGAGAGTGAAATGGCTAGGATGTCTTCCTCAGAAAAGGAGGTGGTGGGTAAGTAAGGAGCTGATGGAAGGATATCCATCAGAGAATGTATATGGCAAAATAGAAGTTCCCACTATCATAATTCCAAAATCAAAGTGCATATCTGATGAAATTCAGAGTCAGTAAGTTAAAAATTATGAAAGAAAATGTATTCTGAAATTCTACTTTCAAAGGATATGAAGACAATTCACCTCTGAGAAAGAGTTAGTTTTGCCCAGCAATAAAGAACATCATGGAGGAAGAAAAGGAATACATATTTATTAATTAGCATTACCTGGAGGAATTTCTGGTAGTGCAAATGTAGTTAGTTGAACAGGAAAACATCTAAGATGTGAGCGGTTTCATTTACACTCTTGGAAAACTTGGAGATTATTCAAGATCTTTATTGTACACCTTGTCTAAACCAAAGCTTATTGCTGGGTTTTCAGAGTCAGGTTCTCTGGTACACGTAGGCTGTGTACAGTAGTATACACTAGTAAATGAAGTGTATAACCTAGTAAATCAAGTGTGCATGGGAATGTTCCCAGACACAGAGGCCAATTGGCATGGCAGACCTCATGCCTGTGCTGGTAAACTCTCTCCGCAGCAGCGTAGCTGCCTCAGACTGCCTATTGGGAATGGTCTCTGTAACATTACTCTTCTCAAACTAGCCACGTGAGTAGTTTAGGAGGGGACTAGTTAGCATGGGTCAAAATGGAGCCAGGGAACAATCTGACAGTTTATCTGCATAAATGATTGCTTTTAACCTACCAGTATAGACAGTCACAGAAGACTGGCAGATGTCTGGGATCTCTGGTGATAAAAGGAGTACTGTAGAGGCTTGGTTCTGCTTTGTTGGTATTAACATAGGTGTATTCTTCATGGACTGAGTTCAGAGCAACAGCAGTGTGCCAGTTCCACAGATTCTGTGACTATGTGGTATCAGAAAGGAGAATTAGTAACTGTCGCTGGGAGCACTTACACTGAAGTTATGGACCCCATGAGCTGTTCTGCCGTAAGGATTGCACAGTAAAATAAATGGCTCTCTTATTGTTTGACCAATAAGACACAGATTTGAATTAAACAGGGACACACTTACACTGTGACATCCTTTATCAGTGGAGACAACTTTCTACTTAAAAGGAAGAATGGCCAAATAGTGGTACATGAATGCAAAGCTGACATCAACATACAGAAAAGATACTACACTTTCACCTTTTATTTTAAAATTACCTTCAGCCCCTAATACAGCCAGGGCACTTCCCCACATGCTTCTGCCACTGGCAGCAGAGAATAAGCCTTAGAGAACAAAGTGTAGCAACAGCAGTGGCAGCAGCATCCCTGCCAGTACCCAGCCCTCTGCTGATTCAACATCGTAAACAGAGCAAACAGACTTTCCTTGCATAGCAATTAATCTAATGGTGCTTTAAAACAAGTCTTTGCCCCCTCTCCTCACATGACTGGCTTATTGAAAGTCCTCAGCAGAATCTGCTGGTTTAACTTTTCCACAGGACGGTAACATTCAAATTATTTTGACATTGTGAAATCTGGACTCTGCTAAGCAGGTAGGAAAAATAATAAATGCTGTTAGGTTACTCTGAACTGTCTGTTGGTATTCATGTCCCAGAAGCCAACTGGTAGGAATAACAGCTGTCAGGGTCAGTTATTCTGGAAAGACACTTGAAGCAAAAACTGCTGGTTAATGGGGATACCTGAAGGAGGCATGTTGTCAGAGGAACACAGCTGAAACCAGCCTGAAGTCTCCCTTCTCACATCTCCTGTAATTAAACATAATAGAAGTTAAGATTTTTCTTCAGACGACACTCATGAGGAGGATGTTGCATCTTACATAAAAAGAAATAAGAGAAATTTACTCCAGAATACAAAATCCAAGGCTGCAACACAGCCAGAAGCATTTGGCCGAGGATGGCGAGCCAACGGCAATTGCTGCAGGGGAAACCGCTGCAGACTTGACCACAGAGACATTTCCAGGCAGTCAGCTGGTGCGAAGGAATAGGCATCTGTGTGGATGGGAGACATCCCTGCTGGATCAGATCAGGGTATTTGGATGTCTGAGTTAAAGGAGCAGTCCTCTTTGCTTAAAGGAAATACATCTGTCTATCACATTGGGCCTAGGATACATGTGAATGGGTGAGGGAGCAACCCTTAGCTCTAGGTGAACAATCGTTTTGCAGAAGTTCCTCTCTGCCTGTTCCTCATCCTTTCTCAGATCACATGACTGAGAGGCTGGAGAGTTTGCCTATAAATCATCTATCCTTGAGAAGTCTGCAATTTGTGAAAGGAAGCTTCTGAGCAGCTGTAGTCTGAGAAAAAGGCTGGGAAAAAAACAAAAAAAAAAAACCAAAACAAAACAGAAGGTTGTTGCCAGCTGAGGTCAAAGCTGAAGCTCAGCAGGGTTTGGTTGGGGACAGCTAGGGAGCAGTGAAGAGGTTAGCAGTTGAAAAAGTGGACTGGAGTATGCAATCAAAAGCGGGTTTCCGAGTGTTGGGAAAAACAGCTCAGCAGGTTAGAAACCCACTGTAGGTACCAGGATGAGGGAAGGCCCTGATTTTTATCTGTGTTGCAACCACCTCACTGACTCTGAGTGGTCTGTGGTGTCAAGGGCTTGCCTCTCCACAGAGACACTGCGGGCCTGAAAAAGTGCTAGGAAACTCTTCTCTTCAATTTGACTGTCATTAAACATTGAAGGGAAAAGAAACCCCTGGGTCTGATGTGGAATTAAAGCTTCAAACTTGCCCTGTGAACCAAAGGAGGAGCCGGTTAGGAAACATGACAGACGCACCAGCTATCAGAAAGGTGGGAAAAATATTCAGGGTGGGTACAGTCCTTCACACAGAGAGTAGTGATGATAATTAGGATGGCCAGGGACTGTCACCATACTGTGACAAATCTATAAAAGTATAGTTCGGCCCCACCTTACAGCCTACCCTCCTTCCCCTTGGCAGCAGAGCACTGTGGGGTGGTCAGGGCGGCCGGGAGAGCCTCACCCATGAGAAGTGCAAAGGTGGCTGCCAGCACAGGTGTTCAGGGGACTTCGAAATGTCTCTGGTAGGATATCCAGAATTAAATTCACATTCTGGAAAAATCAGTCAGGATTCTTGCAGAGAGAAAAATGACGCACGATAATGATAGCGTTTGCAGTCAACCCAATTACTGAAGTAATGTTATGGGGAAAAATTCTCATGCTACCTGGGAATTAAATTACCAAATAAATTCCTTCAGCTGGAAGCCCCCAAAATGCCTTGATAAAAACACAGCCAAAGAAATGTAGTGAAGTGGTAAATTGAGAACTGGAAGAAGAGCAGGGCGGTAGAGAGCTCACAGTCACAGTGCTCCAAAACATCTGTTTGAACCATAGGAAAAAAACCCCAACAGTGGGTGCTGCATGCTTATGGTGGAAAACAAAGCTTGGAAATAGAAGATTCACAAAACAAAATCAGAAATATTAGTATGTTTCATGGCTCACTGCAGGGTATAGAGTTTTTGTGCTGATTTATTTTCATGTCCTATTACAGTCACATTTCCTCTTCCATTTGTTATCATAACTTTAAAGGATTATCTTTTCAATTTAACTCTTCTGTGACAGCTTTGTCTGTAGTAGCAGTATTTTATTCTTTTAATAACCTTGGGTTGATGTAGCAATCACAGACAAAAGCTAGCAAGCTCCCGATAAAGAACATCTTTTGGGTAAACGCATTACAGGAGACAAACTGAATGATGTGATACACCAAAAAAATGCACAGGTGGGTTTCAAGCAAATGAGAAAAGGTACTTTGTGGTACAGCAGGTCCTTTTTTTGTCCTCAGCATTTCTTAGGCAAACTCACTGTGATCGACTCTAAATGTCAGCTGTTAGTTGGATAGCATAGTGCATTTTTATTTCTTCAGTGACTATTTTTAATGTCAAGAACAGCTGTGTTCAGTCTTTTTTCTTAAAAAAAAAAAAGTATAGAGCTTAGCATCCAAAAAAATTGGCTTTGTGTGGCTAACCACAAGCAGGGCACATGACTGAGTGCTGCATCTGTTATGTCCCCCTTTAGTTCAAACAGTTTGGACAAGAATATTCTGTAAATTTAAAGGGGAACTCCCAATTTACAGAATGCATTTAGAGCTCCTCATCAAAGCAAGCTTCATATTTTACCCACTACCAAAAAAAAAAGAAAATCTGTACTCTGGAAAAGGGAGCTGCAGAATTTACTCCCCTCTGTCTCCTCTTTTTAACCTCAATGTAAGGGTCAGATTTCCAGGAAATACTTATAAATTTTTGGACATCTGCCTTTCCAGGGTAGCTAGAGCTACCTCTAGGGCTGTTTCTAGTAATTTGAAGAAAATAATTGTCAGCTAGTTTGAACACCTTAATACTCACGTGCAGAAAGATATGAAGCACTTAAATCCCTAAGGTATCATTTCCATTTTAGCAGTGGTAATAAATTGAATGCTTGAGTAGACTTACTGGTCCTGCTGCTAGTGACAGTAGATTTTTCAAAAAGATTTGAATACCTACTCCTATAAGATATCTTGGAACAGCCAACTATTTAATACTCCCACTAATGAATGGTCCTGTGCCCTGCAACCAAAGAAAAATGCTTTTTTGCAAAACCTAATCTGAGGCAGTGATTAAAAAAATTTCATAGATACTTGAAATTTTATGACCTACCCACAGTTGCATAATTTCCTCAGCAGCAATGCAAGGTATGCAGACTACAAATATTCTTTTGTAGCCCATCATCTAGCCACAGGCTTTGTTTTTTCTTCTGTTGTACATTATTATCTCTTTACTAGGATAGCATGGTCTTTATTAGCTACAATGTGCAAAAACAAATCATGAAAAGTAGGGTGAAAAGGGTCCTCAAGATTCCAAGCTCCTTCCTCGAGACAGGAAAAACTATATAAAAGGAACACATGTAGTTACTGTATAATGAAATTCATGAAAGCTTTTACTTTCTCCCTTTTTTTTATCCCCTTTTGGGCTTGTCTGGTCTAGAAGACAGTTTGTACACTGGAGATCTAACATGGGTTGACATGAGAGAGAAATGTATGTGCACTAGAAGGAGGCTTCATAGCTCTTCCTCTAGCTGCAAGACACCTTAACCATACTAGAGAAAATGCAGATGAACGATAGATCCTGGAAATTATTATCGCTTTGCATTTGCTTTAGACCACTTCTTGTCACCTTGACCTGCATTCATTAAAGATGGGCTCATGAATGCTGTGGGGCTGCTGATCAGCAGCTTCTTTCTATGAAGTCATTTCATTGTCAATTCTCTCTAAAGGAAACAGTGGCTCAAAACAAGATTTAAGGGATAAAGGACGCTAAGGCCTGGTTTAGTCTTTTGGTGATCTCACCATACAAATGCCACAGGACTGAATTTCTTATATATGGAAACACAGTCAGCTAGAGACCCTGAAATCCCCCAAATTTCCATGATGAAAACACAAAAAAATGTAATGAAGTAGCAAATCTGTTAGAATTGGAAAAACACAAGCAGTCTGAAAACTCAGAATCACATTACTCCAAAATATCTGTCTGTGTTGTGGGGAAAAAAGTGTGAGTGAATGCTGCATTCTGGAACACCGGAGCACAAACATTAAACCAGGGATACAACACATTCCAGATCCGTGTTGGTCAGGCCAGTAAAACAATAATCCTTATTTTTATAAAGGAGAACACCTAAGTTAGTTTGTTTACAGTAAAAAACATACACTCATGACAAACAGCATTTATCCATAGGGTCTGCAGCTTTGCGTGATCACTATCGTAATGCAGAACAAAGCATGCCTTATGATGGTTTGATACTGACCGTACTGTTAATTTGGGTGTAAATGCAATATATGCCAAGTGCCCATAGATTTGCTCCTCACTTCGTTAAACTGTCTTGAAAAGTGCAGCCTGGTGCTATGTTGTCAGACTCACAGAGTGCCACTGCTCCCCTCCATAGAAGCTCAAGACTGAAGCAAGAGGGGTCCAATCTCTCAGGTTAGTCCTGCAGCCTTCTGTAGCTTTCTCCTCAATGAGCTACTCGGTGAGGCTGAATAACTGGACCATCATCTAGATGTGCCTGCAAAGAATAATTAATTACATCTTTACTACAATTAGCAATATGTGTCCAAAGACAATTTGTGTGCAATCCTTGGCTTCTTAATGTTGACAGGGCCTTGTCGTAGATGTACCTGTACATTTAATTGAATTACATAGCAGAACACGCTCCTCTTCTGCTACTTTGCTTGTTGAGACTTCAGTCCCCTGGGACAGCAGGGTACAGCAGCTGGCAGAGTCCTTCACTACAACAGGAAAAAATGGAAATATGCCAAAGGCAGTCAGCACTCCGGATGGAAAGGGTCAGCAGCACTAAGAATCAATAGTGCTAATGGTATCTCACTTTTGCTAAAGCTAGCAAAGAGCAAAACAGAAACATTTGTAACTTTTAAAATAGTCTTTTCACTAAACTGTATTCTATTTTTCAGGAAAGCTGAGTTCAAGACCTATGGACCTCAGCAGCCCTTGGATTGAAAGCCAAATGAATATAAAGTATGGACAAAAAATCCAAATGCAAACCAACTAAAGTGCATGATAGATACACTTGCACAAGTATCCTAGCTCAGATATAAGCACATATATTATAGTACCAATCAGCATACAGTTCAGAAGGGAATGCCAAAATAAGCATGATATTAATGTTAGGTATTTCAGGAAATCTGTTTTATTCCTTGCACAAGAAAGCATGATTTGTTGTATCATTTCTTTCAGAGCTTATACTGCTAAAAAAATACATCTATCACTGATTATTCTGCTGTAAAGGCAGAAAAAGAATACTAGAATTGGTCAAAACATTTATTACACTTGAAGGAGAAAAGGGAGGGAAAAGTTGTTTCACACATTATTATCTAGAGAAAGAACAGATCATCATGACCAAGCAACCTCCTAACTGTTGCAGTCATGGGGCTTATCCATAAAGGTCTGCACTAGGTGTTTAATCCACACATCCCCCTCTCCCTTGAGTGTGATCAAATTTGCACTGAAACATGACCTTTGCGACCAGCTTCACAAAAAAAGATAAAAGTGCTCTCAAAAAATTGACAGTGTCCAAAAGCATATTGCAACAACATTTCATCTCCAGAACACCAGCACTTTGTTTCTTCTGTGTAGCTTTTTCACAGCTTTGATGGTCAGCAGCTGTTCTTACGGGTTTTTAAAGTGAAAATTGAGTCCAGGGAGTCCACCACAACTTAAAACTGTTGGCTTCACAAAGTTGTGTTAAAAAAAAACCAACACCATCAGAGTACAGAATTTAGCATTAGCATAGCATTGCACTTCCCCCCCCCCCCCAGTGTAAAGAAAACAGCATATTCACACACAGCACAAACCCAGTCTTAGCTGGGTGTTTATTACAAATGTAACTATGTCAAATCAGAACTTGCCTTGAAAAAGGCCCACATAGTATGCCACAGTTCAGATAATAATGGCCTTTGATTACTAGCTCTAAGGAGACAAACCCCTTAAGTCAAAAGCAAATGCATGAAGCACAGCTTTCCTCAGAACTGCTTATTCAGAGACAAATTTGGAGACTGAAAAACTCGAAGGAATTTGGGTGCAATTTTGAGTGCATTTTTCTAAAGCAGCTTTTATGAACCAGGGAAGCATTGACTTAACTTCCTACAGTATTTCAGGATTGGCTGCCTTACTGGTTTGATAGTGATCTTCCAGCACCAGGTGCAGAACAAGATTGAAAAATGTGTCTGTAATCTCTTGAGCACCATTTTAAACCGCCATGTAAAGTTCTGGGTAAACAAGAAGCTACCATGCTTTTGTGCAAATGCCACGCGATTCAAGAGTTTACAGCTTTTCTGGCCAAAGACTCCCAACATACAATAAAGGAAAATAAGCATATGTTTTCCTCAGAAAATGTTTCATTACATGTATCTTTCAGATAGGGTGTGCAAATGATGCCATGCTTTACAGAGCAATGCACAAATGGGATTCAGCAGCTGCTCCCCCTGTTGCTCTGTGCAGATAACATTAGGTTTCACGGATGTTTCAGCTCCTATCATTTCCTGTCCAATATTGGGGGGAGAGGAGGAGAGAGAAGATAGGAAGAAGCAATATTTTATCTATATCACTCTCTGGCAAACTTCTCAGAAACACCAAAGAAATGGTGTTAACCCAACTCTGAAACAGAAATGCTGGTCAGCTGAAAAGAAACACAACGACACCCAAAGAACCTCTACTACTTCTATTGTTGATTCATAAAGTCATTGCTTAAACTGTTCATTTTAAGGCTTGGAAATGTGAAATCTCTACCCCTTCTTTCAAGCAAGAGGTATATTAGGTGATTAAGGTAAACATGATAATTAAAGGAGTAAGAAAATCTTGAAATGTCTTTGTAATTACTCCCTAGTCATTGTTAGCCTTTCCTGATTAACGTAGTTAGAAATCTTGAGCTAAAAGCATGTAGTGTGGAACTGACTCTATCATAAACATCACACTGATAGCGTCTCAACCAAGAAAAAAAAAAGTCACTTCTTACTTTATAAAAAATAAAAACACCCTTGAAAATAAAGACCTAGGACAATATACTCTCAGTATGCCTCCTGCAAAGATTTTGGAAATACATGGATTTGACTGGCTGCTCCATGTGCAAAGCTGTTGCTACTGAAGATAATAATTGTTATTCAAAATTCCTCCACAGCTGTGGTGAATGTCTCTGAGCCATGTGAGTTACCCCAGTGCATCACCTAGGTAATGCTAAAGGCACAGCCTGCTAGCTGGGGGAAATCCAAGGTACACCACCTCAAGTTGCGCCTGAGGACAGTAGCTTAGAAACACAAACCACAGTTCTTTCTCCAGATGGCTTTCAGCCTGAAGGTTATCTGAATAACCTTATTTTTATTTTATCATTCCCCACCAAGCTTGCATAAGTCAGAACATACAAGGTCATTGACTTTCCGTGATCTTGAAGCTACAGGCAGGCCTTGCCTAGCAGAGAACAGTATTTGGCGAATGTTCTCCATGTCCTTTGTCAGAGTCCATCTTTAATTAAAAAATTTGCATAGTGCTGTTGGCAGGAGCTTTTCATTTGAGGAGGCACTGCAACAGATCACTTCTCACTGAACTGTACTGAAGCAGTTGTTCCTGGGAACTACTGCAGACAAGGTAACTGCAAAAATACATGCTTAGTAGAAATCTGTAGAGAGAACATTAAAAAAAAAAGTCACTTATATGCAAGGTAAGGGATTTTCTTCTGTATTTGATTTTTTTTCTGAGGTGGAGATATTTAACTATTATAGCATACTTTGGGGCTTTAGCACAAAGTGAATAATGAGCCAACTGTGTTTGAAAGCTGGTAACTCCATGCAGAGTACTCGACTTCCAACCTACCAAATGCTTAAGTATGTGAACAACCCTGCTGAAGCCACTGAGATTTCTTATATGCCTAGTGCTAAGCAAACATTTAATCTTAAATTGACTAGGACTCAGCTTGGTAGCAGAAAATTAACTAATTTAGAAAGTTTTTGAAATGTTAGGTGATTTCATCAGCAATTTGTTGGTATTTGGCCCTTTGTATTAAGCAATAATCAAGCTTGCAGCAAAGAAGAGATATGTTTATTTGCAAGCCAAAGAGATTCCTAAGAATGTTAACACAAGAATTAATGGCAATTAGTTGCAAATAGTATTGGAAAGTTCCCATCAAAAATAATTTTCCCAGAACATTCTCTCACCCTGAAAGAAATATTTCCTTCATCCCTCAAACTTGTCAACCAAGACTTATTTTTAGGAGTACCTCACAGTGGAAAACTTTAAACTGAAGATTTTAAGTATATAGAGAAGCTGAATAAATCATGACTTTGTTCTTCATCCCCCAGATGGCAAGCAGTACTCTCTTAAAGCATACTGGTTAGCAGCTGTAGACTAAGCTCTTCTGGCACTTGTTCTGACCAAAGGTAAAGAATGACACAGATTGGAGCTTATGCAAAAGCCACAAGTTTATTAGAAATCATACAGCAAAACAGCATCTGGTGAAGGGTAAGAAGGTGCTTTGTATACCTGTCAGCTGGGGATCCCTGAACAAGACAACCAGCCTGGGAGGGACCACATGGCAAAACTGATCCTTAATACAGCTTAAAGGTGGTATCATAAAGGGTCATTTGTGGGCCGCACACAAAGGTTTCACTTTAGATACTGCTGTTATAAAGAGTAAAAAGTTGAAATTGCTTTATTTAATTGAATTCTGAAAAAGTTAAAAACTTCAGTAAAGGAGTTTGAAAACTTCTCAAGTTAATCAGCTCACTCGAAAAGTGGTGGCGACTGAACAGCCAGCTTCCTCTTAATTCCTCATCCTCACACTCCATACAAACTATTTCACTGGCTCTACCTGGAAAATCTTTTCAAACTTAAAAAACCTGTGAACATATTCTTCTCTTTTAATAAAGCTGTCTTGCTGAGAAACTAAACCAATGGCTGAAGAGAAGCTTCTAATTTCTGTGGACATGGGAATGCAGATGTAAAGAGTTACGCAGCTTCCCAACAGCCTCTTAGGACTCTCCTTGGTCACCCTGACTATTACACCATGTATTTCATTCTACAGAGAGGAAACATCTCCTGATTCCAGGCCAACCACTATACATAGACAGATGAGAAGTTGCACTTTTTTGGATGGTGCAGCACCTTGCAGGTCACTGCCTCCAGCTTTTCCCATCCCCTTTGTTTTAACTTCCCATCACGACTCTCCTGAAGGCTGAATATCAAGTGGGGTCACAGCCCATTTTTATGAGATGGCCGCAGAGCAGCCGACAGGAATGCTACCGGCTCCTCGATGTTATTTTCTGCTGTTAATAACTGCCATACACCTAAGGCCGGCTGGAAGAAGAGGTCAGGGACGACACACGTCCCACCAACAGCTCCAGAGGGAGCATGGCCGAGGAAAAATTGCTTTCCTCGCCGTACAGTTGCTTCGAAATTTCTGTTCAACAGCAAGCGAGGAACAGATAATGCCTTTCTGGGGGTCCCCTCCCCCACACCAGCGGGAATTTGAGGGCAAACCCTGACTGCGAAGCGAAGCCGCTGACGGCAATGGGGGTGGTGGTGGTGGTGTCGGTCCCAACCCGGCGGCCGCGGGGGCACGTCCGCCCCCCCCCGCACGCCGGGGACCGAGCGGGGCGGCTCCCCCGGGGCTTCCCGCTGCGCCGCGGGTCCCTCCCTCCGGCCCTGACGGAGAGGCTGGGGACAAACAGCCCCGCCACCGCCCCCGGCTGCCGTCCCGCGCCGTGCCGATCCGTGCCGTGCCGGGGGAAGGGGGTGTGCAGGGGGTGTGGGGAGGGGGCACCGCCGTGTGGCTACATCAGCCCCCGCCCGCTCAGCGCCGGGGCTTGCTGCTGAGCCGCCCAACGGCCCCCAGGCGGCGGCGGCGACTGGGGGACGCAGAGGAGGAGCCGCCTGCGCGGCCCAGCGGCGGCGGCGGCGGCGGGCGGGCCGGACACAGCGACCGAGCAGCCGCGGCCCGCGGCGGGGAGGGGAGAGCGGCAGCCCAGCCCGCACCGGCAACGCCATGGCCACCAAGGTGAGCAGCCCCCGGCGCGGATCCGGGGGTCGTGAGGCGGCTCCGGGGCGCCCCCTGCGCCGAGCCCCCGGGCGCCGAGCAGGCCCCGCGGAGGGGCTCGGTGGGCGGCAGCCAGAGCTCTCGGCGGTGGCGGACGGGCGGGAGGCCCCGCGCGGCACGGGCTGCGTTTCGGGGTTCAGGGGAGCCAGTCCCCTCCCCGGGGCCTGCCCCTCGCCGCCGGCCGCGGGAGGGAGGGAAGGAGGGAGGGGGGGAAGGAGGAGGGGGCCGCCCGCTCCCGCCGCGCCGCGCCGCGCTGCGCTCGGGCCTCTCCGCCACTGCCCGGCCCCTCCGAGTGGCGCGGAGAGCTCGGCGGGGCAGCGCCGGCTCCGGGGCACGGGAAAGTTGCTTTTTGCTTCTATTTCTGCCTCGCCGTCCCCCCTCCTCGCCAGCCGGCTCCCCCGGAGCGACCGTAAGGCCGAAAAGCTGGCGGAGGCCGAGGGCTGCTGCTCCCGCAGCCCGGGCGCCCCTGCCCTGCTTCCACCGTGCCCGGCGAATCCGGCGCTGGCCGGCACACCGCGGCGGTGGCAGGGGAAGGCCCGGGGCCGCCGGCGGGCCCTGCCTCCCCGGCCCGGGACGGGGTGTCCCGGCTGCCTCACACTCCCCGGCCGCCCCGTCGCGTCAGGGCAGCTGATGGCAGACCGGGGGATAGGTGTGCTGGGTCTCCTGTGGGAGCCCGGAGTCCGTAGTGTGCGACCTGTTAATGGTAGGGGTCTGATAATACAACACCACCCCCCCCCAAACCAAAACAAAAACCCAGAAGGCAGGAAGTGAAATTGTTTTGTTCTGTTCTTCAACAGTATCTGCTGTTTAATGCAACGGTTAAAATTAGCCCATCCTATCTGAAAGTGATCTCTTTCTAAATTAACAATATTTATTTACTGTATTGGTTGATGAAAGAAAGCATCTCTGCTTCCGTAGGTGTGAGTTAACATCCACCAGTAAATGTCATCTGTAACTTTTCTAAATAGCGCAGTGGGCTTTTTGGGTATTTGAAATGATACTTCGAGTCACCTGATTCCATGAACTTGGCCAGCAGTTTAAAAACCTCTTTTTACTGAGGTCGGCTCTCATAGAGTGCGCTATTTGTGTTGCGCTTCTCAGCACTGGAGGAATTCTGCATCTTGAGTGTGTCAAATTTAATGTATAAGTTGCTGTCTCTTTAGTGGTCACTCGTGGTTTAGTAAACTTTTTCAGAAGCACAGAGAAGTTGGTTTTAGCCTTCAAAATCAGTTAGGTGGTTAAAGAGGTATTAATGTAGTGAAATTTATATTCTGTTGAGGTTTTAGAATATTGTTGATGGACTCAGTTTTAATATTGGTCGTTTCCACTGGTTTGTGGGATGTGTATATGATTAATATGTCATCAACCTACCTATTGTGCGTAGCAAGAAAAAGAAAATTACTTCTGTCTACGCATATACTACATAATACACAGTATGCTAAGCAGATACTGTACTAAAACAGTTCACTGTTTCTCTCCTCGCTTTGAGGTGCAGTATCCTTATGGGATCCTGCGTTCTGTGCCAAACACATGAAGCCATTTTATTCATACATTTGGAAACTTTCATTTTGCTTTTCTTGAAAAAAAAAAATTTTGGACTCATTATGGCCTCAGACTGAAGGGTGTATAATTTCTAACTTCCTTACGGGGACTGAATTGAAATCAGGTGGGCCAAGTTTTTTTCATTCCACACATTGCAAGTTATGGTAATTTACTTTAAATTGAAGGTTAAAATTGGGAAGTGATAACCAGTAAAGACTTGATATTTTATTGTTATTATTTTGATATGCTAGCAACCGAGAGCAGTACTGAAGAGAATCTTACTTTATTTTCTGTGAGCTTTACCCACGAGGGAGGTTGCTCTCTGGGAATTGCCCTGGTTTGGATTTTGTTAAACTTGTGCAAATGTCAGCTATAATAAAGGATGCTTCTTTTTTTTTAACAGTGTAAGGGAGTAACAGGCTCAAGAAACAGTTTTTAGGAGCTCAGCCAGCTAACCAGTCACCATTTCACTTGGAAAGTAAATTTTGTTTTTTAAATTGTAAACAAACTTCTTGCCTTCTGCTTGCATTCCTTCCAAAATAGCCTACTTTTAAAAGAAATATGCAAAGTGTATTTGTATCATATGTGAAAAAGTTAACAAAGCTAAACTGTAATTAGTCATCTGGAGTGTGAATTTCTCAAACTTTAATGGTGTCACATCCTATATAGCTGGTAGGGGCGACTGACAGTCAGGCGTGGCCTGCGCTGCATGGGCTATTAGTGCTTCCTGAATTAATTCCTGTTTAAACTGGAATATACTTTCCAAGGAGGGCTGGGAGAAAATTTGGTCTTGATTTGAATGTTTTCAGGGATGGAAAATCCAGTCTGTCTTTTTTTTCTTGACTTTTCTTTTTTTTTAACCATCAACTCTCTCGCAGTTGATGCTTCTTTATTTTGAATCTAAATTTGCCCAGCTTCTGTTTCCAGTTTTATACTTTTGTCTGTAAGATTTACTAGAAGATTTGCTTGTATCAAAGTGTTAGGTTTCCCGTGGGGTGGAGGGGAAATAGAGATTTCTTCCACAGCTGGCTTGTAAAAAACCCTGGGTGGTTTTCTTGCCTCCCACTTTAATATAAAGCACAGCAATCAAGTTCCTAGAGTTTCCCAGTACGAAGACATGGTTTACAGTCGTGTAATGTGCTGGCTCTTCCCTGTACCATTCAAACTCAGCAGATTTCTGACTGAAATAATAAAAGCTTTTAGGGGGAAGGACTACTATTTTCATGCAGAAAGGCTTTTACCAATGCCTTCCTAGCATATTTGTTAACTGGCAACTTGGTAGGGAGTCCTCTGTTGAAACACTCATGGGTGGCTGTAGGGCTTAAGTACTCTGAAGGCCATGGAGGCTGCGTATCATGCTGCAAGCTGAGCTAGCAGTCACCATTGCTCCTTCTCCTTCCTTGTTCCTCATCCTGGGCTGCCTGTATGTCCCAGGATGTGACTCCAACACTTGTCAGGCCTGTCTTTGAGCTACTGTAAGTTGTTGAAATAGCAAAAGATTAACTGAACAGAAACAGTGGGGCCATTTTCTTCAGTTTTAGGGAGCTAAAGCAGCTGAGTTTGCTCAGAGCTGATGCAAAAGGTTGGGTGGGGTGGCAAAGTGGGGAGGGGGAGACTTTCATGGTGAAGGCTGGAACTATAAATGGGAAGTGGAGGATCTTGGGCTTCTTTCTGGTGGCAGTCCTTTGGCTAGATCCTTACTGTAACTTGGCAGTGGATTTTGTGATGCCCTAAAGGCTTGCTCAAGGTCACATGCTCTAAAATCTGAAGCAAGTGAAAAAACAAATCAAAACAACAACAACAAAGGATTGTTTAAGAGATGCTAACTTCCAAAGTTTTACAGTAGTTTAACTGAACCTGACTTCAGAAGTAGACAATTTTTTTATCCATATTTAAGAACTGATGCATTAAGCTAGATATATTTTTTGATGCTTCCTTCAGCAACAGAGTTGAGCTTACTAATTCCATATTTTTAACTGTGCATTACAAAAGAAGGCAAAAAGTGCCTAAGCCTAAAAGAATAAAGCTTAAAAAAAATTTCAAAACTTAGTCACAAAGAAAATGCAGTATTGTAAATGTGTTTCTGTGATAGTTGCTTGCAAAAGCTGCAGATGAGATTCTCATTCTTCTGTTTGCTCCTTCGTGGCTTCTTTGGCCTTTCCTCTTCTTTCCCCATTAGAGTTTACCAAGTCCTACCTTTATTCCTGCCCTTTCTTTTGTTTTTGAGTTTCATTGAATAGGGAGAGCTAGAAATGTCAGGAAGTGATATGCTGGCTTTTAAATAACATGCTCCCTACCTCAGTGTATTTTTAGAGTTATTTATCATTTTAAAATGTAGGCAAGTCCTTTTCTTGAAAAGGCTGATGTTTTGCTGTTTGTGAAATACCAATTTCAGAAGGAGGTGATGATATTAAGAGACGCTGATAGGCTACATGCACACTGGTGGTCAAGACAGTTCTGGAATCTGTGCTGCAAATGTGCAGTGAGGGTTTTAATTTAAAAGTTGAGGTTGGAACTAGGGCTGATTAACTCATGAGTTACAGGAGTAATGCTGTTGAAGTTGGTGACATTACTTTCACAAGCTAGGTATTTCACAAGGCAGGTATCGATAAGCTTCATCAGGTTAGGCCCCTCTTAGTGTCAATAGCAACAAATTTTTCTTTGTAACTTGAGGGGCACCTGTATCCCACCATTATGTTCTTGGTTGTTCGATGGTCTGTCTACTTTAAGAACTCATTTACCTGGTTTTGTTTGTAGGACTGGGGCCTTTTTTGTGGGAAGAAGTCCCTTGAGATGAAAGCTTAGACTGAATATTCTATTCTTAAAAGAAGTTATAACTTAGCTTAGCAATACTTCTACAATATGGAAATGTTGTTCAAGGCTTTTTTCCTCCATCTGATCATGTTGGATTATCTCTTGTGAATGTCACTAACCAGGTGTAGTTGAATTCTAGCATGGTTCTTGTAGTGAGGGAGGATCATGATTTATATATGAAAATTTCAGGTAGGAGAAAATAACAACACATTAGACTTCAAATAAAGATTATTTTTCTTAAGTGTATATCCTTCCTTTCATCTTCTTGATTCTCTGTTGCTCTTAGTAGTGTAAGACTCCCACAAAGAAGTCTCATATTTTCCTTTGTACCATCATGAAGCTGCTTGTATATTTGCATTATGAATCAGGTAGAAACAATTCTTTGTTCTGATTTGCAGCTGGGAAGTTTTAATTTTGCTTTTATGGCCTTATTGTATGACAAGTTGTTTGGGTTTTTTTAAGCTATAATTAAGTAGATGTGAAAATATTTCCTGAGACTTTTTGGATTATTTTGGTTCGTTGGTTTGGTTTTTGTTTTGTTTTGTTTTCAGGGGCAATGAAATGACTAGAGAAGGTCAAAATGTTTGGTAATGGAAATTTACTACAGATTCCTGACCTATTGATAGAGTGAGATGTTAGGATGAGCACAAGAACTGATACAGTCTTATTAAGATACACGTTTTCTCTTCTTTTGCCTTTCTGTCTGACCTGATGATCTTTTAAAAGTTCAGTGATAAGTAGTTTATAATACGTTGCAGCAATTACTAGTCCAGGGCTTCTTATTTCTGTGCTGGGAAGCTGGAAAGCTGCTGAGAATCTATATGATGCTATGCTTGGATAATGATTCCTCTGACTCAATTTTTCAAAGTTATTTTAAGCACCTAGGCATTGAGTCATCAGAGGCACATTACCAGAGGTCATAATTTCAAAACATGATTACAGTAGCTAAAGAGAAGGAAGTCTGGTATCAGATGTTGTAAGCTTCACCTGATCTATAGATTCAGCAATTCAGATTTTCACTCTGGTAGAATTTCCCCATATATTGGTATTAATTCAGCAAGAAGTCTTTGCAGTTAACTGTGGCTTTGTAAAACAGTTTATGTTATTCCATTCCTTCAAGGTTTTCCTCTGTGAATTGTCATCCTCTTTTAGAACCTCTCTGTTTTTCAGGTCTGAAAGAGCTCCTGAAATATTGAATATCCACACATTCTTCTGTTTTATAAAACTCCTTATTTGATTAGGACATCTGGCAAATTTCAGAGTTTACAGAGATTAAAAAGAGAAAAATGATATGAGAACTTTGCTGTTTTAAATATATGGGTTCCCACCTGTAATAAATCTACAAGCAATTGCAAATTGATGGTGTTGGAAGTAGTCTTGCAAAATGTTACAAAAGCAAGTAATAGAGACTGTAAAATAGTGAGAGTGACTTGTTTCAACCAGCACTGCAGTAGGACAGATCAACATTTAGATATCTGGAATTATTTAGAGTAAATAACTACTGTAGTGTTAAGCATTTGAAGCCAAACCTCTTATATTTCAAAGCATGTTTCACAATTGCAAGGTCATTTAAAGTTAATTTGAACTTATCTGAGGGGGCAAAAACCAAAGCTTGTGCCTTCACTTTCTTTTGTTGTATTCCTGCTTTCTCGGGGATTTTTGACTGGAAAGGAGCTTCCCAAGTAATACAAAGTTAAAAAAGCAAAGCAATCTTGTAGTAGTCCAATAAGCAAAATTTAAGTGCTACTGAAAAGAAATTAAATTTTCCAGTATGCAGTATGCATATATTTTTTAAGTTCTGAGCCTTATTGTTTTTTCCAAAGTAGTCTTTTTCTCTTTGAACTTCATATGGGTAAGAAACCTCTGTCAAAAAGAAAAAAAAGGCAGTTAAGACCAGAATCATTTAATTTTGACAGATGGTCCTCTGTAAAAGAAGGGCAGGAGGGACAACTCTTCTTGTAGGTACCTGCCTTTATGCCTGCTGATCTAGCAGTTGTGTTGTTGCAAAGGGATGTTCAGGACATGGCGTGGTATGAAGGGCACATGAGCCATCCTGGGTGCTGCTAGTAAGAGGGTGCATGCTCACAGTAAGTGTGCTGGGTAAAGTCAAACCAGTGACACTGTGCATATGAGCAAATTTTTTTTGTCCATACGAACTCTAATTTTCTCCTATGTTTTAGAGCAGCTCTTCCCCTGGGCCCTGCCCCTTAAAGGAAGCCACTATACAGGAGGGTTTTCCAATGTGCAAAACAGGTGGCTGGAAGGAGGAGGAGGTGGTAGGAAGGTAGGCTGTGCAGCTTGAGGGAGGTCCCTTGGGAGTCCAAGCAAAACAGCTGCTTCTGGGGACAGGCAGCCGTGCCTGACCTGGGGTTTCTGCAAGTGGGACTTGCCCAGGTGAAATAATTCAGTCCCGTTCTTGTAAAAAGTGGGACTGGGGTACAAATGGTTGATGAGTGTTTTCTTATGACTTATTGTTGTGTTGCTGACTTGTGCTCTCAGTTGCCATCTGCTCCTCCTTGGCAAGGGAGCTGTTGTGCTTTTCTTTCGTGTATTCATATGGTATCTCTGTTTATACACAGTAGGTTTTGGACTTTCTTTGCTTTTCCCAGCCTTCTGAGACTGCAGCTCTCCATTTTCAGAGCAAAAATAAGTCGTCCTCTTGATTCTAGCTGAATTCAAGCAAAGTGTTTGTTTTCCTGGCTGATACAACAAAATGGCTAATTTTCAAGAACATCTATAAAAATTCTCTTAGGATAGCTTTAAACTGGTTCGCTTTTCTGTTTGAGGACTTTTTTTTTTCTTTGTCATCATTATATGCACGGTTTCCAAAAGAAAGACAATTGATATAAGCTTATTACATCTATGGTTCCTCCTATTTCTGATTTAAATCCTGGGATTCCCTGGAGAGCATCTACAATTCATCTTTGTGCAGCAGTAAGGCCATGACTGATGAGGTGGTTCATCTTGTCCTACAACTTCATCAGAGTTGAGAATTAAGCTTAAATGTTTTATATCCTCCGCTGCATTAATTTTGGGGGGGGGCTAAGATTATTTCAGTAATTGAATATTGCAATAACATACAATAATGTAATGTAATTAGTGCTTACCTAGTTACAGCACAGTTCTTTCAGCAGTACTGTAATTTTCTTCCTTAATAGCCCTGTATTTGTCTTCTGAAAATGATTGCTTATGGAATACATGATTAAGCATCTTCCTTGTTGCAAATAACTAGACCGTATTCTTGGAAGTTTGTATATGGTTGTTGAATTGTAATTTTTATATCAACAGCTCTGTCGCATTCTGTCAAGCTGCCAAATTTTCTAGTAATTTGTAAGGAAGCAGAAGTTCAAATTTCTTTTCTGACTTCTTTGATGCTTTCTGTCACTGTAAAGGTTGCTGGTACAAGAAAAGTTTGTTTGGTGTCCAGTTTAAAACAATTCCTAGATAATGGAAGATGGAGATTTGTCAAGGAGAAACTTTAAATGTTATATGACTTAATCCAGTTCTGTCATTCATTATCTCTCTCTCTCTTTTTAATTTATTTTTTTTAAAATGCTTCTCTCCATGCAGAACTTTTTTTTAACTTAAAGTGGGATAGGGCAATACAGCTAGTGTGCACACTGTATTAAACTGCAGGTGACTAATGTCCAATTCAAGTGCTGGGTATTCTCTGGCCAGGTCTAATGACTGAGCTTTGCTTATTTGAGCTGCTGTTTAAGGTGCCCGGTTTGTAACTTTACAGGGTCTTGTACTTTTCTACACTGTCAACAGAACAGCCTAAAATAGCTGTAGGTTTGGGTACATTAGAACCCATGAAACCTGAACTTTGCCCATTTCTAGAATAAAGAAGCTTCATCTGATAAAATGGTAATACATTTATGTTGGTATAATAGTTTCCTCACTTGTATTCATAAAATAAAACATAGAAATGGTTCAGTTATTGGGCTTTCATAAAGTGGTGTTTCTAAAAAGGACTAAAAGATCCCAAAACATTAGTATATTGATTAATGTAGGTTACTCAAGTAACAGAGGATTTAGCAGAATTCAATGCTGAGGATCTGTTCTGCTGCATTTTAGATTTCCTTCGCAGCTGTCTTCAGTTAGGATGCTACTGAGCACTTATTTTCCTATTAATATTACCAATGTTTGGGACTTCAGTGTAGTGCAACTATTCCATTCTGTATATTACAGGTCAAGTTTTACTTCAGGTAGCATCGTTTTAACATGTGGGTAGTTTGCTTTTCTTGTTCTGAGGTTGCTTCTAGGCTGGCCTGTACAGCTAGTACGTTGAAATGCACAACCTGTAATAGTGTGGTGAGTCTGAAAGGGCTTGAGGTTCATTAGGGAACCTTAGCGAAACTTTGTGCCTCTCCAATTATTGGGATAATTAGTGCTTTTTCTAATCTCCACTCTCATAGAGGCAGCACAATTGTGTGACTACAAGCTGTCTTAATGAGTAGGTCTCAATGTGGCAATTTTTCTGGTGAATGCTGCAGGCTTTTTCCGAAACCTTTATTTCTTACTGGCTTTGTTCTTTGGGGACAGGACTGTGAGAGTATAGTAGTGATTGCCCTAAAGTTTCAGGCAAACATCAGAGGACTCAGCACGGCAGACTTCTGAAACACACAGTTAAATATTGGTTCAGCAAACAGTTGCAAGCGTTGCAGTTTGATTTCAGAGACACGGTAATGATTAATCTAGGCAGAGATTTTAGTCATGCTTGAGATAAATGCATCCTGCCTAACATCTGTAAATACAAACTCATGCTGTACTTGCTGCAGTTGTATGTCCTGGTCTAACTGGAATAAATCTTCTCAAATTAGAAATTGTTTAGTCCCCAGTCTATTTTGGGGACCTGGAACTGGTTGGTATTCAGAAAGGAAAATATGGGGAACTCTGGGTGCTTGGAGCAGTGCAGTCAGTTGATTCTGAAAAAGGTCTTCTCATATATCATTGGAGGTCCTCACTCATGGTTAAAAGTTTTGCAGTACATTGTTAATAACTGATAACTGGTTTATAAGTAATATTTTAAACAAGAAAAAAATGTCAGGTGCTTAACCCAACTGAAAGCTCAGATGTTATTCACAGGAGTATCTTAGTTGGTATTTGGAAGCATCTCGAAATCACGTGGGTGTCTAGCATGTATTTCTGCAACTGAATTTCCATTGCTTCTGTATTGCTTGGGTGCATGGGGATTCTGTTATCTGGTTTGACAGTGGCCCGTAAATAAGTGTGTATGAGCACCACAAAAGGTAACCAAGCACCTCTTTTAATAGTGGATGATGGTTCTTTTGAAAGTATTAGAATTTGAATTTTTAAAACTACTGAGCTGCTTATAGATAATCCACAGACTTTAAAATTCTTAAGCACTGTTGTAAACCTGGAAAATGTTGCAGTTTCCCTTTGCTTTTCTCATGCTCTGTGGCAGTGGTTATCTACCCACCTGATTTGTACCTGCATGGAAAGAATCTATAATTTGTTTTAATACCTTAATATTTTAAGATCTGTCATGTTCTAACACTTTTAAGAGATCTTAGCCTTCCAACCATTTTAGTCCTTATCACTAACTTTTAGTCTTAGATGCTTGAGCTGAACAAGGGGCCTCCCAATGTGTAGGAATTCACTTGAATGCAAGTTCTTAGTATGTGTGCTACCTGTAATGCTGGCCAGGAGTGTGTTTCAGTGGGCTTTGGGGTGTGCTGATGTTTGCTTGTAGGTAGACAGCTATAAAGCTCGTGTTCTGTAAATCAAAAAAGGTATGTAACCAAAAATGAGCTGGACTAGCCTGAAGAGCGTTCAGGTCTTCTTGCCTGACCAAAAGCTGATTTTCTGCAAGACAGTGAAGTCCTGCGTGGTAGATCTGAAGAGATAATCTGTCCTCACCGAGGAAAGCCCGAGTTGCTGAAAAGGCTAAGTCATTGTGTTTATTACTAGAGAAAACATTTCCAAGTCTCTTTAACACTTGAAAACTTGCCTATGATTTCTTAGACAAAATCATACAGAAATGGTTTCAAGGTAAGCTTATTACACCTTTATTGTAATTCTTAAAGTAGCTGTGGTTTAAGCACACATGTTGGTGGGAATAGAGTATTTCATATTGTCCCTTTACCCTGTAAACACTTCAAACTTTTTGGTTTGTGCTGTTTGGAAACTCTTTGTGCTTTGTTAACCATTTTCTTGCAATATGAGGTAGGCCTTTTAATCCAGTGTGAATACTTAATTAAATACCTGCCTGAAGTATTACAGGTGCATGCAGCTTCTGAGGCTGAAGAGGAACTCCCTGTTCTGTGTCTCCTCTGTCTGCAAGCATGTTTTATTAGCAGGGAGAAATGACGCAAGTCCTTGTTTCTTAGCTTTTTATCTGTATTTAATTTGCTTCTGATGTGCTTATGACTTCAAATGACTAGCTGCAGGCTGTTGGACTTATTTTAGAGTTGAAAAATTGCTCAGAAGAAAGTGAGCCAGCAGGTCAAGACACACAATTTTTAATGTGAATTTGTCGAGTAATATGAGCATCTAGCAGTTACAGCTGGTGAGGGAACTTGGTGTAATGATACCTGAATATTGTGACCTCTCTTAGTCAGAAGTAGAGTTCCTGACTGAATTTAGTTTCACTTTTTGGATGAGTTTGTTTTAATTCTGATGTTGCTGAAAGCAAAAAACAATTGTGTTAGAAAAGAAATGAAATTCTAAAGGGAGGTTTTTATTAAACAAGTGAATTTTTTAATTTTTACTTATTGTTTAATAAAATCATAGTATAAAACCAATTTGAAGGGATGGTTCGGTTTCTTCAGGCTAGTAGGTTTTTATGTGGGCAGATGTTGTTGAGCACATACACAAGAAGAGTGATGCCTAGCAGTATACAAGCAGTATACATTTTCTCCATTTGCTCTGTATTAGTTAAAAAGGTAAGCATTGGGGTCTTCTTTGTAAAAAAAATCCTTATCACTTTAAGTGGCAATTTCTAGAATAATATATAATCTCTCGAATTCTGAAGATAAGGCTTCTGTAGGAGTCTGAGAAGACAGTGTCCTTAGTGTCCTCTTATACTTCCATCTTCAGGTTTTTGTTTGCTTCTGGTCTCTTAGGAATGCCCGTGAGAGGAACATGTGCAGAGATTTCTTTACTGTAGGCAGGACAGAAGGCACCTGCCTTTCCAGGCTGAGAGGCATAAGCACTTGAAAAACTGCTTGGTATTTCTGCATAGACTATCCAAACGTACACTTTGCCTAGCAGTCTGATACAGTTGTGATAGAGGGACTAAAATGAAGTGGAATTTTTTGTCAAATCATAGCCCCAGATGTTGCAGCTGCCGCAGTGAAATCTCTTCAGTCTTGGAGTACTTGCTGGCTTTTGGATGAGCTTGGGTTTCAGCATAAAGGGTGGGGGAAGGGTTAAATCTATCTAAACCATAGCCACTGTTGGAAGAAAGGTAGTGTCCTCAGTGCTGTGAGGTGGGGGACGCCTGCCTGATTCTGAAACAGTTTTCTTACTGTTCTTCGGAGCTTTTTGGACACCAGTTGTTTTAAACTTCTCACAGTACCCTGTGTAATATCCACAGTGGGATTTATCTTATGTTTTGACTTGCTGAGAGCTTTTTCAAAGATGCATTGATTAAAACATGGCAACTTAAGTAGTCTGTGAATAGTGAAATGAAACAATGATTAAACTGTCATTTAGAGCCTTGCCTACCCTACATGGTTTCTGTAGCTTTGCTGATGCAATGTAGACAGCTAGGGCTTTAATGCTGACTCTTCAGCTGCTAACAAGTCAGATGTCTTGCAATTGTTCTAAGGAGTAAACTACCTAAAAAAACCAATACTAGACAGTAGTCACAGGGCAAATTGCTGTGAAAGATCAAACAGTAGAGAACAGAAAACACAAAAACAATCTCAGGGTAGTTGCTTTTTTTGTTTGCAGAGTATTGCCATTTTTTTAGATTAAATGCTTCATTTTGACCCATTCTCTTGGATGTAATTAAAAGATACTGCCAATTTCTGAACTGGTTTACTTGCAGGTAGGTTTTTGTCTTTATTCTTTTCTTTCTGCTTCCTCAATTTCTCTAATCCTGGGATCCTAACCTGTATCCTAGGTATGCTGTTTCTATTTCGTTCTCTTAGAACTGCACTTTAGAATGAGTATTTTATTTCTAAAAACAATATTGGTGGGAAAAGCAATTCTGAAAGAAAAAAACCCCCAAAAACCAAAAAGCAACCAAACCAAAAAAACTCCCCCCAAAAATGTAACCAACCAAACAACAAAAAAAACCCCAAAACCCAAGCCCACATACAAAAAACTTGTAATAGATAGTGAATAAAACAAAATCTGGGAAGACAGAAATACATTTTACTGTTTTGTGCTTCCAGGTGTGATCAATATATTGCTTGTCAGTATTTCACAAGCAGCTGGTTTCAAAGGCTTATGCTTAGTAGACCTATTGAAGAATATTTTTACTAACTGATGCAGTTTTTGTAGCAATTTTTTATTAAATTTATTTGTAATAGAAATGTTACTGGAGTTATTTGAGGTGACCAAAAGCCCTTTGTTGTTCATTCCAGCTAAAAGCTTAAGCTGCTGTCCTAGAAGAAATGTTCAAGTCTGCTTACTGTCAAGGCTATTTAAAATTCAAGGACTTGACTTGTGAAGAGGAGTCCTAGCTCAAAAAAAATATTATGGCTTCTGCGTCTGTAATGGGATGCAGGTTTCTTTGAAAAGTTTATCTGCCCCATTTACTTTCCAAAACAGAAATATGGAATTTGATCTTCTTTCTGTGAATCTGGGAACTGCTCCCACCAACAGTAGGACAGGAAACTGGAGGCAAAGCATGAACCTGAAAGGTGTTGCCATCCTTGCTGCTGTGATATAGCAGTTGCCTTTCTGAGACAATGGCACAAGCAAATCAGATCTGTGAATCCCTGTCCCTTGAAAATAGCACTGCTGGATGGCTGAAGCACTGAACTGCTGAAGTGCTAACTACTAAAAGGCAGGTGTACATTTATTATGGGAATTTCATGCTATGAACATTTTATGCACATTTCCTTTGTACTGTCTGCCACTGCCAGCTGTCCAAGAGAAGCAGTTATGCTGCAAGTTTCCTAAACTTTTAACACATGGCTGAAACAGATGAATCTATGGTAGAATACAAGAGCTCATTCTAATAAAATGAAGTCCTGTCCGTAGGGAAAGCATTTTCAAAGGTGTGTCCAATTTTTGAGTGGCTTCTCCAATTTTAGTGCTATAAAGCATACTTTCATTGTAACGCAGTAGTTCTGCATCAGGAGGTCCAGCACTACAAAAACATTTTGCTTCAGAAGTGTGAACTTAAACAAAAACCAGTAATCACTCTATGTGGGTTGTTAATCATTCCTGTTAAAGAGACTTAGGCAGGGAAGCTATTATGAAAGCTGTTGTGAGTACAGCTGAGGTACATTAGCTGTTTGTATGCTCATGGCTGGTGAGGAATGCAGTGTTTTTTGTTGTCCTCCTTCTCCATGGAAGAGCTAGCCTGCTGCAGGTGAACTTTAATGTGGGTAAGTGAGTGCCTGTGCACATCAGGATTGTCAAACTTGGGGATAATTTCTTTTCCACCTCAGTCTGGCATCTCTTGAGTGAAGCATCTTGGAAAAGGCGGAAAGATTCTTATGAGAAAGAGGTGCTTCTGTTGCTTTATCACCTCTTCCAAGATTCTGGGGGAAATACAGAAGAGCCAGTCCATCAGGATGTCTGCAGGGATCTTGGACACTTTCCTAGTAATTTAGTGTAGTGATAACGTAATCCTTCATTGGAATTTTATTTTAATGACTTTTGCTAGCCAACTTCCTTCCCACTTAATTTATGCTAAGAGTCTTGACACACTGACAGTTATAGTTGCATAGTCTTAAGTCTGCTTGCAGAAATAAGTTGGCAAATGATCTTATTTTTTTTCTCTTGGTTTTTAATATTTTGAGAAGAGGGGGTAGGTACTCAACTCAGAAGTGTAAGTAATAGAGAAAAGCTAAGGCTGCTCTAGGTCTGCAGAGGTTTTTGCTAATCTAAGTACTGCTTTTCAATGTGAAGAATCTCATGTATTTTAAAATGCCTAGGCACCATTACTATTATTCTAAAAAGATAGTGATTGATTGCAATGCCTAGAATTTCTAGAAGTTGAGAGGCTTCACACTGTAAGCCAGTAAATCTGTAGACTGAGAAACTGCAATGAAACTCATGACATAATTCTTTGTATAAAGAAGCAGAACTGTTCTTTAAATGTTGGACAGCTTTGTCAGTGTTTCAAACAAAACATTTCTTCATGTAGTGTAGTAGCTCTAGAGTTACTAGTCTAAGAGTCAGTACACAGCAAAGCCTTTGTGTGTCTGAACACTTAAAAATTAGGTTGGATTTGTTTTTTCCTTCTGCCTTTGTGCCAATAAGTAACAGACCTGCTCTCAGTGTTTGTCTGTGCATTTGCATAGTTCCTCCTGTATACAAAGAGCCTCAAAATATAATTTTACATGTTACTTTTTATGTACAGCAGTGGTTACTTACATCTGCAATTACTTGTTTTTCTTTTCCTGAATTGCTTGCTCTATGAAACAGTTCCCTTTACCCAAATTGAAGTTGGAGTATGTCCTGTAGAGAAAAAAAATAAATACTGAGTTGTTTGCTTAAGTTAGAAGCCTTTCCTTCTTCCTCTGGAAAAAGTTGTACAGATAGTTCTGGACATGGCAGAGAACAGCCAGTCTTACACTGTGAATCCTCCTGGAAAATAATGAACATATCTAACAAGCTCCACAGGAGATTTTAATCTTGTAAACTTTGTGTTAGTGTTCAGTTTGGAGTTCGAATTTAGGAAATGTTAGCTTCCTACATGCAGAGTTGCTCTTTGTACATCCAGCCTTAACCCACTTACTATTTCTGCTACTTAAGAATAAATTGTGCTGCTACTTTCTTTATTGTATCTTCTAAATAATCTGGAAGGTTCACTGTGTTATTCTTTTTCACATTTAGGCTCGTGTTATGTATGATTTTGCTGCTGAGCCAGGAAACAACGAGCTGACTGTCAGTGAAGGGGAGATCATCGTAATTACCAACCCGGTAAGAAAACCAAGATAGAATCAAGGCTTCAGTGCACTTTCCTGACCTACTTCTAGCAGATGGAAGAAAAAGGGTGCTAGGTGACATATGAAAGCCCTGGCTACCCTCCCCTGAAGAATTAGCAAATAAATTAAACACAAAAAAAATTCTAATAGTTTTGTGGAAACAAATGCAATGAGCAGTTTTGGAGGACAAGGCCCCTCTCAGATTGTGCTTAAACACTTAGGAATTTTCTCAGCTTTGTTCCCCTCTAGAGCTGAGTGCCAAGGCAGAGGAAGGAGCTAATGATGGTGATATTCTTCACATCTGAATGTGTTGTCTTTTTGTGTGTGCCTTATGCTCCACATTTTGTGTGTATGCAGTCTTTCAGGTGCTTGCCACTTGCATTTAAATCTGACATGCCAGTTCCCTTCTCATTTTTGAGCTTCTTAATCAACTGCTTCTGCATTCCAAGTCTGTTCAAAGAACTTGCAACAAAATTTGTTACTAAATTTGTGTGTCCTTTCATAATTAAGCAATTTGGACAAGGTACAGGGAAGTAGTAGTGAAAATACTATGGTAATACTATCAGGGTTTTCTTAGTATTTTGGAGAACTGAGATTTGATTTGTGTGTATGATTTGAATTTGAGTGCACTTTTATTGTGCTGTATAAGTCTTACCCTTGGTAACAAGGTGTTAGCTGATTCTGCTTTTGATTTTTGTGTAGTGATATGGCTCAGTGACTAGACTTTCCTTGTAGAACACATACAAACAAAATCCACCTGATCTTAATGCCAGGTTTTATTTATCTGGTTGTATAGGAAACATGGGTTCTGCAGAATAAACTATTTATTTGAAGAGCCTCGTTATGTATAATCCTGGTAACTTTTAGTTCCACTGACCTTAAATATTTGAAGCAGCTATTTAATAGAACCAGCACCATCCTGGATAGTTACCTCTGCCACAGCACAGCATACATTTAAAATGAGTTCAGGAGTTTAATGCCTTTTCACAAAAGCAGGACTTAATAAATAGTTTACCACTCTTAAGCTAGTTCTTGCTGAACAAGACATCTCTGTGTTAAGGCAATATGCTTAAAACCAAGTAAAACTTTATTTTGTCCTGTCCATGATTAGACTGTGGGATAGATTGCCACAAAGGCTCTTGATCTTTTTTGATACAATAAGTTTAGACAGCAATAGCTTAAGTAAGTCATAAGTCCACTGACGATTACTCTTGAGTGCAGCAGTGCAAATGTGACATCTGGCTCAGATGTCATTACTCTTGCAGTTTAACCAAGCTAGCTGAATTGATAATCAGAAATATCTAATTGTTTGTGTTCTTGAGTGTAAGCTTTTAGGTACATCAGAAAAACCAAATGAAAGTTTGTTATTTCTTTACCGTTTACAATCTTGTATACATAACCAGACTTCTTACTGTGTGCAGGATTACATAAAATATCCAAGTGAGAGAATAAAATTGTGAATCAACAAAGACATCCATTAAAAAGCAAATGAAGAAAACCTGAAATTCATTAATTGCTGTCTAGCATATGTGGTTTCAATTTTCAGCTGTGAGTTAGCTTGACATGTAACTGTGTTCAAGGAAGAGCTTGATTTAAACCAGAAGTGGCTTATTCTAGATAATGTTGTCCTGGAATTGACTTTGCTTAACTGCAATGGTCTGCAAAGGTTTCTTAGTGTATGTAGAATATGTGTTTAAAAAAACAAACAACAGGATGCTCCACTGAGATCAGAGCTGAACTGTGTTAGTTCTTTCCAAACTAATAGCATGAGACCTGCCTCTGAAATTAAATATAAACTAGAAAGAGGGTCTCCAGATCTTGCATGGTATGTGCCTCTAAGTCTTGAGATTATCCTTAATATTTTTGTGAGTTATAGCTCCCACTCATCACATACCTCTGCACCTGCAAAGATTTTACAGATTCTGCAGAGATTTTACAGATATTACCATTAGCTTAATTTCTTGAGTCTTGTTTCTTTAGAATCTGATTAAAAGTAATGCTTTGGAATTGGCATACTAATAGCTGTGTTTTGATGCAGTCTGTGTCCAAACAATTGACTGTGGTTACTAAATGGTCAAAAGTGCTGAAAGTCAATGTTTTTCCCCCCTCATGCTTGTTAAATATGAAGTCCACAATAGTTGTGTTGAAACAAGAACAGTCTGTGTTCTGTTTAAATGAGTATCTGCTGCTGCAGCAGATTTATGCAAGTTTGTTCATGGTCATACAATCATAACTGTATTTCGAACATTGCATGTGACAGCAAGACAGTACTTCCTCCTGAGCTGTTTAAAGCATGCTGTGGGATCCATCTAACAAAACTATTTCTATATTACTACTTTTAGGATGTCGGTGGAGGCTGGTTAGAAGGAAAGAACAGCCAAGGCGAGAGAGGACTTGTTCCAACAGATTACGTTGAAGTAAGTGAGTACACTGCTCTGCACTAAGAAAGCAAAACTACTGAAAAGGCCGTCCCCTGGTTTGGTGATCAGACTGTAATGCTCAAACATAAAACTTCCAATATTAAAGCTTGAAATATATAATCTTACTGTAGCAACTGCAGCTGGCTTTGGGGACCAGTGCACACATGCCATTCAGAGCTACTGTGCTTCTTAGCGGTTTCCCAAGAAATGCAGCAGGAGGTTGTCTGCAGTAAATACAGGTGATCTGCAGAACATGAGCTATATTAGTTGTCTTCTTGTTTCATAATAATTGTTTTGTTTTCCTGTCTGAAGATACAGATGCGGAAGCAAAATGAGTAATGAAAGTTTACACTTGTGTTGCTGTGGCTGATTTGCCACATGCTTATAAATCTCTGGAATGGAACCCCATTTCTGGGTTTGAGGATATGGAATCCCAAATCCAGTGACTTCTCAGCTTATCTTCTTCCTGAGGGCCTTTGTTGTCTCTTCAGTGTGTGTTGATCTGCTCTTCACTTAAGGACTGGTGGTATGGGCATGGGAACAGAATGGGGGTCTCAATTCAAAGACTGGAATCCAGTTCACTTTCGGAGGGCCCTGTGTCTGTATGTCTGCAGGTTGCTGATTAAGTGAAGACTGTGGCTGTAATTCCTGCAGCCTCCTCTTAAGGCATGTGCCTCCCTTCCTTCACCAGTCCTGTGTTTATTTTAAAAATAAATAAATAAAAGGAGAGGGATGTGGTGTGTGAAGATGATGCTGGCTCACATGGCCTTGTTTTTGTCTTCAGTTGGCTAGCTCATGGTCTAATAGCTTTTGGCCCTCCAAACTTGCTGTCCCAAACTGATAACTCTGAGTATTGAGTTCCCAGTCTCCAAGCAGTAATGTTAACAACTTTGTTAATGCCTAATGAATTTATAGATAAGTGTCCACTGCTACACAGTGATGCGTGTTACACTGTTATAATGTAAACTAATTCCATTTGTTGTGGAAGTAAAGATTCCAGATTATCACATCAGTTTCTTGTAAAAGGTTCTATTGAATTTGTATTCAAAAAGGGTGTATGCAACCATCTTAGTCTAATGACATGGGTGTTAGGATGATTATATATGATAAACAGCATAATTTGATTAGTGGAAGCATGAAAAATCTTTTGCAACTTTTTCCATTTCAGATTATTACTGAAGGTGCAAAAGATGGAATTAGCTGCGGTAACTCATTAGCTGACCAAGCCTTTTTTGATTCCCTTTCTTCAAATACAGCTCAGACCAACTCTGCTGCAAAAAGCAGTAATCAGGTATGTCTCATGGTTTTTCAGGCACTGTGGGCATGGCAAGTTTTGTTGACATAACTGTGTACACTCTTCAGTTGTGCTGTACCGTATTTGTGAACCATCATAAAAGTACTAACTAAAATAATTGTGTTTTCATTAGGGAACACTTGTTGAAATTTTAATGATATGTGTGAATGTTCAGATACTATCACTGCTGGAAAACTTAGCATTATAACGCTCAGAAATAGAGCACTTTTATTCTATCCAGTCTGCAATCCTATAAATCTGTGACTAACTCAATCTCTGTACCTCAGTTCTGTATAAGTGCACTCTTAGCAAATATGCTTTATTTTCAATTTTTAAGGAACCAAAGCTTTTTTTTTTAAGTGTCTATTACAATTGAGTGGTTTATGCATCATCAGCCAGAGTGAATGGATATACGTCTCTTTCAGAATTTAAGTAAGAGTTGTTTGATTAAAAAAGATGAAGCAAGTGTCCCCAGACAGCTGGAGAAGAGCCTGCTTTGGTTTTGCTGGAAGATTACCGCCCCCAGCCCTACCCCACCCCCGTAGTTTTTTGCCTGGTCTGTCAGTTCATTAAGCAGCAAGTATTTAGTTTCAGGTTAGATACCTGAGGACATATGTTATCTTAAACACAAGCTGTTTATTATGGACTACAGACTGCTGTGTGTCCCACATGTAGGAACAGTTAAACATTTCGAAGTCCACAGGTCAACAGAAGTACAAAATCTGCTTTTTCAAACAGCAGCACGCATAGGTCTTTTCTCTTGGAAGGTAAATCCTTTACTTATTGTAAGCAGCTGGGGAAACACACCTGGTTTGTGGGTCAATTAAGTATCAGTTACTAGTTTTCTGAATTGATTTGTGCTTCCTTGTATTCAGCTGGACAATGCCAGGATTGTAATTCTGTGATCACACATGTAGTGAGAACTCCAGGCCTCACTGTGACTGTCTCAATGTTTATAACTAATTTTTTTTTATTGATGACCACTTAATACTTAGGTTAAACACAGAACTCTTGAAATGCCTCATGAATTTCTCATGTCAGAGTGAGCCAAAAGCATTGATTATAGGTTCGTTTTCCCTCAGTAAAACTTGCAGTAATTTGAAGGTAGAGTGGGAACCTCATTTATTCTGCTCTGTCTTGTTACCCTTGCCCCAGTTTTTCCTCCCATAGAGTTTCTAGCCAAACTTTACTTTGAGGAAGCTTGAAATATTTGCAGCAGCAAATCTGAATACTAATATAAATAATATAACTTAATTTGATCTCGGAAGAATTACTAAGATAACAAACATGGATACCTCTACCACCATTCACAATATTCTATCAGGGCTTGATCTGTGCTTAACACAGGGTACTTGTGCCTGGAGAAGCGGAAAAAAAAAAAAAAAAAAGCCCTTGCCTGTATAGGGGGAAAGGTTGAAATAAAGGTATCTATTATATTCTAAATAATAGAGAATTTCTATGGCAACATAGTTTTGGAAGTTGCTTTTCTAGAGGAGGGAAAAGCTTGAAAATATGGTCAGTTCACAATATACTTTACACAAGATCAGCAGTGTACTGGCCCTGTAATATATAGAAGTTGCAGTTTCTTCATAACAGGTTTTTGAAAGGAGTAACTTCAGGTGAATGGCTTGTCAGTGCCTTGCTTTTGTAAGTGTCCAATTCCTTTCTGTTATCCGTCAAATGCAGTGTGATACGGTTGGGACAACCAGTGTACCATAGTACACTATAGCAAAACTATATTGCTAACATTAATAGGGGGTGGAGAGAGAGGAGTGTGTGCACCTGAATGCAGCTGAGGCCTCACAAGATGCAGGGGAAGCAAATTTCCTCAGGCTAGTGTGTTTGGGTCTTTTCTAGAAGAAACAGCAGATCCTGATTTGAAGACTTGTTTCTTCAGCTTCTGACATATATCTGACAGGTTTTTTTTCCAGTGGCTTATTGCTAATAGGAATTTAATTTGTATACCAAGAAGTCTGGCTTCCACTTTTGGCTGTTAGGCCTTTCTCCCACATCAGAGAGTTCTCTAGTGCATGGTGTTTTCTCCTAGCAAAAATTTTATGCCTAGTTGTCCTCCTGATTAAGAAATTGTTTGTTTTATCTGTCTGGTTTAAGACACTTTTCCTGCTCAAAAAAAAAAAAAAGCTTTCTTCTGCAGTCTCTTTTGGTCTTGTGACGTGTCTGTAAAATGTGTGCATTGCTCCTGTGTACATTGCATGATGTCAAACAGATTTGACATTGCTATTCTGGTGGAGAAAAGCCTGATATATGAAAGGTTGCATTGATACCTGTAATACTGCATCAGGAGGTTATACTGAGTTGCTCATCCCCTGCATACTGGCTTCTCTTTTAGAGCCACTGCCTATAAGAATACAATCTTCTACTTTGGGTATGACCCTTCTTCCTAGACATACTACTCTGCATTTGGATATGATGACATTTACATTGTTTAACATGAGTTCGTTCAGGCACTTGGGATTGATCTGTGTACAGATGCACAGTTGCAAGCAATTGACTTACTCTTTTCAAGTGCCTTAATGAGTGACTAGGTCAATATACAAAGCACTTTATCTTAAATGAAACTTGTGTGTTCAGGCTATGGAGAGCAAAGAAAAATGACAAATGATGTATCAATGTAAAGCAAATTGATGCTAGAGGTAGAGGTGGCACAGTAGTGGGAACTAAAATGTTCATATATGTAGTCTGGTGGACTGAATAAGAAATAGTAGCATTCCTAAATGCTGATATTTTAAGCTGTCTATTTTATAGTAACATAGGGGGGGTACAAGTTTATTACAAGAAGACCTTATAAAAGCACTTCTAAATGAACAGGATGTTTTGGGATTTTTCTTAGTACTACTGTACTGAAGAAATTACTTTCACTAAACTTTAAGTCACTTTAACATACACATAGGTACACAACACCCCCACCCCCCAATTTCATTAAGTCAAAAGATATTTTAATTCTTATAATTACTTCCATTCTTCCAACAGTAAGTAAAAAAACCCAGGTTGTTGCATAGACATTCAGTACCAAGCCTTATTAAAAATAATAGATCTAGCTTAGTTGAAATGTGTGAGTGTGGGATTTTTTTTGGTTTTCTTTTTTAAGAGACCAGTTAAACCACAGTATTGTGGTTTAACTCCAGTAGGCAGCTCAGCCCCACCCAGCTGCTCGCTCACTCTCCCCCAGGGGTATGGGTGGGAGAATCAGAAGGGTAAAAGTGAGAAAACTCGTGGGTTTGGATAAGACAGTTTAATAGGTAAAGCGAAAGCTGTGCACGCAAGCAAAGTAAAGATTTAATGCACTACTTTCCGTCAGCAGGCTTGTGTTTAGCCATCCCCAGGGAAGCAGGGCTCCACCAAGCGTAACGGTTCCTTGGGAAGACAAATGCCATAACTGAACATCTCCCCTTCCTCCTTCTTCCCCATAGCACTTACTGCTAAGCATGATGTTGTATGGTATGGAATATCACTTTGGTCAACTGAGGTCAGCTGTCCCAGCTGTGTACCCTCCCAGCCTCCTGCGCACCCCCAGCCAACTCACTGGTGGGGCAGAGTGAGAAACAGCGGAGGTCTTGACACTGCAAGCACTGTTCAGGAATAACTGAAACATCTCTGTTAGCAACACTGTTTTGGTCATGAATCCAAAACATAGCCCCATACCAGCTACTCTGAAGAAAATTAACTCTATCCCAGCCAAAACCAGTACAACCAGTTATATTTGAATGCAAACTTCATGTCTGTCACTTTGTTTTTTCTGTCTTAGTTTTATTTTTAAAGTTCTGAACTGGTTAGCCTATCAGTTTAGAAATATATCTCAAATGGCAATGTGCTTCTGACAGGGCTTTAAAAAATTCCAACAAATTTATTTTTTAGCTGTATACATTATATTTTTGCTAGCATAGCTTCATATGCCCTGATAGGTCTGGGGGGACAACTGCTTTTCTTAAGTAGTAATGCTTCATAATACAGAACCCTAAATCATTACAGTTTTCCCAAATCAGATTCTATGCATGCATCTGTATTTCAAAATAAAACTTACTTCCTCCCTGTGTCTATACCCATCCCTTTTTGCTTTGCAGGTAAAACAGAGCAGAAAACTAAAAGCCTCTTGAAACCATAACTTTTTGGTGTTAAAAAAGCATCACCAGCTCAAAAACTGCCTTACTCCCTGTCTGTCCTTTTCTAAGAAGGTTTTTTGTTATTGTTCAGTAAATACTCTCCTGAAAAGCAATTAATAAGCAATAACTAAAAGCAGCTGCTTTTACTTCTCTTTCTTCACTGAGAAAGATACGATGAGAACAGCAACACTTTGGTGTTGTACCTTACCTGGGTTTGCCATAGATAAAAAGTGACAGTAGAAAAGGGGCACAGAGGTACTTCCTAAGGAGAAGAGAAGAATTCTGTATGACCCTTGGCAGTTCACTCTTCCCCAACTCATTCCTTGCATCAGTAGTGTCCTACCAATAGCTGCCTTGGTAAAGCTGTCAGCTGCTCTTTTAAAGACCTACCTGTAGAAGATACTGGAGAGATGAAAGCAATCAGAGGAAGCAATGAAGCTAATCATACACAAACAAGGGAAAAAATTACTTAAGGTGACTATTTTCACACTCAGAAGAAAAGCAGGTAGGAGAATTTAATGCTACATGGGTCCATAATGTTTGTGATTTGATGTCTCAAAAGCCTTTAAAAAATTACTCAACAAAATACAATTTAAGCAGCCTTCGGTTGCCAAAGATGGAGGCTGCTGCATGCTTTTGTACGGGTCTCATGCTGTTTTGACCTTGTAACCCTTGGACAGATAAAGCAAAGGGAATGAGAAATCTTTCTTCTCTGTCAATCTACTGTTCCTCTGAGCAGCAATGCAGGTTGCTAATTTTAGGCTGTCATTTGGAACAACCAGTGAGTAAGTATGTCAGCACTTATGTTTTGTCCATTTGTTAGAATTGCATATATATATGTGTGTATGTATATAAAGTAAGTTACCTGTAAACTCTTCTGGTGTTGGAATAACACTGGCAATAATGGCACTGAAGTGAATATAAATTATGGCAGGTTAAACCAAATAAACATTCTGAAATACACTGAACACAAGATTTCTCATTTCTGGTTAAAAATGAGTGGTATGTTTTTTTCTCTTGTGGTATTTCTTTGATGCTGAGTTGCTTCCAAGGGCTGTAGCAACAATGGATATCTTGTTTTACACTTTTGCATAGTGTTTCTCATTGTAGTTGACCAAGAGGTTGTTAGCTTGGTGACATTTGATGCCTTCAAAATTAAAGTATGGTTGGAAGTACAAGCATTAATGTAAAATTCATTCTGAGTAGTTTCCTCCAACTGGTTTTGTTTTGGGGGCTTTTTTTGGTGATAAAGACTAGTGCATCTTAAGTCACAGATGTACTTGCATTTATTTTGCACATGTCCCAGGTTCCAAAACTGCTGTTTTAACAGCAATGATCTCTTTCCATTCTAAACCACAATTTGTGGTGATTTTTTTCACTTATCTAACTGAAAATGTTTTAAAAGTTGTGAACAAATATCAGCTTTCCATTTTAATAATAGTTTTTATCTGAGTTATTTAGATTTCATCTAAATTAAATCAATTACAACTATATTGGCCCAAACTAGTCCTCTTAACAGGCTAAAACTTTATCTGTGCAGGAGTCTCATTAGTGGTCTGTAAACAAACTGTATGTACAATTAGCCATAGTGTAGTCCAGCTACTTACAGCCTGTGTAATATGGATGTTTGAACACAGGCTAGAAATGCTATAAATTTCAGTATGCTATATATTTTAGTCTGTGTGGTTTCTCCTCCCTTCCCTCTAGAGCCTGAAGTCTAGCCTTCCCCTGCAACCTCTCCCTCCCCTTCTGGAGAAGAAAAGACTAGTATTAAAAATGTATAAATGAAAATAGAGTAGAGTACTGCCTGTCTGTTTCAGGGTAGAAGTGGATCACCAGCTATGTTGACCTAGAGCTGTAGCTGTGGCTTCACAGTGTTTAAGATACAAAAATAGCTCTTTTAGCTAACCATAAGTTGCATTTGTAGAGAAGTTTGTTCTCTTTTCTTGGCACTGATTCTCTAGTCACTGCCAAGTCTACTTTATGAAGATGACTGTACAGCTCTTCTTAGTTCTGGATAAAATAAGTATCCTGAGAGTTTGCATTTTTGTGAATTGCAGATTTGTCAGTTAATTCCAGTGTGACCTTAGTGAATCCACGTGGTTTGTGTCTTCAGTCATTTTATGGGCAGAGCAGCAAGGCCCTGTGAGTAGGTACAGGAAGCAACTAACAAAAACTTCTTGTGTTTGTAGTATTTTATCCAGTGGTAAGTGTGAAGTCGCTCAGGATAGTTTCTCCCTCTGTAGAAGAAAGATAAACCTCTTAAGAGAGTTGTTGAAGGATATGAAAATAAATGGACTGTCACGTGTAGAAAATCCTTTCCCTTCAGAAACTGTGGGACTTCAAACATGTAGTATGGTGAGCAGGAGCTGAGGCAACTCTTAAGTTACCTAGTCTGTAGATGTACGTTGTTGAATGTGTATAAGGAGGACATTTAAGAAGCTATTCCCAGAGCTTTACTTCATATCTTTTCCACTCTGGAACTTAGTGCTGGAAAGGCAAATTAACATTGTTAAATGTGCATACCATAAATCCCTCCCCCAAACTGCTATGAGCAGCAATAAATGTGAAGATTGAATAAGTATAGTGCTCTTATAGTGCACTATTCTACTTATGTGGAAATTCTGACATGCATGTTATTGCATTCCTGTAACAGCATTTCCATTTTCTGACATTGCTGTGTGTGCAGTAAAGTAGAAGTATTGTCATGGGAAATGTGAGTCACTCGTGTTTGGTTGAGTCCAGTTTGTCGTGTTAAACCAGTATGCTAAATTACCTTATGAAATACGCAGGCAGGTTCACCATGGAAGTTAGTTGTTTATGGTTTTTGGAAATTAGTTTTTCCTTGACTAATAAACCTTAACTCTGCATAACTGTAGATGTTTGTAAGATTGTCAAGTTGCCTCTATGTGTGCATAAGTCATGTCTAGAAGGGCATAGTGCAAAAGATATCTAAAAAGAAGTACAAGCAAAACCAGTGGGTTAGAACTTTCAGAAATAAAATAAAAAATAATACCCAGAGTGTTTTAAGCTAGTTTGGCTTTCATAATTAGTAACTTCTAGTTCCTTTTACGTATGACACTATAACATCCTCCATTGCTACAGGTAATTTGAAAGTAATTCTTCCCCCCCGCCCTTCCTTTCCAATCTCAATATTGCATTCAGACTGGTAGTAGGAATTTGTGACCAATTCTTGGTTAACCAAAGTACTAGGCAGTTATTTCTATACAGTACTGGAAACAGTGGCTTGCTTGCTTTGAAATTAATCACATTCACGTATTGAAAAATATCTGTCCAACATATGACAGTGATTGTACCAATTCCAATTATGGAGTTGTCTTGAGCTTTATTTTGTGGATATCCCAGTAGAATGCAGAGGCTCAGGCAGCAAGTTGTTAAACTGTAGTACTGTGATCACTCCTCACCTTCATCTGTGCCCAAACCTTCAGGCAAAATTTGATTATTGGTCAATTTTCACAGTTGGCAGTGTTTGCATGATCTTTTTCTTGTAGCCTTGGTTTCATTTGATTTATTTCATGAGGTAGCCTTGTAGTCTAGTAGTTTGACATTGACTATATAAGGAGTATTTTAACTTGATAATGTTGACAATCTTGTCAGCCCTTGAAACATTTCTACTTGCTTGCACACTTACAGTGGCACGTGGCATGCCCCCCCCCCCAGCAGGGGGCTTACTGCAGTATATAGTTTCCTTCCCGATATTAATTTTTTTTGTTGTTCAGTGCTCACTGAACACTTATTTTAAGGTGGAATTTTGGGCATTTGTAATTGAAAGTGGTAAGCTGAAAAGCCTTAGTCAGTAATGCTCTTCAACTCCTCCTCCAAAAACCAGGCAACAAGGAAAACCCCTGTCCTCTGTTCCCAAACAAAAAATAGAGTGCTTTTCCCCAAAAGGAAGGATAAAGCCTTGTTTAGTCCTTGTAGCCTGATCCTGGGATGTCTAGAGAACATCGGAGAGGAACAGGGAGTCTTTTTCTTCTGTTTCTGGCATTGCTGTGACTGCTACTTGGAAAACTATCTGAAATTTCTCATCTGTGTTTCAAGAAAAAAACATTAGGGATGAAAATCAGCTCAAGAGAAGAAAAGGATATAAAGAGGTGACTTCATTGCCATTTACATGTGCAGGTGTGAGTAACAAAACCAGAAGCCTGCAAGAGCTCCATTGACTAAATGTATGTAGGATTTTTAGTGGCTGAAAGTTGAAACTAAGCAAACTTTAATTTAAAAGTAATAAGTAATTTCCTTTAAGCAGTCAGGTTGATGATAGATGTGTTTTTTTCCCTCCCCTTGTCACCTCACAGTATTCCTTGCTCAAGTCTAAATTATATCTTTTCAAAAGATAAGGCTTTTTTTGAGCTGAATCAGGAGTTAATAGATGGGAATCCTGTGCCTGCACTGTGTAGCATCAATGCAGCCTTCTAGTCTATTTTGGCCATGAACAAGCTCCCAAGTAAGGAAATGGGATTGGAAGTAGGAAAAGAACAAAAAACTAACTGCTCTGTTCTTCATGGTAGTAACTTGTTTCTTCCACTGGTGGTTTGTTTGGTTTTTTTTTCCCTGCTGAAAGCAAGGAGTGTCCAGTGGGTGTACCTTGGCTTTATGTGATTTGTGAGCAGGCAAAGACCAGCTCCTTTGCAGGGACTGCTTTATGAAGGGGGCAGTGGGGCTGGAGTGGAGGTGCTGGATGATGGTTTCCTCTAGAAGGAAGCAAGATGACAGGAGCAGCTGAGGAACAAAGGGGTTCCTTGGACAGCATTGCTGCTGCCTGCCTGTCAGCGGCTTCTGGAGGTCCTCTCTCCTGTTGCTTTCATGTATTTATCCACAGAAACATTCTAGTATGTGAGTCTCACGTTGGTTGTCTCTTAAAGTCTAGCCCATGTCCACTTTTGCTTTTCCTAAAGGATTTCTTTAAGGAGAACACATATTTAAATTGTACAATAGAAGTGGAAGAAGTGCCCAGGACCACAATGCAAAGGTTATGATTTACAAGGAAGAAAGCTTGGGCGTAAAATATCATGGGCATGGCAGCTACTTCAGTATCTGCTAATGTGCACGCTTGCTCTATGGTAAATATACAGCACAGTGAATGCAATTCTGATTGCTGTAGAGTAGGCTTTTAGCCCTTTGCATTTCTTCCTGGAGGAAAAAAGCTTGTTTTTTAGGGTGACTGTCTATATTCACATACTTTTAATGTATCTATTCATAGGCTGTTATCCAAAGAACTTGAGTTTAGTGTAATGTCTGAGTATACCTAAGGCTTTGTCTCCATGCAGGTAACTAAGGGAGCTATAAAACTAGAGAGGTATGTTCATTCCTGTGAGCTATTCAGCTGAGCCATCATGACTTTTATTTTCTGCCATTCATCTGTGCTGTCTTGTCTCTTCTCAACCCCTCTTCAAGAGTGTAACACTTCTCATTGCAGCTTTGGCTGTCTTGGACTTCCCTTGATCTGATAAGACTTACTTTCTCTACTCAATGCTTCAGCATAGCTTCTGTCTCTCACAGTAGATTTCAAGGGGCATTTCTTTATGGTTGGAGGCTGTAATTTTTGATGGCACAGTTACCCAGATCTTTTTAGGTAGTCAACTTGGTTTTAGCATCAGAACATCATGTTTGTTTTGGTTTTTGACCCTCAGGAGTAGAATAGATCTATTTGTCCATCAGGGGCATGCATTAATATGAGAAAGGATTCTGCCAGGAACAACTTAGTTGGCCAAGAGATCAAAAAAAAGATTTTTAGCCAGGGCAGAGAGACGCCTCAGTGACTTACCTTAGCTTTACTGTCTACAGCTTTGGATTCTCTGGAAAATAGCAAAGATGTCACTTCTTCCTATTTAACTCATGATTCATTTGGTAAAGTTACTGACATTCCACCCCCAAGCTGAGGATTTTCCTGTTGTGGTGGAATTTTTTCTCATTCAACTATGATTAGATAATAAAAAACATACTAGACTTCTCCTCCCCTCCCCCAGCCCCCCACCAGTAATGGTCTGTTTCTATAGTGAGTTTGAATTTGCACTTAATGGAAGACTCTTAAAATCTTTAATAATATGTTCTCTCTGTTGCATCTTCCCGAAATAACCTTTTTGTGGTGGTTTTTCTCCTAGAACAGTAAGAGTGAGCAAGTCCGTAGTAGTCTACAAAAGGGAAAATCAGGTGCCTTTAAGGAGTTTCTCCTTGAATTTAGTCTCAGTGTACTTGTTTGGTGTTACCTTTAGGAGCAAAGAGATGCAATGTTTCATCTGAAGGTTGATTAGTTTCTTAATCGTGTGGTGTGGCATTTCTTTTTGTGTGTTTGCATTTGAGATTGCTTGCATACTTGGATTGTTAGGTGTGCTGTATCAAGTTGTATTGACTAAATAACATCTTCTTGCAAGGACTTTTCATCTTTTTTTTGTGCTGAGTAAAGAGAGGTCAGAAGATTATCAATTTCAGTTATGGAAAACTAAAGCTGTGAGAACATGTAATGTAGTCACTTACAAAATACTTGGCTTAATTAGGATTTATTCAACCAGAGCTAAGCCACATAAATGGCTTCTTGCACAGAATTAGTCAGCTGCTGAGATCCACAGAACTGCTGGCTGGAGCTGAAATTACACTTTTAATAAATGCCATGTCTTTATTTGGTTCTCCACAGTGCTGTCACACCTTGAGGATGGCAGGCCCGATTCCTGAACCCTTCTCCATGTTTACCGATTTTTGGCTAACACTTAGAAGTGTTCACAGTGTGTGTACATATAAGCAAACATTTGAAGAAAGATGAACGGAGACCTGTAAATACTCTTTGAGAGGTGTTGTCTATATATACATTCCTAACCCATCTCTTACCCTCTTTCCCAGTGCCTCAGAAAGAAATGTGGACCCTTTGGCTGAAAGGAGCTGAGTGGGAATAGCATATCCCACCCCTTTTATAGCCTGTGGGTGATACATCTAGGAGCAAGAGCTTACCCCAGAGCTTTCTTGGATACATCAGAAGTAAAATCTTCTGATGTGAATAGTGCTTCCATATAGGTATAGAGATAAGCCATCTGAGAGCGCAATTTAAGTAATCCAGTTCCCCTTGCTGTACAGCATTTAGTGTATATCAGCAACTGTCTGCAAGTTTGGTGATGATTGCTCTTGACAGTCATTCTTCAGTAGTGTACACAGTGTTAATATTATTGCCTTCCCCTTGTGAAACCTTAACATCTGCTGTAAAACATGAACTAGAGAAGAGGAAAACTTTACTCAGCCTTTTGGCAATCATCCCATTTCTGAGCTTTCATTTCCCAGTAATCAGCACAACATATATTGCAGAAGTATAGGCAAATGAACATAATGCAAACTAGTCTTTTCTAGGCACTCTAAGTTATATTAGGAGCAGGCACACTTTTCCATGTGGTTGGGCCCCAGCGTATGTGTTTTCATTTAGGAAAGATAATAAACTCTGACTGATGGCATGTATTGTTATTTCTCCTTACATAAACTCTTATCAAGTGAACATCATAGGAAGAGCAGGCTTGTATAAGCTACCAGCAACTTCTTTGTAATTGCTGAGAGTAGCACTGTGTATCAGCTGTCCAAGAACTAGGTAGACCACAGTGATATTGCTCCCATAGGGAGTGGTGTTCTTGCATCAGTTTCATCCTAAAAAATGAAAAATCCTCCAACCTATTGGTATAGAAGCTGTCCACATAATCTCTCTAACTCATCAGTTCCTAGAGACCCACTGAATCTCATGAATGGTGATTTCCCCACAGTTTGGGGGCTTGGTCTTAATTTCCAGATCCTGGGGATTCTGTACTTAAAGAACAGATGTTACATGATATCAACAGCATTTTCAAGTCTTAAATGTTTGATAGTGCCTGCAATCTGACTGTCAGATGACTTTATCTTAGGAAAAACCAAAGCGAGAGCTCTTATTCCGAAGTAATAGCTCAAAGTTGAAATGAGAGGAGAGAATTTTTAGTGGAGAAAAATGGAATGTGGAGTAGCTGTACCTTTTTTTTCATGTATTTTGTGTAAGAAACAAACTTACTCAATGTTTTTGCAGGGACCAGTATGGCTTTTAGTGGGAGTTTTATTGAATTTTCTGTACTGGCAAATGTTCCAAAATTCATATAAATGTTGTCTAATAGCAATTAATTTATATTAGGCATCCCTTTGATATGCTGCTTCATGATAAAAATAATGCACTGGCTTCTGTAGGTTTTGAAACTTCCTTTTACAAAACTCAGTTTCTCCCCCTGCTGAACAAGACAAGCTTTGTAGGCTTTGTGTGCTTTCCTTCCCCTTCTCCTCCTTCTTCCTCCTACACTTAAGGTATGTGGGTTTTGATTTGTGTGCTTTTTTTTTTTTTTTCCTTTCTGCCCGCTAGTCTCTGTACTAAGTGTCTGGAGTAGGCTGCACTTAACTAGTCAATGCTTTTTTCAAAGTGTAGTGTTAAGATTAAGAAGCTGAGCAGGATGCTAAGCTATTAATCCAACTTACTGACAGATGAACTTGACAAACAGTGCAGTAGTTAGAGACATGGCTGCTCTACACTCTTTCACTGATGTTTCCACCTCCACGACAGCATCTGCAGAAGGGTATGTGTGATTACCTTCACCAGAAGCTTATGCTGAGAGAGTAGGTTGACAGGGAGATGCCAGACTGTTCCCTAGCAGATGTTTGTTTCCTTCCCTTGTCTTCACTGTGAATGAGTTAAGCTCTGACAGGGAAGTTGAGCAGGTTGCTGGCCCTAACTCCCTAACTGTCACACCAATAGTGATGGTGTGGGTGGGCAATTCATGATTTGCTTTTAGTAAAGCCTAATTTAAACTTGATAAAATCTGAATTTGAAAAACCTAATTCTTGACTTTTGAGTTTCTGTTTTAAATGTGCTAAATAGTCCATGGCTTTATGTAATTAATAGTTCACATGCACCATGCTTATGGTGTTGGTGTAAAATAATTACCATGGGTAACAGTGCTTCCTAACACTGTTGGAACAAATAGTTTAATTTCCCCTGAGGAGACGTAACATTCTTATTAATATGTATTGGTATCACATTGCTGGAAAGCTGATCAGTTCTTCCAGGTGCTTACTGCATTTAAGAGCTGTGTAGCTGGGAATCTAAGATTTGGCAGCTGCTCCTAAATCAAACGAGTGAAGTGCTGAATGCAAACTTATAGCCTATCAGGAAGAGATCAAAGACTTCAAGAAGAAAGTATGTGATCGTTGCTTATTTCTTCAGAAATTTCTTCTTTACTTTTGTCTTTATACAATGTAGGCGAACAATGCCAGTGATCCTTGGTCCAGCTGGAATGTTGGGAAGTCTGGGAACTGGGATAATGGGAACACTGTTGACAGCTGGGCAACGAAACCTGAAAGTGCAGCTGGCCAGAGAAACAGTGCTTCAAATAACTGGGAGACAGCCACAACATTTGGTCATCCACAGGCATATCAAGGACCAGGTGTGCTAATAATGCTTATATTTTTGAATATATTATAGTAGGTGGACAGTAGAGGTAAGAATTGCTTAATCTCCAGTAACTATAGAACATGGCTTACTTGAGCGAAATGAAACTAGCTTCCTAGTAGCCTGTAGCCACATGCATAAACTGGACAGTAAAATAAAAGGGTTTTTTTTATATAAAATTAAAAAAGAAAAATTAGATCCACTGTAACAGACACCTCAAACTTGTATGGAAATCTGGCAAGGCAAAGTCTTGTGCATGCATGATCTATTCCCAGGCATGCTGTTCAGCTTGCATAACTGGAACTTAAACCCCCTTAAGTTTGTGCCCTCAGGTCTATGAAGAAGTAATCTCTTAAATCCTGAATTTTAGGAAGTGGCTAGCCTTTCAGACGGCTTCTCTACCTTTTTGTAGTAAAGGCCTAAATTAAGAGAACTCATAACTGGAGAATGCTAATGTAGAGTCTATGACTATGGAACACTATTGAATTCATCTTAAAACACCAGCATCTCTTCTTTCTACCCCCAGCCCCCAATGGATTTCTAGTGTAGTGTTTTGCAGGTTGTATTTAGTGGGGATAGAGGTAATTGAGGAGGAATCATAAAACAGAAGGCTGAACTAGCTCTTAAATATATTTACCTTGTCAATTATTTGTGTATGAGTGCTGAGGTAGCTGCTTCTGCTTTTAAAGATAAAATATTTAAGTTTCTCCTTTCCCTACCTCCTTGCTCTCTCCTGTACTTCAGCCGCTGCTGATGACGATGATTGGGATGATGACTGGGATGACCCAAAATCAACTTCACCGTCTTACCTTGGTTACAAAGAGACTGAGGCATCAGAGGCTGGGGGGGTCCAGCGTGGAAATTCTCGTGCAGCTGCTATGAAGTTACCACTTAACAAGTAATGGAAAATGCAGGGCAAATGTGTATATATATATATAGAAGAGAATTGGAATTTGTCAAGATGTGTATATGTGTGACCATTCAACCTTCTTGAAATATGCAATGTAATTATTATAGTTTTGGGGTAAAATTGGTGATGGATTTGTAGCTCAGCATTCTCCCTGTGTGATCAAAGAACACAGATACATGAAAGCCTGAAAGTATATGACAAAGCTGTATAATTTTTGGAGGTACTATACAGGCAACTGACGCTTTTGCAAGGTCTGAACTTCTGAACGTACTAGTCTTTAACACTATGTGTGCTTAGTGAAAATGAAAGGTGATGGATGGCTTGTCCATACAGTGAGACTGATCAGACATGCTGCCCCAGAGATCATGAGCAATCAGTGAGTTGCTATGAGTGGGGAGAAGTTCTGCTCTCCTGTGTCTGTGCATCACCCAGGTTCATTTTTGAGCCACAAAAAGCTTGAATTTTTTTAGATAACAATCTTACAATAGCATGAAGCTTTGTCAGGGTTATACTAGCGTTATCTCATGTTCCAACTTAATGTTTGTTTATTCTAAACTATTGTTGCTCTGAGAAACTACTGTGTGGTAATCTTTAAGTGGATGAAAGCAGAGTGGAAAGGGATTGTAGAATAATGGTCTCCTCAGATAGGTAGCTAAAATTAATAACTAGTCACATAGAGACAGTTGATTTAGTTCATCAGCAGAGGCTTTGTCCAGTTTTGCAACTGTACATTTGCATAATTGTGGCATCTACTTGTTGCAAACCATTGAGTATAACCACCATAAACATACCTTATTTAAGAGCATTATTTGTCTGTGTAGTAAGCCCTACTTTACTCCTTGTGTTTTGGCATCAGGCAGTAGATTGGCAGTACTTGAAGGGCTAAGTATCTTCCCAATTAGAAAGAGAGCCACCGTTTGCTTTTAGTAAGGCTTTTTACACAGACTTCAAGGACATTACAGTGATTTTTTTTTTTTTTTGGTGTGTGTGGTTTTCTTTCTAATTGGTTGATACATGATTTAACATAACTTATGTTTAGAAGCACTTGATAAATCTGCAGTTTGGCATTCTTTCAGCTGATTTAATTCTCATCTGAAAAGGCAGAATGATGTGCGTGTGTCTGTGTGTTTGTGTGTGCATTTCCAGAGAGGGTGGACTGCAGGGGAGTTGCAGATGTTGCTCTGTGTCCTCCTGTTATGTTTGCTCTGATGGGCTGCAGAGCACAAATAGCTACTTTGCCTTGGAAGAAGGGGCCTGTATTACACAGATAAAAGCTGGAGGTCAGTTGCTAAAACTTTTCTGCTTTTTCAGGGCAAATTGGTGGTTGTTTAAGTAACCCACATCAATTCTTTTCTATACTTAAGAAATGCTAAGGCTTTTTTTCCTATAGTGGCAGGTAACTTATCACTTTGTTTTATTGTTAGATTTCCTGGATTTGCAAAACCTGGGATGGAACAGTATCTGTTGGCAAAGCAGCTAGCAAAACCCAAAGAGAAAATTCCCATAATTGTAAGCTGGGGATACGTGTGTAATTTTTGCGCATGGGTGGTGTGGTTTGTTTTGGGGTTGGAGTTTTTTGTTTTGGTTCTTTTTGTGGGTGGTTTTTTTTTTTTTAATGCTCCTGACCCTTCCCTTTTTCCCCAACTCAACTTTTAGTGTCGGGTTGCTAGATGTATTTGGGTTAGAAGAAACAGATACTGAATATATAATTAGAAATTGAACTGTCATAATAGAACTGTGTACCTTTAAAATACTTAAAAGTTGTGGTAGGCTACATTTCAGAGTCATATATCATTGAGGGATTTTTCAGGATCAAGTCCTAACTCCTCCTTTCTTCCAAGTATGCTGATTTTTTTTTTTTTTTTTTTTTTTTTCTCTCAGAACTTTTTTTCTCATGCTGGATCTGCATTACTTGTGATCATGAAAAAAGCCTTTTTGGGGATTGGGAGGCAGAGCCAAATGCATCACACTGTCTGTTAGTTACCTAGATAGTTATCTAGTATGTAGGAGCTACATGCATAAAGGTTTGCAATATTCAGTCATGATGGTCAGATTGTCTTCTGATGTAAAAAAACAAACTCTTCTAGATACATGCTGTTCTAGTGAAATGTGGTTGAAGTAGCAATCCTTAGAATTTACCACTCCTTTACTATTTGGGAAAAACTGTAAAAATCAGAATCAGATAAATACAACTGTGGTTAGTCATCTCCGGTTGTGAGAAACCCCTCTATTTCTTGACTATCAAGCTCTCTCTGAAATCAATGGAAACTTTCAAGTGAAAAGAGAAAGTATTTGTCACCTTGTTTGCAGCTGGGACAACATGGTGTATTTAAAGATAATATTTGCAATTTCTTACAGATTGGTGATTATGGCCCAATGTGGGTTTATCCTACCTCTACATTTGACTGTGTCGTGGCAGATCCCAAAAAAGGTTCTAAAATGTATGGTCTCAAGAGCTACATTGAATATCAGTTGACCTGCACTGTAAGTGTGTCTGAAACGGGATCTTCTCTTTTGCAAATATGGGTCATTTGTACATATAAATAATACAGTTTGCATGACTTGGTAACAGGGTTGTAAGAGTAAGTGCTAGTTGTCACACCTTTTTCCTCAAAGACTTACTTTGTTGTAGCATTTAAAGTTCTTCTGTAATTACAGAGTCAAGGCTCTAAATCATAAATTTTATTTACATTCCATGTATTTACTATTCTGGTTACACTTAATTCATGTCACTATCTGTAGATGCCTGCCAAAATTCAGAGTTGTGTTTTTTTTTACAGAACACTAATCGGTCTGTCAACCACAGATACAAGCACTTTGACTGGTTGTATGAGCGTCTCCTGGTTAAATTTGGATTAGCCATTCCAATCCCATCTCTTCCAGACAAGCAAGTAACAGGTAATTGTTCCCAGTTTTGAATTAATAGGGTGGGAAGTAAGGAGATCACTTTTTACAAGGTTCAGTTATTTCTTACTGTTTGTTTTTTGCCACTGTTTTTAAAGAAGGTGTAAAAAAAAAAAAAAAAAACCCAACCTTTTACCATTCAGAATTTATGATGAGTTGTGATGGCCTATTGATAAAAAAAATATCAGCACTAAGAGCATCATTTCAGATCTCAGGTTTACTTATCTAGTCCAGTGATTTTTAAAAAAATAGTTAAAAACAAACAAACCCCCTAATTACCACAGAAAAGAATATTTATATTGGCAAGAAGAGATAATTACTTATGTTCCATGTTTGCTGATTGTCTGGAGAAATGTTTTTTTGGGGGCGGGGCGGTGTGCATGTTATTTTTTGTTTGTTTGTAAATGTTATGTTGTAGGAGCTTTGAAGCAAAGCTCCCAGGGGAAAGGGAGCATCCCCTGACAAACTGACTTAGAAAGCATCTTTGATTTGTGTAACATTCTGCCCTGGTTTGATGTCAGTTCAGCTTGACCAAACTCTGAAGCTTACGGAAATCTTCTGTTCTCACTTCAAGAAAAGTGGGATCGGACCCTTTAAATGCTCATGAGATCAGTCATTGAAAGTGAATATGGCAATGCCTGTGTGTTTTCAGTAGTCTCTGGCTTCATTTCTACAAGAGTATGCCAGAGTACATGTGAAGAAAATTGGACACCTGTATAGGAGGAAAATGCATTACTTTTTGCCTATTTCCACTTGTGTGTTTTCTGGTAAGATTTTTATACAGCTTTAAGACAACCAGCCAAAACCAAATATACAAAAGGTGGCATGCTGCCAACTATGAGGCTCTGGGTATCACTGAAAATGCAGCAGCTCTGATGTGTTTGAAGAAAGCTGAGCATTGATGCATATGCTGGGATAAATGCCGAGGAAACTGAAAAGTGAGGAAGCAACTTCCTCCCCTCCTCTTAGTCTCATGTTTAGAATTCACCAGTATTTTTGCTTAAACATGTGCATGTGGACTAAAAGGAAACCAGAAGACCTGATGGGATCTCTAGATTTTGTTGTAACTGTATTTTAAAAGACTGAAGAGTTTGGCATCGCAGTTAAACCTTGCCTGTGGATTTCAGTCTTCTGGAGTCTGTGGAATAGGATAGCTTGTGTCGTGCAAAAAAAAAAAAAAAAGCATGCCTCTCTCTCTCTTTTTTGAAACATGATGGGAAACTGAAAAAATGGTGCTTATTTTTCATTGTGTTTAGGAGGCTTCTTTCTGAAGACTGCCTAGAAAGGTATTTCTGTCCATTAGTCTTGGCAGAGCAAGACTCTTTCACAAATAGACTGACTTAGCTTGGGGTCATGATTTGCTGGTGATGATATGCCTAACTGACTAGCACAACTTCTAATTTTTGCTGTTCCTTTTGCCTTGCATTCCTTATGCTATCAGGAATGCTGTGGAGGTTTCAGTATAGTTTAAGGGTAGAACAAGGTATTACTGCAGGTTATATAAAGTCTCTTCCTAGCAGTTGATTTTAAAACTATTTTTTTTTCCTAGCTAAGTTGCAGGAAATGTGCCCATATCCATTTTTTTACTAGTTGTGTTCTTTACCTGCTAGTCTTGCTAGTTTCCATATTTGCAACTAAAAAAAAACCCCCACAAACAAAACCAAAAACCACTTACTGAGATTTTTTTGAGGTTTTTTCCAACACATTCATTTACCTATATAGAAATATGTTTATGGGAAATACTGCATTTTTAAATCTACTATTTGTATCTGAGCAGTCCACTTTCAAATGCTTTGTTAGCTAGGACGTGACAACTTGGAAGGTAGTTCCTTTCTCCAACATTTTTTAGCCTTATGTTGACCAAGGATTTACTAGACTGTATTAGAAAAATATTTGCATTCTGAGCTTGTGCCTAGCTTCTCTCTTGGGTCATCTGAATACCTAGTTTTCTGTCTGAAAGTTTGTTCATATTTTCCTCCAAGGTAATTTGACTTGTGGGTGGGTATTATGGGTTTTTAATATTTCCTGACTTATCTTTAAAAGGAGGAGTACTCTTGGTGAATAACCAATATACTGTATTTTAAGGTTCTTCTGATTTGTCAGCATAATGTTTCCTTCTTGTAAGTTCTCAGTCATTAAATAGATAATAACTCACCAGATAAATTACAGATTCTGTTTTCATAAAAAAAAAAAAGCAGAGAGTACTAGGGTAGACACTTAACAATTACTGTTCAATGTATAATAGGGCGCTTTGAAGAAGAATTTATCAAAATGCGTATGGAGAGACTGCAAGCTTGGATGACGAGGATGTGCCGCCATCCTGTTGTCTCAGAAAGTGAAGTTTTCCAGCAGTTTCTCAATTTCCGAGATGAGAAGGTAGGAAATAAAGTTTACGCACAGACTGAGATTGAGGAATTGCTCCCCTCCCTGCCCCCAACATTGACATCCCCCTTGTAGCCTTTGGGCAGTAGTGACGAGCTGAAAACTGCTGGGTTTACTAACTAATTTAGCTTATTGATCCTAATGAGGCATAAAGTTGCTTGTGTGACATGCTATATGCTGTTCCAATAGAGTTTGTGTCCTCTAGCAGAATAGTTATGTATATAAAATCTCTTCTGGCTGTTGCTCTGCTTTGTCTCTATTGGACTTAAGTAATCACTGTGGTCCTCTGGTACTGCTTTGCTAAAAAGCTACTTTGTAGCTGATCTAGGATGTGCCTGATCCTGGATTATATTTAAAGACAACCCCCCTCCCTCAGAAACACAGTTTTCACAGGAATGGGTTGTAATAGCATTATGCTGCAGTCTTACCTGATATAACAAGCCATTTTTTTATTCCCGTTCCCTCCCTGCCTGAGGTTTTATTATCTTCACCTTCAGTTAATAAAGGTTTCTTCATGACTGAGCTCCAGCTCTGTTACTAATTTGGGTATCTACTGATGAGGAAATAAACAGGAAAACTCTGCTCCTTTCTTCTCAAAATAGTCATAGTTCTAAATACACACAGATTTTGCTGGAAAATTAAATGATCCTTCGAAGTTTTTGAGACCAGATTAGATAAAGCCCTGAGTAACTAAGGTCACAGCTGATCATGGTTGAGTAGGAGATTGGACTACAAACCTCCTGAGATCACTTCCAACCAGAATTATTCTCTAATACTGTAAGTAGAGGTTTAGTAACATAGTAACTAGTAGTCCCAGTGAAGTGCTATTTGGATGGCCTGTGGAGAGTGGTATAATTGTGCTAGCTAGTCAGCAGTTCTTAGTATCTAACTTACAGACTAATACAAACAGAACAGATGTTGCAATACATACGGAATTTTAAACCTTTTTATCTGTTCCCACTAAGAACTTAGTATGGCAATTGCATAATAGTCTTGTGATCTTCTTGAGTAGCTTCTGGTATCAGCACTACCATCTGTGCAGAGACAGCTGAATATAATTGCTCTTACACCATATTTCAGTAATATACAAGAAGGGTCTGTTGACCTCAGAATCTAGAAAACAAAGTGCACAAGGAGGAGGGGGGGAGCTTTAAGAAACCATGGCCCCACTGAAACTTTCATTTAAAAGGTTTTAATTTATGGGTGGTCTATTGGTTAACTGTTCTCCTAAACATTTAATTCACTGCCCTTAAAGGTGCATGAACAGTGGTGGTAAAACTTTGTCTTTTGTTTTTTTTGTTTTTTTTTTTTTTTCTTTTTCTTTCCTCAAGGACTGGAAAACTGGAAAGCGGAAGGCAGAAAAAGATGAAACTGTAGGAGTCCTGATCTTTTCTACGATGGAACCGGAAGCTCCTGACTTGGACATGGTAGAAATGTAAGGTGGTTTCTTTTTTTCATGGACATTATGCATCTGGATATGCAACAGATACTGAGCTAATATAAAACTAGATTAGTAAGCATGCGCATATACTCCTGGATTTGAAGAGGCATTCATCAAGGCAGAGCTGAAAAATTGTTTCAATACGAGATTTTCATATCAACCCCTCCAAAACTTGGTGTAACTCTGATGTCTCTTTGACTTCAGTGGCTGGATACTTATCCTAAACAGATTTATGCAAAACTAGTTGACGAGATTAGAGTACTAGCAGGTCCTATGGAGTTATGTTTTATATTGCTATGAAAGCATATTTTGATCTTTAATCTTTCAGCTGTGAACAGTTCCAAAGTGTGCTAGACTTAATAAGTAGCTTGGGATAACTGTAGGTGGACCATCAAGGAAAACAATGTTTCTGTAAAATACTTGTATATAATGCACACACAGTATGATTCTAATATCTGGAATCCATGGAAAGCTATTAAAAATGAAAAGTGACTTAAATTATCAAATTTCATTCTAAATGGTTTACTACATTTTTGGGGTATCCTTCTGCAAGGGCAAATGGATATATTTATTTTATATATGTATATGTTATATATACTTACCTTTTTTATATATATAGTTGTCTTGGTGGTAAACCTTTGTGTTTCATAGAGTGGAAGACGGGATTTACTCTTTAGCCTTATTTCACTCCTTTAGGCTTAATAATTTTTCTTAGAAGATATGTAGTATGCATGACATGCTTTGCTTGCTGTTGTAGAACACAGAAACTTGGATAATGTTTTGTGTCTGAAGCTGTGGATAAACTAGGTAGAAGTGTTTATAGTAGGAAAGTAGTAGTGTACCTACACCTGAAAATATCCCAGCGTAGGCTTTATCCAAGTGATGCAGTCCTTACTAAGATGTATATAGGAGCTGTGTGGTAGCAGTTCTATACTAGCAAGAAAAGATGGACATCGTTAGGTCACTTCCACTTCTAGTATGAAGATTTCAAACGTGACTGCTTTTCTTAAGTGATGGGTTTTATATAAATCCCAGTGGTATAAAAGCTGAAGGAGCAAAAAACCAGAGAGAGCATTTGGTACATAGGATGCAGGAGAGAGTGAGTCTATAATATACAGAACCCTGGCAGGGAACGATCAGCACATTGTCTGCTAAACAGTTTGTCCCCAAACAGGGTGAAGGCAGGCAAGCAGCATGTGGGGAACGCTCACCAGAGGGTCTTGCTTCCTGGGCTGGGGCTGGCAGCCTGGGGTGGTTTTGGGGACTGTGATGGGTTGACCCTGGCTGGATGCCAGGTGCCCACCAAAGCCCCTCTGTCACTCCCCCTCCTCAGTTGGACAAGGGGGAGAAAATATAGCAACAGGCTCGTGGGTCAAGATAAGGGCAGTTTAATAAGTGAAAGCAGAGGTCGTGCGCAAAAAAGCAGAGAGAAAAAACAAATGATATTATTCTCTACTTCCCATCAGCAGGCGATGTCTGGCCACTTCTCGGGAAG
>JANZLQ010000086.1:28808268-28825828 GCA_026212715.1 Elanus axillaris | reverse complement strand
CCCCCTTTTTTTTTAACTCCCACAAAAAACATTGTCCTCAGACTTGGTAGTAAGTACATCTGAGTTAGTTCTTTGCTGCTTTCTAATATAACACTACAGTTGAGTATCTGGGGCTGACTGGAGGGAATGGGAAGTATAGAAGCCCAGTCTCTTCTGGTAGGGATTACATTAGACCTTAGTATCTGTAGGATGTGAACTTTAAATTATTTTTATTTCCCCACTTTCAATAAGAGGGGTTTCTTCTACACCTCAGTGACCCTCCTGCTGGTCAAAAATAGTCTAACAAAGGACACTGCTCTAACATTGTACAGATCTCACTTCACTAGCAAATGATACCGTGGGGGAAGTGGAGGGCAGGTGAAGGAATAAGGCCCCTCAGATGCGACTAGAAAAGTAATGTTGCTTTGTGTTTACAGAAGCAATGATCAGAACCACCATAGTTAAGGGCTGGCTGTGACTTTTTAGGTTTACGGTAGAAATTCAGTATTTTGTTCAGTGCTAAAATCTCCTTAAACTTATGACACTAGTGCTTTAGCCATGGAATGACTCTTCTAATACTTACAGCAATTAATTAGTTAGCATATATTCAGACGTGATTGTGTTGACAACTTGAACTTTTAATTTTCCAGACATTCATACTGAATAGAAAAAGGAGACTGGTAAATTGGGACATGCAAAACTGAAGCATTTCAGTAGATTTTTAGGTTTTAAGTTCCCTGTCAGCTCTAGTCCCAGCTCCTAGTCAGAAGTATTTTTGGTAATTCCTGAGCAATAGTTACGTGCATTCCATTCTATGATATTTAAAATGATTGACAGTGGAAACTTCTTCAGTGCAAGTGGAAAGAAACCAAACATTCTTCACTGAATCCCCAGTGGGAACTTGAGTCACAAGTTAATGGCTGATAACAGAACTCTAGTACTCTGAATGGTACCTGTTGCATAAGAAATACCAGTTGTCATAAATAATCTAACTTCTGGGCAAGAACTTGATCAAAGTTACTCAATAAAATTATGCAGTTGGGGGGGGTGTTTTTGGGGTTTTGTTTTTTTACCACACAAAGGGGTTCCTCTGTGAAAATCTGATTGTGTGGGATGCTAGAGCAACTAAAAACCTGCTATTTACCTGGACAGTGTGCACTCTGAATACAAATATTTGACAAAAAGCACATTTACTTGGGTTTTTTTTTCGTGCTAGCATAGGTAGCTTACCAAAAACTGCTTTTGCCTTTCAGATTGCTTTTTAGGCGTTTGGGGTGGTGATATTCAAAGTGTTAAAAATGAATGCACTCATAAATCACAGTTTATTGACTTCATTGTGAAGAAGCAATTTATGCATACTTTTGCAATAAGTAGATTATAAAAACCAATGTCGTTATTCAGACACTTCCATCAATTTTTATGCCTAGATAATCTTGATTTCTAGTGCCTTTAAATATAAAATACATGATTTGAGGAGAGTTTAGGTATTCCAGGTCTGTATAATAATTTTCTCTCTTAAAATATTAATTAGATCTATGCTCCATGTCACTGCAGCATTTCTCCCCTGCCCCCCTTTGCCCAGGAGGATAAAGTCTGCTCATGGCGGGGGGGGGGGGGAGAATCTTGCTGTATGCATAGGAGGACTGAGCTAGGAGTGCAGTGAGATTTATTCATTTATTTTATAGCAGTCACACACAGTTTCCCCAACTGTTTGTGGCTTTCAAGAATCCAGATTGCAATTGCTTTATCCAGTTTTGGAATGTCTGTAGCAGGGGAGGGGGTAAGAATGTGACTACTGTAAATGCTTCACTAAAGGAAATGTAAAACCTAGTTGTTTTTGACATCTGCTTCTATCAAGTTTTGGAAATGCTGCAGTTTTAGTCTCACTTACCCTTGTGGGTTTTTGCTTCTGTTTCCTTCTTCTCCCCATCCTTTTCCCACTTTCAGCACTACCTAAGGAATACCAGAAGATAGGAAAAGCATTGCAGAGCCTGGCACTGGTCTTTAGCACAAGTGGATATCAAGGTACTTCTATAGCTTCATTTGTACTTTACTTAACAAAAGATATTTTAATTACATGATGCTGCATTTTTTTTGCTGAAGATCTTAATGCTTTCCTCTTTGAAACTCAGATGTCAAATATGATTCTGGAAAAAATATTAAACTTGTTTCCCTGTGTGTATTATGGGGTTTTTATATTCTAGTCTGCAATCTTGTTTTCTGTTACTATATAATCATGTAGTGGGTTGGTGGTGGTGGAGGAGTTTAGCTTGATCTCATTAATATATAATCTGGCTACTAACCTGACTAACAAGACACGCTGTAGCATTTCTTTGTGATATCAAAGGAAAGGGGAGAAAATGTAGCCTTGAAAATATCTGTCACAGAACTATTGTGTGACTTCATGAAACAGCAACTCCACATGAGGATGGAAAACTTAGTACAAGATTTTTCTATACCATTATGTGGGCTGGAGGGTGGCTATTGTAGCCTTTTCTTGTCCTTCACCTTTCCTTCTCCTTCAAGAGCCCTGAAATAGAGCCTGTCCTGTTAGCTATGAAAGTTGTGGAAGGGAAAAGGAGGGCATCAGTTTCTCAAAGTTCTCCTAAAAGGTAGTCTGTAGACTAAACTTAAAATCCTGCTGATGTTTTCCATATAACAGGAAAATATTTCCTCATATCCCAGAGGGACTTTATTGAGACCACTTTCTCTGGGATTCCCTTGTCAAATGTATTTTTTTCTTTTTCTTTTCTCTTTTTTTTTTTTTTTTCTAGACTTAATAGCAAAATTGCTCTGTTCTAAAACTTTAAATGTTACAGTATAGAGGCTTCCTGAAATCTTTCCATCTTAGGACTTTTAGTTGGCCAGTGCTTACTCTGGCTACTCATCTACCCCTTGCTGTGTACTCTTAAAGCTTTTTGCCCCATAAACCGTGTATTAAAATGCAACTGCTTCTGAAACTTGGGTTCTCTGCTGCTGGAAACATTAGAAATAAACATAGTCCCTGTAGTTTGTTCTCATCTTTGTCCTGTACTTCAACAGGATGACTGCTTAGTTAGAGCTGGAGCATAGCATACTGCCTAAATGTTACTTTTAGATGTGAGAACCAAGTAGGGGATTTGCATAGCTACGTACTCTTAGCGTGGGTTAGAGAGCTGTAAATTCTAGCTAGATACAATCTAGTAAGAATTCTTGAGAAAGGACTGAAAATTCCTCGAACTATGACACACATTCTTTTGCCAGGGTAAAGGGAAAACAATATGGCTTAAAGCTAGGATGCAAAACTGCAGATCAACCTTAAGAAGGAAAGCTTCAGTTTGATTTCCAGCATCTTAGAATGGTATGAAAAAATAGATCCCATGATGCTTGGGAACAAGACAAGGATGTTTCTCTTTGCTGCTTGCTGAGTTTTACCTGGTTGCACCCTAGTATCTTGCTGAGGAAAATGCCCTTCCCACTGATGCCTTTGTCCTAATTGCATATATTTTGCTCTTTTTAATAACTGGTACACCAGTGTATTTTTCCAGAATTAATACTATATGGGATTCTTTGCTTTTTAATTTGAGTTCCCAGGAAGAGAGAGTAAGTACAGTGCATGTGTTGCTTTAAATGTCTGTCACTGCTGCCCTCACTCTGTCCTGCCTGCTGTTCCTATATAATTTCATTTGATGGTTGCCTCAGGTACAGATCTGGATTAAGCAGACTCTTATGCAGGAGATGTAAGCACCTGGATTTAAACTGATAGGATGTGGCTTTCCAGATATCAATACTTAAAAGAAGGTACATTCCCTCAAAGGATGAAGTACTAGCTAGGCTGAGTATGGGATATGATTTTTCTGGATTATCAGTAGAGAGGAATGGCTCCTTCAGCAATACTTACAGGCACTCGGTTCAGTTTCTGTTGAGAGCTGAGTATCTTCATCCTTTTTTTTTTTTTTTTTTTTTTTTTTTTAAATACTTGAGTTCTGGAAGTTTAAGCATATAGACCACTAAAGATTGCAACAACTGATTTGACACTAATGTTTCTGGCTACTGGTAGCTGACTTCCAGCATACTGAATACACTGTTAGTTGGTTACTTTGCAGTTAGCATGGGATGTATCTACTGTCCTTACCTCTTTCATCAGTGCTGCCTGCTTACTCTGTAAATCCTTATTATGCATGGTGAATGTCTGCTGCCTTCTCTTCTGATTTCGAGCCTAAAATGTTTAAGATTGCACCAGGCAAGATGCGCTCATTAACCTGACACACTCCAGTTCTTTTTCTTATGCTGCAGAATGACCCTTAGCAATTAGTTGCCAGCCATGGTGCATATTAGGAATTTGTTGCAAGTATTTGCAGAGGCAAGGGTACCTTTAAAACTATTAAGGACACATTGAGAGTTTCTCATGTAACTTGGCCATGGGGCTATGTACTGTCTGATCGATTTTAAGAACCTATGCTTTGAAAGTATGATTTTTGTCCAAAAAACCACATATTGGGCAGTCCCAGAATAAGCCTGGAAGTATCTTGCAGCCTAGCGCTAAGTTGCCTATCTTTCTGCCTCATACGATGCTCTTAGGTTAATGCAGCCTTAAATAGCATGGCTTCTCTTTTGTGGTGCCAAATCTGGGCGAGTCTTTCTCCTATATTAAGAAAACATGAATGGCTGTGGTATGCCATTTAACCATAGTAAGATCTCCTAATCTGACATCACCCCTCAGGAATTTTGTTAGGCAGTTACATGCAAATTTCACTATCCTGACAGCTAGCAACAGGTACATCTTGCCTTCCAAGCTGCTTGTGTGCTGAACATTGTTTGAGGTGTACTTGTCAAGAAAAAAATCTTGTTACAAGTAGTTCTATAGTACATCAAACTGTATCTTTTTCCTACTCCTGGATTCTGTTAAAACATGCTCTGAAAGAAAACAAAACCACTACTTGACAAAAATTCTGCTGCCCCAGTCAAGCCTTACAGAGTATTAGTTCCTTCAATATACCTGGTGTATTTCCTCAGAAGTGATAATCACTGGCATTTACCAAGCAGTTGAACTGCTAAGAGATGCTCTGCTAAACATCTCCAAAAGACTCCTCATAGTTTTACATCTTCATTCATCTCCCTATGACAGCATGGAGGCCTGTAAATCAATGAAAGTATCAGTTTGTCCACATGGTTGGGTTAAAACACCTGTAGAACATTACTGGCTATTTTAACTGGTCTTTTTACAACTACCTTTAGTCAATACCTTAAAGCCCTCTCTGTTTCTTGTGTGGATACATGTAATGCACATTGCCCTAATTTTGTTGTAAATGTCAGTAGTGTGGGGGGCTTTCTGCTTTTCTGTTGATTAAAGAACCCCTGACATCCTGCTATATCCTTGCACTGGGACCCAGCTCAGCTTTTAATGGCTTGAGTTGCAAAGCTGGTAAATGGGCTTCTTCTTGGTTCAGAAGCTGAGAATGCTAGAAACTTGGCCTGTCCAAGTAACAAAACTTTAATGAAAACCCACACTGACAACAGTGATTGGGAGCAATCTGCTGCTGGAATTCAAGTTACTCTGGTATCTCTGACAAGGTACCCTGGTGTAGGGAATGGCTGACTGAGCATGGCAGGACACTGCTGATAACACATCTTAAAACTTGGAGGGTGGGGCAGGTGAGAGATGAAATCTGACTCTCTAAGGCTGCCCTGGCACTACCTGAAAAAGGGATTATAGAAGAGGATGATGCAGCGTGTGGAGCTGTGGATATTCTTCTGCCACTTGTGTGCCTATCTATTGTCAGGATCCACTCTCTGGAACAACATTTAAATATACTATCCCTTAGCCCTACTTTTGGAGGGGTGTGAATGCCTCTGTTAGTTGTAGAAACCCTTAAAGTACCCTTCTACAAGCTGGCTTTGTACCTGGCTGCCCCTAAATGAAAGAGGATCCGTGTTGGGAGAGTTTGTCTAGATTCTTTGAAGCTCCAACCTGTGAAGGTCCTTTGAATGGAGTTCTGCACAGAAGGGGAGGATTTTCTATTCCTACTCAAATACACATGCTCTTCCTCTTCCGTTTTGCTCAGATAGGAAAAGTCATCATCTTTTATGGTATTATGAAATGAACAGCAACATCTAGACTAACATGGCTTCTGACTAAAGCCACACCATGTTTTGTCCCAAAATCTAGAAGTCAGTTGCCAAAGCAGCAGTTACTTCAGGGTTACTTCTGAGCAGACATGGGGAATTCTGAAACAATGAAATTATTTAAGCCTATCTGAAATAATGAAATTGCGCTCCCTGCAATTTTTTATTGTTTTACAACAATGTGAAGATGTCTTCTTAATTATGTACCTCTTAGATCTCACAATGGTTGGTTTTATTTTTATTTTATTTTATCCAGATGGGCTCAAATAGGAGAAAAATAACTATTTCTTAGCAGTGTTTGTGTTCCTGGATTTATGGAAAATAAGAATCGATTAATAGAACTGAAGCAAAATTTAGTCATTGCCTTGTTTCCTTTAGGACATGCTAAAATAAAGGAATACAATTTAATAAATCTCTAACAGATTAGTCTATATGTTGTAGTAAAAGAAGATACTTTAATGTTCACATTAATCATTAATGAAGTCAATGTTTGGTAATTTTCAGTCAAGTCACTGATTAATGTCTGTAAAATAAAAACAAAATGTTTGTAAGACAAACTGCTGCCTAATATTAAGACATGTCTGAAAGGGTGAGAAAAATATTTTTTTCTTAAAATAAAATGCAAAATCAGCAAATTATACCTTCCCCTTTCTCTACCTCAATTTGCTTTCCGTACTGTTGACTACATGCTTTGGACCATCTGACAAGGATGGAAAAAACCTGTGGTGTTTTGGGAAGGTGAAGTGGCATGAAAAAACCAAGAATGTAAGGCTTGTTTTCATCTTTGTCCCACATAGCCATGTCCTGCTAGTAATACAGTGTTACAAGTACTTGTGGTGTATCTAGCGTAGGATTTGTGGTGAAGTATGTATTTTTAAGTGTAGTTTGTGGGGCCCTTTGATCTATTTCATATGATAATGAAAGTTAGAAACTCACTCTCAAAAGCAGCAATTCTTAGAGCTTGAAAATATTATCCAACAGTTCCCTGAAGTGTCAGAAATCTTGTTGGCAAGGAAAAAAGTTAGCTGGGCCGCCTTCTGCGTCTCTGACCTTCTAACAGTTATGGTCCAGGACTGTTGGAGAGCTTAGGGCTAGCATCACTGCTCCATAGGGCGTGGAGAATTTACTGCTTATCAGGTATGAAAATAATTTATTAAAAATCAGAACAGCAGGTGTCTCTTTCAGCTTTGTTAGCCTATCTTCTGGTGTCACCCTCCTCATTCTCCCTTCCCTCCCATTCTGATAGGCTTCCTGTTGCCCCATGTGGGGGAATACCTGTGTATTTAAACTACATGTAATTATGAAATGTGGAAGTTAATACTGCTAGTACTATGGTAGAACAGTGTTTATGTGGTCCCTTTAGCATTCATTTTCTACAAGATCTTCAGAGTTTTCCTTCTTTAATGGTGTAAAAACTACTAATATTTTTCTAAATTCTTTATTACTGTTGGTTATAAAATGATGACTAGGCATTTATTATTGTAAAATAAGGTTTTTTGGAAATTTGCCTTGAGTCAAGGCAAGTTACTTAATGTAATGTGAACACTGATGTTTACTTTTAGGAGAATCTGATCTCAATGGAGCAATAACAGAAGCAGGAAAAACCTATGAAGAAATCGCCAGTCTTGTAGCAGATCAGGTAGAATTATTATGAATGCATTGGCATAGTGTGTACAAACATATCACCTATTTGGATAACTTCTTTTTCTTTTTTCTTTTAAAACAACTGCTAGTACTGCAGACCAGTTAAATAAAATTACTCTTAATACTTCCAATCATCTTTTCTACTATATATCAACTGAGGGGGAATGTGATGGGAGGGTACTTCTCTTGGATCAGAAAGCTCACATCCTGGTTTCTAAAATATTAATGTGATTACTTCCTCTTTAAACATGTTTTCTGATGTCAGTGAGCTGTCTTCATTACTGATACAAAAGAATGAGATTTAATCAAGGATAGAGTTTCTCCCTTCACAGGATCCGGATTTTACTGTGTTTCATTGTTTTTATGTGCAATTGCCTGCTTCAGTAAAAATCTAGCTTAAATAAGTCCTGATTGCTGTCGGTATTCAAGTCATAAATTGATGTGTAGTGTATTAAACTTAAAGTCTCCAAAATGCAGATCCTCTTCATCTCAGGGTTGAGACTGCAAGTTCTTAAAACAGCTTTCCAAGATAGTGACTAAGGAGACATACCAATGCATGTACATATATGTATATGTAATGAGATTGTACTGGTAACTCCTCTTCAGTGAAAGTTTGAGGCAAAACCCTTCACTTCATAAGCTAATGTTAAGTAAAACAAAGAACAGAGGCATCTGCTCAGCGGTGCTTGGTGCCTTACTCCAAAGAGCTTTTATTTTAATAAGGACCTTTTTAAATATGAAAAACTTGCAACAAACAATTAAGACTTTGGTTTGGGTTTTTTTCTATTCTTTCCCTTTTTTCCCCTCATCCTTTTTTTGGCATGGTAGTTTCTTTTCTGTGATGTTAATATGCCACAGATACTTCTACTAATGCTTACACTTTGTTTATTAGCCGAAGAAAGATCTTCACTTTTTGATGGAAACAAATCATGAATATAAGGGATTTCTTGGTTGCTTCCCTGACATCATAGGAGCTCATAAGGTATGAGGGGGGGCCTTTCCTTTTAAGGGTTGGGCATTGGAAAGATCTACAGCAACAAAAGTGGTGGTATGGTACTGTGCATTTGTGCAGCAGCCTGGCCCCTGCTTCCAGAAACACTGAAAGTTTCTGTGAAACTGGTGTGTTGATTTTTAAAATAAAAAATACTTGGAGAGGAAGAAAGCTAGCACTTGTCTCAAGACTTGAGAATATCATGACTTTCTGCTATAGTAGAGCACTAGGAGCTTCATGACTTTCTTCAGGCTAACTTTATGTCCCAATGTGGTAAAGAGCAGTAGTGTAAATTTGTAGTATTTGTATCAATGGTAGTTGATACTAAACCATACCAGTATCGTAGGAAAAGTTGGGTACACTTACATGGCTAGCTTACTGATATGTGAAAAATAATCATGCACTGCCTAGAAGTTTCTTTAATATTAAAATAAAATAATAGAGAATAAGACTAACTTTTCTGAGGAACAAAACCCACAAAAAAACGGCAAGAAGAAACAACCACTTTCTAATGTGAAAGCCATTAAATAATAAAACAATAAATTTAGCCATTGTGTCTAGTCTGGTGTATTCTGCTTTTTTTTGGTCCTAGAGAATTTCCTTATGTTCATGTGCCTGCTGTAACATATTTCAAGAAACTAAAATTTTGAAGTGTTAAATAAGTACACAGTGTTTATTTATTTTTTTTTTTACCACCTCAACTTTTAAATGTATAGAACAACATACTTCTGAGACCAACAAAGACGGGAGCATATCAGATTTGTGTATTCTTTCTTCAGGACACTTGCAGTCACTCATCCCACAGAATGCTTGGGGAAAGTTACCATAAAAGGAGAATAAATGTTTTTAAAACTTGAAACATAACCCTGTTGCCAAGAGACGTGTGAATAGATTGATTCTCTTGAATGTTGTTTGGCACAAATACATTGTGAAGGGGGAGGCATTTCCTTTTATGCTTGTTGTTTATGTGACAAGGATTTTCCCAAATCAAAAGTTATACATTGCAATGAGTTGTAGTCTCCTGGAGAATGGTTGATGTTGTCTCATCTTGTATAATGTGCAAATAAGGTTCTACAGACATTTGATAGTTTGAGGCTTTTGGGTGTCTGTGTTGGTCAGCTGTATGTTGAAACTTGGTCCTTTTGTCCTTTCTGTATGTATCCTTGTGTATTACTGCCTTTACCAAACTCCGTTTCCTAGTGACTGAGTTCATGCCTGTGTTTGAAGTCACTTTTTGCAAGCTGTTAGGACTCTTGAAAGCAATAAGAGTGAAATAACAAACTTTGGGTGAAAATGTGGGAAGGCTGAATTGGTCATTGTGCATGTATATATATATTTGTGTAGTGTGCAAGCTCAAAATGTGGCCAGTGGCATTTTAGATGACTATGAAGTTCTTTGAATACTCTTTTAATGTATTCTTTTAATCTTTCTGCATATGGTTTCTACAGGGAGCAATAGAAAGAGTGAAGGAAAGTGATAAATTAGTTGCAACCAGCAAAATAACACCACAAGACAAACAGAACATGGTGAAACGTGTGAGCACCATGGCTTATGCACTACAAGGTAAACCAAATTTTCAGCTAAATGGCAATGTTGTAGACCTCTGAAGGACATCTCCTAAGTAACGAACTTTGAAAGGGAATCTTTGTTCTGCCAGGAATGATAATAAGACCTAGGCATGGTTTGGGGTTTTTTTTGTGACCTGCTTAGATTTTCCTAAAATTGCAGTTACCTTGCCCAATGTTTTCCTTCAAATCTCATATTGCTATTGCAAGAAATACATATTTTGGAAATGCAATTAAAAACGAAGCAAAACAAACCACCAAACGCCAACCACCCCGGACTGATTCTTTCATTTTGAAGTGATAATGTCTCAAAGTATGGGCAGAAGTGTTTTTCTGACGCATGATTTAGTCAGACATGACCCAGCTGAGATTCATGTTCTTGTGCATAAGATTTTTATTTCCTGGATGTTATTTGAATGAGTAACTCTTTAGGTTAGAGACGTTGTAAATATGGGACATAGAACACCACACTTGGAAAAACAGGGGAAGTGAGCAGTCAGGACTCAGTCCTGCAGGATATCAAACCCTTAAGTACATCCTGTTACTGACTTCAGTGAGACTACTTATTGCTGAGGGAGTTGCATCTTTTTTTACTGACTTAAAGCCAAGAGTACTCAGTATTTTACAGGGCAAAATCAGAGCAGCACACAAAACTGATTTTAAAAACAAGAAAACTCCCCACTCCATCCTTTGTGGTCACAGTGATGCAAGAGGACTGCTGTATAAGTGGCAATCATGGAAGAGACCTCTAGGATGACTCTTACAATCTAGAATATTTCTTCTCCCTCTATTCGTATCTCAAAATATATTTAACTTTTTATTTCAGCCATAAGCCATGATTTGACAAGGGATGCAGAAAGTGGTGAAAGGTATTACAGATTCAGTAATGCTATTTCTCAGGCTTCTACTGAAACAGCCTCAGTCAAGAATAGGGCAAACACTACTGGCTGTATCTTTTTTTCGAGCTAAATATTTACAGCTGTGGCTTACAACTTGATATCTATACCCTTGGAAATCTGAATGTCCTAGCCAAATTCTGTTGGAAACACTTCAGGAAAGAGCAGTTTCCTCAGTAAGAGAAAATTCTGCTTCTATTCTTCATCAAATCTTTGTACACCTGAGTATTGTAACAAGAACCTGGCTTTATCCAGGAAGCGTCCATATTTTAGAAGTGGGTAATTGACACCCTACCAATTTTACGAACAGTTCCATCATAGTCTACGTGCTGCAGGCAAAACAGGTTGTGGAAGCATGAGAATGGTAACTGTACTGGCAGGGCTGGACACTGAGCTTGTTGCACAGTAACTAACCTGAACTGAGTGAAATTGTTCCTGATTACAAATGCTTTTCTTAAATAATTTGCCTCCTGGGTCTAATTGCAGCTGAGATGAATCACTTCCACAGTAACCGGATTTATGACTACAACAGTGTCATTCGTCTGTATCTGGAGCAGCAGGCACAGTTTTATGAAACGGTAAGGTGTAGCATTTCAGTACCATTTCCCTGGCACTTGCTGTGCTGCCGCTTTCGTAAGAAATACTCACAGTACTTAACCATCTTTTTGTATAAGCCTCTCCCAGAGAGCAGATATTTGAAGAATTGTACATGTAAAAAAAACCCAAAAAAAACCCCCACACCAAACCCCAAGAATGAGTTAGGATAGTATCTATAGGAAAATACTATTTTATGTACGTGACTATGTCATTAGATCTATTGGACCTACAAACCAGTGTTGTCAACAATAATGTTTCTCAGCTTCATTTTTTTTTCAATGCCAGTACTAAAGTTACAAAGAATTTTAGTTCTATGACATGCAGTAAGACCTGCTGCACTAAATGCAACAATAAACCATTTGAATGAAATTTCTATCCCATAGCATGGGAGGACGAAGGGAAGCTGCTGTGATTTAAAGCCTGATGTATGCAAGTGGGGGGGTGAGTGGTTTAGGTGACATTAAATATGTTAACTCCGAGCACTTGATCTACAGCCTTTGTTCTTATTTAACATTGTTTTTATGCGTGTATTCCTTGTGGTTTTTTTAAACGAAACCCAAGGACAAATTTTCTAATGTGATATGCTGGTAAAACGTGAGTTTGAGTGTACTGGAACCTGGCTTCTATCACTTAGAGGAATATAAGCAACTGGTTGCCCTTCACAGCAGAAAAAGGTGCCAGTGGGGTTTCAGAGGTATCTTTTATGGATGAGAACTTCAAGTTCCCCATCAGGTCACTTTGCTCAGTTTCTCTGACACATCTGATAGGGTTAGGCATAGGTGTCCCCTTACCTTCTTTCAGTCTCTTGTCCAGTCTATCCCAATTCTTCTGGTTGCAGCCTCACCAGTCTCCTTGTACCAATCCTCTCTTCCCCAGTACAGGGACCATGTTCACATGTGGGGTGCTGGCTACCATAAGAGCTGTGGGGAGAGCACAGGAGCTCTGTTCTGATGTGTGGCCTTGTTTCAGTAGGGAAATGGATTTCCTGAAAAATCTGGCTTTGTTCCTGTAGCCTTCCTGCGTAGTGCAGTGCTAGATAACCTAGTAGGCAGGATGACAGCCCTGCCTACAATACTTCTTCCAGTACAACATGAGCAGCGAAAGCACAAAATGAACGAGGCAGAAAATGTATATATGAGAAGAAAAGTCTTTATAATGGAATGCTTTGAGAGTCCTATATACACAAAATCTTCAGTAAAACGTGCAATTTTTCAGAAAATGAGGGAACAATTAATTTCTTAGCCTGCCATTGTATTTCTGCATAGTGTAAAGTGACTACATATTTAATATATTGTGTTTCTTTGTTTCAGATTGCACAGAAGCTGAGGCAGGCACTCAGCCGCTTTCCTGTGATGTAGAGATTAAGTAGTAGTCAACAATAAAGAACAACTCTGAAGTGCTTTTCTGATTTGGGGGCAATGCTAATAAAAACTTGTTAGCCTTTGCCAGCCAAAAAAAACCCACCAAAAAAACCCCCAACAACAAAAATGAGTTGTAGAAGAAAAAAAATGAAAGAATTATTTAAAATTTTACTTTATCAGCCTAAATCATAAGGTTCATTATTTAAATAAAAACAGCTAGATAATGCTGTCAGTTATAGGGATCTAAATTATCAAAATGATACATTGCTATGGACTTCATGCAAACTTGCGTCTATCAGATGTTCTTCCAAAAACTCTTGATTGACATCAGTTACAAATTTTTATCTTCTTTTTTTTTAAGTGGGAAAGCAGACAAGCTTGAGAAGATTAATTTAATACTCATTATATTGAATTCAGCTCTCTTTAAGAATTCAGTAGCCAGGAGGAATTATATTTGTATATGTTTCTGGTACATGTTCATGATTATCTCCTGAATGAACACTTCGTTCTAAGTTTTGCTTCCCATACACAGCCATGGCATACTGCTCCCATTATGACTTCTGGTAAGTATCATTCATTCTTATCTTTCTTTTTTTCCTTCTAACTGAATCTTGTACTTGTGGCACACCACCTCACAGCTTATGTCAGGCTCTTTCTTTCTGGCTATGCACTGTGTGAGAAGACAAAGTACAAACAAGGAAAGAGCCATTCAGGAAGGTGTGGAAAACAGTTTTCCATACCAGCACTTTGACACCCCCTGATGTTATGCCATAAGGCACTGGTGTTCCTCAGTGATGTAGAGGACCAGCTTCCCTTTTACCCCTCTGAGAGTTTGAAGTGTTTCAGCAGAGGGGATACTGCCATGTCTAACCCAAACTAGTAGAAGTGCCCAAACTCCAACTAAGCTCAGGTCTTCATGTAGTAGTATGGTATGCTATTGGCTTGGGTTAACTTTTTGTTACCTTCTAATGCAAACTAAAAGGTGAAAAAAGTACTGAATAACATCATTAGTTATCACATAAACTCTGTGCTTTGATCAACATCTCTTATCAAGTGGCCCAGTGTCCTCTTTCATACTACTGAAATACCATTTGAGGCCTGGGCTTCTCAAAACAAAAAAGCCACCACCAACTTTGTTCACAATGCGCACCAACTACAGTAATTCATTTCATGCCATAAGCAAGCAGGGAAGCCAAAATGCTGTTTTTGCTAAAATATGCCTAGAAAATAAACATTTTAGCAAAAAATAAAAATTTTTAAAAAGACATTTTACCAATAAGCCATTCTGAGTGACGGGTACAGTCTGCTGGTTGAATAGTTGCCTTACTCTATTTTTGCACTGGTGTTACTTTTGTGTGCTAGAAGGAAAATCTGGGTCTGCCTGAATAACCTGAAACCAAACCAAACAAGACGAAGCCTAAGTCCAGATGTTTTTCAGTGTCACGGGTTTTTTTGTTCACGTTTTATAAACCTTGTCTTTTTCTCCTTCCAGTTTTAGTTGTTTGCTTCCAAAATTCCATAGCGCAGTGTTGTTTGATACAGCCGTTTAAATATGTACAAATTGTAAAGAATGTGTATAAATGTTTTACACCAAATGTAAGATCTGCTTGCATGTAGAAGCAGCTTATATAATAAATTGTTACAACGTGTACAGTAAATTCTGAAATCACTTTTTCAAGCCAGCATTTTTTTAGCATTTGTATATTTACTTTTTGGTAATGAAATCTCTTTGTAACAGACTCTTAATTTGGGAGGGGAAGGGGAGGTCTTTTTACCAATCTTTAAATAGCTCTGAATGCACTAAAGTTGAAGGTTCTTTATCTTGAATAAATTGTTTTGAAATCTAAGTGTAAGTTGTGCATTCCCAGTGCAGGGAAGCTATGACAGTAGGAACTGTGTCAGAGATGCAACATTTTGGCAAAAAAAGAAAAACTATGTTTAAAGACTTCTAGTAAAATGACATTAAACTGATAATAAATATTTATGTATATCCACCAGACTATTTTTTTTTCTTTGAGATCATCATGTTGCTTTTTAACAGGGTGGTGTAATATGAGGCAAATCCTCCTTATAGCTTTTCATCAGCTTACACACACTGGCCAGCTGAGGAATGAGAAAGCATCCATGTGTCTTCCATAAAGCAGTCATCACAACTGAATGGTATAATAGTGCTAGTGACTGCAAACCAGCAAAGGCTACGCATATGTTGTAAGCTTTCATTATTCAGGTCAGTCCAGCTCATGGTTGATGGAACCCTCCTGACTGCAAATAAGTAGTAGAGCACAGTGGTACTGTGTATTCCTGGCTTTGTGTCAGCATGGTGTTGACCCAGAATAGAAATTAGATTGTCTTTGGTATTTGTTTTTTTTACATTAGTCATGAATAGTGGCATAGTTAGGTTGGGTGAGTTGGGAGCAACAGAAAATCTTCATGCTGAAGATGCAGTCATAAAAGACAACTTAAGAGTAAGACCTGAGCAGTGCCATCCTAAATTTCATTTGTCATAGCTGAATAATTAATCTCTGGAGCATCAAAAAGCCTTAATACTGCTTACTGGTTTATGCTTTTCTTTGAGGGTGAGCCAAACACTGGCATTATCCCAGTGACTTTGTAAAAGACATCAAATGCCCTAGCTGTTGGGTTAACTTTATATTTTAATTACTTATTCAATTACTGCTAAAATACTAAATTCATTTTTTAATAATAAAAATGTAGCTATACAAAGGGGAATGCTACCTGTATTTCTTGTCTGCAGTTAATCCCCCATGAGACTAGACTGCCGCAGTAGACTTTGTTGTTGCAATGTATAGTATGTTTTCAGAAGAGTACTGTCTACTGCAATTAGAGTATTTTTAATGCTTATTTTTTAAGGCTTAACTTTGCATGAGTACTGAAACTTTTACATTACTGAGCAATTTCTGATTTCTATGACAAAGTATTTGAGAAAGTATTATCATAACATACTTTATTCTGTAAATTCTGATTAAATAATATACATCAATTTTAGTGCTACCAAAATTAATCTTTAGTGCAGCAGAATAATTCAGACTAATAGCCTTGTAAAGAAAGAGATGCATCTCCTGTGCTGTGGCGTAGTTTGACATACAATAGACACTCTGCTAGTCTGGATTGGCCAAAAGTATTCCACAGCCTTGTGGCATGCAGCCCTTTGCAGCAAGCAAAGTGCTCACTAGGCAGGCATCCTGCTACTGCTGCATCTGCCTTTCTTAGAGCTTCACACCAAGATGTGTGAGCATGCATCAGGGGAAGTCGAGTTGTGTGTGGGTCTTCAGTCAGTTGGTTTTTTGACTCTACATACTTTCCATATTTTTCTATAATTTTCTGATAAAGTTAACACTAATAACTGATACAATACTAAACAAGTATGGAACAGGAGACGTAACCACTTGAGCAGAAGTTGTTTTTTTTTTTTCTGCCTAAAGAATCCCTAACAAAACCAACCTCATAGAATTAGAAACATACAGACTGGCTAGAGACCAATACACCCATCCTGTAGTGTGGCAATATCAGTTATATCCATAGTATTTTAAAGGACATCTGAGTCACAAATACACATTTCTTGGCATGTTGTGGAATCTCCCAAGATAGCCCTTTCCAGTAAAACAGCATGTTATTGCTTAAAAAGCTTTACCTTAGCTACATCATGATGTTTGTAAGTTGTGTATATATAACACGCTAGCTCTAAGTTTGAGTTTTTGTTAACTAGGACAGTTAACCAACATATCTAAATTATTACATACTGGAAGTCTTTCCTCATGTTAAGGTGTTTTATCACTTCTTCCCTAGGTGCATAAAACTAATCTGTTCTCTTGGTCATACCAGTCTTGTCAATACATGCCAGAATGAGGATTGTAGTTCTCACCTTTCCAATAGTCACACTGCCAGCTCATCAGTTTATGGTATTAATGCCCATGTTGTCCTGCGATGTTGCTGCCTGGTTGCATAACTTCCATACAGTAGTCAAATATGATATGTAGAGCTTTGTGCATCTATCACATGAAATATAATTAAATATAATTCCCAACCACATTTTCAATTTATAATGCTCCATTATGTTTGTATTTGCAATCTAGACCTAGTTGAGGTCATGCAGGGTTTTTTGCTTTTAATAAACTTTTGTTATATTCCAGTCATCTGATAGACTTTTAGTGTAAGTTCTCAAGTCATTTTATGCCTACCTAGTAGTCACCATATTCAGAATACATTCTCTTGAATTTCTCCTGAGACTTGAATGCAAGAAATTTGTCAATAGTTTCTAAACCCCTTCTGTTTGCATCTCTGTGTCCCCTGTTTTTAATTAGACTAATCTTCCAGTCAAAGGAGGATATTTGACTATTTACACAGATTCTTCTCAACAAACTTGGATTAGCTCATTTTTGCGTTTTTCTTGCCCCCTCCCCC
>JANZLQ010000086.1:28747827-28802108 GCA_026212715.1 Elanus axillaris | reverse complement strand
TAGGGACAAAGAAGAGGAAGGGTAATGGCAGTGTAAGGAACAGGAAAAAAAAGCCAGTGACAAGGGTAGCAACGAAGGCAATCCAAAGAGGTAATGAATTAGAGGTAATGAGAAAAGCAGCAGACATGAGGTGAATGATAGTGGACTGTGTGCCTGACAGAAGCAGGGCTGTTACTTTCGGCATGTGGCTTAAACAGAGGGGAAGACATGAACATTGATGCCACATTCCAGCCAACCCTGCCCCCTCCAAAGTTTGTTTTACATGGCACTGTAATTGTCACACCCCAGGAGCTGGCTCCCCCCCAGATCCACAGCTTTGCTGAGCTTTTCCAACCACACCCATACACAGCCTTTCCACCCCACCCCCTTGCTTTACCAAACTGCTGAGATTATTTTGGCTTGCCCATGCTCTGTGCTTACCCCCTTCCCATGCACACCAGCCTGCCCAGGTCACTGGTACTACTAGGGTAACTGTAATGGTAGCTGGTACCAAAAGCAAGGAAATATTCTAGGAATAGAATGCAGACTACAGGGAGAGATGGTTTCTCACCTCCCTTCCACACTCATAATTTTTAAGACCCCCTGCACCCCATCTTGGAGGAGAAGAAAAAATACAATAAGCTGCAAATGAATTTAGCTCTAATTCCTGCAACTTTCAATTAGCAGGGCCAGTGAGCCCTAGGCTAGCTTACTCACTTATACGGACTAATCATTTCTGCTATGCGTGCCATGACCAGTCTCCAGACTAGCAGGGATTGCATGACAGCTACAGCCACAGTAAAATCTAAACCACCTGCACCCTGTATCGTTCTTAATCACCCTCAAACTCCCATAATGGTTTATATATTAATAGTGGACATGGCACAAGTTAGAAGTACAAGCAATTCTTTTGTAAAAGCAATAGAAAGTCTTGCTTTAGTGAAGCAGAACGGCACACCTAAATAAACAAGTCAAATTGTCAAAAAAACAAATACTGACTACCAAGCAGAATGAAAGCCTGCCTATATGTACTTGTACATACACATTGTCCATGGATTTAATTGGTGCATTAAGAATAATGTAACATACCAAAATGGTTGTTCAAGTAACCGCAAACCATGGTATTTCCTCAGTCCTTCTCTTTTCTGGCCTGTTCCTCTCATTCACACACTGTGCTATTTTGTCAGCTACCCCTTTACAGGAGCACTGACAACACCTCAGACCCTCAGCCTTCCACATAAATGAATATGTTCTCCTTCCTTCATGGGAATGTGTTATTATACTGCCTCTTGCTCCCCTTGCTCTTTTATCTGAAACCCCTCTAAATCTGAAAATTCATGGACAGGGCTTTTTAAAGCATGAGGGGACATAATACCACAAAAGCATCTGTGAAATGAAATTAAAGAAACAAGCCTAATTTCAATTTAAAAGCACCACATGTGTTGAACTGGAAACAACTAAAATGGAAAACATGTTGACATGTGATAATAGAAGAGCAAATCTATGCATGCAAGACAATTCGGGTTGCTTTGAGAGGGTGACTGAATACATGGCTCTTTTCTACGTGAGTTAGTATTTGGCATACAACCAGTGGTCCATTATCAAAGGCACTAGCTAGAAGTTCTGTATCTCAAGAAAGATGCAGCAAATAAATCCTGAACCTTATACCTAGGGAATGTTTCCCATGGAACTCATACATGAGAACTGGGGTTCTGGCTTATATTTAAGATTTGGGAGAAATTAACCTACTCGTTACAGAGATAGAAGGCTCCTCTTTTTAGTAGTTGTAGGGTGGTGGTACTGGTTGCTAGATAGCTGTTGTGTTCTGCCAGGTTACTGGCACAGATCACTACTGCCATACGCTGTGTTTTAAGCAGTTTTAAAGACCACTGAGATCTTTCTGAAGAAAAGTATTAAAAAGTAAAATGCTGATAATACATTGAATTACACAAGGACAGACTTGGGTTCAATAAGCTTTAAACAAATTAATTACAGTTATGAATTGAGCATGGAAACTCCATTCTCCTTGCCCTCTCTTCCCACTGCTCATTTTTAAGTGCCTCATTATAGGTCTCATCTACTCTATGTGCTCCTTTTTTCTCCTCTGTAGTCTGTATTACCTGATAGGACAAAATAACTAAAGATTCTTGTATTAACAGAATAAATTTACAAATGAATCATAGTAAGAGGGATCAGAAGCTAACATTTTCCTCAAAAATAAAGTGTACTGCACCAACAAAATTATCCATATGTATATGAAACCCTGCTGTGATTTGACTGACTGCATTTTCTCCTCAACTTTTTCCAATTTTTGTACAACTTGGTTAGTCTAAAAAATACAAGAGTAGTTTTTGTTCTTTTAAATTATTTAGCTTTCAGGTTCATTTTCTGTACCATAATCAATCAGCTTTCTGTTGTATTCTTGCATTTTCCACCCTTATATTAATCTGTTTCTCTCTGGCTAGCTGTAACATCTCAACAGACAATGAAACTCACAGATTCTGAACAACCAGAAAAAATCTATTCTTCCTTCTTACAAATATGGAGCATCAACAGAATAGTTCAATTCTTACTTAAGAATTAAGTTAGGAACGACTGGTGCACTGAGCAGTCTCTTCTGTACACTGTGACAATGGTAGCCACTATGCACAAGAGAAAGACTACAACAGACAATCTAGGATTGCCTCTTTCTAGAGTTTTCTTCTTGCTTGATTCATGGCCAAGAGAAAGGCCTTTTTTGCTGCCTCATCAAAACCGTATCCCTTGATATGGGGTAATCATTGAAACCCTGCTTTCACTGTTGATGTTAAACAACAGAGGTGTGCACAGTTTGTCAGAAGATAAGAAAAGGCATATGCTCACTGAAAAAAAACCCAACATACATGCTGCATCTGTGTCTATGTAGATATTAAGCAGTCCACTTTAAATTTGAAATTTCTATTGTATTAAGCATATTGGTTTTCCTGCCAGGAGTTCCAGAAAATTAGGCAAGAAGCAGTGGAAAACTGTGGCTTCCTAGTCCTTTGAACACGAGAGAGGAATACCTACAACTAATCATAAGCATGTCATCTGGAAGAAAGAATAAAAATTTTATCTGGTTGTCTGGTCACTATTACTGCCTAAATACACGCTGGCTGACTAATGCTGCTCATCTCCACATAGTTTTGGGATGAAGAAAGTTAAGCTTTAAAACAGCTGCTGTTACTGAAAATAGTCTTTTAATAAGAAAAGGCTAGTATCTGTGAATGTAGTCAGTCTGCCTCTCTAGATCTCTTTCATTTAGCACACACACACACAGAGTTAGAATATAAGTGGAAGAGGAGGTGAGAAATTCCACTGACCTCCCAACAACACCTCAAAAGCAGTTTTTCATTAGCAGCATTTATAAAACAGCACTCCACCAGAGCATCTCGGCCACTTCTGGTACACATTCAAAGCCTGAATTCACAGCCCAATCTTCTGCCAATCTGGAGCTACAGCCTGCAGCCAGATAGGCCCTGACTCAGTCTGAACCTAAAGCCAGTTGGCTTCCAGTCCAACCACCTTTAGCAGCTGAACCTGCACTGTTTATTCACTGGAGAAGTCTCACCACAGCAAGGAGCTGTGAGATTTAGGCTACTGATATACTTAAAGTTAGGCATATGTTTTAGTATCCTGCTGAACTGGAAGCTCAGGTCTGCTTTATTAACCCACTGTTGTGCTTTAACCCCACCTGGCAATTAAGGACTGCAGAGCCACGCGCTCGCTCGCTCCCCTCCCCGCCCACCCCCCCGCCGCCAGTGGGATGGGGGAGAGAATCGGGAGAAAAAAAAGTAAAACTCATGTTTTACAAAACAAGTGATGCACAATACAATTGCTCACCACCCACTGACCAATGCCCAACCAACTCCCCCCAGTTTATATACTGGGCATGATGTTCTGTGGTATGGAATACCCCTTTGGCTTGTTTGGGTCATTTGTCCTTGCTGTGTCCCCTCCCAGCATCTTGTGCACCCCCAGCCTCTGCTGGCAGGGCAGTAGAAGCTGAAAAGCCCTTAATACAAACACTGCTTAGCAACAACTAAAACATCGGTGTGTTATAAACATAGTTCTCATCCTAAATCCAAAACACAACACTATACCAGCTACTAGGAAGAAAACTGACTTTATTCCAGCTGAAACCAGGATACCTACCCCTCTTCCTTCCAAATTGGTTAAAGGGCAATACTGACACAGACATATTAGTATTACAAGTTTATTTTCCCTGTTGTAAGGGTCACAGCCCACAAGGGCAAGGAATAAGCAGAGCTCATCAGGCAAGGTTGTAAATAGGAGTGAAAAGTTTAAAATACTGTCACTGGCTTAAGCAAAGAAAATGTCTCTGCATCATTCCTTTTACATTCATGGCAAGGTCAAATGCTCTTTGTCAAAATCTAAACACACAAATAAAGCATACTAATTTATCACTTGTGCTTCTTATGCTCCCCAGAGTTATTTTTAAGGAAATGCTGTTAATGTTGTTGCAAAACAGTGACCTAGCTCAAAGTGTATCAGACTGTCTCTGTAACAAAGTACCAGATGTCTTTTGCACATAAAGTTCTTTACACAGTCAAGACAAGTGTAGTAACCAACTAGAATAGAAGGCTCTTCTCTCAATTTCACTGAGTGTAAGAGGTGACATTAAAAACCCACAGCTACTTTCAGAGCAACATTTTGAGCACTTTAGCCTAGGAATGTTGCAAATGCTTCTCTGTGGCAAATTTCAGCTTTAAACAAAAGTGATTGTAATATTAACTAGAAAATGTGAAAACAATAAAAGGTTTTGCATATTAGCAGCAGCTACTAGTTGTTTTGAACGTCATGTGCAGGAAAAGCTATGCTGAGGTATTTCCCCTATTTCTTCTTTACTTACTGAAGTCAAAAGTTTCTCATAAAAGGCAAAACCCAAACTGTTTCAATGACCTTGTGGGCACACACATTTCCTGAGGAATTTGTGACCACTGAGGCTATGTGCAAGTGGCCAGAAATCTCCAGGAAATCCGTTGTAAGTAATGTTTTAAATTTAATCTCAGAGCTTTAAAAAAAAATTACCATTGCTTCCAGTAGCATAATATTGGATACAGACAGGTATTTTTTGTTTGTTTCTACTGTGTATCACCAAAGCATTTTGTACAAGATTGCAAAGATCACTTAACAGCACATAAAGACAGACAAGTAACATTACAGGGACATTCACCCATTCTGTGCCCCAAAGTCCAGGATAGCGGGTTCACACAGCTCTTCCAGACCAGTAGCAGACAGCTAAGCCCAATACACCCTGCTCTCCCGAGTTCTGCTAAACTCTCTTTTGTAACACCCCTGTTGTTCCTTTTCTGATGTGTCTCCAGACAAATATACAATGGCACCTGCTAAGATCAGCATGCAGGACTCTTTTTCATTAAGGCAGTTATCCAGACCCTGTAAACATCCATTACCATAAAGACCTAGGAGTGTGAGTCATTATAAGGCATAGCATGCTTCAGAGGTAAACAAGGGTCTGGGGAGGGGAACGGATCAGAAATGTGAGCCAAAGTGAATATTGATTTGGAAGAAGACAGAAGAGTTCAGAAATTACACTGAGGTGATTTCTACAGCTGAGATAACAGCTGAATTTCTAATGATAGCAAAAGAACTGTGCTTAAAAATCTGTATAAACACAGTGTGGACGTTATCTTCAACACAATTTATGCCACAGGTGAGTTATTGGGAACTAGCTTTATTTAGTAGCTGAAGGCTATATCCTCCAACCGTGGGGGCCAGCCCTCTAACATTTCAGTGCTGCAATTTTGTTTGAACTGCATTTCACATAGTTCTGCAGTCAGCAAACATGAGGCCTTAAGGATTCCTCCCCTTCTGACAGGGAGAGAGAAGGATCTCCCTCCCCCTCCTCTAAAGACAGGAGCTGGAAAGAAGTTGGAAAAGAAGTTGGAAGAAGAAAAAAAGAAAGCAAAGGAGCACTACTGCTGATGAGCTATTCCACCCTCCAAAATTCTCCCACTATTCTGCAGTGCACAGCCCACTGACCTGTTGCTTCTTCTCAGCTGAAGGCAGCAGCAGCAGCTGAGAAGATCTCCTCCCGCTATTCAGCTGTGGGAATGTTCAGAAAGCAATGCAAAATATCTGTGACTGCTCAGAGGTAGAGTGATAAAGAACCAAATATGGGAGCATGAAAAAGGACAAAGAGACTAGTAAGATGAAACTGTCAAGGCAGAAGATTAAAGGAAAGGAAAAATCCTCTGAGAAAGGAGGATGACATGAAAAAACGCTGAGGAGTTAATGAGGGTGTATGGCCTGGGTGAAAACAGATGCTGTGGAAGAGGGAATGAGCTCACCTGAGGGACTCCTCAAATGACTACAGGAATTAATCAGTTTCCGTGATACTCACATACAAATGCTCGAGAGAAAGACAGCTTAAGTCCAAATGTCAGCTAAAAGATTATCTGTCAGTCTCAACATTTTTCCTGTAAAAATGGACTTTCATGCATTGAATCATAGTCAGTTTGGTTAGATGAAAACAGTGCCATAAAACAAGGCAAGCGAAACCTTTGCATACCCTCCCAATGTTTTGAGCAAGATTCCTATCTAAACCCTCACTTTGGATGTCATTCTCTGTGAAGGAGGTCTGTAAACTGTATGGCTTTATTTACCATTCCTCTTCACTATTTCCTGATAGTTGCTTTCTCAGCCGTATGTTTCTAAGGTAACTGACCTGTGACACGAAGTGTCACTGACTTACTGCTTTTTCAGTAATCATGACATCACACATTTAAAAATGAATCTTTACGTGCTGTGGATGTTTTGCAGCTGGAACCATCTAAAAGGATCTGTTTGTAACAGATTAAAAAGGATGCACTCACAGAGTCACCTGTGGAAGCAGTGCTTTGTCATACACACTGCTAAAGGTTTCCAGTTTTCTACCTTCACCTGAGTTTTCCTCTCACATCTTCAACTCCTCATATTGATTTCAGTTGCTGAAAAAAATACTAATCCAGGTCCACCAGTCCTTACTCTAGTATTTTGCCCAACGAATCTGACAGATTTTTATTAACAATCCTAAATTTTGTGTTCTTGTAATTTGCAGTGATAAGGACTAATGACAAAAATTACTAATGAGTTAAAGCACAGGCAATAGAGAATGACATACCAGTGTCCTCCAAGTGACAGTTTACTCTCATGATAGAGTTTGAAGAGGACTATGAAGAATCATTTCTCAAAGGCAAAGATACACAAAAAAGAATGGGTTTGTTGTTGTTATTTTTAAATACATAAGTGCATGATGCAGGGCAACTTTTTAAAATCATATGCAATACAACTGTCTTAGGCAGCTCTGATTGTTTAAGTGATACTTGCAGTATTTCATCTCAAGCCCTGTTCTCTAGGGAAAGGTGTCATGGTGAAAGATGACAAAGATATAAATGGATTCTTGGTCTGCCATTCCCATAGGAGAGCCGTAAGAAAGGCATCCCTTTTCTGTTTAAAATTGAGCATGGTTAAATCACACTCCTACATTCTTTAAAACCCCCAAATTTTGAGCTGTGTGTTCTCTCACATTCTTCATCCTGGTCACTTAATTTCTAGTTTCTGGGTCATTTATTTCACATCACCCAGCACTCTATCTCACCCTACATACTGTATCAAAGATTAGGATCAGAGGAGAAAAAAAAGCCCTATGCAAACACAATTCCCACTTTCTCTACCAGATCCTTTCAAAATGCTATCTATTTTAAGAAGTCACCATAAAATACCTAAAGTTAATCTCCTTTTCAAATTACTACTAGTTATAAAACAAGTAAAACAGAGGTGTGTGACAGGAAGACAGTACCTGCTTTTCAGTTTGTTTCCATCATGTTCAACAGGGGCAGGGACTTACATGCCACCTGGCAAAGCACAGCTGTGACTGATGACCTCAATGTTAATGTGAGACAGTTAATAACAGATGGTAGTTTGGGTACTTTAAGTTTTGCAGTTTTCTCTTCATATAAATGTAAAGTATAATTCTGCCTTATTAAAAGATTAGAACTGCGCTTGATTTACCTGTGTATGAATAGGACTACGCTTTCTGCTAGAAATTACAGCAAATCTTCTTTCACCTGAACACATTTGTGTACCTGTGCCTACCTCCTCAATCCACTCCTTATGGCTGAACTCCGGAAAAAACAGCACCTGTACAGTCTCAACAGGGAACTGTAATGGAAATCCTGCAATATCGGGGGTGACTTTTACCCGAGGGAACGCTGCTTTTTAATTACTAATCAACCCAAACCGTGCGTTGTGCCTTTTACCCGAAACGCTTCATACACGACCCGCGGGATGGCGCTTTCTAGGCACAGCCGAGCCACCCCGTGCACCCCGAGGGCAGCACCCTGCGCAAGGAGCCGCGCTACCCCACTGGGTCGGCGGGAGTCGCCTCACCGCCGGCCGCCCCCCGAGGCAGGCTGGGGCGGCGCGGGGAGCCCGGGCGGCCGCTCCCCGCAGGAAACGGGAAAGAGTGCAGCCTCTCCCACTGCAAAAGCGGGCAGCAGCCTCCGCCTGCCAGGCGGGCGGGGAAAAAAATTTCGGCATCTCAAGGCGTTTCACTTATTGCCGGTCCGCCTCGCCTCACGCAGCGCGGCCGCGCGAAGGGCTGTTGGCGAGCCCGCCGCGCCGCCAGGGGCTCGGCCGCGAGCTTCACCGCGGCCCGGACGCGCCGCGCCGCCGAGAGGGTGGGGAGCGACGCCTTCGGGCGGGGCCGGGCCGGGCCGGGCCGGGCCAGGGCCCACAGCACCCTGCCGAGCGAGACGACACGGCGCGGCCGTGGCGAGCGGCCGCCGCTCCTCCCCTACCCCGCGGGCAGGGCGGGTGGCGGCGCTCTGCCAGCGGCTTGTACCTGTCCCGGAGGAGGAGGAGCCGCCGCAGCCGGGGAGCCGGAGGGATAAAGTTAACTCTGGAAAGTTTACAGGGGACCGTGGGTGGGAGGAGAAAGGCGGAGAGGAAAGGCGAAGGTCGCTTCCGACCCGCGCCGCTGGCCGCAGCCGGGCGCTCCCCGAGGAGGAGGCAGTAGCCGTGCCGCGGGGCCGCAGGGGACGGGGAGAAGTGGCAGCCGCAAGCTCTCCGCTGCCTTCACCGCTGGGCGACCCCTCACGGGCACTTGGAGGCCTGCTGAGGTGACCGGCTCCCGGAAAGGGGACGCGGCCGTCTTCCTTGTCCGCCTCCCTGGGCGTCCTCGCGTCTGGGGAGAAGCGGGCTGCCAGGATCAGGGACCCCGCGCTCGGAGGAGCTCCCGCGGGGCTGCTGGCGGCCCTCCGAGCGCCGCGCTCCGTGCGCCTGAGGAGGCGGAGGCTCGGTCGCCACCCGCGCTGGGGGTCGCATACCCCCTTCGCCAGCAGCCCCTGCTCTTTCCTCCCTGTTACCAGCGGCTCCCATGGCTCTGAGCAAGGGGCTGCGGCTGCTCTGGAAGCAGGAGCCGGGGCCGAGCGCCCTGCTGGAGGCGCGTACCCGCCACGACTGCCTGTTGCTGGAGGCTGGCACAGTGGCGGCGCTCAGTAAGTGCCCCGCGGCGGGCCGGGCCGGGCCGGGCGGCTTCCCGCGCGGTACCGGCGGGGGAGGCTGTGGCCTGGGGAGGTGGCGTGTCTGTGGCGCCTGGTGCCTCTGTGGTGCCTGCGGGGCTCGTGTGGTGCCTGCGAAGGGGGGCCGGGGTGCGGTGGTAGCGGCCGATGCCCAGGAGGTTTGGGGCACTTTCCCCTGTGGGGGGGAGAGCGAGGGCCTGGGCCCAGTGGGACACTGACCGTAGGGAACGCGCTCACCTCGCTTTAAAACTCGGCCTCTATCCGGCGTGGCCCTCCAGGCCTGCCCACTTGCTCTGGGGTGACCCCCGGTGCCCTGCCGTGCATGGAAAGTTGGCCAGCATCTTCTCCCCGTGCGACCCCAGGCCCAATCCATGTGTGACCGGCTTTTTCTCTTCTCTGGGTGCCTTTAGTCTCCTCACCAGCGGTCCGGGTGGAAGAAGCAGGAGAGGCCACCCACCTGCCTGGTGACTGTGGGGTCTCAGCACAGGGCACCTTTGCTGTGCAAGGCTTGTACTCTATAGCCTTGTATGGGCCTTACTGACTGCAAAGGAGGGTCCAGCTAAAGGGATGGGGGCTACTACCTCTTGAAGAAATTTCTGTTCAGCTACATCGGGTGCTAACCACCAGCGTAGACATCCAGTTCACAGCAGAGATTGTTTTGGATGACTGACTTGAGATTGATGCCCCATAAAGAAAACCTGGCTTCTTGCTGTGCTGTCATGCCTGCCCTTGTGATTTGCACTGTATTACGGTTACTTGAGCATCTAGCTCTTGCTGGAGGAGCTCAAGTTTCCCCTGGGGTAGTGGAAGTCGTCAAAGGGTTGTCTCATCTTGTGTTTTCATACTTGCCACCCATGAGTTAATGCAATGCTAATGTTGAGGCAGCCACAGAAAAATGAGGTGACTGAGAACGTAAGGTGCAAGAAGTAATGCAGGGCAACATGTGCTTATGCTGTGTTCTTAAATTGTTTTGCGTGTAATAGGTGTTCCTGCAATCATGCTGCTGTTCTTGTAGGAGTCCGTATTCAAGCAGCTCAAAAAGGAAAAGGGGAAGACTTAAGCTGTGAACTGTTTGTAGTCAGAACTGTGTTTGTTGTGGTTTGTACAATGTCAGTCACAATGTCAGGTCAGGATCCGGGCCCACTGAGCTGAATCTTCCATGACACATGGTGGCAAGACATCCAGACTAAACTGCTAAATTTTCAGGTATTGGGGATTTTATGAATGAAGAAAGCCAGAAAGGTCTTCAGGTGGCAGCTGATTTTCACGAGAATAGTGCTGAGAGTGAAAAAATTTTCACCTGTCACGATAAAGGACTGTTATTGCCACACTGTGGATTTTTTTATTTTATTTTATTGGAATTTTATATTGTGTGATACTGTGGGGGTTCAGTTTCTTGTTAAAATCATTGGTGATAGTGGACATTAACGTGTTAAATTTTTCTAGGTTTTTTGTGTCAGTTTTCAGTGAACTGACAAAGTGAAAAGTCTGGTGGTACTGAGCAGCATTTTACTCGCTTTTGCCAATTCAAAAACTTGTTGCATTAAAGCTCTTCACTGATATTAGTGGGTTTTGGTTTGTGTTCCATTATTTTGATAGAAATCTAAAGCAGCTTCACTGCCTAAAGCCAATGTGCATTAATAAAATTGAGACCAGTATTCATATAGTGACCCCAAGCCATTTGTATGACCAATAGTTGGAAAGATTATTGGCAATCTCACTAATTTAGGGAATCATTAATTTACAATAGATTTTTCTCCCTTTGCTATGCTCCATTTGAACTGCTAAAGTTAAAAATGATTAGAGAATTTATATAGTCTTTTAAAACATGTGTTAGAAGAATTTTGAAGTAGTGATCTGTATGGTGTCTAGTAAAACCTGTTTGCGAAGCCTTTTGAAAGTCCAGTGTTACCTCTTGAGATAACTGTAATCATGCATGTGTTGGCATCCAGCCCATTCCATGTTAATAGCTTTGTCATTTTATTTCATTTGTTTTCTCTTTTCCTGCCTGGGTTGGTTCCTATACCATAGAAAAGCTAGTTTATCTAGTTGAGCTGGTTTGGTTCGTTTCTTTTGTTTATGCAGCAAAGGACCAGAAAAGGATGGAAAACCAGCACTAGGTATTGTGATGGTAAATTCACAAGAATTGTGAACAGGAAGCTCCCCAGCCAGGGTGGTAACAGAACCAGCATTAATTCTGTTTTGTTTGACTGGCCTTTAAGTTGTTACTAACCACAGAACACTTCAGTGGAAGGTTAATGCTTTGTATTATGTTTCAGATATACTAGCCATAGGATTGTGTTAATTTTGGCTTCTCTTTCTAATCTTCCTTTTCTAAAATGATGTTTTTAAAAAATCGCATGCCTGTGGTGACGGGGAATTATTCAGCTGTGCCTTATGCAAACTTCCACACTAAATGAAAGCAGATATGTCTACCCCTGGAGCATTTAAGTGGTAGAAGAGTTTATGCAGTTTTGCTATAGCAGCCTCGCGTCAATGGAACTGTAGTGAGGAATAATCATGGATGGACAACGAAGGCCTAAGAGCAAATTTTAGTCATAGTTCATTATTCTTTTTCCATAATTACCAACTGTCTCTTTACCTTTGAACAGGCATGACATAAAGTTCAATTGCTTCTATAATACTTTTCTACTAGAAGAAACTTAAATGTTGAATATAACTTAGTTCAACTGGTAGAATGGAGTCAGAATCATCCTAGAAGTGGCATTACAAAAAAGAAGTCTAAAAACCCACACACTTGTATAAATGTATTATCTATACAGGCCATAAACCTCTGGCAAACTTGTAATTAAAATAAATCCCAAATATGTAAACCAAAAATTTGATACTGTCTTATGAATGGATGATGTTATACTTTTTTCTTCTCTCAGTACATTATAAAGATCTTGATGACAATTTTAGTTGTAAATTGGTTATATTTCAGAATTTCCTTATTTACTTATTTAATACTTTTAACTTGAAAAGTATTTACACATTTGATATCAGTAGTGAGAAAGTATTGTGGCAATCTCTAATTGTCTGAGATGTCAGCAATTTATTGAGGAATCAAAAATCACAGCAGGCAACCTAGCTACATAAGCCCAAAAACCTTAACTTAATCTGTATAGGAACAATTTTCTGTTCTATCATAAATTAAATAGTATTTTTGAAGATGGGAATTTTTCTTCCTCTTCTCATTATGTCACTGTAGAGTGGAGGGTAAAACTCACTGTTTTGAATTCAAACAGCACATTTTGCAAAAGGCTTTTTTTTGCCACCGACAACCCTGAAGCTTCAGTCCTCTGCAGAAGGATGGGTGACAGCGTGAAACAATTCTTCCAGGAATTCTCTGAACTAGAACATCAATAATTAGATTCTGTGGAAGAAACTTAGAGTTATGAAGGATGAAGAAAAATTGTCATTAATTTAGAAGTTTTTTTTTGTACAAGAGGGAGTGTAGATACAAATGCTGTTCCTACCTTTAACACATTACAGTTTTAATGCTTTATAGATGAAGTGAACTGCACAAGGCAGTCACTGGACTAAACTAAGGCTAGAGTGCTGTAAATACAGTTATTTAACTTTATAATAGCAGGTAATCTCAGTGAAATAATGTCAACAGGAGTGCTCTGCTGTTGAAATTCAGCATAAAAATATGGTTTTTGCAAGGGCAGAGCCAAAGGGTGCACAGATTTTTTTTTTTTAAACACTTTGATTCTGCAATTGCTTCTATTAAAGGATTTACAACACCTGTTACAGTGGATCCTAAATTACCATGGTGTTTTGAAAATACTGAAATTCAGAGCTGATATAGTACATGTTTTTGCAAATATGGTGGAAGTTTTTCCTCCAGACTTTCATCCACAGATCTGGGAAATAAGCCCTTGCTAGAGACAAACATATATAGAGTTAAGTAAGGTGTGTGTGCACTCTTCTGAGCAGCTCTGTGCCTCTTCTACGGCTTCAGTGGTAGTAGGTATGTGTGTGGTTCTCTGATGCGGCTGAGTGAAATCAGGGTATAGCCTTGCAGAGAGAGAGAGGGATGAAAAATCAGGAAGTGGCAATTATTTACAAATGTGTCTTTTTTTTGTACAGAATGCAGTTTCTGTGCTATATGTACATTCACTTCTTATAATTAGCTTTAGTTTTGTATTTAGGTGGATAAATATGCCACTGAGTAGGGTATGGAAATCAAACAGCAATACTTCTGTAAATATATTGTGAATGTATTTCTGAGCACTATACACTATCCAAAACAATGAGCCCTACAGCATGACTTTTTTTTACTCTTATGCCAGGATATTTATATAGCTAATCTCCCTATTCTCTCTGTATTCCTAAAACTTCTTGTTTAAATTAACAAAAAAATCAAATAATCCAATTAGAAATTTTTATGAAGTTTTCTGTAATTTAGTGGTGTTTGAACTTTTTCCATTTGTGGATCCCTACAAAACTTGTAGTGGAAGTAATCTACATAGCAGAAGCCTTGCTTTTTTTGGGTACGCTGGCAATGGGCACTTGCAGACTGGTTTCTCAGGCTGAAATTCACTGCCATAGGTTATAGGAACAAGTGTGCATTACAGATCATTTGCTGCTATTCAAATGAAAATTGAGTACACCCACGAGAGGAAGTGTATTGGTATAAATGTAGAATGTAGATTGTAAGACTTTTTATGTATGCTAGGGAACTGTTAGCGGTTGTGAGATATAAATTCAGCTTGGTGGTTTATGTCTGAAGCGACTACAAGTTTCTATGTTAATATGTGTAATATATGACAGGAACCACATAAAGATAATGGTCAAACTGCAGAGAAGTGACTTAGGGACTTCTCTTTTATCTTTATGTTCTTGACTGCCTGCAGACCACAGTGCTGGCCGGTAGAAACCTTGTGGTTTTATGAGTCCATTCTTCTTTGGTTGTGAATGACAATATTCATAATCCCTACCTAGAAACAGAATGTTTTCAATCTAATACAGGAAGCCATCTTTCCATAATGCCACTTTCTTGATTTGTTGTGTTTCCAAGCAGAAATACCACTTTCTAGAAAATTGGTAAATATATTGCTTAATGTTTTGAATTTCCACACTCTCTTAACTCTAACTCTGATCACAGACCTCTTGCCAACTCTGTATTTCTTGACCTATACGGTATCTCAGAATACAGTATGACTTGCATGCCTGTATAGCTTGGATTGAATGTGAACAGGAAGATTTTAGTGATGGAAGACAATGGAAATAAATGAAAATGCAACAAAGTGCTTTAGGCCTGTCTGAAGATGACAGAAAACAGAATTTGGAGGCAGGTTAATTATCTAAGCTCATATAATACCAGACATTAGGCATATTTCTAGGTAAGATGCTGATAGCAGAGTGTGTGTATAATATATTTTTTTTCTCACCTGTTTTTCATTCTTTTGTGTATGAAATGTCTGTTTGATATAGATTTGCTCTTTCTGGGGAAAATTAATACCTCTTTCCCCAAAATGCTAAAAGACAGAAATAAATGAAACAAGCTACTGAGACCCCATCACATCAATCCTATGTTTCTATAAGGACTTAGAAATATTTTGGAATATACATGTTTAGTGGTACCTACAGCTAAGCATGTGTCTGAATTTCTCCAGAATCAGGCTTAAGGAAGAGGGGAGAGCCTGAATCTGTAACCTGGTCCCAGACTCTTCTTTTTCAAGAGCTCTTGAATGTTCAAATTTGAACTATGGTACCTTTCTGCTCTCTCCCTCCAGTCACTAACCTTTCTGGGCACCGTATGTTTGAGGGATATGTTGGTTTCTGCTGAAGTCTGGGGGATTGGCCCTAAGGAAGTGTTGAATAAAGGAAACTGCGTAGTGTCTGGCCAGTTCCTGCTGGCTGTTAAGAATTTGCAGCTTTTACAAGCAGGAAGTTATCCTTGGATAGGCCATGTGGTATATGTACTTTCAGGTCTTTTCATGGTGTTTTCCTTTGGTTCTGAAATATTTTACACATGGAAAAAGATCACTTTTAGTTGAGTCTCTTGTAGCTTAGTTTCACTGAATTATTGTTTGCCGTTTGTTTTGCAAGGGTTAAAATTTGAGCTAACATGCCAACCTTATATATAATTTACATCAGGAGCTTTTCATAATTGATATTAAGAAAAGTGCTTGGGGAATGCAGAGAGTGTGTAGGTCTGTAAAGCTGTTATGAACACAACACAGTTGTGGTGATTATTGCGGAGGGCTAGATACTCAATTATATACTTAGTGGAAGGAAAGATTACTAAAAGTATTGATGGAAAGCTTTAGTGGAGTTTGGCAATTACTGTGTGTAGTCTTTAGTACTGTAGCTGTTATTAAGTAGTAAACAAATGCACTATGTATTTGCAAACTTGACTTGTTCCCTAAGTAGAAAACTCTCTTGTGAGTTTCATCAACTTCTGTAGCAGTATTGTGCATTAACTATATATGTATGTTTGTATGTATGTCAAGCTGTCTGGCTTGAAAAAGGAAGGATTTTACATGTAAGCAGAGTATAGTTAAAAATCCAGTCCTTGTCCTAGGTTTTCAAGCAGACCACTCTCGCTGCCTCTGCATTTCAGAGTTTTTATGAAAGCTGTTGCAGAATAAAACTCCTGACTTTGGAACATTTAACAGAGAAACGCGGAAATCATTTTCATGTTACTGATTAGAAAAGTGCCATGTCTTTGGACGCATCTAGCTGTCAAATGTTGTTGCTAAAACAGTGTTTTCCATATTGTTAAAACTTGTCAGATATGGTTTATGTTTTCCCTGTTTGTCAACAATCCTTTAGAGTTTCATAGTAATTTTTCCCTTTAACTCTCCTCTTCATCCAGCAAAGGCAGTAGCACATCAGTTAGTCTTGCTCTGTGTCTAGTCACTCCCTGATTCTGGCTCTTGTGTCCTAGCACTCATTGCAAATACTCTGGGAGATGTTTCAGATCAGGTTTTGACAGTTATTTGAGATTTCAATAAGAAATATTTAAGATTTATAAAGATTTTTTAAAAATAATAAGATATGAACTTGTCTCAAGCCCTCTGCAATAATGTCCTTGTAAAGGACGTGTCTATGTATTGCTTTTTATAATGGTTGTTGGAGATTCCTCCTCCACCTCCTTATCCCTCACCCCCTCTAAAAAAATTGGCTGGGGTGTGTTAGAAACCACCTAGGACCTCCCAGTACTGGAGGGGTGATGCCTGTATCCTCACTTGCATACTGGCAAGGCATGGCTGTGTTGGCTGGAGGCTGTGAGGGATGAAGGAGTCATCCCCCCAGTCATGAGGGCCCTTACGGAGGGGGTGCAGTGCATGGGAGATGCTGCCTGACCTCTGCTGCCTGAGGCCCCTGCCCCGGCCCATGCAAAATGGCAGCGGTCACAGTGCATCTCAGGAGTTTCTGCAAACCGAGGAGTATAATGGGACAGAAGTCTTCAAATTCCATCAGTATCTGTAACAAATGGATATTTTTTTTTGCCACACAGTTTTGGTCTGTATGCACTAAAATATTCTGGCCTCTCCATTTGCACGACCCACAGGCGTAGGTGCGTCTTTGGCATGTTCCTTCCCTCTTGGTCTATCCACAGGTGAGGTCTTAGAGTGTGCTCTATCTTTCGAGAATGCACAGAAATGTCAAGGGAAGAGCACTTTGCCACTTTTTTGGTTTCCGAGTCTAAATTGCTTCAGGAAGCAAAATGAACCCTAGGATAAATAACAGAATCTGCTGTGTGATAGAAGTTATTGGCAAGTTGTTAGCCAGCCAAAAAGAGTGGCAATGCACCCCAGAGTCCTCCTGGAGCTTTGAGTTCAGAGCCTGCTTCTCCCTTCTAGGCAGCTCTGCTGGTAGTGATGCCCTGACTGATGCTACTGTGCAGGAAAATGTTCTGTCAAATGGTCTTCCCAGAGTGATGGGGTATTTCTGTACCATTACTGGCAAAGCACAACTATTTGTCTGTGTGTTTGGAAAGATCCCATGCCAGGAGCTGATGTGCAGGTGATGCCACTGCTTTGACCTAGGAAATTTCAGTGGCTTCTGTATGTGTCAGTGTCAGGTGTTTCTTGCTGGCTGGCTCACCTACCAGCTGTGTCAGGAAGTTATCTTCCACACACTCCAGGAACCTCCTAGACTGCTTACTCTCTGCTGTGTTGTACTTCCAGCAGATGTCTGGGAAGTTGAAGTCCTGTACGAGAACAAGGGCACACAATTCTGAGACTACACACCTCTGTTAGTGGCACGAGTTCTGTGTTGCTTATTTCCATACTGAAATAAGTTCCTTTCTTTTGGATTATGCTCTTACCAGATACTTTAAGAGCCAGTTTCCTAACCCATAATTCTGTTTTGAAGAGTATCACCATGCTTTCAAGGTGTCTTTTAAATGCTTTCACGTAGTGCCTAGACTGCAAGTTTGTGAGCTCCTGTACGAGTCTGACATCTAAATCTCTTGCTGTTTCTGTTTTTCTCTATTTCTTCCTAAAGGTGGAATATTTGGAGCAAGAATTTTGTTTATGGTTTTTCCTTTTTATTTTAAAGGGAACAAGAGTAAGCTTTTAAGGCAGAGAACAGAATTAAGAAAAAAGTCAGTATGTTGTGCTGTTCTTTTCTGCTTAGTGTAGATGCCATGGAAAGTGAAACATCACTTTTCTAACCTCTTTTTTTAAAAAGAAAAAATACATAAGGAAGGCTTCATAGGGAGTCTTTTTTTAAACAGTGTAACATTTTTATAGTCTATCTAGACTGCTTTTGCTGAAGTTTTTTTGAAGTGCCAGAGAACTGAGCTTCCAGATTCTCAGCTCTGAAGAGGTGCTGTTACTGAATATTTAAATTGTTACTGTTCAGAGATTTAGTTACCCAATAAAAAGCCCTTTATTCTTTCTGTTGCTTATGTCTTGTTTCACTGATGTGTGTAGTATCAACATTTTACTAGTTTCTCCTGATTCACTCAGTGTTTCTAAGAAAGCAGAATAGATAAGTTGTGAAAGTCTGATAGCAAAAATTAAATCAAGAAAAAATTAACAAGTCTTCCTTATTTGTCATGGGTGCAAAAATTGAGACAAATGTATTTTGATTTCCTTTGGGTGTTGCCTCTGCTAAGGATTTGCGAGTGGAATTTTCCTTCCTTTCACTTCAAAATGTCAGTGATTTATGGGGTATTTATTTGTTTACCATGCTTCTCACTGAGCTAGCTACTTGCCTCGTGAGGTTTATAAAGAGAAGTCTGTTTCATTCTTTTCTGTTCTATCATCCATTGCAGGCAGCTCTGTTTGTCCTCTATATGCCCAGAAGTTTCAGATTTTTTAACTGCTGAAGTTTATTAGAAGCATAAGATTGTAAAGTATTAGCTAACCTCTAAAAGTACCCCACTGCTGTTTTTCTGTGGTTCAACAAGTAAATGGATGTTTGAGGGTCAAAGCCGGTTTTCCTCATTCATCAGGCCAACCTTACTCATGGGAAATATATACAAAACGCAGACTTACTCATTCAGGAAGTGCTTTGGTTTTACTTTAAAGTAGCCAGTAACAAGTTTGGGCCATGTTCTGGCTTAATATCTAAATATTCAGTTTATGCTCATTGAAGTCAGTTTTTTTTAGAAATACACAGATCTAACATCAGCATCTGACCCTTTATTTTTAATCAGCTAATTCTTACTTCACTAAAATATAAGTTTAATTCCTCTTGAAACCAACATCTGATGTTGTGTCTACATCAAATTATGTTATCTTGCATTAAAAAATTCCAGTTCTGTCTGAAATGAGACTGTGAGAATCTGGAAGCAGAAACCATCTCTTTTTTGCACATCAGGAAAAGAAATAATATATTTTATCTTATGGCCAGACAAATTATTATTTTTGTTCTTACTTTAGAATGGTGCAAAGTTTACATGTGCCTGTATATTCTTTTACTTATTCTGAAACTGATGTGGCATCTGTACTGTAGAGTAAGAACATTACTAACAATCATGTTGTTTGGAAAGGTAGTGAGTGGCCTTCTTTCTTCTAGAGTGGTGTATGGAGAGGCTATGCATTTCTGTCCCATTACTTTTTAATCACTGTGTTCTTACAGCATTTTAACCCTACCTTTGTACTGTAGTTTTGTTTACTGAGAAAAATCAACTGGTAAGCATTGGTGTAGGCAATAGCAATCTGAAAATTTTATAAAGACTGGAAAACTAAGGTTTGCTGCCTTTTGTTTTGTTTCTCAGCTCCGGAAGAAAAGGATACAGTTAAAGGGCAATATGAAAAACTCATGGATGCTTATGGCTGCTTAGGAGAGGTTCAGCTTAAATGTGGTAAGTGACCATCTATATCATCACTGAGATTATAAAATGCTCAGACAATGCTAAAAGACAACAAGTGAGTGACTAAAGTTGTCCAATTCCTTAACTTGAAAGCTAATTGCACCTTGTTATGTACAGTCTGGAAAAGATCTATTTCTTTTTTATGCTGTGCCAAAAGCATATCACTAAAGGATGGTCTAAGAAGTTCAGATTTTTTTCTCTCTTTTGTTTTGTCTAACATTCTTAGCTGCCTGAAGATAACTGCCATTTTCCCCCCTATTATTTGTCCGAGGCAAGTTATGATTTCTTGTTTTTTTTGAAGGATCACGTTTAAACACTGATTAATCATGGTCATCTGAGACTGCAGTATACAGATTGCCAGTCCTTGCTGTAATGCCCAATTGCCTTTAATTGGGTAATTCACATGGATAAGAATTTGCATAAAGAGGCTTTTAACTTCAACTAGTATTGTAAGGAATATTTATTGGCATTGCTGTAAATTTCTGTACAGTTTGGGAATCTTGATTTAGCAAAGAACTTGCTATTACACTGCCTACAGGAATGTTAATGGAAATAGCATGTTTTAGGAAGAGAACTGCAGTCATTGATTTCAAGGTAATAGTACCTTACACAGCACACTTCAAATTCACTGATGAAAAAGATGCATTAAAACAAAAAGCACTATATGCCTTGTTCCCACAATCTTCTTACAGTAAGCCTTAATTTTGACTTGGAGGAATGACAGGACTGTTTTCATATAACTCGATGCTTGGTCAAGGAATCTGCCAAAGGCAGTAGTGGTGTGAACACTGGTGTATTTAGACTGGTAGATATAAGCGTATCTTTTTATAGCCTGCTTACCATTTCATGGCTTGAGTAATACAACTTGAGATTGATCTAAAGAGGCAACTGCAATCTGAAAGATTTCTGTCCTAACTTAAAACCGTAGGCACATCTAGTCTTTTAAAATTAATGTGAGCTTTTTGTTTGTTTTGTTTCCTGTAGAGTTAATTAGGCATTTCTATGGAGATTAGTATCAATTTGTTAATGTAATTAAAAAGGGAAGGCTTGTGATTAGTTTTTCTTGGTACTTGGACCTGTTTTTCTTCATAGGAGTCTAATGAATCCTGTTGTAATGGTAAAGGAATGTAGCTATTGAATTCAAGCTCTTCAAGCTACAGATGAGGGTAGCTTCTTGAATGTGGTGGGAACTAAATATACTTGGTTTTAGTCTTCATTTTAAAAGGTGAATGATTTCAAATGGGGTGTGAAATATTGTCCGCCTTATTTTTTCTCTTTTATCCTTTTATTTCTGTGTTTCCCATGTTATTATTTCTTTTTGAACAATACCTACTTAACTAAAGTGCCCTTAAAGCGTGAGGTTTTTCGTCTCTGAGCTTTGTCACTGCACCTCTATTTTGTTCTAGCATTAAATTACAAGCCCTGGTACAGGACTTCCTTTGGAAGGGATTGTTAAAAATGTTATTGGTAATTGGATAAAAAAGTTAACTACTGGAGTCAAACTTCTGATTGTGATTGAGTGAAAAGTCGGGGGGTCATGCTGTAATGGTAAGCAAAGGTAAATAAACATTTTCTGCTGCTGTTCATCTCTAAAAAAGCAAAGATGATCGCATGTCTACTATCTCACCATTCAAGATGTATGATCATACGGACTTTTTTCAGGAGTATCAGTATTTTTTTCTTACTACTGGAAACCTGCTGACCATAAGTACTAAATTAACTGAAAATGTTTCTGAAAGTACATTCCACTGGGATACTAAGAGAGTATAAATGTAGAGCAGAAGGGGAGACATTTTTTTAAAACATGAAAGATGTCTCTGAGCACTTTAATTAATCTGTAAATATTGCTACTTAGGAATCCAAATAAATCACATTGTATGTCTGCCAAAGTAGATTGTGCTTTTCACAAGAAATTAGGTGAAGTATATGAAACTGACTCGCAAAGTTAATGTTTCCCACCAGTAATAACATTCACTTTTATGTACTTATGTCTGTTAACATGACTCACAAAGTTCTTCTGCTTTCTTTTGTAAGATGGATGGCAGCGGAATGAATTGTACAGTGTTTCTGAGCTGTATCTTGGCCAAGATTTTTCTGCCAAAGAAGATGTAGCAGTGGCAAATGCATCTTAAGCAAAGTGTTAAAAGAGCTGGCTTCGCAGTGTTTGGTTTAGACACTGATGTCAGGAAGGGGTGCATATATAAAGTAGTATTTTGGCACCGTCACCACATAGGTTGTTTAGTTTAATACAGCTGCTGTATTTGGGGAGACATTCTGAATTCATGTGACTGTGTATATACTCTTGCTCTTGCACATATACAATGTGTAGTTGAACAGAAGTTTCAAAAGCAAAAAGGACAACTAAGTATCTGTTTTCTATTCCTTTTGAACATTTCCTAATAATGTAATTGCATTTAGAAGAGGGAGAAAGAGTAACTTTGATACTAAAACTGTAGTTTGGAAAATCTTGGTTTCTTTCATAATTCTGCTATAGATTTCCTCAGAGATTTTCAGCTAGATCATTAGAATCTGCTCCTCTGCTGTGTTCTGTTGCTAATTTTGAAGGCAGACAAGAGGCACAAATACCTTGCAAATTGTTTTCCGGTGGACTATAAAGTGAAGTGGAGGTGTGTGGAATGGCTTTGGAACAGGCTGAGGGAACATAAGGCAATGGTATGGCTGTGTTGGAATGGAGAAAGAGTAAAAGCTGGAGCAAATTCATTTTTAAAAGGAAAAGGCAGTCTTGAATGTAATATTTACAATTAAGAAGGACAAAATAAGAATTGCATATTGCCTCCTTTTCACTGCTGCTCATAATAGGCAACACTGAAGTCATCCCATAAACTGCAGGGGAAACAATTGCCTTGAGTCATGTAGACAGGTTAAATACAGAAACTGCAGCTTATTATTGTAGAGTGTGATGTACCAGAACTGTGTTTCCTGTTCAACTTGGATTAAGGCAGTTGGTTTCACAAGACCTTTTGGAAAAATGGATGCAAGTTATTTTTGTATTGTTTCTATGCCAAATACTTTCCATCCTTTGCCTCCATTGTGCAACCTGATAAAAGGGCATTCAGCACATATCGCTGTGAGCAAAACATTTCTTACATTTCTTCAAAAGTGTTCTTTACAGATAGTTGTGGTGATTTATGGCTGTAATGGGGCAAAAAAAATGATCTTGGTCACAATGCATGAATATTTATACCCATCTATCTGAGACCAAAATTTTGTCCATAAGCTTTGAAAGTTTGTTTTTCTTTTTTTCCTCTTTAGTACTGTAGGTGGGTCTTGCTTTTTCATGTTATACAGATGTGTTGCTGTAGAAAGCATGACCAGTAAGGAACAGTTCACTTCTTGCTCTAAAATTATTTCAGAGATTTTTAAAAAAATTCCAGATTGCAACCCAAGGAAATGAGGGACACTTCTACAGTTGTGATCTTCAACTGCAGTTCTTATGTTCCTAAATTACTTTCATCTATGTGTAAAGTTCAGAAAGGCTAATATGAAGCAGGATTGTACCTTAAACTAATTGTAAAAGTTAAAGAAAATAAAAAAGATAAGATTTTTGTTTTCCGAGGTAGGGGGCCTGGTAAATAGTCTGCAGCTGATGTGGTTGTTGGTACGGTACAGTGAAGTGTAAGACCCAGACCTGGAGCCTTAATCACTTCACAGGAAAAAGTTTTCCATTTTTTTGGCTTGGTTTTTATTGGCCTTAGCACTGGCCCCATTCATCGTGCACTTTGCAGCTGTCAGTTGAATATAACATGCTTTCTGCTACTCTGCTGCACATGAAATCAAAGGAAAATTGCCTTCCATCAATTACTTTTTTGATAAGAATTTTTGGCCACCTGTTTCAAGAAATAAGACTGGAGTTTGGCCTGTCCCCTACTCCAAATATGCAGGGAAATCCTGAGAGCAGGGAGCCTGTAGACTGGCTGCAGTGGTAGTACTGGCAGGGCTACTGACTTTAGGGAATCTTGAGGATGCACTACCAGCATTTTAAAACTCATCTTCCTCACTTGTTTGAGCTTACACTTATGAAATGACCAGTCACTCCTTGGCTTTAGTATTTTTTTTCCATGTTGCTCTTGATGATCTGGACAGAAGAAACACAAATACCTTGAATACTGTTTTGCTCCTTTCCAAGGTTCTAACCCCATAATGTGCTTCCTGATGCTGCTGCCAGGTGGATTTGACTGGACTATCTGATGTATTTTTGTTCTGATTTGTGTTAGTCTGGTATGTCAAGTACTACATGCATAAAAACGGTTTCACTGGAAAGGTAAAAGGAGCAATATTTTTAATATAGTTACAGAACTGGAAATGGTAGTGACCCGCAGTTTTTCAAAGGTAAGGCTACAGGGATTGATGGATTAGTCTTGGTTGTTTTAAGGGGAAATACCTTCTAGCTTTAAGGAATGTCTGGGTGTTTCAGTTTGATCTGTTTCATTAAAGTTGTGATATATTCACAGTTTTCTCAGCAAACCCAGTTTAGTTTAAAAAATCCTCTCTTGTGCCATGGCCTCACAGATCCACCTACCACAGGAAGTTCTATGTTATGTTGATAGCAGGATTTTTTTTTCGGTTTGGTTTGGTTGATTTAGCTTTTTGTTGTGGTTTTTTTGTTTGTTTTGTTTTGGTTTTTTTTTCTTTTTTGGGGGTGAGTGTAGTAAACCAGGAATGCAACTTCTTGTGTTCTTTTGTGAGATTTGCTCAATAATAAAAATGAATTGTTTAGGAACTAAAAGAATTTTTCAGTAAATTCTTGTCAGCTAAAAGTGTCATTTTCCTTGCAATGAATGAACAATTACCAAATAACTTAGTATCAGCAGTTTTTACAAATGGAGAAAGTTGATTTTAATTTTGCTTTTGATAAAAATTACTTGTTCCAGTACCAGCATCCATCCTAACTGAAGTGATTTAAGCAATTTCTACCCTTAAATTTAAATTCATTTAGGTAAGGTTGTGGTTGATACAGCTGTCTTCATGCTAAGTATCTGTTTTCAACAGGAAAGGTTATGGCTTATTGACATTTACATACCAGAAGAGAAACCACATTGACTTTTTAAAGTTTAAATTTAGAAGTTAATGGACTGATTTTTTGCTTTAATAGATCCATAACAATAATAATCAGACTTTCAGTGACTGGCAAATAAGTAGAAGCATTTTTCCTGTGGCTGGTAATGTTATGTTTCTGCCATATGAGGTACTATTTGGATATGTAATGCTTTTGTTTTATTCTTTGGAATAGCATTTTCAATCTGACAAAATGTCTAAGTGAAAGCATGAGTGGAGATAGCGCAGTTATTTCCATCACAAACTTGTCCAATGTAGTTATCAATATATTTAAAAACATTGGCAGCCTGGGTTGAGGGGAAACTGTGAGAAAAGAGGTTTGGGATTGAAAGAAGAGATTCCCAGACAAACAGATGTTGCTGGCAAAGAAGGGGAGATAGATAGAGTTTTGTTTCACTGTGTATAGCTGTATAGCTTGGTGGTGGGTAATTTCTTAGACCTTAATGGAGGCATGATTAAAAGATGAATAGCAAAGTAGTGTATTGGTAGCATTAATTTTGCTGCTTGAGGTTCCAAAAGGGTAAAAGGCTGACAGGAGCCGTACCTCTGTTCAGGACCCTGCGGCTACATCTGTGATGTGAATAAAAATGGGGCAGGGCACAAGCTTGAGAGCTGTCGTTAGGATACTGTGATTAGCTTGCTCCCTGTGCCAAGAGCAGTATGTGCATTGGTCAAAGATCTTCCTTCTGCAGACAGTGCAGTGATAGCCCAGGGCTGATTCCCGGGGACACTGTCCCTGGGATGAAGGTGATATCAGAGGGTAGGGCTTGGGACTTTTTTCCAAGGCACAGAGTCAGAGAGATTGGTGTTAAACTGGGGCTGCGGTGTTGTGGGATTTCTGCATTCTGGCTGTTCTGTAGCTTATCCTGAGTGATTTAAGCAAATCAGAGAGGTTAGAGTTGATCTGAAGACCACCTCAGCTCACAGAGCAGTGTAGAAGGACAAAGCAGCAAAGCAGGCTAGCTTTATTGTAGCTTAAATCTATTTGTCTCTTTTCTTAGTTTTTCTCCAATTTTCTGGGCTGTAAGTGTGAACTCCTTTACTAGCCTGCCTCTGTTCAAAGGCATCATGAAAAGTGCATGAAGGCTGCTCTGTAATTTGGAGTACTGTAAAGAGACTTATTCTGTGTGTATAGAATCAAAGAATGGTTTAGATCAGAAGGGATCTTTAAAGATCATCTAGTTCCAACCCCCCTGCCATGGGCAGGGACATCTTTCACTAGACCAGGTTGCTCAAAGCCCCATCCAACCTGGCCTTGAGCACTTCCAGGGATGGGTCATCCACAGCTTCTCTGGGCCATCCACAGCTTCTCTGGGCAACCTCTTCTAGTGTGTCACTACTCTCATTTTTAAAAACTTCTTGTATCCAATCTAAACCTACCTTCTTTCTGTTTAAAACCATTGCCCTTTGTCCTGTCACTACAGGCCCTGGTAAAAAGTGTCTCTCCATCTTTCTTATAAGCCTTCTTTATATACTGAAAGGTTACAGTAAGCTCTCCCCAGAGCCATCTCTTCTCCAGGCTAAACAACCCCAACTCTCTCATGTGGGGTTACTGTACAGCATCAGGAAAGGGTTTTACAGCTTCAGAAAGCCATCAGTCTCCTGATGCTTCAGGGACAATGCAGTAGCTCTTAGCTGTGATTACTATTTCTGAGCTCATTAGCCTAGTGATCTGGGGGAGTAGAGATGCTGGACCTCTCTGCATGTGTAGATGTGTCTCCCATTTTGGGGATGAGCGGAGGAGGTAGTAAAAAGAGTCTAGAGTCTGCTGAGGGATAGCAAGTTTCTAGGTAAGGCAAAACTATCTAGTTTTGATTGGCTTCTCTGTCATGCTTTATTCCTACCCGTTGCCTTCTTAAACTATAGAATTGCTTTGTTTAGATCCAGTTATTTTCCACCAGTTACAAGGTTCTCAAAGGACAGAACCACAGATAACAAGCCCACTATTACTAAATTTTTGTTCTTTTTGGCTATTTTAATGTTGAATTTCTCATTTGATCTCTTCTGAACCCTCTAGGAAAGTTTAAGGTCACTGAAGCCAATGAAAGCACTTGTATTCTTTGTCTCAGCATCCCAGCCAGACAGCTCTCTGAGTCCATCACTACTGTTTTTCTGTCCCTGAAGCTGACTGATAGTAAGACATATTAATAGTCTTTCTATACATTGCTTCCAAATTCTCATGAGTGAAGTTTACTTCGAGCTGATCAGTTTTGCATGGTTTCACCAAAGTTTCAGAAGCTGTTAGTTATCCTGAGAGACAGCTAACGCCTCCTAACCCCTTCTGGAGGGTGCAAGACAGTATTTAGTCAGGTGTGAACTGCCATGGTGATAACTGATGTATCTCCTACTCTTAATCCTTTATAATTACGCACACTCATGTGCAAAGGAGGAATAAAATGTCAGGTTTTATGTATTTCTAATCCTCCACTACGGTGTCATCTAGAAAAGTATAGATGTACTTCTTTGAAACACTCCAGAAGGAGAACACAGCATACCCTTGTTACAGAAAGAAATGTTGTGAACAGAGCTTTTTAGCAAATACCACCTACACTGGCCTTTATGCAAAACCGGAGTCAGCAGAACAGTATGAATAAGATCTAATCTCCCACCTTGTCGTGCCATTTCAGTCCCATGTGCCTACACAAATATTCTGGCCCTGCTGAAAAACTACCCCTAACTCAAGTTTCTGTAGCCAGCCTGTGATCCGGAAACAAGGACTCCCCTGCTGGTGTTTCAGAAAAAAACTAGTTGTGTGAGAGTTGGTCTGCATTTTTGCACAGTGGGCCACCGCGGAGGGTTGAAGAGCAATCCTACAAAGTGTTCCCTTTTGCTGTCTGAAGCCATGCTGTCTCAGATTGTCACTGTACCCTTAGCTAATTAGCTTGGTCTCAGCAGGTCAGCTGTTGTTTCTGCTATGCTAGAGCAATAAATGTTGGCTCATTTCCACCTTTTCTTACTAACTGGAGTGAATAGGATGACATTGTCTCCATTAGAGGCCAATTTAAGTAAATCAAACAGTTTCTTCCTAGCAAAAGCAGTGTTTTCAGAACAATTGTTCTACTGTTTCTTAATTAGTTTATCATTTCAGAGGGAATGAGCAGAGGCTGAAATCCTGCTTTGTATGCAAGATCTGATTACAGTGGTGTTCTCAGGCATCAATCTATTAGTTTGGGGGCCCTGAAGTTCAGCTGCATCATGATTTCACACTTTGCTTCACAGCCATGAGAGCTGGAATTCTTTTAGTAATAATTGAGGTTGTCATCTAATCATGTACACTCCTTTGTGATATAAAACGCAAAATCTCAAGTATTGGTAATACCAAAAGTTTCTGAATGGCTGACCATACCCAGCTTCAGCTGAAGCCAGTAAGAAATCTCAATGCTTCATATCTTTAAAATTCAGAAGTCAGCTGAAAAATCCATGGTAAGGAATACACTTTATCTCATAAAAGACCAGACTTTTACCTTTCTCTTCAATCAAATCCAATGAAAGCTGTATGTTCCTGAGAGTGGTGAAATTTGATTTTTCAGTAGCATCCCAACACTAAGCTCATTGCACTTGATAAAGTAAGTGGGAAAACCACACTCTAATGCAGCAAAGGATGGGAATTTACAAGTATTGTGGAATATTATGCAATTGCACTCACCTGCAGTCAAAAGGAATTCAGAAATGTAAACGAACATAGTCGGATTGCTTGTTGTTTGTATTTGTTTTCTTCTGAAACAAAGATACTGGCCTCTGCTGGAGCCCTGTCAGCATTGCATATGACAGGACTGCTGTGAAACAGCATAGCTTGTGTCCACCTGTAACCCTTTTGTAACTATCTACCACCTTCTAGGTAACACTCGGCTGCACTTTCTGGTCCTGGTGACAGGCTGTACGTCGGTGGGAAAAATCCTGGACGCTGAAGTTTACAAAATTACTGCAACAGATTTCTGTCCTCTCCAGGAAGAAACCAAGGAAGAGGAGCGCATTACTGCCTTGAAGAAAATACTGAACTCTGGGATGTTCTATTTCTCCTGGCCTAATGCAGGCTCAAACTTTGACCTGACTGTGCGGGCTCAGAAGCAGGGTGATAACCACTACAAATCTGGTAACTCGTTCTTCTGGTTAGTACTGCATGTTATACCAAAGTCTTCTGTCATCCCAGCCTGTATCTTATTGTTCAGAGATTCTCAGAGGGAAATGAACATACGCATTTCAGGTGCACCTCCATTTAATTTAATTTAATTTCATTTCATTTCATTGTCGTGTTGTTTTACAGGGTGTGTGGCCTTAGTGAATTCATGGTAAACCTGGGTCAAACAAATAAATTCTGTTTAATTAAAATTAATCTGATAGTGAAATGCAATTCCAATAACAACATCTTGTGTTTTTAAGGAGGAAACACAGGATGTATTGCTCATGCTATAGAAACCCATCTCTATGTGTCATGAATAGTTTCCCCTGCAGTGCTTTTTAATAATTTGCTTTAAGAGTTATCTAATAAAAACCTGCATTTGAACTGTTCATAAATCCCATCATCTGTGCTGAAGCACCTTCTGTTTCTTAAAAATGTATGTGTTTAATGTCTGTAGTTTAATGTTTCAATAACATGCCCCAGTTTTTATGATGTAAACATCAGTATTAATGTTAACAGCTCAGTGTAAATGTATGTTGCACAGAAGTAAACTCCTGTGATACACTGCTCTGTACTTCTTACTTTCTTGTGCTTATAAAGCAAAGAAAATTATTTCTTGTTGTGGTAAGTATTGGTTGAATGGAAAGGAAAACACATAATGCTGGGTTTTGTCTTCCACCACTGCTGTAATTCAGTTTGTTTGCTTTACAAGTTCTGGCAGAGTGCTTGAATTCCTATAACCTAATTTTTTTCTTTTTAAACAAAAAGATAGTCACACAGGAAGCATAGCTGTACTGGAAATAAAAAAGGGTTATATGATGTAGATGGAGAATAACTGGCAGAGTTAACTGTGGGTGTGCTGCTAGAATGTGTGTTAAGTCTTGTGGCCCAAAGGAGGTTAGTATTAAATAAGCAAAAAAGTTCATAAGGATAAATAAACATGAGAGAGCAGTTCATTCAGGCTAAATAATCTTTCCAGGTATGGTGTGATTTTGACTGTTAAGATCTAGTATTTTGATTTTAACTCAGAAGACAGATATATAACTCTTGCTTTCAGCTGTGCTAATTATGCATCCCTCTCAAAAAGCTCACCAAGCATGTCAAGTCAGACACATGGCACAAATGAGCTGTGTTCCGGTGATGAAACTCTTAAGGTGGCAGTATCCCTTAATAAAGAAACAACCTTTAAAGCAGCTCTTTTTACCTGTACTGTCTTTTGAAACTTCTTCTTGGAAGATGAATATTTGAACTTTCCTTCTTTACTGCTTCTGGCTAATCTAGAATTAGCCCTTGAAGAGTTTCCATTCTCCTATATGTTGTAGAACACGGATGAATGGCAACAATGTCACATTTAGGGCAAAAAGATGTTCCAAAGAAAATTTATCTTGAGGCAACTGTGTGATATGGGAAATTTCAGACAAAACAATAGATTCTTGAGAAAAGTAAACAATGGGATAAATAGTTACATGAGGAAAAACGTCAGAAAACCTTAGTTATAAGCAACACAAACTGCTGTTAAATGAACTGCAACAACACAAAAATTCTACTGGAGTTTTTCTGAGTGTGGACTTCCTCTGTGAGTAGAGCTAAGAGAAGGAGGTGAAAGAGATACCAAAAATTGTTTTAGAGCTGCTTTTTCAGTTACATATTTAGTTTAAAAGTGTAAGAATGACTTGCACCTTTTTCAGAGAAATGTTGCACTCTAGAAGAACAAATTTTCAAGGGTTTTGCTAGATGTAGTAACTCTTGTATGGATCTGCTGTTGAGCAATAAATGATCATAAAAGGGGTATTCTTGGCCCTCATCTGTGACTAAAGGCACATTTTGAAAAATGAAATGAGGAAAAGCATCATAACAGAAGAGACTAGCATCACTGTTAACCAGGTGTGATAGGTTTCTTGGGTTGTTGATCTTAAAATAAACTGAGGGTTAAACCAGACATTCCTCTTAATTTTAGTAGCACTTTTTGCAAATCTCCACTGACTTATGGATCTAGTTTCTGCTTGGAAAATTTTCCTGAAAATCCTGGTGGATTTTTAAATGGCTCTTCATCCTGTAGTGTATGCTAAGGTCCGGGTGGTACTGTTCAAAAAGTAATTAGCTTGACAGCACTGTAATTTATGAAAATGACTACTAAATATAAATTATTTCTGGAGCTGAAAGAGGTGACATTTGTATCTGAATTTATAAGACAGGAGTACAAGATATAAGGACATTACCTTGGTGGTAGCTGTGCTATTAACATTTGTCATGTTCTGTTCACTGTAGTAGTTCACAAGGATTTTTTCCTGATATTTCCTGGTTTTGGATAAAATAAAGGTGCAACAGAAAAGGGGTCACAAAACATTAATTGCTTAAATTAGTGATTGTTATGGGGTGGCACCCATGCCTGTCTGTCTTATTTTATTCAGTAATGTATCTGTATGTTATTGAACCTTTCAGGAACCAGCTATTGCATGTGCCCTTCAAACACTACCAGGTGAACTGCTCTGACTGGTTGCTGAAAGTGATCTGTGGTGTAGTGGACATTCGTACTGTTTATGCTTCCCACAAGAAGGCGAAAGCCTGCCTCATCTCTCGCATCAGCTGTGAGCAAGCTGGTGTCCGGTTTCACATTCGAGGGGTCAATGATGATGGACATGTGTCTAACTTTGTTGAGACAGAGCAGGTAAGCAGATGTATCCAATAGCTTTGAATAATTCAGTCCACTCAAACGTAATTGGGGCAGAATTTCCAACAAGAATTAAAGGAGTTCAGAAGTGTTTTTTCCAAGAATATTTAAAATATTATTGCATAACGGATCTATTTATTCTTGCCCGTTAAACATTTCTTTGTGATCTGCTTGTTGTAGTGAAATATAGACATGGGTTTTTAAACCACTCAGCTCTATGTGTTAATTCATGCAAAATCCAACACATGTAACGGTAAGTTTCTTAATTGCATGGAACTTGCTTAGAATCATCAGTCATGAGGCCCATGTATTAAACAAAAGAATGTTTTGAAGTGTTGCGGAATAAATGTCATACGTTTATATGTTCTGCATACATTTTAAAGTACATTTTTTCTAAAATTCATCAAGTTGCCCGTGCTATAGAATGTTGGAGAACTAGTTTGAAAGATTTTTCTATAAAGTCGTGGTCTGTACACTTCAATTCTCTTTCATTCATTTTAAGTATCTCTGTTAGTCTGTACCACCAGGTTTGCTGGGCTAGCCATTGAAAAGTCTTTTGCACTACAATGGCATAACTATTTCTACGCTTGTGTAAAAGAATTTTGTTAGGGATGTTGGGGGTGATTTTCAGCAAAGACTAGAGCTGAGATTTGCTTTTGGCTCTAAGGAAGTCACTTAGAATCATATAAAATTTTATGACCATAAATTATCATGTATCCTGTCTGCCTTATTGGATTGAAGCCATCACTTCTTTCTACAGTAAGTTTTTCAGCTATAAAATGAGGGTGATTATTAACGTCCTGCCTCACAGGACTTTTGCAGATGAGTGAGGACAACGTTTATAGAAGGTAGGTAGCATATGCTGTGCTATGAAGAACTCTCAGCGCTCAAATGTATCATTCTAGTTTAGAGGAAGCTGCCCAGCAAAGGAGCTGTGTTCACTAGGAGTCAAATAATCTTTAGCTAGTAAAGGAATTGGAGAAAAACCAACATAGTCTCAGCATCAGGCAAATACCAGTGCAAGTCATTTTGGAAGAGACTTGGCTTTATGTTCCCCTTTGCGTTGTGGGGGATTTTCTCCAGTGAGAGGTGGTATGACACGGTTTTTATACATAGATGGTAAAAACCTTATTTCCAGCTGATGCTGAGACAAACTATATGGGTCAAATGCATTCAGCAGGCTCCCTTGATTGACACAGCCAAACACAATAACAGAGTCAGTTGCTTTTATTACACATGGTTTAGCTTACTACCTTGAAAGAGAACAAAAAGCAGTGGACCCTGAAGAATCTGAATTCTTCTGTGCCAGCTGAAATGAGTGCTTTCTTATTCAAGTCTAATCACCTTTTCCTTTTTTGATAGAAGTAGTAATTACTAGCAGTCAGAACCATCGTACAGAAATGGATGTTTCTATAAGCAGAATAGATAAATGGCTGGAAGTGGTTTTCAACAAAGGACAAGGATTTGCTCCTAAAATTTGGTTGTTTTCAGTGTCTTCTGGGCAGAGCTACAAAACTGTGTATGTAGCATTGATTGTTTTTTTTATATGTGTATGTATGTGTCTATATATGTAGGTGCACATACAATACAAGTAGATTGCTCATGTGATGCTCATAAGGGGAGGCTGGTGAGACATCTCTATGTGACACAGTGAGTGTAGTATTAGAGACACTTAAGCTAGTTGTCTCATTACTTGTTCCAGAGGGGTTATGGCTGTGTCACTGTAGGACTGTGCCTGACTGCTGAGGGTGGCAACCCCCCTCAGAAGTGCCCATACTTTAGCTCTGGTATTTCCTCATGGCTTTGCATGAGTGTAGCGGCTCACACTCAGTGCTGTCCTTTCCATTATCGCACTGCATGAGGCAGGCGTGCCTTCAGGCACCTGTTTGTCCAAAATCCAGCAATGTTTGGGTACTTTCAAAATTTCCTTAAAATGTTGCCGTGATGGTGGAGCTTTAACCTCTTCACCTGGTTCTGCCTAAGGACACATGTAGAGCTACCTTAGACTTGACAGTGCTGTGTTGCTTCAGCAAAACACCTGGAGGAGTTGCAGACTAGTATTCCCCAGTCTGCTGGTGAGGTTTGATCCCCAAGACATGCTCAAAGCATACATGATGTTACTACATGTGTGACTTGCTGCCCAGTGGTCAGAGTTCTCATTGGAGATGTGACTGGCTTTTTGCTCGCGTCTTTCCTTTTCCTGGTTTGCCTGCATTTTCAGTAGGTTGGCCTGGCAGCTTTCCACGTAGTGTTCAGGCTTCCACAAATTCTGCTTGTTGGATGCCAAACTTTTCCCCTACAGTGCTTGGGTCTCTAAAGTCAGCGTCTGAATTCTCTGCTAATAGTTCTCTTTTTTGCCTCTGCTCCAAAGCAACTGTAAGTCCTGCAGCATCTATATCTTTCTGGAAACTCACATCAGTGCATTGGGAGATGCAGATAGGTCTGCTCACCAAAGAGTGGAATTTTGCCCTGGAACTTGGGAACAGAAGAAGGGACATAGGGCATTTTAAGTAGTAACTTGGTACAGTCTACTATTTTAGTTGAGTGCCTTCTCATGAGCATTAGTGCAAACTATATTACTCAGGATTTGAAGAATGTTCTCTTGCTGAAATGCAGAGGAAAGAAAATGTTAGAAAGGGTTGTCAGCTTGCTTTCAGATCAGTTTCACATTTGCGGCACTGCACTTAGCAGTTGTCTAATTATGGGAAATACTTCTGCTATCCTGCTCACTAGTTGGGTCAGAAGTAACTCATTCAATTTAATTATATTCCTGGAGTACATTATGTTGCAAATGATTAGCATGAAAAATAAGATGGCCTTTGCATCCCAGCAGAAAACCTAAGGATTGGCTCCTGGTGAGTGGCAAAACAGTGCTTGGTTGCTCATGCTTCCCTTAGCTGGGGCTGGGTTAGGCTCTTCACTGGAACTGCTGTGCTTTGTTCCCATTCAGCAATGGGCTACTCTGAAGTGGGAGGACTGAAGGGTTTTCAGTGTTTTGCAATTGGGCAAGCAAAAGCGCAAGAGTGAAATGGCTATAGGGTGAAAGGCTCGAGTAGGTTGAAAATTATAACAAAGGTTTGCAGTTTTAAAGGATTGTGTGTTTTTGTTTGGTTTTTGTTTTTAAAGGAGAAACGAAGGTTGCTGTTGCTAATGGTGATAAACACTAGTTGCACCAAGCTGTGTGTCCTAAGAAAGCAGAGTTGGGCTAACCACTGGGATGCCTGAGATCCAGCTGAAGCTGGCATCCACTTACCATTAGGAAGGAAGAGTCCTAGAATAAACTCTCTCTTGCTTTCATAGTAGACTACTGACTAATCGCCTGTGAGGTAATATCTGGGCTGAATAACATTTTGTTTCCATTTGCTGCAGCCTGTACAGTATAATGGTATGCTGGCTGTGTGCTTTCATGGATAAATAGCACCCTAGGATTCTGAAAAACCATGACTTTTTCCCCCTTTGTAGGATTTACTTCTAACATTTTTCTGTTTTTAAAAGAGTAAGAAACAATTAGTCTTATCTCCAAGCAGCTCTTTTATGCATAGATGGTATGCTTTTGCTCCCACTGAGTTAGCCTTGTGGCATTTTAGCTCTGTAGTGAGTCATTTTTTGTGGGCTCACTTAACTGCTGTGACTCACAGTGTTTAAGAAGGGGGGAAAAGTTAAATATTTCACTTCACTTTTGCTTTTCAAAAAACAAAGCTACTAGTAGATCTTTCAGATATTTGATTATTTTGCTTGCATCTTTAGAAACAAAAAAGAAGAAAGAAAAAATGGTGGGAAACACATAAGGAAAAACAAAATATGAAGGGCAGAGAAGAGGGCTTTTTTGAAATCCCTGTAATGTGTACTTCCAGATTTGCTGCCAGTATTTTGTAATGGGATCGTAGCCCTTTCTACTTGCAGTGTTGCAGTTAATCCTCAAGTAGCTTTAAAATCAGTCTCTGTTTCCCCATGACAGCTTAAATGTTTCCCCTCACCCTTTCTTCCTCCCCTAGTAATTCCTTAAAGTTGAGGCTGTATCGCATTCTTTTAATTCTTTTCTGCTGATAGCATTGAGAAACAAGTGTGCTTTTCTTCATTTAGTTTGTGTGCCTGTCACTGTTTACATTTCAGCTCCTCCCCCAGTTATCCTCCAAAGAGTCATGCTAAAATCTTAATATCTTAGTATGTGACTTATGGGGAATAACTAATTTACCAAGGATAAATGAATGGTTTCAGTTGTTTTCCCCTTCATGGAACTGTTCAATGAAGAGAATGGAAACCTTGACAAGGCTTTAGAAGGAAATGCCATGAATTTGCATTAGCCTTCCCTTTCTTCCATTTTAAGAAAAAAATGTCAGGCATGGATTAAGAAAAATGATCCCTATTTCACAATAACTCCTAGACCATGTTGGATAGCTCTCCAGGAGAGGAATGGATGCAATCATGTGGTTAATTTATTTTCTGGATCAAGTTTTATTATGGCCCCAGGAGGGGCAAAGAGGATTATTTTGGCAAGTATATCCTTGGATCCTATGGTCTGAGCTAAAGGGACTCATGGAGAGGTATGTTTAGGCCATCTGTTATCCATACTCTTTATGGGTTGTGTGGCAGAGCTGGGGATCCCAGAACAAGCCATGTGAATATCCATTTCACCATGGACTGTGTCTCTGTGTGCCCCTTGAGTCTGTAATGAATTTGGCCATTTGAAGTTGTGAATGGATAATTATTTCCTTCTAATGAAGCTGAGTGATGGAGATTAGTGAATAAATTATTCCAAGCAATGAATGGGCACAGCACACTGGGATGAGAACACCAGCTGGTTGAGGTAAATGTTTGCTTCTTGCTCAGAAGCAGTACCAGTTTGCTTCTTGCTCAGAAGCTTACTAGCAGTATCTGTGCATGAAGCTTGTGTTACCAGGAAAGGTTCTTGGATCACAGGGGCAAGGTCTGGCCCTATGCAACAGAAGAGAAAGATTGAGAAATGTCCTCTTGAACTGTCAGCGCTATCACCCTTGATCCTGGACTTGGAGAAAAAGACCACAAAAAGAGTCCAAGACAACAGAAGTTGAAGGAAAAACATGGCAAACTCTAACACCAGAGGTCAGAGGACAAGCAATTTATTATCAAGGCAAAGAGGTCCTCCACATGGGTTAGGTGTCTAGTTGCTATTATGTTGTCTGATGGGAAACTGCAGGAAACATGTCTGAAAATCCATCCAGCTAACTGGATTGGATTGTTTTATGGGCCAGACCCTTTGAGATTAATGAAGTAGTCCTCAAGTGTTTTGAGGATTTGATAGGAATCAACATTCTCCCTGGGCCAAGTAGGCAACTACTTGCTGTCATTTTGGATCTAAGAAAAAACAGAAGACTCCGCAATAGTTTTCTGAAGCCCATAGCTTCAAATTTAGCGGTATCAACCCTAATTACAAAGTGTTGTCCAAAATGTAACTGATTGTTGTTGATCTTCTAGAGGGAAACTGGTGTGATCTTCTTGGATGTTTTTCTTGTCTATGAGTTAAGGAAAAACAGAGGACAGGAAAATTCTGGAAATAAAGTGCTGTTTATTTTTCTTTAAGTTTCTTTTCTTAAAGAACTGTTTGCCTTTTGTGTAGTGCCTTAGAATAAGAGAAATGGGTTTGCTAGAGGACAGGGTAATAAAGTCAAAACTAGAATGACAAAAAAGTTGGGACAGGTATGCACCTGTAGGAAACATGACATTGTGAACAAAAAAAGATCAAGGCTTGGAAGAATATGAGAAAAGAAGTTCTGTACTTATCCATGCACAAATGCTTGAATTGCATAAGCAACAAAGTTGGAATCTTTTATTTATGAGTGTAATTTTAACCTGGATGTATTACCAGTGTTTATTTAAGATTTTAACAAATGGGGTTTCTTATCGTCTATATGGGTGTTAAGATTATGTCCATTCCTGAAGTGGGAAGTCTTCTTAGTCTTGGTCTTTTGACCTGCTCACTTAACAAGTCTGCTGGTAGGAAGGCTGTTGCCACTATTATTATAAGTTCAAGGGGCATACGTAGTAGAAGGCAATGTCAAGATCAGGGGTCATGTTCCTTGGAGTGGTGAATGAAGGATAGTGGGTATTGCTGAAATTCAGGGAAGATTTGCACAGCTGTAATGATTAATGAAATGGTTACAGTCTGTTTAGGAAGGAATGACTGGCAGAAAAGGGTGTTATTCTCCCACTCATTAAAAAATACTAGGTCTTTTTCCAACTCACTGTCAGCTTGGAAGAAAATAATTTTGGATTCATCTGGGTCACATGAATGAAGTGAGAGGGTTGTGAAAGACCACAGAATTGCTCCAGAGAACAGAATAATGAGCCCTGTAAATAAAAAGAAAAAAACCCCATGCTGATCTTGAGAACTTTCTTGTGAGTGACTATGTTGGAGAGGCTGTGCTTCCAGTTCAAAAACCTCATCTGAATTTCTAAAAGCTACATGGCAATGTGCATAAAAATGTCAGTTTCATTTAAATGCACTATCATCATAGGTGTGCTCTGTATTAGACCTCATCCTGTCATCATAGGGGAGTTCTATATTAGACCTCATACTGACAGAGGATACCCCCCAGCCCATCACATCAGGCATCCTATTTAGATCACAGGAATGATCTCCAAACAGTTCTAATTTTTGTTGTTGTTGTTCAGTTCTCCAAACTGACAGCTTAATAGAGTAGAAAATATTTAGAAGACATAATGGGTGAAAACCACTGAACAGAAAATGTAAGTGTCCGTAGTAACAAACATCTCTTAACTCTTACGATGTTGAATCACTAATAAGTGGAAATACAAGCATTTGTTAATGCAGGAAGGCAGAAGTGTTTGGTCAGTATTTTTCTTTGGTATTTGGCATAAAGAAGGCAGGTTATATATTCATGGTCTGCAACTCATGAAATATTTTCCATTTAAACTGTAGCTCAGGAAGATGTTAAACTGCAGGTATTAAAATTAGAATTATTATTATTATCCTTTAGTCAGTGGGTCTAGAGAATTTGCAGCTGGGACTTCTAAAAGAGCTGGCTAAAGAGATAACTTGAGCTATTGATTTTTCAGTTAGTTATGGAAACAGACATTCCAGAAGATTGTAAAGAAAACTGATCCTCTGTAGCAACCTGTTTGAATGGCGGGTCCATGACTATGAGTGAAAAGATGTTTCAGTGTTTAGAAGTCACTGACTCATCTTGGTATGACCTGTCTCAGGGAGGATGTGATAAAGAGGAAGAAGGTGGGGCTGCTCACTCCTGTAGTCCAACTGCAGGATGAACTCACCTGAGCACAGAAGCACAAAGAAAAGGTGCACGAGTGTGTTTCCATGGTAATTGGCTCCTGCACTCAGGTACCTGCAATATTTAGAAAACTTTAGTGGGAGAGTGTGTTTTAGAGCCACATTACTCAAACTGAGAGGCAGGCCTCACAAGAAAGCTTCTCTGAGCAACAAGCTCTCTTGCAGGGGGTTGTGCTAGGATGCAATGCAACAGAGAAGGGTTCTTAATTCATTGGTGTGAGGCTAGAAACAGAAACATACAGTTTTGCACTACATCTGTGCTAGCCATCATTCTAACACTGACATTGTGTCCCTTGACAAAGCCACTTAAATCTTTCATCTTAGTGAAATCAGGATAGTTGTAAGTGCTCTGCAAAAATATTGTAAAGATTAGTTAGATAAAACTGGTGACAGAGTATTTAAATACCCACCTTTCTGGTGTAGCTACACATCTTTTCACACATGTAGCTCTAAAAATTGTACATTGGTAGTGATTATAAAGATGAGAGGTCAAGGTAAATGAAGGTACTTCCCCTGAACCCCCAGCCAGCACATCTAGTGGCAAATCCAAAAGCACAAATCACATTAAAGCTGTGAAGTAACCTATTTTCATGTTCTTTTCTATTTTGGGAGCTACTAGCCAGCTGGCAGCAGTTGTGCTAAATTATATGGTGTAGTTAGAGAAGCAGCTACCTGGATGACCTTGATACCATTCCTCCACAGAGCTGCAGAAGACTCATTGTCATGCATGAGATAACAGCAATGTGTATCATATATCCGCCATGGAAAACAGCCAGGATTCCACTGCTAAGTATAGGCCAGGGGAATGGGCTGGACTTTGCACAGTTGCTTTGTGGTCATACCAGATCTGAAGATAGTACCTTTTGTGCTAAGTTAACATATAATGTAACACTTTGCTTGGGGGCTGGTGGAGGGGGAAGGCAAAGCGGGAAGTCAGTCTTTGTACTTTGCATAGATTTGACTCAAAATCAGCTTGTTAGCAGTGATCATAGGAACAAATACTGAGGGAGAGTTTGAGGTCTGATTGGGGAAGGAAATGGGGAGTTTGGAGCCTCTCACTGTAAGCCTGCTGGAAAAGAAATAGATCACATGCTGTTCACTGTATCTCAGAATGGGAGTGGCGAAGCTGCTGGTTTCACTGAGATTTATTTTGACATCCTGACAAGGCATAACACGCAGTGAAATAAGAAATAGTAAATAAAGCAAGAGATAAGCTTATCCCACACCTGACATTACCCATCATTGGTTGCAAGGAGCAATGACATTTTGCACAGTTAAATTTTGTGAGAAACAGAGGGAGAGTATATGGCTGGTCTTCCTGAGTGTCTCCACCAGTAGATCAAATCCATCTTCATTGTGGATGAGATTCCTTCCTTCTTGCCAGTGGTGTTTTTTTAAAATTTTCTTCTATTTCTGGTGAGTAGTGAGTTGAATCTGCTGTAATGACATGAAAGCAAGTACATTGTGCTTTGTTCCACTGCCTGTGAGACTATGGAAAAGTGACTGAGCAGTAAGTGGATACAGTGAGATACATGGTTTACTTTTTTTTACCCTTTGAGTTCAGTGTCTTAAACTGTCACCCGATGAAGGGGTCACAGACTGATAGCTCTAACTGCAGAACTCCTTCCCTTTATTTTATTTTTGCAGACAATTTACTTGGATGATGATGTCTCTTCCTTTGTGCAGATCAGAGGTTCTGTTCCACTGTTTTGGGAGCAACCAGGGCTTCAGGTAAACAATCAAAAAGCCTGCCTTACTTATCTCTCTTGCTATTTATAGTTTAGAAGTTACATAAAATGTAATTGTTATTTTAAATGAGCTGCAAAGCTCGTTCTGTGAAAATGCTGAGCTCTTTCATTTTAGGTTTACCCTGTAGGAAATTTTGCATGTTTAGATAAACAAAACTAAACCAGGCAAATAGCTACAGTTAATTTAAGTTTAACATTTTCATGTGGTTTTGTGCCTCTACAGGGAACTATTTGTAAGGGACTGTATCCTAATGTCCTAAGATGAAGCTTACAGCAATATCTTTATAACATTTTCAATTGGATTTGGAATACCCTTTCCCTATGAAATGCGTGGTTGGCTTGATGATATTGACCTCCACAATAAAATTGGAGTATCTAGGGATACCAGGAACTCTATAGGAGCACATTACCTTGAAACAAAGTATGATGTCTGGATGGTGTGTTTGCTAGATTTCAGTCAAAAGGGTGATGATGATCTAATCTGATCTTTTGCAAGGTAGAGATGTAGGGTTTCATCAGGAGGTTATTGCATCAAGCCTAGTAGGTTACATATGGTCTGTGACTTACAGTTTATATACAGTTACAAGCTCAAATAAGAATCATCCTAGTGCACTCTGCATTCTCTTAACAGAGGGATAAGCAACTGGAGTGAGATGAACATATATGCATATATGTTAGTAGAGAGAATACATAATATAACTGTTTTTTTAGATACTGTAAAAGTTATTTGATACTTTTTTATCATTAAACCTAGCACCATTCAGAACTACTGGATTTAGTGCAAAAGGAAAATGACTAAAGGATCTGTGTTCCCTCTGTTAGCACCATCCAGTGCAATACTTGCTTCTTTTTGTAAAGCAGGTCTGCCTGTATGGTTGTGCACACATCCTGTAGCTGTATCCAGCACTGTAGTTCTGTATGCTATGAAGCCATAGAGCTTTTCCCCAAGTATATTTGGCTAGTGGGCAGCATCTGTAGTTAAACCAAATTTTCAACTTTTTAATAGGGACACAGTCTGCTTTTTTGCCTAATGTGGATTAGATTATGCAGTTTTCATTTACATTGGTGAATACTGATAACTCTTCTTCCTTGGATGTGAGTGTGCTTGCACCAGTGTTAGAAAGGATTGCATAAAACAACCTCATGAAAAACAAGGAAAGATGGTGAAGTACAGGACACAATGCATGATCCTATAAATAATTAGCAATGTCATTTTTGGAGAAGAAAGAAGCCTTCTGCATACTGTAATAATGGTAGCTAGCATTCAAAAGGAGCTTGAGGCTATTGTGGTTAACATCCGTATTAAAAGTCCTATTAGATTGATGGCACAGGATTTCATCTTTCATATTTTCAAAGGACTGTTCTGATGCTTTTTAGTTGTGTAAATAATGAATGATGAAAGAACTCAGGACACACAACCCATGGAGCTGGCATAACTGCAGCCTTTTCTGCCAAGTAAAGGGCAGGAAGCATGCTGGGCACATGGCGTGCTTGTGTGAGGCAGTGTGGGATATTTGTTAGAGGAAGCTGGCAAAGGGTTGTGATTTGTTTGGGCATAAAAAAAGATGTGTAGGTACCCCTTTGCTTAATGATAATTGTGTTTTCACTTGTAAATGTTGTTGTCTAATAAAAGCTGTGGCTTTTGTTTTAAGGATATTATGTGTGGGGTTGTGTGAAGTCTGTTAGAGGTGTCTGGTGCTGTTAAAGGGATGTTTTCCTCTGAAGAAAAAAGGGAGACATCTAGTGATTTAGGACTCTAGCAATTTAAGAAGTTATTTCTCTCTCTCTTCTCTTCCAATATTTTTATTTAGGTGGGTTCTCATCGTCTGAGGCTTAACAGAGGTCTGGAAGCTAATGCTCCTGCATTTGACAGGTAAGCTTCATTTCACTTTGGCAATAACACAGCAGCCTGGCGTTTAACTAAGATTCCACAACTTTATGCCTTCCTAGTAAATCCTGAGAGATGTGAAACACCTCTTTGATAATGTAGCCAATCCCACAGGTGTTGCAGATTATTAAGTGGGTTTACTTTGTTTATTCACTTTTTTTTGTGCATTTTCCTTTTGTTTTCAATGGTAATTGAATTAATTTGGTCTCCTAGCTTAGCTTGTTTCTGTGAAAGCTAAGAAATACTGAGTAGTATGCAAAAGGAAGGTCTGTGTAACCCTTTGTGAGCCAGCAAATGTGAATTTACACTTAAGGGACACAGAACGTGTTCTTTACCACTGTAACCCAGGTAATTAAGAAGTAAACACTGCTTCCTCTCCAATCTGGATTTGCTTTTCTCCTCATTGTTTTACTGCTATACAGAAATAACAGTGACTTACACTATGATCAGTTTTCTATGATGCTGTCATGCTGATGCTTTTCTACTTTACCCAAAGACTGATTTGTAAACCTTTTTAAACCATTAATACTCTGCTTGTCAGCTGGAAACTGTAAAAAAAGCCATACGTTAGCTTGATTCCTTTGAATGGCAAACTTTAAGGGTAAACTCCCACAGACGTTGGTGGGAACGTTGCCTGAAAAGGACATGAAGGATTTGGCCTGTGAGAAATTTTCAACTTGTAAGTGCCAGGTCATGTGATTAATTTCTGTTTTAGTTTGGTTTTGGCAAATCAGAATTTATGTTGTCTTTGGGTAAGGCCTCTAAATTCCATGATGTCATTTACTGCAACAGTTAGCAAATATGACATTAGTGACCATTAACAGTTTTGCAGCACTGAAGACTTCAAACAAGCATTAGAATCTAAAGGGACTGTGTGCCATAGCAGTCACTGCTCCAGAGAGTCTTAGCCTATATTCTCCAAGCTTTTTAAGGCTCTTAAACCCTACTGAATTCAAATGCCTTTGAGACTCATAGTCTTATGGTCATCTGGTGCCATGATAAGTTGCCCTGCTAGTGTCCCTGAAGCTCCATCTTAGAGGTTTGCATACCACAGCAGAGATAATTTATATAAGATGTCCCGGTTTTGGCTGGGATGGAGTTAATTTCCTTTCTAGTAGCTGGTATAGTATTATGTCTTGGGTTCAATATGAGAAGAATGTTGATAACACACTGATGTTTTCAGTTGTTGCTAAGTCACGTTTAGAGTAAGTCAAGGATTTTTCAGCTTCTCATGCCCAGCCAGCAGAAGGCTGGAGGGGCACAAGAAGTTGGGAGGGGACACAGACAGACCAGCTGACCCAAACTGGCCTAAGGGGTATTCCATACCATGTGACATCATGCCCAGTGTATAAACTGGGGGGACTTGGCTGAGGAGGCAAATTGCTGCTTAGGAACTAACTGGGCATCAGTCAGCAAGTGGTGAGCAATTGCATTGTGCATAACTTGTTTTGTATATTATTATTATTAAGTATTATTAATTATTATTGTTATCATAACCATCATTATTATCATTATCATTATTATTTTATTCCTTTCTGTCCTATTAAACTGTTCTTATCTCAACCCCTGAGTTGTACTTTTTTTTCCCCCCCAATTCTCTCCCCCATCCCACTGGGTGGGGGGGAAGTGAGTGAGCAGCTGCATGCTGCTTAGTTGCTGGCTGGGGTTAAACCATGACAGAAGAAAACAACAACTTATTCAGCATCCTCTTGTGCTGCCCAAGAATTGTGGGTACCTTAGCAAGGAACAACTTTGGAATACCATTGAGCTCAGAGAATCTTTCTGACCCTGATGCAACTGGCGAATAGCTTTTGTGTAAGAAACATGAATATAAGGATCAACTTGCACTATTCCTTCTTTCCCTTGTGCACAGCAAAGCCTTTAGGTTCAATGAAGTTAGGGATCGCTCCACTTACAGATCTGCAAAAGACCTTTGGAAACAGGCAAGGAATAAGTGACTGCTTATATGGAAAAAGAGACTGAAACTTAACAACCTTCTACAGCTTTTCTGAGAGTGTTTTAAATGGATTTAGCCTGTTACATTTTCCCATCTGATAGGTTAATGTGTTGAGAAGGCACTGAGAAGCTAATGGTAATCTTGTTAGTGGATCTTTTTGTCCCCTCTCCCTGACAAATCCTCTTGGAGCTCTGCATACAGTACTCAAGCAAGTGACCTGATCTTCAGCAGTTTTGTTGGAAGGAAGCAACACTGGCGGAGAAGTAGGATCTTGATGCTGGGATCAGAAGGGTGCGAATGTATGGGAAGAGTTGGTGTATGGAGAACTAGTTGCAGAATCAGGAACATAAATAGCACCAGAAAATATATTTAGCCATGTTTCTTGAAGGCTGTGCTGATAACTTTTTCCTTCTTTCTCTCCTTCCATGGTTTTCTGTGTGACTTATTTCTGGTTATAGGATTTAAAGGTGCATGCCAGAAGACGTGTGGTTGTTGTTTTTCTGACACTTTGCTGTTGCATGTGGCTTTGTGGCATGTAATAGCTTTTCATTTGTGTGGTTTATTTTATTTTTCTTGTCTATTTCTGTCCAGCTTCCTCTTAAGTACTACTACAATGTTGTTAGTATGTGACAGAAGATGGCTTTAAGACCTGATTTTTTTCTTGATGAGACAGCACAGCTCTTGTAGCACACACATGCCAACTTAAAAAAAATAAATTATTGATAGGAGAGTGGGTGCTTGTGCATCTGACTAAAAGCTTTTGATTTGAGAGTCCCTAAATGTCAGGCTTTGAGAGACTGGGGATATATGGCAAAAAATTTGCCACTTTACACTTGTCCTATTTTGTGTTTTTCCTGAAGAATCTGGGCTAGGCCACTTGGCTAAAAGGACCTTTGGTCTGATCCAGTGCAGCAGTTCGTACGATTACTAACCTTTCTGCTTAATTTAATTAAGTTGAGAGTGAATGTCTCGATATTGTGGTAGCTCAGAGATATTTGAACCCTCTCGCCTATGACGTGTTTGTGCCTCTCTGGCCTTGGCACTGGAGTCCTAGGCCCCATTGCTGCTGCTGCCTCTTTGTAGGCTTAGCACTGCAAGATGCTGGGCAATTCCTGTTGAAGCGTAATATGTCTTCCTCTCTTGTCTTCCCTACATAGTTCCCAGGCCAACAGCCAAGAGTGGGAGCATACAAAGGGCAATATCAAAGCTAACAGTGACGTAAAAGATCTGGGGCCTGTTTCCCAAGATGCTTCTTTCTTTAAGTTCAGTACAAAATACTGTGTCCATTAATTGCATGCATTTGCCATTTGTACTTTAATAATTGATTGCAAGGAAACTGAGGAAGATTTCTGTAGCTGCTGTGGCTGAAGCTTTCTGCTGGATGGAACAACCAGTGATCACCACTTCTGTATTTTGAAAAACATAATAGGCAACCTAACATGATTTTGTTTAGTACCTATTATGGTTACTTTTGCTGTAGGCATATGATGCTTCTGAAAGAGCAGTATGGAAAACAAGTGATCGTTAACCTATTGGGAAGCAGAGGAGGGGAAGAGGTGCTCAACAGAGCTTTTAAGGTAAAAGCAATGTTTTGTTTTGTTTTGTTTTTTTAACTGCTAATTTCCCCTGAGCCTCCATGTTCTTGTTTCCCTTCTGGCCCAGTAGGTGTATCTAAAGAAATGATATTATCCCTTTACTAGATGTTACACACTGAGAGAATGGTGCTTCATAGTCTCATGGCTTAATTTCCAGCACTGCCTTCCTGCTTATTTCTTCATGCATTTATGCACATTCTTTTCAACCAGACTTTTTAAGAAATTGCTCTAATTCTTCTAAGAGTAGTTCACATTTGCAAAAATGATTAATGATCAGCTTTGTCGTAGTGTGTAGTCACCTATGCAGTCAGGTGCCTTGTGGGATTGCCAGAACTGCTTGGGGGCCAGGCCCTAACCCTGGCTCACTGAGCATAAGCAAGCTGTCTTGCTCTGATTGTAATGCGAAATAGCTATCTTGTACTGATTGTGATGGGAATTGGCTGCCTGAGCACCAGATGACAGTCTGGTGTATGGAGAGGTTTTCCTGGCCCCTAAATGTCCCTAGGCACAACTAATACCTGAAAGCACCTGGGTTGTGCTTTCAGGATGTCAGGCGTTGTAGAATTAAAGCTTTGCTGAGTTCTAGTGCAGTATTCTCATGGCCAGATTTTTAAAACTAATGTGTACTTGAAGCCACAGGTTGGCATTGAGTGGGATTTGTAGCAGTGCATAGCTGCCTGAATCTGGCTGAAGGCTGATGGGAGTCTGCCTGCCTCCTAAGTGTCAGTAGCTTTAGAAATCCAACATAGATACTTCGGAGTACATCTTCCTAAAAATAATATAAAGAATGGTTTAAGTACACACCTGTAGTAAGTGTTATGTATTTATCATTGGTAAAGAATGACGCAATAGTTCTGAGTTCAAATGTCTACTGTATGAAACTAAGCAAAATGAAAATTATAGTTAATAGTTGTTACTGATTTGTTTCCCTCTCTGTTGGAATAATGTAGGCAAGACAAGGAGTGTCTTGAGTTTTTTGGCAGTTTTTCTGTGTGACCGTTTCTTCCTCCTCAAGAAGAGCTGGGGAGGACTATCAGCTTTCCCAGTGGAAAGTGACAAAGTGAAAGTCTCCCCCTGTAGAGAATATGACCAAAGAAAGTGTTTATGACTAAAGCTTGCAAGGCAATGAGGAAGGTACAGAAGTAAACTCTGCTTCTGTTTTCAACTTCTTACTGAATTTCTGCATGACATAGCTAAGCCTCTCTAATATCTTGATTTCCCAATCTTTAAAATAGTTTTTACGGTTTATTTTTCAAAAATATGGAAATTTAGGGGTAAGAGATGATCACTTGGAAAATGCTCAAATAACTTATGAGGATAAAAATCTGACTTTTCTTGTATTCATTAATTTATTTTAAATAAAGATCTATTTTAATTGTTAAACTTTATTGATTTTTAAAAATAAATTATGAAAGCAGTCTGTGAGCTGAGAGAATTTAGACTGACAGCACTGGAAACTGAAGTTTTGTACCCTTTCAAAACAACCTCCTCTTGGTCTTTTCTTTACCTTTGTGTTTTAATAATGAGTGCTTGGAAAGAATAGATAGTTTATTTTTACTTTGATTTTAAAGGGCTTGAATTAAAAATAAAGTAATTCATAGGGGAATGATTAGGAATGAAAACTTTTCTCCTTTTCTGTCATTAGTTTATTTTTTTGTTTCTCCATCTTCCTTTGCTTATATTCCTTTCTCTTCTCCCAAGTCTTGCTGCAATCTTAGTAATTCTTGTCACAGTTGGTTCAGAATATTCTTGTAATTACTGCTGCTGGGTTCCCTTGGTCAGAATATCAGCACTACCATTTGTTTATGCAACAGGAACAAATGAAAAATTGTAAATTACCAACCTGCCTTCAGCTGTTACCTGAATCAGCTGTTACCAGACCAAAAATCAATACAGTTCCCAGTAATGCTGTTCCCCTCATAAGCATCCCCTATAACCGATATAATTATGTTTACAGTAAAAGCAATGCTGTAGTGTAGAGTTACGAATACTCTGACAATGATTGACACCAAGACAGTGGGTAAATGTCATCCTCAAGTGCATTACTAGTGCCAGCAGCTGTAAAGGCAAGTTGAGGTGTCAACAACAGAGAAGTGGATACCAAGTGTTTTGGCTTTTGTAACAGTGTAATGAAATCTATTTTGCGTGTTTCTATCCAAACACCATGCAATGACTTTAAATTTGTTTCTGCAGGGAAGGCTTAATGGCTTACTTGATACATTTATGCTGGTCTAACCGCTGCATGTACCCTTTTAATGTAATATCAGAATTGTTTTGTTCAGTTTGTGTCATAGTCTAAGTGGAGAAAAGCATCTGTCTCTTGGGATGAGAATGTGCAGGAGGGAAGGGAATAGACAAGGACTTGCATAGAGTTAATGTAACAGTTCTCTCTGGCTTTGTCATGGAGAGCAGGATGTATTACTGTAGTATCTATTACAGATACCTTAATGAAATTTGTGGTGATTACAGAAATGCATGTGAGGTTATGGAAATTGGAGATGAAATAATGAGGCTATTTGTGCCTCTTCTTTTACTTTTGTGGCTTACCACAAACACTTTGTAGTATGTTTCCTGGGATATCATTTCTTTCTTCCTCCCCAAGCAAACCTCTACCTAAATTTAGGGCCACGTTTTCTCATGTCTTGGCACTTCAGGAATAGTTAAAAAATACACCCATGCACTGCTATGCTCTTCTACCTCAATCAGCTCTAGACACCCTTCCCATCAGGGTCCCAGTCCTGAGACTGCCCTCATTACTGTTGCTGTACACCCTCACTCACAGAGGTAGCAGCTCACTGCTGCAGGGCTGCCACTAGCCAAGGTGCAGACAGAAGCAATTGTGATGTATACTTTGCAGTTATAGTTTGAGTTCCCCTGCAGAAAAATTGGGGTCTAACAATTCAGTTTACTTTTGGAAAGGAAACAAATAGGGAACTTCAGTTGCATTTTTTGTGCCTGGCCTTTCAAAATTCCCTATGAACTCCTCAGTATTAAAAATGTGATAAACAGTCAAAGTTTGGTAATGATAAAAGCATGCTGGTATCAATCCTTACATTGTGACTTGAGCAGAATTTGTCTTCCTTCATTCTTTATCTAAACAGAAACTGCTATGGGCCTCTTCCCATGCGGCAGACACTCCCATGATAAACTTTGACTACCACCAATTTGCAAAAGGTGGGAAAACTGAGAAACTGGAAAATTTGCTGAGGCCTCAGCTGAAATTGCACTGGGAAGACTTTGGAATATTCACAAAGGGCGAGAATGTAAGTCCATGGTGAGTGTCCCTGCCCCTCTGTCCCAGCATAGCCAGGCACCACCTATCCTGGCCTTTCCAGGTTTCTTGCTGTGTTTGGACCATGAGTGTAAGTGACCATCTTGACATAAAATTTTGAGAAAAGTGTAGTCTTGGTGCTAAATAGATTATTTGGCTTAATTGCATCTCCATTGTTTGGAATCTGCAAAATTACCAGCGCACGGATTTGCTAATACAGTGTTGCAGACATAGTCAAGTAATTGGACCTGTTAATGGAATACATTGTGCACAATGTGCTTGCACCATCAAAACGTGGCTGGGTATATTCAGGCTGAACATTTGATGATCTTGTTCAATCAACTCATGATTAGATGTTATTTTAAAATATACTTTTTTCCCTCCCTCCTCTTGTGTTTGGTTACCAAAGTCTGCAGACAGGTACTTTTCGAATGAATTGTTTGGACTGCCTGGATCGTACTAATAGTGTACAGTCCTTCATTGCACTGGAGGTGAGTTTGTCAGAGGACATTTTGTGGGTGCTTGTATTGCATACATTGTCTGTTCCATGGGAAAGATAGGAAAAAGGGTATAAGCCTCAGTTATACAACTCTGTCTTGCCAGCTCTATGATACAGAATGGTGCTTAGACTGAGGATAAAAAGCAAAAACACATTTAAGAACAATGTTGGGTTTTTTTCTCCTTCTGCACCTAATCCAGATCCTGCTTGCTCAATTAGAGAGCCTTGGGTTGAACTCTAAATCTATAATTGAGCGCTTTGTGGAATCCTACAAAGTGATGTGGACTCTCAACGGTCATAATCTGAGCAGAATATTTACTGGCAGTCGTGCCCTTGAGGGGAAGCACAAGGTAAAGAAAATGGCAAAACTCTATTCACAAGTAAAGAAGGATGTCTGTCTGATTTACTCTTCAGTGTCACTTGTGCTGTTGATTCCTGTCTGATGTAGGTTGGGAAACTCAAGGATGGCGCCCGCTCTGTCTCTCGCACCATTCAGTCAAATTTCTTTGATGCAGTAAAGCAGGAAGCCATCAAGTTGCTGCTTATGGGTGACTTCTACAGTGATGAATATGCAGACAAAGGCAAGATGCTCATGGACCACACTGCACTGCTGGGTAAGGCCAGTGTAAATCCTTCGCATTTCTTTTGTGCCTGTGTTTAGCTGTCAGAAGCAATTGCACCCTTTTGGAAACATCAATAAATAAGCTACTTTTGCACAAGTCTATTGTTTAAAACACTGCTTTCAAGTAACTTTAGTACAACTCTGTGTGTTTTAATTCTACTGTGCTTATTTCTCATATTTTCTCATGGACTTCTGAGCATGTTTGTCTGCTCTTTGATGATGATCTCCTCTGACAGTTTAGAGGAGTTGGACCAGAGGGAAAGGTTTTAGGGCTATATTCCCAGTCTGGTCCTGTCTAAGTTTGTCTTGAGGAAGTCTCTTGAGCTCAGATTTTTTTATCTCCTTATTTTTGGCCTGCAGTTTGCACATGCTTTTAGCCATTTGGATCTTTAAAGGAACATTTATGTTGGTATGTTGGTTCATTCCCTGCTTTACTCCAGGGCTCTGATAGTGCACAACAAATACACGTTTGTTTGCACCTGTGTAGAGTAGCCACCTTAGCTGTCTTTGAGAAGATACTTGTGTGCAGAATGTAGGACAATTGCACCCACAAGCAGTATCAGGTGGTCAGTTTGCTCCAGAGAACTACTGGATTTAATAGGATAGACTTGAACCATTCAGTGCCATTTCAATCCTGGGGCTGTTCCCTGATGCAGACCACAAGGAAAATATGCATAGCTTCTCTGTGCCTGACTACCATTAAGGTTACCTCAGTTGCTCACACAAAAAAAAAGCACACTGCTAGTTTTCTACACTCATAAAAAATAAGTGAATTTAGCCGTTTCCTATGAGGAGTTCTGATCAGGCTAGAGAGCCATGACAGTGCTAGATTTGGACTGATGTGAGACTCTGTGCTGCTCTCTGCCTTTCCCTCAACACTCTAAACTTCTTAGGGCTTCAATTTAAGTCGTAACTTGTGACATGCTTGATCACTGTAGGCTAAACTGAAAAGATTAAAGGAGGAAGAAGAATTTATTTGCTTATTACTTGAAGAAGTGCAGGAAAACATATGCTGAAAGTGAGTGACCGGTCCTTCACAAGCTTTCAAAGGGTGCCTGGTTTCTGGAAGAGAAATTGCTAATGTCAACCCTAGTTATCTTGTAGTTATTGCCATTGCCACTGGAGTTACTCCTTAGCTTTTGTGGTGGTGCTGTTAGAGTAATGTCATTATTTCACAGTGACTGTGTCACTGCTGTCTGTATGCTTTCTGTCCTTTTACAGCACATCTTTTACACACTGTCTTTCTCTCTCCCTTCTTCTGTCAGTAACCCCAAGTATTTTGAAGGCCATGTCAGAGCGTCAGTTTGAATTCACAAGCTTCAAGCGTGTTCGTGTTGCCACAGGGACCTGGAACGTGAATGGGGGGAAGCAGTTTCGAAGCAATATCCTCAGTACCAGCGAGCTGACAGACTGGCTGCTGGATTCTCCCAAGCTCTCTGGAGTTTCTGAATTTCAGGGTAAGACATGATAAAAATGTGTAAGCAATATTTGCTGGCATCTCTAGAGACAGTGAGTTGATACACAAGATTTGACCAGCTGTTCCTTTCAAAGGCAGTGCATCTTGGAGGGCATTTTCTGTCAGTTCTTAGGGGTGTATTCAGCTCCATGTAGACTTGTGCTGCCTCCATGCAGCAGTGGAATGGTGTGTGAAGGGCTCCTGACAGCCAGAGCAACTCTGGAGTCTATACCATGTGACTGTTTTGAACCTCCAGAAGGTCAGAATTCAGAGGTCTCTTTCACACCATCGTGGGGTGTATCTGCCTATTCTGCATCCCTGATTTCATTTTCTTCTTCCATATCTCTGTTCTTTGTTCTTCATTGTGAGCACGAGCTACATGCTTAGGTGCCCTCAGAATGTCTCCTTGGTCTTTATCTGAAGCTAAACATATCTGTGCAATCTGGACTCTGAGATTGACTAGAAATGTTCCTGTCAAAGCCTTCAGACAAAAATATTTATTTTGTTGAAGGCATTTTCCTTTTTTTTCACAGTATATAAAGCTTTTGGGCTTGTAGCTTGCTTAAATTGGCTGCTGAATTTCTGATTTAAAGAACAAGGCCAGGTATTGTAATTAACTTAGAGATTTTATTAAGGCAAATGAACAGTGAATGTTCTGTCACTTAAAAATTGAGTGGTTGCAAAACTATGGCTAAACCTTTCGTGCTTTCGTTGTTACAGTGGAACATTTAGCTTCTTGCAGTCATCACGGGAATAGTCCTGTGTGTAACCTGGAAGCTCAGCAATTCATTCCTCAAATCCTTGGCTACTTGCACAAGTTGCCTCGTTTGAATTTTTAGTGCTTGAGTGCATGGATATGTGATTAGGTGCAGACCACTGTACTCTGAGCAGCTTAGGTGGGTGATGGGTCCAGTCTGTTTCAGAAAGTTTAGATGTGTTAGGACAGGACTATGACCATGATATTAAAATTTGTTGAGAGCCTGTCATGTGCTAGCCTTGCCAGGCCTTCCCCTGAAGAACTGGAGGAGCAGGACTACATGGTACAGGCAACCATAACATGATAGGTCTAAGCAGCTTCTGGAAGAGAGCTGAGTTATGTGAATGGGCAGAGCAAGGGCATGACTGTGCAAACGTCAGTGTTTGTGGTAATGTCAGTGCAGTGCCTACAGAAATGGGTATGTGTTCAAAGACAAATGTCCAAAATAATTAATGTGAAATACACATGTGACAGTGCCTGTCATGTTAAGTCAGTAAAGGAGGCTAACTGTCATGTGCTAGTTTCACCACTGTGCCTACAGAGAGTTGCTGCATATTTTACTTTTCTTTCCATTCTTATTTTCAGAGGCAGATTGGATTTAGGTTCCTATGGTTGTCTACTATTTAGGTCTTCATGTTGAATTAAGTTACTGTTACCTTGGCCATATGACAGTTTAAAAAAAAATAAAATCCCTCAGACAATGGACAGACCTAATGGGTCAACAGATATGCTGCACACTAATATATGAGAGCATTTGATCTTTGGTGTTTTACCAGGGTGATATCCACAGGCATGGGACAGGGAAGGGAAGGGTCACTGTGCTCTAGAGTGACCTAACCTAACCTTAAGTGCAGGTGATTGAAAAAGGATTTGCAAGAAAGAAGATAAAAAGAAACTTCAAAGGCTTCCTTAAACTAGTAGATAAATTTACTAAAAGCATTGAGATGGAAGTGACATACTGGTGTGTGGACAATTAAGTTCAGTTACATAGGAATCAGTGTTAAAAGGAAAAGCATGTTGGGTAAAATGACAAGTGGGTGAAAGATGGTGGGTAGTGAGATGTTGTGGCTTTAGTGATGAGTGGGGTGAGGGAGAGAGAACATTGAATATATTCTCATCTTAACGTTGCTACAATATAACGCTCTGTTCTGAACTGCTTCCTTCAAGAGAGATGGAGACCAACTGGTGAGAGAAAAGCAAGAAAAAAATTCAGAGGAACTGCAGGGGTTGTTTTGTGAGATTAGATTAAAGGAGCTATGAATATGTATAGCTTGGCAGGGGATATATACAGGAGTGATCTCGGAGAGAAATTAGAAAAAAAGTCTTTAGAAGAAATTAAATAGTAACTCTTATATCACTTTTTCCTCTTGCCAACAGATGATGAGAACTGCCCTCCTGACATATTTGCAGTGGGATTTGAAGAGATGGTTGAATTAAGTGCAGGAAATATTGTGAATACGAGGTAGGTAAAAAAAAAAAAAAAAAAAAAAAAAAAGAAAAAAACAA
>JANZLQ010000086.1:28711867-28744412 GCA_026212715.1 Elanus axillaris | reverse complement strand
GGGGGGGGGGGGGGGTAAGAGAGAAGAAAATGAAGGGGGGTTTGGGGGAAGAGAGCCTGTAACATTTTGCATCATACAGATCATGAATGCTTGACAGTAACTCCAGTAAGACTTAGTGGTTTTTCACCTGCCCCTTGCTTAAAGCCAGTAATATTCTAGTCCAGATCTGCCTGACTTCTATCTGGAAAATAAAATTTTCTCAGTGGGAAGGATGTGCATGGTGCTGGGGTTGGCTACAACAGTGATCTCATTTACTTATCTGATCAGACAGGCATGTTTAATTCTCGGAGTAACTGGCTATATGGGAGAAATTATCCTGCGAGCAGGTGGTCTGCTTTGCCAAGTCATCTTTCTGTAGTAAAGTGTATACTAATCATGACATTGAAATACTGTGTAATTAACAACATGGAGGACCTAAGCAATTTGTCATCGGTACAGAACTCATTTCAGGAGTTGAGTATGAGTAGTTGTATCCAGTAGTCACCAATTTTATTGCATCTGATTTAACAAGTTATGGGTTATGATCTGTTGCTCTTTAATTGACTGAAAAATCCGGCATCAACTGTGAAGTTGGGTTTCACCACGTAGTAACACTAATTAAATTGTTAAATGTCTGAAAAGCAGATTCCCATATGTTCAAAAGTAAAAGGAAATGTAACAATAAAATTAGTTATTGTCACTATTGTAAAGAAAATGGTAGGGGTAAACTTGAAAAGTATATTCCCTAGAAATTCCCAATATTTCAGAAATAATGTCCCTTCCAAACAATACAGCAAGACAAGAAGAGGAGGAAAATATTTTCAAATAGTTTTATTTCTATACAACATATTATACTTAACTTGAGACATAAGTACATGAACATCATCAAGAAACTTCCCAGCCTAAAAGATGGTGTCTAAAAGCAGCAAGCTTTCTGGATGGGAGAAGACATGGTGTTGTAAACTGGCTTTTCCTTTCATATTGTAGTCAAAGGTAAGTGAATGTTTGTCCCTGCAGCCCTTTACTCTCTTCTCTTTCCTTTTTTTTTTTAAATACAGGGATGTAGCAGTAGACACCGTGAAGACAGGAATGGGAGGAAAAGCTGGAAATAAAGGGGCAGTGAGCATTCGTTTTCAGTTCTATAGTACCAGTTTCTGCTTTATATGTAGTCACTTAACTGCTGGGCAGACTCAGGTGAAAGAGAGGAATGAAGATTATAAAGAAATCACACAGAAACTCAGCTTCCCAATGGTAAGCATAGGTGTATGTATGCTAAAAACACTGGAGATAAAGGCAGTTTATTTACATTATGAAAGCTGGTGTCAGGCTGTCTTTGATGACAGGTCATCAAAGAAGTCATTTTGGTGCCATGGAGAATGGTCATAAAAGAAAAGGGTAAAGAAAACATTAAAAAAAAAAAAGGAAGCTTGTTTCATAGGTGTCCAGATACCACCAAGTATAGCACTTGCTTTACAAAGGTTCTGCACCTTTCAAAAAATATAGTTGCTGCAGTGTTTGAAAAGTCATCACCTTTGAACAGTTTTCAAGTTGATCTTTTGGAACAGTGCAACTTAACTGACAAATCTGTAAGGCCTCATGGATGAAATCTAGGTGACTGCTGTTAAAGCTGGAGAGCATGATACTGATAGCTTTTGCTGGCACTAGTTAGTATGGGTTCCTAAAAGATCATCCATGCCACTCAATATATCAGTGCTTTAGTACTCCTGCTTGGGTACGATATATCAGGTCTTGGTCACTAATATGGCACTTTCTGTTCCCTTCATTTTGTCCTCATGAATGTGTCACTGTCAAGGAACTGCTGGCTTTTCTCAGAGCTTGGCAAGTAGGCACTATTGGTGTGTATGAATAACTTTTCCCCTAAATGGTGTCAAATCAATCACCCTAATGTTTTATTTCACACTTGTTTCCTCAGGCCAGCAGATAACCCATGGGGTTTGGTAGCAGTGCTTCTTTGCTTCCTTTAATGTTGGTTCCTTTAATTTCCACAACACTTTCTTTCTCAGACCTCTCTGGAGAGGTCCTAAACCAGGGAGGGAATGGACCAGTTTGTGTATTCTGGTTAGTCAGCAAAAAAAGATATTTTGGTTGCAAAGCATAAAATTTTAACTCTCTGTTGTTTGCAAGGTTTAGAGGCTTGGCACATGCAGCATACCAATCAGTTGTTTTATGTAAGAGCTAATACTGACAGTCCGAACGTCCTGCATAGAGTTTCTGTTCCAAATGGCCATAAAATTGTGCTTATGGTAGTTTTTCCTTCTAATACCTCATTAACTATTTTATGCCCTTCACATTTACAATAGCTAAATGTACCTTGTGTGTATAATGCATATAAAGAGTGCCCTCTAGTGCTGTGACAGCCTCAGCTCTGGACCATTTCCTTTACAAGTCTCTGGATTTTAGAGGTTTATAGCTTAACTGGAAAAAAAAAAAGACTGGTTAGCGGATAGGATGTTAAACTTAGAATTGAACTGAATTTTCATTGCTGTTTTATTTCAATACATTTACAAAACTATGTTGTACACATCAAATTTGGAGCTTGTTTTTACTCAGGACCATTGTTGCTCAATGTGTCTTGTTACCAGAAGCACATATTGTGTTATGTTTAGAATATCTATATATATATATATATATATATATATATATGCGTGTGTGAAATGTGTTATGGAAACAAACATATATTTTTAATATTCATGATAGCCAAATTGTGAATATAAAGCTGGTGCCCCAGCTTAGGCACACCTTCAGGAAGCAGAGGTCAGAGTCTGACACTCTTGTTTCCAAAATTCAGCTCAGCAGGCTGTAAGAGAGAGTGAAGGAACCATTTCATTTTAGCACAAATGGATTTTAACAAATAGAATGTGGCAAGGAGGTCCAGTACTTAGTAATTCAGAGACCGAGTTGTATGTTTCGGTGCATTTAAAAGGTGCTTTCATGAATGTGATTTAACATTAACAGTATTCTGTACCTCTAAACTAGGGGCGGAGCGTGTTCTCACATGACTATGTCTTCTGGTGTGGTGACTTTAACTATCGCATTGATCTAACATACGAGGAAGTCTTTTATTTTCTGAAACGTCAAGATTGGAAGACACTTTTGGAATTTGATCAACTACAACAGCAAAAATCCAGTGGAAAAGTAAGGCAGTGTGTCTCATTTTCTTGAATACCTGCATGTTGGCTTGGTCTAATTCCTTGAGAGAGTGAAAAAGTTGCATTTTCAGACCCTTGTTTGTAGTACATGAATGTAGTAATTAATTTAAAAATCAGAATATTGTTTGTTTGCAAGGAAGTTGATACATCACAGTGGCACCTACCTCATGTTTAACTCAATCAAAGAGATGGTATTTCTTTCACAGATTTTTAAAGACTTCCATGAAGGTACTATTAATTTTGGACCAACATATAAATATGATGTTGGCTCAGAGGCTTATGATACAAGTGATAAGTGCAGAACTCCAGCTTGGACTGACAGAGTGCTTTGGTGGAGAAAGAAACTGCCTTTTGAAAAAACAGGTGCGTAGGATCTTTCCTCCTCTTTATCTGAAAGTTGTTTTAGATTTCATCCAGAACCCACATACAAGGATTTAATCTAGTGAATGGTGAGGAGGAAGGGAGTTGTTGAGTTCTGGGTGGAGAGCTGTCTTTAGATGTCCCATAGACTTAGTCAAATTGCAGTGACTTTACTCAAGCAAAGGTTCTTTTGGCTTCACTGGAGTAACTTGCAGAGATAGAGAGAACCCTTTCTTCTTGAGCATGTGAACAAAGGCTTCATGTTACAGCTTTAAAAGGTGCTGGGAGCTCACTGAGGAACTGAAAACAACCCAGCTGTAGCTATCTAGAAAGTATTCTGTTGCTTTTCAACAGAATTGATAGTGCACATAAAGTTCCCATATTGTAATGGCTAGATTGTTATAACTGTTGTCCTCAGTAGATGTATAAGCACTTTTCTGTAATTTCTTCTGCCTTGGTAATTCTTAGGACTATTTCTGCTAGTTTCTGGAATTGTGGGAAATTTCATTAATTGGTGCTTACAAAGTACTTTGAGATCATGAGTGGCAGCACAACAGAAGGGCTGTTTTCACTTGCTGTTCAAAAGTTACAGTAACAAAATAGTAAGTATTTCTTTGCTGTCCAGGGACAGTTTTCATAACCATTTTCTCATCCTGCAAGTACATCCATCTCCCAATGTTTGTAAAATCTGAACAAACTCAGATTAAAAATGTAATCACTGGAGAAGTAATTTGGTTTGTGCCTGCAGATGTGATTTTTCACATGCCTGGGAACTACTTCTTGGAATCCAAGTCATACCATGAGTACACTAAGTGTAAAAACTACAAAGCAAAACTAGGGCAATCAGAGAGTACATGTCAATGTGATACAGAGTTATTCACTCTTATTTAAGGAATGAAAAAAAAGTAAAATGAGGAGCTTAAACCATTGATAGAGATGTAATCTGGGAAAACAAAACTGTATAAGATATAATAAGGAAGTGAAAACAGCCCTCTTGGGCTGGCTGTTTTCATTTTAGGAGAAAGAAAACCCTTCAGCATTTTCAACGCATATTCCTTATTTTGCATGGCAAGGCTTGCCACAGGAGGACTTTAGTTGGTGGAGTACACATAGAACATAGGACCTATCTAGCTGGTCTGCAAGAGCTGGGGCCGGTTCCTTTCTTTAAAGTTTGTAGGCCTCCCACACCTAGCTCATGTGGGTATATAACTGACCCCTTGTCTGTTCACCTACCTTCCCAGCCCTGCAAAGCATTTCTAATTAGTTTGCTGCCAGAGTTCCTCTCTTTTCCTGCTGGTGGCAAGGCTCTTCTGCCTCTTGGCTCTAATTCTTTTGCCTTGCTTCTTTTTGCTGCTATAGTCTAGAGGACTATTTGCCTTTTAAGAAGAAAGTGTAGCCCCAGTGTGAGTGATTAGGTGAAATGCCAAATTCATATTAACTCATTTTTAACTCCACAGAAGAGAGATAGAGCCCAGTTAGCCCATACAGTGACCTAAAAATGTCCCTGTTATTGACAGCAATGTAATACCTCACTCTAGCATAAAGTCTGGAGCGCTTTCTGTCACCTTAATGCATTGCTAAAGAAGTATTTGGAGGTTGGATTTGCATGGCTTTGCTTTCTCTCATCTCTTGTGTATTATTTCTCCACTCCCTGTGTATTGTTTAGATTTGCAGTGTATTTTGCAAGTACAGTGTCTGCTTCTGTGCTCAATAGTGGGACAGGAGTAAAAATACTAATATGACTCTGTCAACCCAGATTCTACAGGTAATTGATTGGGTGACATTCAGGTTAACTATTTTGCAGGTGTCTTATTCTAGTGATCAGCTGTCTCTGTTGCATTCCCTGTCCATTCTGTATTTTTTTTTCCCTAGTCCCTAACTTGTAAATCTTTTAGGACACAAGCTTTTCTTTGAATCATATATACAAGAACAAAAAACTCCCACCTCCCACTACTATGGTCTGTGATGTGCATCCTAATAAATAGCTTTTAACTGTTAGTAAAACTAGCTTTGAATGAGTTTTAAATCATGTTTTGTGCTTCACAGCTGGAGAGATCAATCTTCTAGACAGTGATCTGAATGCTGAAACTAAAGTCAGGCACACCTGGACCCCTGGAGCCTTAATGTACTATGGCAGAGCAGAGCTGCAAGCATCTGACCACAGGTAAAGTCCTAAGCAAATAATCAGAGAAAGGGCTGATAGGTTAGAATGTGCCATACTGAATTGCACCTTCAGAGCGAGGGATCAAGTCTGACTGTAACAGGAATTAAACCCTTATTCTGTGTTCAGTATCCAGTTGTGGGTTTTTTTCCCCCTCGTGGTGGGTTTTATACCAGGGTGGCAATTATCTATAGTCCTGTCCTGATTCTGCTACACTGTGATCTCAGCAAGGGTTGGATAAGTTGCCGCAACAGTGTCCTGGTTTTGGCTGGGATGGAGTTAATTTCCTTTCTAGTAGCTGGCATAGTGTTATGTCTTGGGTTTAGTATGAGAAGAATGTTGATAACACACACTGAAGTTTTCAGTTGTTGCTAAGTCATGTTTAGACTAAGTCAAGTATTTTTCAGCTTCTTGCATGCCCAGCCAGCAAGAAGGCTGGAGGGGCACAAGAAGTTGGCACAGGACGCAGCCAGGACAGCTGACCCAAACTGGCCAAAGGGGTATTCCATACCATTAGATGTCATGTCTAGTATATAAACTGGGGGGATTGCTGCTCCGGAACTGACTGGGCATTGGTCAATGAGTGGTGAGCAATTGCATTGTGCATCACTTGTATATTCCAATTCTTTTATTATTATTATTATGATCATCAACACTATCCTTATTATTTTCTTCCTTTCTGTCCTATTAAACTGTCTTTATCTGACCCCACGAGTTTTACTCCCCCCTGCCCCCCAATTCTCTCCCCCATCCCACTGGGTGCGGGGGAAGTGAGTGAGTGGCTGCATGGTGCTTAGTTGCTGGCTGGGATTAAACCATGACAAACAGGTGTAAAAAATGAGGGCTTTCTGTTGCTTGGTTTTGGAAAGCTCCAATACCAAAACAAGCTGCTCTGATGGATTCTCACTCAGCTTGCTGTGGGAGAGGAGGAGGTTGGAACTGTGTGGCCTGAAGAGGTGTAAGTCATGTACACAGGGCCAGGTGTGACCTCTCCAGAGTAGTGAAGTAGTGGGCTTCTGGGCTTCCCTTACAAATGGAGATAGGAGAAGGAGGGAAAAACAAAGACCAGTGCCTCTGACTGGTCCATATCACTAAATACTTTTTAGGGAATGAATGACCTTTCTTTGTTAAACATGTCACTGCTTCACTTCTCTGAAACAAATTCTGTAATAAATATACCTTAAAAGCTCCCTTGCATTCAGAATAATCTTTGTCTCACCTCTTGCATACCCTATGGAAATGCTACAATATTTTTCTTCATAGCAGCGCTCAGTGACCCACAGTAGCTGGCTCTGCTTCTTATGGTGCTCTTGCATGCAAGGACTGTTCTGTGTTCCTCCAGCAATGGAAGAATGTGCCTCTTGCGATTATTTTCCCTGTGTCAAGGCTTTGACATTGCTGTGTTCCACAAAGCACAGTGGAACTGCTGCACTCATTATATAGGACCCTGAGGATGCAATCTGTGAAACATGGCTGTTTACATTGGTTTTCTATTTCAGCAAAAACTGCTTTTTAACTACAGTCAGCAGGTTTGCTTTCCCAAGGTTTGTGCTAGAAAAAGGGCTTAGCTATATCTTTGTGACATATGGAAATGCATTGTGATTCACTGTGCTTATATAGAAATAGTTAACACTTCCTATACCTTTTTTCCCCCCCCCCTTACATCTCCTTTCTAGCTCTGCTGTTGTTGCTTTCGTATGTTCTGGTAATGCATATTCCGGAGCCTGCTCTACTGCAAGTGGGAGGCAGCCATCACAGTTACTGCTTTGTGTGTATGTGCAGGTGGAAATCTGAGAATGTAGATTGCATCCACGGAGATGAGACAAGCTTTACTTTTTCAGGCAGCTTTCTCAGTTTTATTTAGTTCTAACACACAGAGAGGTCATTTGTAAGAAATGGCTGAAGAAGCAAGTTTGCAGCATTGCTCATTATGTGATGGATTGAAATATGTTTGCTACATAACCACATTATACACTTGGAGTACTTTGTCCTTAGTTTTTGGAAGAAGACATCTTTATGTGGTCTTGTCTAACAAAAAATAATGTATTGCCTTTCTGATCTATAGATGTTTTGGGAGATAACTGTTTCATGATGACTGAAGTATCCTGGTTTTTTTAGACTGCAGTTTTGCCAAAGTGCTGCACACAATTGTTATTTGAATTCCTTTACGGTGTGTGCTGACTGTTACATTCAGCTAATGCAGGGCTGGTAAATATAATTAACGGTGCTCAAGGCATGATCTTCCACCGCAGGAAAAATGAAACAATCCACCAGACTAAACTTCTGGTTTGTATTGCCAGCCACAGTGCTTTTTTGCAGCAAGACCTTAAGTAATCTGTTACACTACTCTTTCTGTGTAGAACATACATACATAATCACTTCCTTTTAAGGTTTAGCAGGCTTAATTAAATATTTGCCGTGAGATTTGACATCATGGAGTTAAAAATGATCACAGAGATATAGAGTTTAAACAGGACACTGTTTGTCCTTCACACAACTTAAGTTTTTAGCTATCCTACTGCTTGACATTGATTTTAATTTTATTCCTATTGGGTGATGTTGTTCTTAATTTTAAAAAAGCATTTCTCCTTTGTTTCATGTAGGCCAGTGTTAGCTATTGTTGAAGTGGAAGTTCAGGAAGTTAATCAAGCTGCCCGTGAAAGTGTTTTCCAGGAAGTGTCATCTTTCCAGGGACCACTGGATGCCACAGTAGTGGTAAATCTGCTATCACTAATGCCTGAAGAGAAAAATGAATTTCCTGAGGACTTGCGTACAGAGCTTATGCAAATGTTTGAGGATTATGGCACTATTGTTCTGGTCAGGTAAGTTTGGGTTCTGAAATAGTGTGTCATCTATTCAAAAACACAGTCTAGAAATTCCCTTTTTGTCCTGACAGAATTAACTTTGTATTGCAAAGTAGTATGCTGAATTCCTTTACTGCGTGTTAAATTCTTCATTAGAAATTGTTATCTTTTACCTCTGTCAACCTGTTAAAGAAATAGTTTAACAGCTCCCTTGGCTGAGTGGAGAAGAATTTTATTCAGTGCAGCACCACAAAGCAGAGGCTTTGATGTGAATCATCACCTTTAGATTCAGGCCTCATTTCCATGCGTTGCTTCTGGTGGGTCCTTGGGGCCCTGCTTCACTTCCTCCAAAGAGGTCTGCTCTCTCACAGCACTTTCACCCTTACTAGGGTTTCCTGGCTGGCTGTCCTTTCTTTTGGGGTCATTTTGCTTATTTTTTACTAGTATGGCTTCTTGCAGTTTGAGGGGGAGACTGTGATACCTTCTGGCAGAGCAGTTTAATTTCTTTCTGGTTGATCCTGTACAGGGCTCCAGCATAGCTATGAGACTTCTGTTTTGAGAAATACAGGCAAAAGACCTGACAGTTGACCTGGAAAACAAGACCAGAAACTTGTTTGTTGTATTTGACCCATTTCTTAATGGAGAAAACTGATGACCTGTTGTTGTATGGTTTTATGAAGTACCAAATACAAGTTAAGCATTCAAAAGCAGCCCTGCAGGAACAGCTGCACCACTTTGCTTGTGAAGGAGCAAGAAAAGAACATGCTTTGTTGGTTTTGTTTTGTCTTGGTTTTAGTTGTTTTAGAGCTTGATAGCATACTAGTCTTTGGGAACATCACATGTCCTCTGAGCTGAGGGATATGAAGAGCCATAGAAGTTAGTACAGAGGGAGTGTTGATATCAGACTAGGTATCCTGTCAACAGCTGCTGAGATGTTTGTGTCAACTGCTGCTTCAGGAATGACCCAGTAAAGGGCAGTGTGCTGGGGTCAGACAAAGGAGGATGGGGGAGAGAGAAGAGCCCAACTGGGATTCATAGATCACTTGCTCCTCCCGGAAAAAAGAGTTGTGAGGAAAATACAACTAAAACCAAATACATAGCTGTACAAAACTATCAAGTTTGCCTTTAAGGCTTTTCATTCAATGGTGAAGTAAAATGCACTGTTTTCTCTCTGCCTTTTTTTACTAGGATCAGTGGAAGTCAAATGCTGGTGACATTTGCAGACAGCAAGTCAGCTCTTCGTGTTATGGATATAGATGGTGTCAAAGTAAGACTCTCTCAAACCTATAATAATAATAATTTCATAACAAATTTCTCAAAAGTGGTTGCTTAGAATGAGATAGTTGCATTTCTAGCTAAATCAAGTAGCATTATTTTAAAGAAACTTAGTGCTCACAAAGTGCTTAGCTTTCACAGCTGCTGAGGCTTTCAATGCAGTATTTTAGTTTCAGGAGGGCAGGAGGTGACTTTTCTTGGAGCTCCTAAGCAGTGCTTACTATCTGGCCTCTGATACCACTGCAGAATACATGGACTTGGTCATTGTTCTGGCACTTGAAGCAGTTCCCTGTGATCATGTGTGACTTTATACTCTTGCCAAAGTATTGTCACGATTGTGGCTTGGAGACTTGGAGATTTTTTGTTTCACTTAAGTGTATCAAATAAACTCCTTCTACCAAGCTGGAACAACATGATTCATTGGCCTCCATGGCAAACTCAGCATTAGCAGTAGGCGTTTACCTTCCCATCCCCTGCTCTTCCCTCCCACACACATACTCTACAATTCATCAACACCCTCACTTATGCTGACAAAACTGTTTGTGGGGCTGCGCTATAAACTTAACATTGAAGTAATGGATTTAACCCTAATTCTTCTTTCATATTTGGAATTTTATCTATTAGTTTGGCTCATTTCATTGATGTAGTTTATAGCACAGATGCAAACACAATTGTAAGTGCACAATGTGTGAAGCTGCTGGAAGCCTGATTCAGGAACTTTCCAAAGTAATTTTGCTGCTGAAGCTGCTGCCTTGGATACATCTCACCCCAAATATCATGGAGCAACACATATAAGCAGCTGTGGTCTTAATCTGTTTAATAATATACTTTCCGTATACATCAACCATCATATTTGGGATTTTCTGAGCAGAGAGTCTCCTTACAGATGGCATCAGGTAGCTAATTCTTGTGGGTTTTAAAGCTACTGACTCAAAAATGGAACCCTCCCACACCATTATTACTATCACAGTATCATTTTGACAATATTTGATGTTTCACCTATTTCTCAAAAATGTCCCAAATGCAGCAGCAGTGCTTTTGAGCTGTGAAGCTCATTTTCTTTGAAGAATATTGTTACAGTCTGAAAACTTGGTTATGGGGATAGGAAGAGTGCTTCCTTTCATTTAGCTTCTAAAGTGAAGCTTTACTTATATCAGTTTCTGAAGCAGTTGTACAATAAACTGGCAGCACTTGCTTATTCTGTTCAGGTGTTCTCATTTTGTGAAGTTGCTTGGCAAAGGAGAAACAATTCTTTCTTTGCATTAGGTCAGAGGCAGAACAGTGAAGATCCGGCCCAAGACCAAGGACTGGCTAAAGGGCCTTCAGGAGGAAATTGCTCGAAAACGGGACAGCATTGCCCCCATGTCCCCCACGGCAAACTCCTGTCTTCTGGAAGAAAATTTTGACTTCTCAAGTTTGGACTATGACTCAGAAGGTAAGCAGCTGGTTTCTAAGCTAAGTTGTAAGAAATTGCTTTGCTGACTTTGTTGCACAGAGAAGGTACGGTATGAGTGTTAGTGGTATCATAATTTGTAATGAAGCCACACTTCTTAAAAAGAGGATTGTACTAAAGCCATGACCTGGCACTGTACCTGGGCCGAGAAATGTTGCTTAGATCATTCTGTCGATTCAGTGTTGTAACATATGTTAGCAAATCCAATGTATGGTACAGTTGTTTGTATAGAAACAAACTGTAATGAAACGCATGGGTTACACAAGAAGCTTGCCCAATGCATATATTAAATTGATTGATTGGTAGTAGAGAGAGACAGAGAATGCATTTGCTCACTAAGTCTTTATCTAATGTTTTAATTCAGGTGATATAGTGGAGGATGAAGATGATTATTTAGATGATACTTTGTGTCAACACCTAGTAGCAGACACAGCAGAAGATATGCCTGATTGCTGTGGACATTTCACATCCATAGGTCACTCAAACAAATCTGGACAAACCCCACAGCTGTATAAAGGTAAATTACCTACATTCCTTAAAGTAAGACCTGAAGGTTTGTTGTTCATTCTCCTTTTGTCTCTATTTCCTTGCTCATTTTTATTTTCATTGTAGGTCCTCAAAAGATAAGGATCATCTTTTTGGTACATGTTCATGCTCAACCCGCCTTGAGTTAGTGACTGTAACTGAGGCCCTCAGGCATAACAGCAAAAAAAATAATAAAGCTTAGATCCTCCTTCTCTCTAGTCCAGGGCAAGGCAGGCATGCTGAGAAATCCTGTTTTCCTTTCATAGTCAGGAGAAATTAAGTCTTTTTATCCATTTGGTGTTGTTCAGCACCAGAGCATACACAAAAAATTGTCTGTTATTTTCTTATTAGTGAGGGCCATAGCAAAATCAAACCAAAGGTATCTTGTTGATTCAGTGATAGGCTTGACCTTGGCCTTTGAGGAATAGCTGTGGCAGTGCAGTCAGGTGTAAGCTGGACAGTCCAGGAGGTTGTTGTGTTCAGATTACTTACTTCAAAGGAGCCTAAAATTTCTCCTTTGTTCCTATCTATTTTGAAAGAATTCACAGTTCACACAACAGGTATATTCATTCTTTTAGTGCTTTAGTTTTACCTTTTTTCCTGGTCATATGGCTTGTTTGCACATTATTGTGAAATGACTTGGTAAAGAGAAGATAAAGCTGTGGAAAGAATACAGATAAAAACTGCAGCAAGAACTAGCCAAGCCAGTGGTGGTCTTATATTGGGATATGATTAGGACATGTTGTGGTGACCAAGCATTGACAGGCTGGGTCATATATTAAACACTTCATCATGACAGCAAGTGATACAGTAGCAGTCTTTCTGCACTCTCTCAGAAGTGCTTTGTCTTATGACATAAAAGTGAAAACTTTAATACCTTCAAAGGTTGAGTTACAAGTAGAGTTCAGAAAGATTAAATGAAATTTGTAAGTTTACACGGACAGGTTTTCCAAACAATCAGAGTGATTACGGCCTTCTTGCCCTCCTTGAGTCATAGGCTGGGTGCAGTGTGGCCAGACCCAGAAACCTAGCCCTGAGCTGAGGAGTAATCTGTCAGTATTAAATACTGTGAAGCCAATCACTTTGTATTATAGGATGCCTTGCCCTCCAAACACCTCTAGCCTACTGTGTGGTAATTCATTAAGCCACAGAGAATTGCAGTGATTCTTTTCACCCACACTAACTCTTCTCCACAAAAAATATCACAAAGGGAGATTATAAAGTATAGTTTGAAGGACATCAAGGTGGGGTCATGATCTCACACAACTCAAAATACGATATATTCAATCTATCTTGAAAGTCTCTGCCATTTCAGATGCCTCCAGAAGCTTCCAATTCTGCCTGAGTAACTCCTAATCAAAGGTATGACAGTTATATAGCTGGTGTTAGACACAGATGGAAACCAATGACAGGCAGGACAATGTGCACATGTGTTTCTAAGGTCAGAGAAGGGCATAGCCTCACAAAACGGATGTCCTGGGGAGCCGTTGCCTGAAACCAGCAGCCTTTTAGGGGAAGGGATAGACTGGTGGTGGCTGGTTTTTGTCTTGTGTTACTGCCAGAATTTCAAGCTTTGCGTTTAGGCACCTGCATGACTCCTTGGATCCTACCAATGAGCCCATATCTGCAGCTTAGAAGTACTGAAAATGCAGAGAGAAGGGGGAGAGCAGGTTGGGCAGATCACAGGCTGTGTCTACGTGGCTGCCATCCGCTGCTGAGTGGGAGTAGGAAACTGTGAGGCAGCTCAGTATTCCCTGCAGAGCACAGCTTTCTGAAAAACAGGAACTTGTGTAAAAATGCCTGAAGTATGAGACTGCTGCTACACAATTCCTTCCCCATCCTCTCCAAATCACAGGGACGAAACCAAACCCAGTAGATTTTGGAGCCCTAGAGAAGAGAGAGCTGCATGGCTTGGCAGCTATGGCAGGGTGAGAGAACTGAAGTGAAAGCCCTCACTTCAGCATAAAGCAATCCCTACTTCTCACCTCTCCAGCTGTCAGAGAGGGTTAGATGTGATGAAAGACTGTGTAATAGCCTAGTCGTGTAAGGTGCAGCCCAGGGTTAGCAGATTGAGCTAGGTGTACCTGTTGAAAGATGTTGCTGGAAAGCAGAGATGTGATGAGTGAGCCATTCAGACAGATTTTTCTCTGGTATAAAAATGGTTCTCCCAAGCAAGGAAAGCTGTCTAATCCTCAGATGGAATTCCTGTGTTTAGGAAAGAAGAGCAAGGGATTGACCGTCATTAGCCTCCTTATGGCTGCCATGATACAGTTTGAATGAGAGTGGGTTGCCACCAAGTCTGGCTGTGAAAAGCTCAGAATCTAACAAGGTGACTAGTAACCCTGAAAGCAGATGCAGGCAGTCTGTGTTGGCACACAGATGTTTCCTGGAGTGGGAGCAGGAAGACATTCGGGGAGAGCAAAACAATATGAAAGGAGCCAAGTTGTGTTGCTGAGATATCTGATTGAGGCTTGTCATTCTTAATCGTCTCTCTCCCGATAACCCAGATTTAGTGCATCTCACCCAGCGGGTATCTAATACAGATCCTTTCTAAAATTTCCATAGATGATACAGACCTGGCTGATTTGAAGCAAGAGCTGGAGGCAAGTGGGGAATGCCACCACTGGTCTCCAAGCAGGTCTCTGTCCATTCCTACCAGGCCTCGGCCACTTCAGCCACCACAGAGGCCTCCCCCTCCTGGTGAGTTTAACTTTCTTTAGTGTTGTATTGGCCCCAGCTGAACAGTTTTGCCTGCCATTTCTGGGTGACACAGAAAGTAATACCTTGTTCTGAAATGACAGGCTGTTGAGGTACTTGTACTTACTTCCCAACTGGTTTCAGCCCAACTATGGCTGCAGTTAGCAATGGCAGAAGTTTGTCTTTAGGATGACAGATAATCCACAAGAAATGCCTTTAGTGAGGATGGAATGGCCCATACGTTTCATACTAACTCATCACTCAGCGAGTTGACCAGCCACTTTGTGGCAATAAAAATAAGTATCAGTATTTATGCTTCCTGACTTCCAAAGTCACTGAATGTTTTCTTAGTTTGTTTTTTTTCTGACTTAAAAGGAAGATTACAATTAAAAAGCTTTGATGAAATACTTGTTCTAGACAGTTTTTGTCCTTTCCTGCTTTGCAAGCAATTCCTGCTTGCTTTGTGTTTATGAAGAAATTCAAGTGGCTTATGATTTTAAGTGAGGCACAAAGGGGAAGTGATACTCTTTACCTAAGTTCTACCCACCTGAGATGCTATGCTGCTCCTGTTTTGATGGCTACTTCTGGATGAATGCTGATTATGCTGATGTAGCAATCATCTTTGCCTTCTGTATGACACAAGCTATATATCACATTTTTCTTGCAGCCCCAAAGTCTCTCTTTGTGCATATTTTCCAGTCTTAAATTAAAGGTTCTGTCAGACTCACTGCTGGAAGATGAGTTCTTTGGGATTATTCCCATTCATTTCCAAGTTTGTTGCAGAGAAGTGTCAACACTGGTATCTGTATTTCTGTGCTTGGAATGCAATGTTAATGTTCAGCTGAGGTTATTAAATTAATTAAATGAAAGCAAGACTAACTACGAAACTGGTTCCTCATACAGTTCAAGATTTCAGCATTTTATGCAGTGTTGAGACTTTTTTTCACCTTAGATTAGACCAGTAACTGTTCAGCCCCTCATTCCTCCTAGATTAAAGGCTCTTGCTCTTGGCATTCAGGCAGAGGGACTCAAGGCCCCCATTGTCCTATAGGAAGATCTTACCTAATATATCTGCCCCTGGAGGAGCAAGGAGGGTGACAGTGTCTCTCTTTTATTTATCATGAACAATTTCAAAACACATTGGTTTTGCTCCATTGCAGATAAAATGTTGTACCAGCTCTTGAATGTAAAAAGCCACTTTTATTCCTCTTTCAGCTGGAACGTCAGGCAAAAAGTCCCCCTCAGACGGTTCCCTCTGTCCAGGAAGCCACTCCTCCTGCTCCATCCTGGCAATGGCAAAGCTGCTACCTGGAGCCCCTCAGCAGCCAGTGAGTCCTGCCACTCAGCATTGTCCTGATCTCCCCCATCTACATAGACACTGAGCATCACATAGATGATGCACCTATCATACAAGGAAGGAAGTCTATCACATGCCTGAGCTGGAAATGTTAAGATGAAATTCTTGTACTGTAATACTAGACTGTAGGACCTGCTAGACACCAGAAAAATGTTATTAAATTGCCAAGAATTAGAAAGGCTGAAGAGGGAGAGAGACAATGGTGCAAGACCAGGGCACTGTTGGTTTATTCCATGTGCTGCTTTCTGACAGATGCTACCTTGAATTTTCAACACCATGACAGTATGCTTTAATTCTTTTCTTACCTCTTTTTTTTTTATGCTGCTAGTGCCCAGCAGCATACAAGAAAAGTCTTGACCAGTGCCAGCAAGGCTGCTAGCCCTCTGAGTAGACCAAGATTGAAATGTGGAAACACCTCCCCACTCCTCTTTTGTTGGATGAGAACCCTCATGTATTGAACAAAGGATGGCTAAGGGTCTAGCTGTGGCAGTAAGCCATTGGCCTATCTGTCAGCTGGTAACTAAGATGTAATAACTGCCAAAAGACTCCCCAACATTTCTGTAATATTTATAGATTGCTGAAAGGCTGCTGGCAAAACTAGAATTTTACAGGTGTGTGAGCTTAGCTGTAAGATTACAGGTGTACAAGAAAAATCAGTTTTCTCAAGATGACTCATTCTCTTTTTTTTTTTAAAGCCTAAAGTCCGGACTGGAATAAGTAAACCTTACAATGTCAAGCAGATCAAAACCACTACAGCTGAGGAAGCAGAAGAAGCTATTAGATGTCTTATGGAAGCCAAAGGAGGTGAGCACAGCTTTCTAAATGACTTCTAAAAATATTGAAATAAAGCAAACTGTAGGTGTATTCACCCTTCCCATCACAGCCCAGATGCACATATTTCTATTCGGCAGCTCACCTGAACACTGACATACACATTCTTGCAAGATTGTACTTCGTGTTCTCTCTCAGTTTTCATAATATTAACCTTTTTTTTCCCCAAGATGACTCAAGTTGTATATTTTGTTGTAGAATCTGTTACTAGGAGCAACTTGGGTTATTTATGTCCAGATTTAGTTTGAGAAGTTAAAAGATAAAGATGGGGTCTTCCTAAACTGATGGCACCCGTGTTATCTCAAGGTTGCATAAAGGATATTTGCTGCTCTATTTAGTGAATACTCACTATTCCAAACAGGACTAGAGAGCAAGGAGAAATAACCTGGATTCTGTTCATATTTGGACAGCAAGTACAGTTGTAACCTAGATAGAAGCTTGCACCACTTTAGCTTGAATAGCTAAGCTAAAAGGCTACTCTTTGTACAGACTCTCTATGTAATCCCTGGAGAAGAGTGCCTCCTGCAAGGAAGGTTAGAGCAGGAAACTAGGTTAGGCATTGAAACTTAGGCAGCGTGAATATACCCTCCAGAGTTGCAAGCAGTCTTTCTGCTGATGCTGTATGAATGAAAAAAGAATGGAGTATGACTGAGATAGCTACCTGAGTTTTCAAGGCTCTCAGTTTAAGAGAAAAACATGCCCTTTCATTTGTAAATAGAGCAAATGCAGTTTGGAATAATCCAATTTAATTAGAAATATCATAAAGGCATCATGATGTTTGTTCCTTAGAGAGTGCTGTCCATTTGGTTTTTACATTGGATTTATTCTCCATTAATTTTTAAATTCACAGTAAGTATTCCACTCGGTCCCACTGAGAGACAGCATCACTTCCTGTCTGTTGTGCTGTACCACCAGTTGGCATTTACCGTTATTCCCAAAGTACAAGACACGCTCAGTATCATTATCTTGATTATCTAGATTAGGAGACGAGGGCAAAAGGAGACTCAGGACTTGAGTCCAGTACTCCTGAACTCTCAGGCAGTGTTTTATCCACGTGGCAAAGCACTGCTGTTTTGGCATGAAATTATTTCAGACGGGAGTTTTTTTCCCCTAACTGCCTCTTACAAATGTGTCAGGATTGCAAAGGTCTGTGTTTATTTCTAAAACCTACCTTCCTGGCCTGAGCACATTCCCTTTAGACATGCACATTTTGGGAAACATGATTGTGAAAGAAACTATCTTGAAGCTACATTCTGATCAAGCCAAGACGCTAATTGTTTTTGCTTCTCAGGACTACAGGATGATGCAGTAAAGCCTGCTCCAACTAGAAACCAGATGTTCACCAAACCCGAGCCTCTTCCCAGCATCACAAAGTCAGCATCGTTTCAAGGGTCACAGGCAGGACCAGTGCTTGTGCCCCATCGCCCACCACCCAAAGTTCCAACTACAAAGAAGTCAGTATCTCTGCAAAGGACTGGAGTCAAGGCGGAAAATGTAAGATAGTTGCAGCAAAACTCATATTCAAGTTCTTAGACAGCAGACACTAAAATGATTTTGTATATTGTAGTCACCAAGGCATAAAAATGTACTAGGGGATCAGAAATGAAAAAGAGCCTTTAGTTCCTTACTCAGCCATATTCAGCTTTTCTATTTGTCAGTCCATTCTCTTAGATTTTGTTACTTTTCTTCTGGTTCGTCTGAATCTTGTCAGGATTTAAGACTCATCCCTTCTTTGTCACAGTGTTTACTTTTGACCACATCATGCGTGGTCTGCTCTGTATTGATTTCAGGCAGCTTCTTCATCATTATGTTCCTCTGTATCCTGTTCAGGAACATCTAACTTTTCTCACATACCTTATAATGGGATTCAGCCTTTCACTTTGGATTCTGGATTCTACTTGAGTTCAGGTTCTTAAAAATACAAACCTGTAGGTGTTGGGGTTTTAATCTGTCTCTCTGTCAGGTCTTTACAATGGAGATAGTAGGTCTTCACCTCTAGAGCTGCTAAAATAAGTAATGGTGAAAACAATTTAAGTACGAGAGAGAGACAAATATAACCTTTTATATTCTTCCTTTGACAGAACCTTTGCTACGAATCTCTGTTCTAAGTTGTTAGGACTCCTGCCTTACCTTCCTTTGTAAAGGCATTCACCCGTTCTCTATCATGGACTTTGTGCGATCTCTACTTAGGAGATTCACAAAATTAAAAACAACAGATAAGTGTGTACCCTTTCCTTGAACATTCAGTAACAAGGAACAGTCTGTTTGTTTATGTTGTCGGCATTCCCAGGGCACTCCTGAAAGGTGCTGAGAGGGACTGCTATGCTGGTGTTAGTTATATGAACTCTCCCACAGAAATATATCTATTTCACTTTTACTCTACCCACTCCTTACTCTGAGTGGATTCAGATGGGAGTCATGTACTTGAAAACCTCTACCCGATCCACCTTTATCTTTAAAAAAGCATGCAATCTAATGTAGTCAACTTAACAACAGCATATAGAGAGAAGTGGCAGGGAATATGTTCATAATGAAATACTGACTGGATATTTTGACTGCATAAAAAAGCCTGTATATTATCTTTTAACACTATGGGAGAGTAGTAAAGAATTAAAATGCTTTCATTCAGTCACACTGAGTGTAAGAAATCTGAAGCAGCCCCTGCCCTCTTAGTCTGAGCTGGGCTTCACTTATGTATTTTTAAATGGTGAATATATGCTACACTGTACTTTGAGAGTTTACTTTTAGCTTCAGTTCCTAGCATCAGTGAGACATGATAGAGCCATTAATACATTTCATGGGTTAGCTTAAGCTAATTGTCTGTCAGCCTTATGTATCAGAATGTACCCAAAGGCATGTGCTAATGGCCCCGTTAATTTAGCCCTCCCTATGCATACTTGCTTAAATAATGTTGGTCAGCAGAGAGCTGTAATAAATAAATAACTCTTCAAAACTGTGTTAATTTGGCCCAGAGCAAAATCCTAACATGAAAGAGAGACGGTCAGAAAGAGATGTATTTCTTATACAGGGGGTGAACAGGCTGTAGGATCCTCATCCTCAAATAGCACTCTCTAAATGATCATGGGTCCGGGCACAACGCAGGAGAACAGAACCAAGTGCCGTCAAGCCTCCCCATTGTAATGCTTTTTTTTTTTTCTTCCAGTACTGTCAGCTTTTCTCAGTAATGCCATCAGTAAGACTTGCACTAGTAGTGACTCAGTTTAAGGTACCCTTTTTGTTCTCAATTTCTTGTTCCTTTTCCCCCTTAGGCTATGTCTACAGAAGAGCAATTTGACCAACAGACAGTACAGTCTCCTTTTGTCTTGACAGAGCCATGTCTAGAAGCTGGAGCTATTCTTAGTCCGACAAGGATTATTCCAGTCCCTAAACCCAGAACAACACAACCTGGGAAGCCTCAGGAGAGCAGTGAAAGGCAGGCCCCCTCAGCAAGCATGGCTGAAGCCATCACACTGCCTCCCTCAAATGCTTCCTTTGCCCCAAAGGTGCCACCACGAAGAAAGAAGTCAGCTCCTGCAGCTCTTCATCTGCAAGGTCTCCAGAGCAGTGACAACCCACTTTTTAGTGGGTTAATGTTCAGCTCCAACAACAATCCTGGGTTCTGCCCCCAGACTCAGGATGCTCATGTCCCCATACAGTCTGATCTCACAGCTCCTCCATCCTCTGTCAGCACAGAAAACAACACAACTAAGCAGTTAGCATCAAATGCAGCAGAATGGATGGCTAACTTTCAAGGGCCTCCTGTACCAGAAGGCCAGCATCTACAGCTCTCAGATAGCAGCTCCCTTCCAGAGAACACCAACCTTTTGGACATGGACATGGATTCTTCCTGCCATCTTTCCATACAGGCAGCATCAGCTACTTCTCCAGCACACACTCCAGAAAATTTAAAACACCCTAGCTTGAAAGATTTCAGTCACTGGGTTACATTTAGTGATGATGAAGACAGTAGTGCACTGTCAGAAGGCTTCAACAAACTGCTTGTCTTAGAGCAAAACAAAAATACCTTTGAAGACAACAAATACTGATTTAGAATTGTAAAATTTTGTCCCCTTAACGTTCCTATAGAAATCATAATTATGGTGCAAAATAAAAATAAATCTTTTGCACAAAGATTTTTATTTAAAGAAATAGATCACCTGTCCATACTACATTTCATTTTCATCTTTAAAGGTAAAGATACTGCCCCTGGAGGGAAGTGTATAGAGTATATACAACCTAACATTATGGCTTGTTTGAAAAGTTCTTATTTCTAAGTTATTTCTTTTTATTAATCCATCTTAAGATGTTGCTATTTCATTTCAGGTACAAATAATATGTAAGAACATGTAATGGTGTATGGAAAAGAGATATTAAGAAAAACATTTTCCTGTGAAATTTATGTATTAATCAATTTCTGTCACTTGAAATAAAGCACCCTTATCTTGAATCATTAGCCTGCTACAGTTAACTCTAGAACAAACATCCAAAAGGAGAATATATACCAGTATAACTGCAGCAGTAACACTGGTATTGTTCTGCTGTTTGGTTTCCACTGTGGAAACAAGGCTTAGACAGTATCTTCTTGTGGATCTTAACTAGCTGCAGTATTGGCAAGCCCTAATACTTACCTTGTTAGACTCATTCCTGTGTTGAAAGTAAAACAAAAGGTGTGTACTAAGAAGCTGTAAAGCAGAATTATGACAGGTGGTACCCAGGCATCAAGCAAGAAATTCCTGTTCTTATTCCAGACCAGGCAAGTGAACCCCCCTATTACAACAGACCTCTCTTAAGTGCTATGCATGCTGTTAATGGCAATGTAATAACATGCCTCAGCTACTCTAAAAGGACTAGGTAGCCTCTCAAAGTACTGCTCTGACCTATGGTAACATCAAAGGCATCCCTAGCTGGTTTTCTACTGCAGTTCCAAAACTCACCCTGGTTTTTTTTTTTGTTCACACCAAACCACCTCTAACCAACATACTTTACAATGAAATAGCACGTGGACAACAACAGTCCCTTTTAAAGAAACACTATAGTCTGCTTGTACATTATCTATGCAAATACTGTGGAAATATGGTGAATAGCCAAGACCTGTTGATGACATAGGTCATTAGCATATTAATGCCTTATGCTAAAGGCAGTTTAATAGTTCAGTAGCATCCCTATTCCCATGCTGCCACTTTGTAAGGAAATGCCATGTTAGTCCTTTATTTCCCCAGTGCAGATGAGGAAAGAGCTGGTCTTGGAACCCAAGTTTATGCATGTGTAACACAGTCTGTTGAGTCCTGAAACTAAGCAACAAGCACATGGCTGAGGATGGCAGAACCCTCCAGCAGAGAGGAGCTGCCACTTACAGCCTAACACTGAATTTGCCCACCCACAGTAAAGCTCAACTTGGACACCAAACCAGTGGGGGTGGACACATGTAGAGCTACTGCTCTTGCTGTGCATTTCTGCTGATCAGCAGCTATGCAGTCTGTTTATTTGTACCAGGGAAGGAGTTGCCCCGTGCTTCCCCTTCACCTCAGCCGCTGTGGTAAAGCTGTGCTGCAGCAGAGGGCCAGGGAGCCCTGAGAAACTGTAGGATCACCAAACATAAGCTGGGAAGGCTAAGAAATGGAACTAGACAGACATGGGCCACTGCAGCTAAGACTGAGGACAAATTTAAGAAGCATGTGCACTGCTCTAAATAAAGCTGTTGCCCAGGTGCACTGTGGATCCATACAAGGAGTATACATAGGAGGCAGCTGCAACACATAGAGTAAGAAAGACCAACAAACAGGCAAGTGCCTACCATAATCTGTTCTGTGCAGGTTCTTGCAAACAAGAGGTTTAAAAGGTGATCATGTTAATGGTTCAGACTACAACAGCCTAGCCAGGGGAAGCAGCCCCTGCTAACCACTGCAGGAGTTCCAGGTAAGTACTCCCATGTGCCTGCTTCGTTTCTCCCTTACATTTACCCAGTATTCCACCAGAGCCTAGAGGGCAGGTGTTTCACGTGAGTCTATGGGTCACTTACTTACCACAGTGGGCTGACTCATGAAGTATTGCTGCTCCACTCAAAGCAGACTTGATCTTCATTATGAAGCTATCTCCCTCATTCATTAGCAAGCCAGTCATGCTTCTCAGAAGCCCAGGATTTTGGCGAGATAATCCACGGTGCTAAACGTGTCTGTTATCTGCTCTGGTTGCGCAGGCTTTTGCCTTGCCTATGCAGTAAAATCATATGCTATAGCTGCCATTTGTTCAAAGCAGGAAGTTAAACATGACAAACATTGCAACTTGTCATGGTAACTTGTTACGAGAAGCATCAAGATCTTTTATTATTAAAGGAAGGAGAGCATTTTTAAGCAGTTGGTGAAGCTGAAAAAACCCTCATTTTCAGATTTTTTTTTTTCAGAAAAGATGTATTAAATAAAAAGTTCAGATGTTTGGGTTTTTTTCCACAGAAAAATTAATTGGCTTGTTCTCAGCTTCTTGGAAACTGGTGATTCAGCCATTTTCTCACTTGTAACGCCTACCTGTTTCACTGCCACTGCCAAATTTTGAACACAAGACAACCTGTAAGAGAGGATGCTGCCTTTGTCTAAGCACCTGCCATCCTCTGCTCCCTCCTTTGCCAGACATTTTAAGAAACACTCCAAAACCTTCATATGCCAAACCAGTGAAACCCAGTGCTAAGCTTCTTACACAAGTGTCAGTTTAACATGGTAGCAGGCTGGGTGGGGTATAAAGCTGAAGCAAGACAGTTATTTCCTTACAAGATGGCAGAGCCTGAGCCTCTTCATCCTCCTCTTAAAAAAAAAAAAAAGTGAACATTTATGGGCACATTTCAGTATAAAACATTAAGAGCAGTAAAAAAAAAAAAAAGTATGTTATATGACCATATACAACATTTTCTGCAAAGATAATAAACAGCTCTAAGACAGCTAATTTACATGTTAATGAAAGTTTTAGCAGGAAAGCCAATTAAAGTGGATTTATACAAGTAAAATACAATCTGCTTTATTACTCTTCTTGAATAAGAGAAGTATCTGGCCTTTAGCATTATATCTTACATCTATGTACGTGGCAAGCTGCCCACTGAAGTATGAATCCCTGCAGCTAGCTGATTTATACTATCAGTAACAGCATATACTGTTCAATCGCAGCAAATGAAGGGAAAGGAACAGACAGTCCAGCTGAAAAGGTTACGGCAAAGAATGAGGAATCTCCTGTCTCGATATATTGTCTTCTACACTGGTGCCCAACACCCCAGCCAAGTGTTTTTTCAGAGGCAGGTGCTTGTGACCTAGGTTCTAGTTTTAATGGTCAGAAGAAGGTAAGCAGGGCCAGGCTTACTCTGCGTTTGGGAAACTACTACACAAAACTCGGGCTGCAGGAGGTGGTGATTCTTTCCTCATTCAGAATTAAGTTGGGCCCCACCACAATGTGAAAAGAGGCCAAGTAACCTGAATCATCATTACCTGACATCTGCAACTAGGGAACCCACAGCATGGGTCTGTCCTCAGCTCTGCTGCACATTCTCACCAGGCCATTATCAATGGAACCCAAGGTTCTCAGTAATAGCTGCCAGTCTTGAGTGCCATGTAATGGGTGGTAGGGAGCAGCCATCCCATCACATTTTTCATGTTGTAAACCCAGTACTTGGAAATCTTGTTGACACTCGCTGTGAAGCCAGGTATGAATGATTTACCAGATGCAAATATATAAACTGCTGTGTCCTTATTTAATGTGAGAGACTTTGGCAAGAGACTAACACCATGTGATCTCACCCAGGACCCTGTATTCCAGAAACTTTAAGTTGCTAGAAGTATCCTGGTTGTTCAGCTGCATGTGTGTTTGCATGGGTAAGTGGTTCTCCTTGGTATAGCAATTGCACAAGTTAGCTTTTTTAGGTGGGTGATCACTGAAAAAAACAAGAACCAAACTCAAAATATTGTTTAGAATTTCCATTCTGACACAACAAAATTTTGGCTTTTTCCTCTTTGTCCAGAACTGACATTTTCACCAGATGGAAAAATTTCTCCTTTCTAGGTAGCTGCTCTGCCTGGCACCATGGAGCACAAATCACAGTGAAAGCCAGTTTGCACTACTGTAATCACACCAATTAAAGACTTAATGACTGTTGCTACTAGAAATACCAATAGAGTTTTGGAGTGCTGGACAACAAGTGCATGAGGATTGACAAATTCCTATTAGTCCTCCCTTCCTGTCTTACTATTTTAGTCTTGGATGCCACAATGTAGATGAAATACCATCTTCTCAGACAATTCACACATACCTGCTAGCTACATCTGCAGCTGGGTCCCCAGCTAGATGGGATTAAGGGCATTGTTTGAGACCTAAGAATTTACATAAAGGCACTATTCTGAATTAATGTGACACCAGGGAAGCACAAAAGCATAAGCTTCTAATGGGAAGCAGACATGAATGCTATCCAACAGACCCTCTGGCCCTCAAAGCAATGTCTGTATGTGGTTTAGGAGACTGTTTTGCAAAATCTAAAAGCACAACTGAAAAAACTGTTCAGTTTGGACAAACTAATGACCAGCTGCGCCCCCCAGTACTATGCCTTCTACTGAAGATGAAGGGTAAACATTACATTCTTCCAGCATGAGACAATCACTAAAAAATATTGCAGGGCTTTAACAAAAACAAACATGATCCAGATCATTCATTTGGTAGATCATTCACCTTTAATACATTTTGTGGCATACCTAGTACAAGTTTAAAAACACATTTCATTACTATATTACAAAAAAACCCCAAGCCTAAAACCAATGCCTCAAAATGTTAGTTTTAAAAGTTACACATATATATACATACAGCTACAAAAAGGAGAAAGTTGCCTCAAGAGTTCCAGTTCCAGTAACAAAACATAGATGCATTTACTGAGATTAATGTGTAATGTCATTGATCTGAATCCCTGTAAAGCCAAAGAAGTCTATTAAAATCAAAACAAGATTTATCACATTAAACACGCATTTGGTTATTAGAAGTCTTGTCTATTCACAATGAACTCCACATATCCTCTACTTTGTGAATACGAAGTGTTCTAATATATTTAAACTCTGAAGTTTAAACCACAGTGTATAAACCTCTTTAGAAGTTACAGACAGTTCTGTTACATTTTCTATCTTAAATACTGCTATGCAGCGTTCTTATCTACATCTCGGTTAGGGGGAAAAAAAAATGCTCTTTTTGCCAGTGTCGTGCTGTATGCTCTCTGTACTGCTTTTGTGAATTTTACTCCACAACTTCAGCAGGTCAAGGCTCAACTTCCAGAATTGCATTTTCAGATGTAGTGTCCTCCTGGGCTGGAGTATTCTCAAGTGGGAATAGCTGAGGTGGCCTTAGGGACTAGCAGGACTGCAATGGCCACTGGCATCTGCACCAGGCCCCTGCAGAATTGCAAAGTGCATCCCACCTCTTTGGTAGCTTTTATGGCCATAATTTTAAGGCCAGTGATATTAGATCCATCTCACATAAGTGATGCTAAGGGACATCTTAAGTCCATCATCAATACAGGCCTTATTCAACAAATTGTCAGCTAGAGCAGTATAGCCTAATCATAGCCTATGTTTGTTTTCAGAGAGGGTCGGGGGTGAAAAGAAAGGAAGAGACCACAATTAGACTATGCTGCTTTTAGCTACATTGCAAACCATGTAAGACTTTAAAAAAGTGGCTGAGCAGTGACGGTTTTTTTTCTAAAAATACTTATTTCTCACCAGTATTGTTAAGGTATCCTTAACATAAGCATAAACTCAAATAAGACAACACTACTGTTTTTCTCTATATCTACACCAATAAATACACTTGGCCTTCAAGAACTCAAAACATCTGGGATATTCTGCATTTCCAGTGGGACCTTATGATCACCTGAATTTTTTCCTGCTTTACTTTTTCTCTACATGAGCTCCAAACTCTAAGCATCAGCTTTTTTGTCAGGGCCTACATCTGTCTTACTCCATTTGAGCATTTTCAATGCTCTTCTTTCAATCAGCTAACAACTTTCTAAATCAGTAACATGAGCCATGGATTTGAATGTATCATCTTCTTGGTACGTCCCAAGAGTAAAGCAAAAGAGCTAAGCCTCTGTTCTATATCTTCCACGAGAACAAGAACAGAACTGCCCTAAGTCTGACCAGATACACACTGTCCTAAAATCTTAGCAACTTGTGAGGTTGCTTTCTAAGAGAAACATACAAGGTGAACAATTCTGTTTTGTTTTCATTTGTACAAACAGATTGAAACACATACAGTTGCCTATGCAAGACAACCTACCAACCTGTGTCTTTCTCATGCAGAAAGATGCCATATTTGCTGACAAATCTGGGTGGTCTCCTAAATGAGAAGGCAAATTACAAAAACTCCTGTAACTGGGCCAGCTAGACCAAAATGGTACCTTCATTCACTTGGATAAATTTCTTCAAGTTCCAATTACACTACTTAACATGGACAGTAAACCAAAGCTTTGAGGCAGTCACATGCTTCTTGTCCCCTTTGACACAACAAATAGCCCACCTCAGTTAATTGATTCTGATCCTCTCTATAAGGCTTTAGTCCCAGATGCATATTTACCTTAATGATACCACCTACCTCCAAAGCAACCTTTTTTTTTTCCTTCTCCCTGCTAAAGGAAGATATCCTGGGCACTCTCCAAGGTCTAGCTGTGTTGCGTCAGAGGGATAGCTGTAGACTAAGTGAAACTTCTCTTCCACTGAATCCCCATACCCTCCGAGCCAAATTGCTGGAGCATTTACACACATTTTGTCGACAGATCATTGTCACTTTAAGCCAACACACATTTTCTTTCTGTCAGGCTCACAGGACTTCAGTTTCTATTTGTTTTGAATATATTTTAGAAATAAGTTGGAGACTTGTCTAAGTTGGACAGGTACTGAAAATTATTTTAGCAGCAGATACTGTTGACATAGAATCTCTGTAGTTCTGCAGATCCCCTAACAAATGAGAGGGGAAGAATTTACTGTGTAACACCAAATGGAAGAAGTAAGCAACCAAGCATGGCAAAAACTCAGTCTCCAATTTCTTGGGCTAAAACATCCCGAATGAATTTCAATGTACGTTGGTACAGGAAAGCATCCTTCTTCTTTGGCTTACAAATATTTAGATGATTAACATCCACTGGAATAAGGTCTCCAATTCCTAACTCTGGGAAAGAGAAAACAAGAAAAGAGAAAGAAGAAAAAACTACCAAAGTTCGTAAGATCACCTAGACTAAAACTCACATCTTGCATTAACAATTTATCTCTCAAAAGCAGCTTCTCCTGTCTTCAGTGTAACTGTTTTGTCTTCATTACTTTTTAATGTGCTAAAAGCATCAATACACACTGTTATAGTCAGATAGAGCTATACATTGCTACAAAACCCACAGTGGTAAACCACTAGGTCAGTGTTCTACTATCTCTACTGGGAATATACAAATGTACACTACTCCATACTGACAACTTTGAAGAATCAAAACTTCATTTACCAGCACCTGACTGGCAGCAAAGTCCTGACTGAAGTTTTTAAGCATTGACATGAAAACGGAGAGGGTTTAATCCAGGGTATACAGATTCTCATCACCACTAATTGCTCATATTTCTTATAAAATACTTTGATATGGAGATTAAAAATGGGACTAGAATGAACCTGAAAATATGCCACAAATCACTACACACATTTCCGGGAAACGAAAAATTTACATTGCTTAATTGTAGAGTACAAGTAATCCATTTTCAACTACCCATTTTGGTGCACACTACAGCATTTATTCTTTCCTGACAGCTATCACTGCTAGAGAAATTTCCAGTTAGGATGCTGTGACTGCCACATTCCAGTTTATTACCTAATCACTCAACCTCCTGAGAAATCCTCCATTTTGCCTGGAACTCTGTATCTTTAACCATGTAAAATTACACTAGAGCAGGATGAAGGTTTGCTTTCATGTGCCCAAGCATGCATGTAAGAAAAAGTGATCGTACTGCTTGTCAGCTGGGTTTTTTAACAAAATGAGTGGCGTGCCACTGAACCATCATGTATCCTCTAAAGGCTTTCAAGAGCTCACGTGCTGCATTGTATGTCATCTCTAGAAGAGAAGTACACTACAAAATTATAAGTGCACAGTGCTTATTTGTGCACTCTGTTATCCAGCCCTCTTTCTCATTTTATTTTGTTAAATCAAAAAAAATGAATGCCCAGTTTTTCAGTCCTCACCAATAACATCATGTCAGCAACATTTTTGCACACAATTGCTTCTTGAGAGGACATACTGAAAAAATACCACTAAATATTGACTCAGGAAAACAGGGATACATAGTCTGCCTTTTTCAAAGCAACTAACCTTGCATTTAATGTATTGAATTTAGCTGGTGGAAGGCCTGATCTAAAACCCAACAAAGCAATGGCTTCTGTTCAAGGCCTTACAGGTACCTTGGGCAGTGCAGAAGAGGGTTTTGTTCAGGGAAAAACTTAAAACAATTCCCTAAGTTGAACACCCACAAACAATGCAAGAGAAAGAACTCTCTGGTGCTCCCTTCTACAAAAGGCAAAAAGATGGAGGGAGTTCTTCAGGAGGCAAACTCTATTCCTTGAGTACCTGAGATATAGAAGATAAAGGACTTAACACTGAAAAAATAGCTTTGTGACTTTTTCCTTTCATTAGCAGTTTGCTAATTTTCTTTCTTATTTTTTAAAGGAGGAAATAGCTGGAATTTGCAGGAGCTTCTGAAACACTATTCAGCCTACCTATACAAGGATAAACAACACTTACTCATAATTACAAAGGAAAGGACTACAACAACGTAACATTAGACCAGGGACTACCCCGCTTTTTTCAATAAAGAAGTGTTACTTGTACTTAGAAAAATCAAAACAAACAATTGCTATTCTAAGATGTAAATTGTAGCTGCCTCTGATCTCAGCAGGGAGACTGTAGTTTAAACTCAGCCAAAAGTTTAAACAAAAACCCCCACAACATAACAGATATATTTTTCTAGATCCTTCTACCATAGCATTTATAATCCTTCCTCATTATCGATGCTTACATGAACATATACAAAATTAAATAAATTAAATGGCTATTTGACTTACTTGCTGATTCCAGAGGTACGACATGCAGTTTTATCATGCTGCCTATGTGTGTTGGTAAGGTTTCTGCAAAACTCAGCACTGAAAATTTCTTGTCTTTGGCAAAAGACAGGAAGTCATCATTCAGCTCCTTAAGGGCAGGAGAATCTGAAAAAAAGCAACATAATTTTTGCAGTGTTATCTTGAACATATGATTATAGTATTTGTCTGGAAAGACTGCATTCCTAAAGAGATGTTTTGGAAAAATTAATACTCCACCAAAAGAAGTAGCATTTTGTTTGTAATCCCTTATTCCTGCTATCATATGCAACAATTGTTTGTTTCTGTGTAGCATAGAATTGTTTAGAAGATAAGAGTCTAACATCCAGCACATGTTGAGTTACTACATTCCTAAACAGCCCAAACTACTCTTCTATAAAATTTTTCCAACTCTCTTTCTTCCCCTTGCCTCTGCAATCAAATGAAACAGGTACTCAGAATTACTTACAGTAATTCAACGCACAACCCAAAACATAAAAAGGGGGTTTCTTGTTTTTACATCCAGCTTTTTCTGACAGCATCATAAAAAGAAAAAAAAAAGCATCACAAACACATTAACTTAGATCCCTGCTGTTAAATGGTAGCAAAGTGAGCATACCCTTGCTGAGTTCTTTAACTTCCACAGACGGAAAGAGAAGATATCTGGCATTTATAGAATATTCAGCTAGCTGGGAACCATGGTGAGGTACGCTATAAAATATGATTCCTCTGGTGTTGTTTACAATTTTATCCATTTCTGGATTCTTGGAAGCATCCACCAACATCTTTTTGACTAGAAGACCTGGCAACAGAAACTGAATTAATGCAGGGATTTAAACCACCATGAAAATATTGATCATGCTATATTATCCATGAAATAACTAACCATATTCTTGCTTCAGTTGATTAGTTCATAGTTTGTCAAATATGTTAGATTAAGTTGAAAAACCCCAAACCAAACCTGAGGAGGCATTAAAATAAAATGTCAATGAATGATGCAAATCCAATTTTGGTTTGCTTTAAGTGTTGCTAATGACATTTACTATATGCCTGATCATGGAGAAAATTTTGCCTCTAGATTCCCATTTACATGAATTTCAACTCATTGATTTTTGTGGGTTTAAATCAACACAGTAAAAACAAACAGCAATAATAATCCTTCCAAAATGTATATGCTATTGAACATAATGCATTGAGAAAGTAGAAATCTATTTTCCACTTTTATGTCTTTGCAAATTTTTTAGATAAACTATTTTGAATAATTGCATTTCAGACTGAATTTAGTTAACAGTTTATTCTGAACTATAACAGCAAATAAATACTTTATATTGAACAGGCAATGTGCTTACCACCCATGCTATGTGATACCCACACCAGAGGTCTGTCTCCAATCCCAGCAGCTCTGAGCTTGTCGAGAAGCTCATTGCTCCTGTAAGCAATAGACTTCCTGCAAAAAAAACCAAACACAAGCATGATGGAGCATGATATATTAAAAGGCTATGTTAAAACAGAATGAGTTTTCAGTGCTGCACATTTGTGAAAGTGAATTAGGTACATAAAACATTAGTTACTTAATTATTGTTGCTCCATTGAAAAATGCTAGAAACTTTCATAAGGTTGGCTTCACAAAGACAAGAGGAATTGAGCTAAATTCAGTTTCTTGATCTTGCCAGAAAGTTTTATTTTAATTTCACTCACCACTCATTTCCTTTAGCTTTAGTTCAGCAAATCTCTTTACGGAATTTTAAATATTTTCATTTACATATTGTAACAAAATTATGTTTTCTTTTTATGTAAGCATCATCAATGTACAATAAACTTTATCCCCTGAACCAAGAATATACCTAATGTCTGACAAAAACATACTTGGCTAAACAACAGTCAAAATGTGGAGCAATGGACAGGAATTTAATAACTAAGTGCATGATCAACCAACACATTAAAAAAAAAAAAAGGTCACAGATAATGTCTGTTACACTTTCCAGATGATAATCTCCAAATGCTCTATACTGCAATAGAATAAAAGCACAATAATCTCCACTTTATAAATTAAGAGGCTGAGCTCTGGAAAGGATATGCTATACACTAGAGGTTGAAAACAAATCTGTGTTACAACCAAAACAAAACCAATGCCAACTCCCAATCCAAGCTTGAAAGTCCAACACTGTCACTCCTTGCAGTATAACAAGAATCAGACGTAGAAGACCCGTGGATAATGAAAACATAAGGATATTGGGGCAACCACTTTGCAAAGTAATTCACTTCGTCTCTATTGGTTCTCAGCATTCTCACTAGAAATTGCTTTTATAACACATATGAAAAGGATACCCAAATGTGTCTTCTCAGCCAAACAACAGGCTTTAGGAGAGCTGAGAGACATAAAAATTTCACTTTTGAAATAGTGAATGGGCCTATACACTTAGAGCAATCATAAGGTTGTAATTCTAATGCTACATCTTTTTTTCCTGCTAGTTAAAAATATCTTCAATATCTTTCATTTTTTATTAACCATATAAAATAATCAAATACTATGCTTGGGTGACCATAAATAGCAGGTAAAGTAATTTTCCATTTTGTAGCAGAAAAGACATTATCTTAAAATAAATAAACACATACAAGTTTATTTCTTTTTCAAATTTTCGTCTATTAGACTTACTCCAGATGGACAGAGAAAGAAGTTCTCTTAGAATCACAGAATTGTTTAGGATGGAAAAGACCCTTAAGATCATTGAGTCCAATCATTAACCTAACACTGCCAAGTCCACCACTACACCATGTCCCTAAGTGCCACATTTAGGTGTCTTCTAAATAGCTCCAGGG
>JANZLQ010000086.1:28686776-28700114 GCA_026212715.1 Elanus axillaris | reverse complement strand
TACTTACTAATTGACATAAAAACAAACCAGGGCCAAATCTATCTAATACAGATTTGTTGGTATGCAACAGCTGGCAATAAAGAGGTGAGCCTATGGCAGAGCACCACACTAGCAGTGAGGATGCAAAGGCCTCCAGGAGTGCTCTCTATGTGTAGGACTCCGTCAGTATCAACAAGGCAATCTAGGATGACTTAATATAAGACTGCTTCGCATTGCCTATTAGATACAGACAGGCAGTGTGTGTATCAGACTGGTAACTGACTCAAACTTCACTGATGATAAATATGTAATGTGGACATACAGTCCAAGAACAATAATTGATCAACACTCCCATCCTTATTTCTTTCCATCACACCATTCACTAATGTAGATATACCCCAGGGGTATATAATTGTATTACAGTTTTGTATGTTGATCATAATTTTACAACTTGTTAGCTACTTTAGAAGAACTCCACTTCAGTAGTAACCAACAACAAAAGCACTAAAAACAAACAACCAAGCAAAAAATCATCGAATACCTACTTTTCATTTACTTACATTCTTTATTTTTGGCAATGGTGGTGGAGGCAGGAAAAAGCGAAGGTCGATATCTTTGGATCGAGCCAAACCTATAGCAGTCCTTTGATCACAAGTTTGGGCAACTGTACTATACTGATAATCTGCAGTACAAGAACTTTAGTGTTAGGGTTAAAACTAACCTTAAATATTTTGTTTGGTTTTAAATGTAGTTTCTGATCTACTTCGTAAATATACTTGAAAAAAGAACCACCTCTGCAAGCTACTTAAATAAGCTCTGATTTTGTAACCACAAATTCCAAAATATAAAAATTGCAGATGTTAGACCAGCATTATACTGAGCTGAAATACACCTCAGCACTAATTGTTCATTATAGACCACTTTGACAAAGGCCCTCAGATATAAGTTGAACACAAGCAAAACCAAATGTTCAGTCTTGCCACTGTGAAAGGAATACAAGGTCTACAAACCCAAGCTTAATATATCCTGGGCTTGAGTTAAAATCTGAAAAGCATCTTGCATACTTTTTCCTGCATACAGCATTAAAAACCGGAGCCTTAAATCCAAATGCTGCAAAGACACAGACACTTAATTTTGAATGATACAAAAGGCACGTTTCAATAAAGTTGTTAATGTCACAAAATCAGGTGACCTTAGAAAAGGCAGGATAGCACCACAGTACAGTTTTAAATAGCCCTTCCTTACTGAAGATTCAAGACAGCTTCCAGTTACCCTACTGAAGGGAAACCAGAATTAAACAGTAACTACCATTCCTTTCCAAAACCTACCTACTTTATAGCTGGAGAAACTGAAAATTACACACTGAAATTAAGTGGCAAACTGAAGGAAAAAAAACCCAAAACCTTAAAGTGGATCAATACTTTTTTCTATAAAAATTTCCTTCTATCCTTGTTACTCTTATACAATTCTAGAACAAAACTGACAAGTCATTTAAAATATACTTTTCACAGTCACAGAGTGGCCATATTTTTTCTTTGGTGCAGATCACTTACAGCTGCAAACTGAAGTCACTGAAGGTGTGCTTTGGACTAACAAAATACTTTATTTATGATAACAGGTATGCTGAACAATTTGGTCCTAGCTGTGAAAAGTCAGCACATATTTTCAGTCTTAACCTTTCTTGGACTCAGTTTTGGAATATCAGGTTAAAAAAAAGCCTGCTTCCCTCATGAGGTACCTGGCAAGAATTACTATTTGTGAAACATCCAAGTACTACAGCAATGAGCACTACAGAGAAAAGGAGATAACAAAAAGCAACTAGATTCCCAAGTACTGGCCCTCTTGTGCGCCGAGAACCTGAGATCACCTGCTAACAGGTAGTATTCTCCTACAAACACAAGACAGTTATATTAAATTAGTACACAAAGCTTCAGTTTTGGTACATCCTAGCTTTCAAATGTTTTAAAACACAGCTTTTTGATGTAAATTGCTTGGGGAAATTAATTAGAATTTTTAAGACACAATCTGAAACAAGATAAATCCCATGGCACAGAATTGCACTAGAAGAGTGAAAGGTCCTCAACTGACTGGATACCAGAATAATGAGAATCAAGATTAGGGTGTCACCTAGTTCACGTGGACAACTGATGAACACACACCCACTTTACTTGGGGTTTCAACGATATTTGCTGCTAGAGTAACAGGGAGAACTTATTACTACCAAGTAACAGCTAGGATGGAAAATGGCTTGCAAATAACGCTTGCACATACAAGTCCTCTACCTCTAGTTTGTCACTATTATCTTGCTATTACTACATATCAGCTCCTAACCATTTTTTATTAATTTAACCATGGCCTTAAACGCACTCCTGCAGAGCCTTATAAAAATCACTGCCAGAACCTGTGACTGTGTTAGCAGTCCCAAAAGAAAAACCGAGGAACCAATGAACATGAACTTCTCTCCTGCACCACAGCAGTGGTTGCAGTTCTCTGGTGGGGACACAGAGACCTGCACTGCAGACACACACCCTGTACAGGGTATTAGGAAAGAACAATTGCTTGAAATATATATACCCACACACACACGTTTTAGACGAAATTACAGAGCGCATTTACACTTCTTGCAGCTACTAGCTTTTTTTCATGTTGGCAGCAGACTTGGAACAGCTAACTGAGACTTCGTTGCATTTCTGGGATGAATTAGGCTACATCAGCATACATTACCATGCCAGTGACTATTGTTTGCCAGGTCTTGTACAGCCTGCAGTCGGACTTCTTTGTCTTCTGACTGACTTCTTTTTAAGAGAAGCCATAAGGCACATTCATGATCTTCTCCATCAAATGTACTGAATTGTTCTTTTACCAGGAAACAAATAAAAGCGAAGTTATTATTAATGAGCATTTTAACAGCCACACTTCTATTGGTTCAGTAAAAAGATCTGTTTCTTTTAATATTTGAATATTAGTTGTTAGCGATAATCTAGAGTGCAATGTTTTAATATTAAATTAGTGCAATAAGCAATGTCAGGATGACATCAGTAAAATGCTAATCCTTAATTTAATAGGATATTTTTGATTCATTTTAGTGGCACCAAGTTGATATTTCATATATACGTTACACACACAACCCCCTGGCTGGTACTCACCAATCAGAATTGCCAGCTTCCAGCAGGAGCTAGAAACAATTAGCAACTCTTGAAGCTCTGACCTTGAACAACTAATTTCATAGCTTGACAGTGGAGGTACATATTGTTATAATAATTTAACAGATAGTTAAATGAGAATGGAGATTATGCCTCAGGAGCACAGTTTCTTATATGAATTGAAATTCTTATTTTAAATTACTCTAAAAAGCAGTGACACACTTAGAAAAAGAGTGTGCTGCTTTCAGTTAATACTGGCAGTTCTGATGAGAGCGTAACATACTTTCCTAAAATGAAATTTTGAGAGTAACTGATCCCCCAAACACCTTTTGTGCCCAAAACTGGTATCAAATATTAACCTGGTATCTTAAGCTTCAAATTTCTTCTGAAACAGGAAAAAAAAAATAATCTCAAATCTCTTCTCAACCATCATTTTCATTTACTTTAAGAAAAGGAATGGTTTTAATACACAGAAAATATACTAATATTCTATCTTAATACAGAAAATTGTAAGTAATATTACCCTTGTTTCAAACACAAAAGAACACAATAAGTTTGTAAGAAAAATTATTTTAGTTTCTAAAAGACTTACATTTTACTATTCAAAAATAATAATCATAGATAAAGCCATGCTTTCAATACAAACCATTGAAAGGTCTCCGGAAAATTTTAGCTTCTGTTTCTAGAATTTTCCTCACTGTTTTATGGATTTCTTTTCTGGCGTGGTATGTGATCCCTACAAGAGTATTTTTAGATTACTTGAGGTCTGAAAGACAGTGTTCTCACGTTATTTTTCATATATATTTGAAAAAAATAATACACACACATATACATATGGACATATATGCAGAGAATTCTCTCATACATAAAGAACTGTATGTATAGAATGATCTTAAAAAAACAGCCACCAGCTTAAAATAAATTTGGTGACTTTGTGAAGAATATTGTTTTTGTAACAGATCTCAGGAAACATAACTTTCCTTATATAAGGGTGACTTCTAGAAACATTCTATTCTCATAAAACTCTATTTTTAGAACCCAAACAATTACGCATTTTACCTTGATATTCACTTGGATTTGGAGAAGTTGTACGTATGTATACATAGGATTTAAGTTTTTCTTGATGTATAGCTTGAGTATCAATTTGCAGTAACTTCTTTAAGGACAGGACTTCATATGTAATGAATACAAAACCTCTAGATAAAAGAAAACTGCATATGAATATTAATTAAAAATATTATGGCAAAAATATGATAACAATCATTTTAGTATAAATAATAGATTTTACTGAATATATAACAGTCTGCAGATTATTTTAATTGAGGAAAGTAGAGAAAAGACTAAAATATTGAAAGTAACAACTATCAGAAAATATGCTTCAAAACTATATCTTACCATGTCTGAAGGTCTCCTAGTACTGTCACATTTTTTGAAAGATACAGGAATTAAATTTTTAACCGTATACATAAATTACATACATGCTTGTCAGTTACCACTTACCCTAGTACAAGCGAACCAGTTACTTTTGCAATTTTTCCTTGAAAAGATGAAAAATTTATGTCAAACAAAGTTGTGCATCACCTCAACATAAACAGTTAGCATGTGATTATGAGACAGTAAGAATGTCAGCCATTAACAGTAAGCTTTTTAAAACTTTTTCTATTGCTCTCTGGTTTTCAGGAAATCATTACCTAAATTTTCAAATGGAGAAAACATTACTTGATTAGAATTTCCTGCTCTCCTAAGCAAGATGATACAACATGTATCCTGACAGTGCTATTTACTTTTGAGTATTGCTACCTATTAATTACATTCATTGCTCAGCTGCAGGAATCAACAGTAAACTTTCTCTGCCTGTACCACTAGCATTCATTTGGAACTCTAGATTATTTTAAGGATTTAACTTTTTCTTACATGGTGTGGATATTTCTTCAATGTATATTAATACATACAGGAATATGCGTGTTCTTTGAAAACTCCTGCAGAGTCTCCCTAAGAAAATACATTTTTTTAAATGATTCCATTGAATCCAATTTATAAAGCAAAAGAGCTGAATAAACACAAGCCACTTGCAACAATTTCCCTTTAAGTCTAATGATTCACCATGCAAAGCAAGGTCAGAAGCAGACATCCACTTTAGGCAAATAAAAGCTTTTGATCACAAAGTATTCAGGGATTTAGACGTTTAGTATCATTTAATTATGCATGGCATCATACCAACACAGATTTTTCCTTTTTATTAACACTTCAGATCAATATATGTAGAAGCATACTTACTGATATCATTCCAGGGTAGGTGTGTTTTTGTGGCTGGCCCAGAGGTTCCTATTTGTCTATAGCAAAATATACAGTAAGCAGCTATTGACATTCTGTGTATTAAAAAAAAAAAAAGTAATGATTGATTTGACAATTAAAGCAGAAAACCTATAGCAGTTATTTTCCTGTCTTTTGACAGCAAAGGTCATGTTTTACAGCAAAGGTCACTACACCATATTTGTGTCATTTCACTCACTATAAAGTGCTCCAATTAAAGAAGTCTATAAACTCCTCAATTTAATAGGCTGCATTTCAATTACAAGAAAAGTTTAAAGCAATTTTTCATACAATTATGTGTTACCATTGATTTTAGTGAGTATCTCAAATTAATTTCTCTGCTTGCAAGTCTCCTTTCCTATGTCTTAGTAACTCTCCCTTAAATACCAGATACAGTCGTATCTCCATCAAGAAATTATTCAATATGACATGGGCTTTAATACAACTCAGTAACCAACTGCTTTTAAAGTTCACAGTCGGTTGTCTTAGCAAGTCTTTTATTTTGACTAACAAGGCTACAAGAAATAACTACTACATATTTTTGCCTTTAAAGGGCAAATCCATCTAATACTTCAAGAACATAAAAACTCTCCAGTGAAAAAAAATAAGTAATGGTTCTAAAATGCTCTGACTCCATGAGCTCATGAAACTCGTTGGGCATGCTCACAGGTAAAAGATAGGGGAACACATCTCATTCTCGAAAAATTCTTACACATGCAGAAGAATGAAAACCTAGCCATAGCCATGAAGAAGAAGAGAACCTTTTCTAAAATTAAGACCTTAGCAATTCAATGTTATGAAGACACATAATACTGACAGACTAATTGCACTGTATTCACTGAATGCTGACATCAAATGGTATTTTTTTTCCAGTCACAAACACATATAACGTATCTTAGAATTACCAAATTTCTGAATGTACAAGCAACCCCACGCGAGCATGAATCTTCTTAACAGTAACAGTCTCCATTAAAGTAGTTATCTGAGTTCTTCAGAAATATGAAACGATTTACTCTTCTGACCTATCTGTGATGCAAGGCATGAACTTTCCTGATTTTACAGGTAGGAAGATGACTTAAGACAAGCACACTGCAACTTCCTTACACATTCTAGATATTACCTTGCCTCTTTGAACAAGTGGGACTGGAGCCATGCTCTTTAGGCCACTGATCAAGGCTGTATCTTAACCTCTGCACAATGAGGTTAAAAGAAGATATAGTTACATTAGTCAAGCACTGAAAACCAAGGTAATTCAGGCCAGGCAAAAGCACCAATTCCTGTTTCTACCACTCACATATATTTACTATTTTATGTATTAGCAAAATTTACTGCCTTTACATTTGATTTATATAAGAAAAACTTACCTAAGTTAGGAAAGAAACAAACTGGCTTTGGCAACCCACAACAACAATCAAGTTCTGCAAGTTACTTCTGCCAAACACTTAATCTTAAGACTTAGTAGAGAGATTGTTAAGTATTTGTAGTACAGGAATTATGCCAAAATCCAGAAAGAGTATCAAACGTTTATAGCAATCACAAAACAAAAAAAAAAAGTTTTTGCATGAAAATCATATTTTATGATCTAGTGTCTGCATTGATACGTGTATGCTGACTGAACACTGAGTTAGTCTGTTTAAACAGATTTTAAACCACACTACTCTGTCATATATTTATCAAATTATTATGTTGAAACCTAGACGTCCTAATGAAATGTCAAATTAAGTCTATATCACCACAATGACAATTAACTCAAACCGATAAAATGTCAGGTATGTAGATCTTGATCAGTAAATCTGATCTTGAAATATGGGAGCCTCTGATATTCTCCTTGAATTGAAGGCAATCTCTACAGATCAAAAAGAGAGCTTATATTGTTTTTTACGTCAGCGTCCAATTTCTCTAAACAAGATGACTTTTTTGTTTTCTTCCATTAAGATGCCTTCCTCTTTTCCTGTGTCCCCAAAAGTCTTGTTTGTGTTTGGGAGATTTTGGAAAAATGTCAGCATTACCCCAGCACTGCCACAATCTCAGTGACAACTTTTTGGCTTCTGTCACTTCAGTATTGTGTTTATCCATTCACTTCAACAGAGTACACAACACTATGAAACACTTTAAAGACATTAACAATCAGTCCTCTGGAGATACCTCTCCCTCCTCTAAACACTCTAATTTATGGCAGTACCTTTATTACCTTTATTCACAGAACCACGGTATTCATATTTATTCTTCTACCCAGCCACTGTCTGTAACTTGCAATAAACATGTAGTTCAGCGACAGCAGGTGCCACAATTCCCTGAATTCAAAACATGCCCTTGCAAACCCAAGAAGCCAAAGCAAGTACCATTTCTTTGTTGCCAGGAACCTCTGTTCAGGTCTGAGTGCTTAGGTATACACAAATATAATGCAAAAGGACACATTTTGCACTGTTTCACAGCTGGATCAGGGAGCTCTGCAGTCTGCAACAAACTCCTGCACCGGCCCACGCTGATGAGGCTGCATCCTGCCAACGTTTCTGTCATTACCCCAGCGTGGGGCAGGAACACTGACTGCTGCCTCGCAACTACAGTACGTTTAAAAATAAATAATAATACAATTTTAGGCAATACAACATCCAAAGGCCAAGGAGCAAAGCGGGGATAACTCCATGCCTCTTTCCAAAGGAGAAGAAAACATTTGTTACCTTTTCCGCGCTCACACAGACCAGGTGAAGCCTAAGGCACCACCAATTTCTGCAGGTTTTTAACAAGCGGGGGCTGCCCCGGCCTCTCCCCACGCCCGGCCGGACCCATGCCGCTCGGCGGGCCGGGGCCGAAGCCGAGGCCGGAGCCGGGGCGCGGCGCAGGGGCGCTCGCCGCTGCAGGCTCCCGGAGCCGGGAGGGACTTAGAGGCCGAGATCATTAAAACGGTAATAAATATCAACCCGGGAAAACACATCGCAAAACCTGTGAGGTAAACAAGCACCCCCGGTGACGGCGGGGCTGAGATTCCCCGTGTCCCGCCCCAGAGCCTGACCCGCCGGCCGGCCAGCCGGCCACCACTACCGACCAACCACCCCCTCCCCTCCCCGCCCCCGGGCAAACGCCGCCGTTACCTTCCGCCTCCCCTCCCCGCACCCGGCACTGGCGCCCCCCACGCTCCCGTGACGCCAGCACGCTGCAGGTAGCCCGTCCAATCCGGAGGCGATGCCGGAAGCGGAGGCGGGAGAGGGGGAGGTTGCGCATGCGTCTGGCACAGCGGGCGCTGGCGGGTGTGGTGACTCCGCCGTCAGGGAAGCGGTTGGCGGTAGCGGCTGAGGTGAAGGGAGGGTGGGACTGGGGCTCCTGGGAGCGGTGGGACCTGCCGGTCGGCAGTCGCCCCGCCTGTTCAACGTCCCTGGCCGTCCCAGGGGCGCGTTGGGGCTTGTCTCCCTCCGCCCAGGCCGCCTTTCGCAAGGCCGTGGCTGGCCTCCGGCGGCAGAAGGGCCGGTAGTCGGCCGCAGCCGCTGGAGGAGCTTGGCGGGGCTGGCGGGAGGCAGAGGTGCCCGGACTGCACTCAGGGGTGAGGGGAGGTGACTTCGGTTTTCCCAGCTCAGTGCCACAGCTGAGCGGGTCCTGCTGCCCCGGCCCGGCCCGGCGCGCCTTTCTCCAAAGCCCCCGGCCTCTCGGCCTAATTGCGCTGCTGGGCCGGGGGAGGTGAGTTATCTCGAAGGATCAACGAGTTCAACCAAGGCGTTGTTACTTTTTCTTTCAGATTTCCTCTGTTTACGTGTGTAACCCAAATCAGGGGTTGTTGTCTCCTCTTCCTGTCAGTGTGAGACAACTGGGAAAATGGTGAATGTTCTGAAAGGTGTTCTGATTGAATGGTTAGTAACAACACTTATTGCCTCTCGTTGTGTCAAAGTCTACTTATTTCTTTAGAGCTGGAAATACTCTAAGTAAGAGTCTAGACAAAAAAAAGAATTGTTGTGAGGAGGGGTGATGCTGAACAAGCAGACATGAGGAAAGTATGGCCTTTGAAGGAGAGAAGCAGTTGTAGGTAATCCTAATTCCAAACTAATTTTTCTTTCCAAGATACTGTTTTCCACTTATGCTTAACCATTAGATGTTCCATCTTGTTCTTTATATTGCTTACAAATAATGTTTTGTTGTTGTTGTTGTTTGCCAACAATGTGTATCTTTACTGATTCTAGAGGGGGGTGAGATAATTTTTCATCTTTTCTTTACGGTCTTTTTTCATCAGTTCCAGTCCAAATTCTGTTCAAGGCTGACATGTGGCTCTGTTTGTAGATCATACTTGAAAGGAGTATGCTTGTAGTTTGTAAAAGTAAGCTTTTGATATATGTGCAGTAAGCATGTTTTCATACCATCTGAAGTCTCTAGACTAAGAATTGGATAACTGGTTACCTCCAAAGTAAAAAGAAGCATCAGTCAAGATTTGTGGGGTCATTGCACAGCATTATATGACATATAAAGTTTCTGTTGTACACTTAGATTGTAAACATATTAACAGATTATAACTACACAAAAGCAGAAGAACCTTCAACCTCTGTGATGTGCCTGCATATAGCTGTGATCTTGCAGAAGCTAACTTCTGAGCTGACTGGATGTCAGCCAGCTGAAGTCTGGATGTCTAATGGCTATGTGTGGGCAGTTCAGAGCCTAAACTCTGCTATAACAAAAAGCCTGTCCTCTCAGATTTGACTCCCTGCTAGTACCTTGAGAAACCTTCTGAAGCACAAGAAATTGCTTGCCTGCAGCTGATGATGTGATGATGCCCAGGGTAGAATTCTTGACTGACAAGACAATAAGTTCTAAAATCTCAAGCAGTTAGCAAAATATTTTATTTTGCACCTTATTTATTTATTTTACACATACCTAAGGATCTGTGTGGTTTTATTCAGCTCTGTGGCCACATCCCACTCTAGTATTAGCATGGAACTTAATCATTCTCTCTGGAAGGGAAGGGAATTTTCTCTCTGATAACAAATCTACAGCATTTGTTATGCCATCAGATGTTTTCAACAGCTCTCTGGGAAACTGACGTTTGAGTTGGTTCTGCTAGCTCTTGGTGGTTGGTTTTGTTTGTTTTCTCCCTATCTTTGCATAAGGGTAGCCTATGATTGGGCACAAAATTCCGTCCTAGGAGAAGATGCAGAATTACTATAAACCTCTTGTTTACACTTCAGATACAAGTTTTTTACAACCCAGTTTTCTGAGGATGTTTAAGATACCAAATGGACAGGGAGTGGAAAAAAAAATACACTTCTGAATGTGTAAATCATGAAAATAAAATAGTGAAATGTTGTCCAGGTCTTTTTTATCCATATTCTTCCACTAAATAGCTAAACTTTTCTGAAGACACCATATCAACGATTATAATCTTCAAGTAGTGTAATGAGACCAGTGTTTCTGCTGTGACATATATCTACTGGCACTAGTTACAATGCTGTACATTGATTGTGTGAAAACCAGTCTCTGGGTGCTGCCTAACACCATAAAGGCTGGTGATACTAGCTAGGACAAAAGCTATGCTATCTAGTACTACTAGTGTGAGTCACTAAAGTACAGCTGAATGAAACCAGCAAAAAATAAACCTCCCTGCACCCATCCAAAGGGGGATGTGGAAGGATGCTGGGAACAACATACTTCTGGTATCTGATTTTTCTAAATCCTTCTGTTTCTCTTTTCTTTCTCTTCTTACATACCAGAGCACATAAATAATGGCTCTTCTAAAGAAGATACAGCTTCCAGACTTTCCTATTCTCCTTTCCTCAAAATTACTTTGTACTTCGAAAATTCATCTTACTCTAGCCAAGCTTCTGCAGGTTTGAGGCTAATATTAAAGGTTGTTTTTTGAGTTGCTGGTTAAGGGGCAGGAGAAGGGTTTGGTCTCATAGTGCATGTCTTTGCACCATATATATGTTTAGGTAAGGGAAAATTAGTCCTCGTACTGCATTTAAAAGAGAGAAGATTAACCAAGGGGTTCTTTTAAGATTTACTATGTTATTAAGAATTCTTTTCAAGACTTACTATGCTGCCAAAACAACTGTGTTCATAATTTTGAAAGTGTCCTGAGCTACCTGATTCCATTTTCCTGTATTTCATGCATATATTCTTCACCAGTTATTGCAGTCAAATACTAAGTTTTACCAAAGAGCATGTTTTTCCTGTTTTACAAAAACTAGTATCAGAATAATACTGTCTGAATTCTTCAAAATTTCAGCTTATATTTTTAAGCCACTTTATCTAGCTGCTTAGTATAATGCAGCTGTTTCAGTTACCTGCAATTTCCATACTTACAAAATGTTTTAATCTAAACACTTAATTTAACTTAGAAGGTGACATCATGAAAAAGAAGAGACTGTTAAATTACGGTGTGATAGATGAACAATTCATACATGCCTACTTTTTCTCTGTGCTATACTACTTTGAGTGAAATCTATGTTCTGGGTTTTGGTTACTCTCAAACAAAAATGTGCTTTAAGAAAACCTGTTTCTACAGTGCTGTTGCTGAAGATAGAAATGTAAGTTCAAACTTGCCTTGTTTTTTGTTTAAGCTACTTTAACAGCAGCATAGGGGCACTTCTCTGCTAATCAAGCAGCTAGTTCTTCTCGTTAGACTTCATTATTAGTTTATTTTTATCTCTAAAGTAACCCAAGCAATTACTATTGTGAAAGAAACAACTTTTTCAAAAGCTTCAGTTCTGGTTTAACTCCAGCAGGAACTAAGCACCACGCAGGTGCTTGCACAGATGGTCCTGAAGTTACAGCTCCAATTTCTCAAAACCAGCACAGCTACATAAACTTTGTTTAAATTGTGAGCAACTCTTGAAATTAATAGTAACTTCCCAAAGAACTTTAGGAGTGTCTTCAAACAGTGGGTTTTTTTGTTTAACTGTGTCTTATTAAAATGAGGTGGGATCTGATGTGTGTTTGTCTTTACAGTGACCCAGCAATGAAGCAGTTTCTGCTCTACTTGGATGAGTCAAATGCATTGGGAAAGAAGTTCATCATACAAGACCTGGATGAAACTCATGTTTTTGTATTAGCTGAGTTGGTTAACTTCCTCCAGGAGAGAGTAGGCGAGTTAATGGACCAGAACTCTTTTCCTATTACTCAGAAGTAAAAAGACTACAAAAATGAGCTTACTGCGAGTTTTGGAATAGTGTATTTCAATTGCTTTGGTTGTTACTGTTTTAGTAGATACACTGTGGTTAGTAAGTTCTACATGGAAGTGGCTACTCTAGAAAATTTTCATAGGCAAAATACTTTTGAATTGGATTTTATTTCTCATTTTGAAAGATTATGGTATCTTTATTAAAATCCTTAAAATGATGCACTTGAGGACTTGCCTAGAGAATTTTTGATGCATGCTCTCTGTTTTTCCTTTAGAATTTTTACCTTGCAAGGTGATATGACTCAAAAATTAGAGTAGTGTTTCTGTAATTCCTCTGACATGTTACATTCCTGTGGAATTGATTAAATCTGGTTATAGTGTGACTGGCAGTATGTAAAGAGTGTCTGTTTAAAATATGATCTGCGCTTGATGGAACATCTCCATAAGTTGATGGGATGGTCAGATACTGTTTTAATAGGTTTCATACACCAAAATGAAAGTTGGTGTGAGGGGTTTGGGGGGGGGTCCGGACGCCTGGGGCCCTGATGGGGTAGGGGGCTGCCCCCCCCCCAATATTTGGGGGGGGGGGCGGATGTCTGCAGCGATCGCCCCGTGGCCGCAAAACCTGCGGGAGGGGGTTCGCAGGCGGAGGGAACGGGACGGCAGAGGCTTTGTAAAGATCTTACTCTATGACAACGCGGTCAGCAGGTAGCGTCGCCTCGCCGTTTTGCTTCAGCTGGCTCTCACGACTGTTTTAGATCTAAGCCATCGCTTTGACCGAATATCTCGGTAGCCACTGTCACTTAT
>JANZLQ010000086.1:28673045-28686676 GCA_026212715.1 Elanus axillaris | reverse complement strand
GGGTGTTCTTGGGTTTTGTGGCTTGATTCCCCCCCCCCCCCAAGCATTTTGCAAATGCTCCATACTACTTGTGTACTTTACCAAGGCTATGATTTGTTTTGTGTTGTTATGGGTTTGGGGAAGGGGAGTGGGGACAACAAAATCCGTTAGATCATTACATTTTAATTGTAAATTGATTACTTGCATATCAACAATAGCAAATTGAAGGAGTAACATAAATGGGAGACCAGTCATTTAGATACAATTGAGTGTATTTTTCCACCGAAGCTAATACCTAGTTACAATAACCCATGTGATCAGGAAGGGGAAATAAAGACTTAGTTGTTCTACTTGTGAAGAAAACTAGGTTTGGTTTTCGGGGGGGGTGTTTGGTTTTTGTTGGTTGTTTTGGAGGTTTTTTTGGCTTTTTTTTCTTTCTTCAGCTTAGCCTTTCCTTGCCTAATGCACTTTGCTGCAAAGAAAATACCTCATAGTTTCATAGTTTGGGGTTTGGGTTTTTTTATTGTTTTGTTTTGGTTTTTTTTTAATACTGTATTTGTAACTCACTATCTTAGACACTGGCTTATTTACTAAGTCAGTTAGTGCATGATGATAAAACTTGTGAAGATTTCTGTCTACAAATATGGCAGATACAGATTACAGAAACAGGAAGAATAACATGTGTTACCTTTTCTCTTATCCTACTTCCTACTCAAAACAGTCAAATTTATTGCATCTATAAGTAGTCATTTATAAATGAAAGACTTCTAGTATATTATGTCAAAAAGAAGCTTGGTTTTCAGAGCTGCTCATGTACATCAGATAGGTGCCATCTTTTGGGGAAAAAACAACTGTAAATAGAAAGGCTTATATAAGGAACAGTTTTCTTTACTGGCTCTCCCACCATTGCTTTTTTTTTCTTGTCCAGTAGATACTGATATCAGATTTGTTGGGGATTTTGGGTTTTTTGGCTTTATGTTTGTTTGGTTTTGATTTTTTCTCACCTCGCCCCCCAAAAGAGAAGTTTCAGAAGCAAGTTTCATTAGATGTTTTTAATCACAGAGCTGTCTAAAGAAAGTTCTGCAGAATTGCATATATTCAGGCTCATGTGGATAAACAAATAGTCCTGTGGAATTCAGCTTCATGTAGTTTCTAGCACTCCCTCTTCTCTCTGACTGAACAGAAGAATGGGGTTTGATCCAAGTTGTTTCATCTCTTTCTTTTACATATGGATGCTTCACCAGTCATGCAGATCAAGAACCAGCTACACATCTTCACTTGAAATAAAAAGTTGAAATCTTGTATGAATGATTTATGGTTCCTTAACTCTTTCTTGAGATTGGTCAAACGTTGACCTCATAACTTACTTTGTGGAACATAATTGGATGCACATTTAATGAAGAGATAATCAGTAGTCTTAACGTGGCATGCTAGCTTAATGCAATTTATTTAAAAGTGTCTTAGATCCTTTGGAAACTTGTTTCATTTTCCATCCAGATTTTGATGAAACATAGATGAACCCTCACTCTCTTTGAATGATGGTATTCAGAAAGTCGTGTTAGAATTACTCCTGTTAAACTTAACTGTATTTAGCATGTCTAGTGCTATATTTCTATTGTGATTTTCCTTTTAAGTCTATGATAAACTTCTTGCAGTTCTTGTCTTTTTCTCCTGGTTAATTGTACAGCTTTATTGTTGCATTACCTGTGTTTTAGCTTACATTTCCAGTGATAGACGGCTTATGTAATACAGAGGGATAAAAGTTCCAAACAGTATAAACTAAACAGTTAGGCGTGCTTTCAATCTTTTTTGAGCAAACATGTTTATGGATTTTAACTTCTAAACCTGTCAAGACTTAGATCCTTCCTGCAACCTAAACAGGCCTAACTGATTCTGTGCTGGAAGAATAAACAAAAGATATAAAGAAGCAAATTGGTATCTCCATATGAGGTCTTAGGAGCTGAATTCTCTGTAACTTCTGGGGGAAAAAGGGTCTTGAATCATGTAGTGTGGTGAAGGAAATCCAATGAGGAAACTTGTAGAACTTCAGTATGTATATGTATTTTAAAAACCCCAAAACACACAAGGGTTTCTGGGGTTGAATAAATTGGACCCTAGGAAGTTTTTTCTTTTTAAAATGCATATAATCCTAAAACTTATATGCTTTTAAGAATGTATATATATATTGCCCAGATGGGAGAAAAGTAGATACTAGCTTTAAAAATATCAAGACATTTTGAGATAGTTGACATTTACACTTACAGATTTTAAATGTTTCATTGGCTTTCATTTAGGTGTAAAATATTATTGGCGAGTGGAGCTTGGAATGAAACACTGTGTTAAGAATATGTTATTATTTTTAAAGGCTGGAAGCATTTGAGAATAAAAGGTAAAGGAGATCCATTTAAATATATACATGTTTTCACCATATCAACTCTATTAGAAAACATCAGCTCTGAATGTATTTGGAACATTGAATGTTAATTTAGCATTCCTATCCGTAGCTAGTAAGTTCACTTTTTTTTGCTGGTGGCTAGCATAGGGACTATACTCTGCTTGGGTCCTACTTGAGCAGCAAAAATAGCACTTGAATGGCAGACTTCTTATTGCTTCTTGTTACAGCAGCAGATTTTATCTTGATGGGCTTTCACTGCTAAGGGTTGAGCTGGTGCTTCACTTTGCTTTCAGTCTGAGTTGAAAGTATCTTGTCTACTTGAGGAAGAGCATGGTAGAATAAGTACCTAAAAGACACTTATTTGAACTTTGTTTCTTATTTGCTACTCATTTATACTTAGCTCTAAAAAAGCTTGCAAGTTTACTTGTTTGTGTTTTGTGATGGAAGCAATTGCTCTTGGGTAGTTACTGTAACTTTGAACAGGCTTATAAATACCACTTTCATTAACACAAATGCAGAAGCTAAAGAGTAATATTTGATAGAAAGTTGAGAGATCTCTCTAAAGCAAGGTAAGAGAATTTGAACAATGCAAACAAAATATATTAAATGGGAAGGGGGGTGGAAACTGAAAATGTAGCTTCCCATTAAAATAACGCAATAGCACTTCGTTTTTTATTGAAAATTACACTATTTGGTGTTTTGGGTTTTTTGTTCAAGCCTCAGATTATTTTTTTAAGGATTTTTATTAATGGTCTTAAAAGAAAGCTGTGTAGTATGACCATAGTGTACCATAAAAGAAAATAAACCTAAATGCTGTCACATATTTAGATACTTTTAGAAATTGTGGGATAAGCTAATTCTGGAGGATTTTTTTTTTAATATGGGGGTTGGCAGCATGATGAAGATGACCCTGAGTTAGTATAGATAGGGATTATAATTAATTTTTTAGCTTGTAACCAGTGCATAAGTCCCCTTTCCTTCTCTCCAGTACAACAGATAGCCCAGGGAGAATAATTGTCCAGTGCAGTAAAGGAGAAAATAACCAACAATCAGTAGAGAGAATGGATGTGGCCTCAAGAAAGAAAACTGTTGAAAGAAAATAGAGAATGCTTCAGGGAATTGCACCATTTTATCTGAGAGAAGCCAGATTGAGTGGATTTGACTTTGTAGCTAAACTGACAGTGTTGTTTCATAAAAAGGTAGGGATCTGAATCCATTTGGAATCAAGAATGATAGAGTAGTTTTGTTTATTTGTTTAGAAATTTAATGTGCTTATAATGATAGTTTGGTTTTTGTTCTGTGTAGCACAGTGCTGAGAGCTAGGTGGCTGGTGTGATGTGCTATACAGAAAATTCTCAAAGTGCTGTTTTACAGTCTTTCCAGGATTGTAGGGTGTATTCAAAACTGTATCTTCTGATTCTTTTTTTAATGTGGCATAGCAACAGATTTTACTGTTTTTTCTCACTCAAGTTAACTCTGCAGGGCCACCTGAAGTATGTGAGAACAAACTAGAGAATGTGTATTTTATGCATTAACGGGATTGTTTACTGTGAATTGAAGATAATGGTATTTCATGGTGTCATTAAAATTACTTATTTTAACCTTTCTTAGTTGGCATCATCACCATGAAGTGTCCAATTTCAGTCAGCCCCTAGGCTGAGCTTGCAAAAGTAAGGCTCTAAAAACCGTGTCTAGATATATATATATATATGTGTGTGTGTATATTAAAAAAATCAACAAGTCTTTAATCATACAAACCTATACAGGCTGAGGTGTATTTTGTTCTTCCAACCAGGCAATAGGCCATTGAAGAAAACAGCAAGCTTTTGTAATAAATCTTTTTGCAGTTCCCAATTCCACAGCAGATTCTGATCCTTTTCCTGTACTGAATCGCTGATTAATCCCACAAATTATTCCATTAAAGCTGGTGGTGGTTACTGTGAAATGAGGCATTACTCAGTATGTCAGAATTGGGTGTCCATGTTTGTTTTGTAATTCTGACTTCAGCAACACTTACATGTACTATACAAAATCAAGGATTCAATAAATTGGTGAAGTTCATAATGATGCAAAAAATGTTTTTCCTAAACTAAGTCATTATGTTTGGTCTTATGACTTAACAACTAATAAATTTTAAAAAATAGGGTCTTTGGCAGAAATATAATGTGGCACTTTTAAATTTTATTTTATTTTTTTAAATACTGAATAGAAATAATGTTTTGCATATCTTTGTTTCATAGAAAAAGATTTTTCAGGACCGAAGTATTCACAATTTGAAGGCAGACCAGTAAGGGGAGCTCTTACCAGTATTTTAAACTGTTTTTTAAAAAATTGCTGCAGCGTGAGCAATGGTGTGTTAGAGACTTACCATGCTTTGGAACATTAATACCTTTCTGGATATGCCCTCAGCTGGAGATGAACATTCGACTTCAAAAGATCCTTCTAGAAAGATATTTGCATGAGGAAATTTTAGAATGTAGTATCTTTAGCACAAAAATTTTTTAGATGTTTAGTTATCCAATGTTTTCTTTCTGTGCTTAGGTGCACAGTCCTGTTACATTAAACTCACGTATCTGAAATGTGGTCTTCCCTTCAGATGTTACTGGTGGGTCTGTGTATCTCCACAGCACTAGTCTTTTTTAGGAGTTCCTCTGTATTAAGTTACATCATTTTTAGTGAGTGTAAATTGCAGAAAGATGTTGATGATATAGTCAGAAGTAACTTTTATTAAGTTTTTTTCTCTTTATTTCCTCATCATACAAAATACATGTGATTGTAGGGTACCTGTTCCTCAGAGCACATGCACCATACCATATGGAAGTCACACACAACTGTTCAGTCTTATGGTATTTCAGTCTGTGCTAGGGATTTCTGTGTCTGTATCCCTACAGTGTTGCTAATAGTGCATAGAAATGAGACATACGGAAAATTTTCCCCTCATTACCCCCAAAAGTGAATAGTTTTATTGGTCTACACCTACAGAAAGGTAAAATTCAGTATGTTCCCTAAACAAACAAGCAGAAAACCCCCACCTACCAGTTAAGTTTTAATATCAGGGGAAAAAAACCTCTTAATACCTTGGATATTAGTGGGTGTGTTTTTCATATACACAGAAAAAAGTAATTTTCTATCCTCTGATTCTGTAGCAGTAATAAGCAGATTAACTGCAGAGTAGAAACAGACTACGAAATTGCTGTCCAGTGAACAAATTCAAAAAGTGAAAATTTTAGAGTATTATTGTTAGCTTTTAGCTTTTTGTGCTTGAGCAATTCTAGGTATTAGTAACAGCAACAAGTATAAGGTTCCTGGAATAAATCTCATTTTCAAATTAATATTCTTCTTTTACCAAAAGAAAAGCAGACTCATAATACCCATTTGGAATGTGCTCCAACACACCAAAGGAAACCCACTGAACACCAAAACTGACAGGTAATTGATTAGCCATAAAACTAGCCCCTCAGGAAAGAAACAGCAAGCAAAATTTCTGGATGACTATAGACTTGAAGGAGTTGGTTGTCACAACTATACAGTTGTTCACTTTTCTGTTACAGAAAAGATGGACCCAGCTGTAAATTACAGGACATGCAGAATGATGGGTCCACTTGCAGCTGTGAAGATACCGCTTACAGATAAAGTATTGCGCATTTCTGCAGTGTTGGCATAGCTCATACACTGTCAGTAGCGAGAGGTCAACATACTAAGCAAACCGCTAAAATCTGTCGGTGTTTTATGTGTTGTTTTCCTGATGTTTGGAAGCTAGAGGGGTGAGATAGATGGATGAAAAAGAAGGTAGGAAAGAGGGGGGAGAGTATTTTAGGCTTGTAACTAGCATTTCCTGTTAATTCCTGTTAATTCAAGGAGCATAGGAAAAAATTGAGAGAGACTGCACTCAGATCAATCTTAATTTTGTGTCCAAAAATGTACTTGCAATTAACTAGAACTTAATTGGTTTACAGAAGATCCTGTATTTATCATCAGAGCCAACGTATCATGAGGACTGGGAGAGCAAGTTTTCTTAATGTTACGCCTATTATTCTACCTTGCTTCTGTCCTGGATGGGACCACTTTTCCATGTGGAATGATAGTAGTTTTGCTTCTTTTTAATGTCTTGATTCTTCTACACTGGCAGCTTTATTGGGTGTAAAATGTATTTTGCATGTGTGTGGTATGTATATCATTAGATTTATAGGTATTCCAAAAGCTAGAGATTGAGCAGCAATGTGTAACCCTGGGATAATGATAGCCTTCTGTATCATCAACCAGCTTGAAATTAAGATGTGAAAGAAAAATCTCTCTTCAGCTGTAACATGAAGCATGTTCCCTGCATTTGATTTTGCTTTTGGTCTAAACTGAAACTAATTATATCTTGTAATTTTGGGGAAGTTATAAAGTCAGTATAAAATTGAAGAAAAGAGAGGCCTGTTTTCCTAAGGAATGTTTGAAATGCATATTGTCAAGCACAGCCATGGCGACATCAGTGTGACAGAGGACTGTGACAGCTTTTTGCTGCTGGCCAGGTTGCCCCTTGGGCAATGGCAGCCACAAACAGCGTTTAAGAGGAGCAGGAGAGTAGGGACGAGGAGTGGGCAAAGCAAAGAATCTGAACAAATCCGTAAGGAGGACCAGGGAACCTAAAGTCTTGGAACTAGTAAATGCTTCCCCTTTTGGCTTTGAATAGCTTTTTTAAAAAACCATTTCTGCCTGTTTAGCCTGCTGTGTGACAGCAGGAGCCAGAAGGAGCTGTAGGGAGTGGGAAGGAGGGATTCTGAGGGTGTATGTGTTTCAGAAGGTGGTTCCTAAAGCTGTTTGCTACAAGTTTGAAAAAGTAGACCAAACTGAAACTGCCTATTCAATATGCAGAGTTATTCTAGCTTATTTGTTTTTAAATATACTATAAACCAAAAGGAACTGTGAAGATGCTGGAAAGAACTTTTATTTTTCAAATTGCTAACTGTAAGAGGCAACCTGCTGTACCTCTCAATTTAAAATGGTGAAGAAGGCTTTCATGTAGTGCATTTTTTCTTTATCATCATAGTTACATGAAGATCATAACCAAACCAGCCTTTTCTCTTTGTTTCTGTGACTTGATATAAATGGCCTAAGTTTAAGACTAGTGGTCAGACATTGGCAACACTCCATCCTTGCTCAAGCTTGAGATTAATCATTTATGCCAATTTTTTTAGTTTCTACTAGTCAGGAGGCTTGCCTTGGGACAGCTGGAGCAGAAGCGTAAGTTGGATGTGCTGGAAACTCATCACTCTTGGGTTGAGGGAATGTCAAAGTCTGGATTTTTCAGTCTCAAAAACTGCTGCACTCAAGCATGACAGGTACTTTTGTCCTTTGTCCTAGGACCCAGTGTGTAATGATGGTGGTCATGCACATTTGTAACATCTGTGACGACATGAAGTAATGCAATAATGAAGTATCATGTACAGCCGAAAGGGTGATGTACAGATTTAATTTTCTTTTCTTTTAAAAGTACAAAAACATATGTGAGAAAAACTTGTGTGTGCACCAGAAAGTATTGAATGCAGTTCATTCTAAGTATGGTCTCTGGCACCATGTGATTGATCCTTTTTAATGAAGCAGCCATTTAAATATATGTAAATTGTGTAACAAGTGTTGAGAACATAGGCAAAAAGCCAAGTTGTTAGTTCAAATTTCTTCCAGATGTTGGTAAGAAAATCATTAAAAAGTAATAAATATACAAAGCAAATATTAGCAAAGCAATTAAGGGTTTGTTCACACAAATGTGAACTTATTACCAAGTACAGTGTACTTACTATTCAGAGTTGTTCTGCTAGCTTTCCAGACCTGATCGTATGTGATACTAAGCACTACATTTAACAGTAACGTTTTTCACTTCTGCCTTATTACTAGAGCTGTGAAAATTAGTTCTCTGTGAGAAGGGAAGATGTTAACAACATTATTTTGGTGAACTATCTCACCACTTAAAGAATAGTTCACCTTTCAGTTAAGTAGTATGATCTAGTGGAGAACTGAAAAGTCTGACATTGTTCTATGTTCTCAAGCAGGTACCTTTCTTTGCCCTAAAATAGATTTTCCCACCTGTAAAATGGGGATAAGAGTACTTATTTTTCTGCTATGCCTACTGAGCAGGACTGCGGCCTTGCTTTGTATTCTATCTATACAAAATGCACAATGGAAGTCTGTCATGCTCTCTGTTCCTATTAAAATATAAGTATTCTCTAGTGAAAGTAAATGTTGGGGTACTTCATAACATACGTAGGAAAATATGCATTAAGTTGCAGGAGATCTTACTATGCTAATATGTTAGCTTACATGCATGCATATTAAGTATTGCTGTTAATCAAAGATTCGTACATCTTCATAGCATCAGATCCTGGCCTAACCACAGTTTTGTAGATATATATAAACACACACACACAACCTCCTGCCCCCACTGTGTGTATGTCTATGTGTGTGTGTGCATATATATGTATATGCAGTATGTGTATATAATTACTGCAGTTATAGTATGCTTACCTTTACCTTGTGGGAGAAAGATACTCTTCCTGACCCAACAATACTTCTTACACTTTAGGGAGGAAAAGGATGCTTTTGCAGTCCTTGTACTGAGTAGCATCACTATAAGCCTCAAGTAGGTGGGGGAGGGGTTTCAAGGGGGAACAAACATAGGAAATTGGAGTGCTAATAAGGATAACCAGACCTTTCACATGTGGAATTTATTTTGTGTCCTTCTAAAACTGGGACTAAAATGATCAGTGAAATCCCTAATCAGGCATTCATGAAAGTAATGTTTTTTTTCCTTTGTACATAGAGCTGCTTTTTATCATTGTATTATATTTTGCTAAAACCATAAAAAATGCAATCAGTATATTCTTCATATTCTTGCAGTGTATTTTCCTACTTTTAAATCTAGATTGAAATTATTTTTTCAGTAGGAGGACTTAAATATTTGATCATGTTCCTTTATAGGACTACCATAGCAAATGCAGGTATTATGCTGTAATTCTGTTATTTTTTTAAGAATTAACATTTGATTTTGCAACAATCTCTGTTGTATTTTCTACTATGGAGGGTCATAGTACAGAGGATATTTGGGATTCTGGTGAGCCTAAATGCTGTTAGAATTCTAGTGCTTAAAACCTTGGATGTTTTGACGGCTTTTCTCTTATTCTTTCATATTTTTCAAGAACTTTCTCTTTATTTTTGTATTTGAATGTTGTCTCTATTGAATTTTGCAAAAAAAAAAAGGATTGCTTAAGTTTTGCTGTGCTGTCCTCTTACTTGAACTGCTCCTGAGACCACACTTTGAAATGATAAGCGGTTTTGAAGTATCTATATATATATATATGGCATGGGTCTCTGTAGATTTAAGCCAAAAAGATACAAATTTGTATCTCAGCCATTAAAACACTTGTCTGAAAAGCCTAGGGACCTTGGAAGTATTTCTACCAGCTGCTATTTATTTTAATATTCTAATGTGGGCTTTGCTGAGAAAGTTATATTAATTGCTTTTTTATATTGTAGTTATATTCAAAGGTCTCACTTTGAACTAGGGTTTCATAATACTAAATTTCTTATGAAATGCATAAGAAGGGGGCCTGACTTCATGTAGTAAAAGAAATAGGCAAAAATTGACTGTGTTTGGTTAATAGAGTAACATCGAGAGAATCATGTCTGTTTCTCCTGGGCCTTTGCTGTACCCATTTCAAGTTTAATTTATCATTCATCAGTGTAAGTGATCACAACTGTATGCAGAATGTAGGTGAAGTCTTCTCAGTACCTGTGCAATAGCATTTATATTCCAGATCTCTCTTGGAAGTCCTGGGAGTATTAGCCTCTTCCATGATCTCAACAGGTTGATGCCTTGTGGATATTATGTTGCTGACCAGCAGATACAGATTTTTCTCCTCTTCTCTTTTCACTTGATGCCTTCAGCTTAAAATGAACATTTTTAAGTCCTTCAGTTCATGATTTTGAACTCTATACTATCATATTTCACACACACACCCCTTTTTTTTTATTAGTCTGCTTCTGTGGGTCATCCATTTTCTGAATTATATATATATATATTCTGATTTTAGGCTGTATTGTTGATTCTCAGGTTTGTGTCATCAGCTAATTTTATTAGCACACTCATGTTTTTGTTCTAAGGTCAACTAACAAAAATCTTAAAAAGGTCAGTATCATGACTGATTGTTCAGGGACTCCATTTATATTATCTCCTCAGTCTGGAGCACTATCCACTGCCATCCTTTTAGTTCCCATCCCTTACCATCTGTACTAATCCTCATCTCTTCAGGTTAATTAGTATCTTGTGTGGCACCACTTGAAATACTATGTAAAGTTTTTAAAAAAGTATACATGAATATTTCCCTTGTTTATCACATCAGTTATCTGACAAAAAATGCAAAAGTTGCATTTCTGTTCAACTTCATGTATATTATCCCATTTACCAAAGTGGTTTTGTTCGTATCTACAAAATGTTTTTTAAATCTTTATGTGCATTCACACCAGATGGATAACTCTGAGCTTGCCCTTATTGTTCCCTTTCTTGAATACAGGTACAATGTCTTCTCTTATATATGCTAGGGTTAGCAGACTTAATTTTAAAAAATTGTTGCTGCTTTTAATGTGTCAGTTATTTCAGTATTCTAGGAAGATATCTTATTTTTCCTGCTCAGGTTACCTTTCCCCCCTTCTTCACAGAGCTTAAAAATGTATGTGGAAAGTTGGAACTGCTTCCACAACAAAAGTGAGGCAGGAAGAAGCTGAAGTGAACAGCCAGTTGACTGGAGGGTTTGGTTAATCATCAGTCAGCCCTGGCTATTCTCCTCAGCTACTGAAGAAACCCTTGCTCTTTTGGGGAATCTGCCCAGGCAAAAGTTAGGTACATCAAAAGGAAAATACCTTTTGGAATCAGTTGAGTGTGTAAAGCTAACAAAAATGAGTTACGTTTGTGTGTGAATAAGTATGAGTGAATAGGTTTGCATTTGAAGAAAGTGAGCAAGTTTGCATGTGAAACTCTCCAATGCATTAAAAATGGGACAGTCATTCATGCTGGAAGTCCAGATAGAAGTGAAGGAGGAAGAATAATGGAGGCATCTACAAGAACAGTTTTCCCATTGTGACACAAGATGCTTAGGTACCTATTCTAGTTTAGGCCCTGTGAGGTAGTGTTCTGCAAGGTGAACTGTTCATGTCCTTTTTTTACAGCACATCAAGACAATTTGCAATTTTTTCTGTTTCTTTTAATTTAGGGTATTTTGGTATTTGTCAGCTTCCCTTTTTTTGCTGAAGGACTGAGAAACTGGAATGAAATAATGACATACCTTAATTTGAGTTTTAGTTTTCTTATTTCTATAGCAGATGTAGTTGAGTTGGGAGCCCTTTAAAATCTTTACTTGGTTATTTTTATTAATTATATTTAATTTTTAACAGCTTGTAATGGAAATAAACTGAACTAAAAGGCTAAATTTCAGTGTTTTTATACTGATAAATAATACCACTGATGGACTCTGGGTTCAAAAGAAATCTGTATTTGTTCAAACATAGCTGAACTCCCTATGGCTAGAAGGAGAAGGGACATTTGAAGAAATCCAGCCAGTACTGCCAGCCAGAGACATTTCAGGTTGGGCAGCTGAAATTGGAGAATTTTGTCTTCTTGAAACCTGTAAATATCAGTGGACTTTCTATGATGTTTGGCCTATGTTTCTAAGAAAACCATATAAAAATCTTATCCTGATCTCAGACATCATTCCAGACCCATTCTGCTAAACATTGGGAAGTCCAGCTTGGGAGTTGTAGAGCCGCAATTGTGATGCAGTCTTCTGAAAAGTCACTCACCAGCAACAAAAAAAAGGGAGTCATGATCTGGTGGAGGCAGCTCATGTACGTGATCAAAGCAATGAGAGGTATGAGCAGGATTCCCCTTTACGTCTCTATTGTAGACTGAAACAGAATCAAACAATTTTATCTGTTGGTAGTTTAAATAGAATTTAAATTATGTATTTTTTAGAAAGTCAGGGCAAACTTTCAATGCAAAACTCAGTCCTGCAAATACTTAGGCATATTAGTTTGTTGAACTCAGAGATACTGATAAGTTTTTATAACAATGAAGCTTGAGTGTGGATTTAACTGGATGCCAATGTTGAACTCATTTTGCTTACCTGCTAATGACTACATCTGAACGAGGCAAGATTTTTTTTTAATTTTTTTTTAGAAATAGGCCACTTTTTCCCTTGGTTAACTCAAGAACTGATTTTTTGTTTTTCCTTTTTCCTACCTTAGTTGTCTGGACATACTAGATCTGCATCTTTAAATTAAACTGTCTTTAGGATGAGATTAATTATGAAGAGCTACATCCTCCAAAATACTTAAAAACCAACAAACAAAATCTCTGAGTTAAGCTAAGGGATTCAAAAGGTTCTTAATAATGGTTACATTTGATCTTTCAGGTGTGCTTTCTCTTTCTCATGGAGCATATGGAACACTTCTAGGAAGTGATTTTATTGTTAAAAAAACAACTACCCTTGACTTTACGTATGAAGAGTATATAGAGAACTATCAGATCAGCAGTTCTGGGAATATAATGCCTGCAGAAATCACAGTTTTGTTCTTTGTAGTGCTAATGTTGCTTGCATTTGGAAGGCAACCAAGTCCCGTGCTTTGTTTTCTGACCCAATGTACCCAAGTTGTATGAATGAGCACGAACAGAGTGAGCTTGTGAATGGGAAAGAAATCATGAAAAGTGAAATGACATGAAAAAAAAATGCATCTGCAGTGAAGACATTTAATGTGAGAGAGTGTGACTATTCTACCTGAAGAGAAAAAAATGAGATGTTCTGGCTGGGCAGACTAAGGAAGATGGGTTGAAGAAATTGTTTCCTTGTGTTTTCTTTTTGAAATAAAAAAATTGACATTCAAAAAAGTTCACATACTTTCTGTGGTGGGTTGACCATGGCTGGATGCCAGGTGCCCACCAAAGCTGTTCTATCACTCCTCCCTACTTCACTGGACAGGGGAGAGAAAATAGAATAAAGGGCTTGTGGATCGAGATAAGGACAGGAGAGAGATCATTCACTAATCACCATCATGGGCAAAACAGACTCAGCTTGGGGAAAATCAACTCAATTTATTACAAATCAAAACAGAGTAGGGTAGTGAGAAATAAAACCAGATCTCACAGCACCTTCCCTCCACCTCCCTTCTTCCCAGGCACAAATTAACCTCTGGCTTCTCCACCTACCCCCCCCCCCCCCCCCAAGCG
>JANZLQ010000086.1:28657034-28669465 GCA_026212715.1 Elanus axillaris | reverse complement strand
GGCCGCCGCTCGCTCCGCCGCTGCGCCCCGCCGAGGTGAGTGCGGGGCGGTGTTGGAGGGGGGCGATGTGTGGGGCAGGGCCGCAGGGCGGGGGCGCGGGCGGGGGTGGGATGGGCCGGTCGCTGCGCGGCTGCGCGGCCCCGCGGCTGTTTTTCTTTTGTTTCGGTGGGTGCCGGCGGCCGGCAGAGCTGTCCGGTTTTTTTGGGGTGTTGGGGGGGTGCTGGGGGGCCGCCGGGACGCGCGCATCCGTTGCGTGGCGCGCTCCGCGTCCTTTCTGTGGCAGCTCACTGGGCGGCGGGCGTCCTTCCCGCCTCCCTGTCCGCCTCAGGAGCGGGGCGGGCGGGGGGCTGCCTGGAAATGCCGGTCCTTCCCTTATACCTGCGGCTCCGAAAGCCGGGCGGTGGTGTGGGGGTGGTGGTCCCCGCCTTCCCCCGGAGGCCGCTGGCCGGGGTCCGGCAGTGGCCGGCGCTCGCGGAGCCCCCGGCGGCAGCGGAGCGGCGAGCGGTGGCGCTGGCTCCTGCATCACCTGTGACTCTCCGCCCGCTGCCTGTAGCGCGGCGATTTTTTGACTTTTTAAAATTTTTTTTCGTTTTTTTATCCTTTTTCTACATTGCCCCCGCGTCCCCGCCTTTCTCGGGGCGGGGGGGTGGGGGCAGACGGTTCGGAAATTTGCCCTGCGATGTGGTAGAATTCCCCTAGCGAGTGCAACTCCTTCGCATTCTTTTGTGTTGTGTTTTCACGTCGTGCTTTTCAATAAATGTCTGCATACGAACATGTTCCGAGCGCCTTGGCTTCTTAGAGGTTTCGAAAAAGTGCAGGAATCCTTTACCGATCCACTGCTTATATTTGACTTAAACATTAAAACATACAATTCAAACAGCTGTATGGGGTCAGATCTAAGGTCTGTCTAGTTTAGATTCCAGTTTTTGCAAGCGGCACATAGCAGATGCTTAGGAAACACGGTAACAACAGGGTGAGCCTGCTGTGAAGCTTCGGGAAGCCAGCCAGGCTGCCAGCAATTTGAGGTTAAGGGACTTCCTGAGTCAAACGTGGTGGTTTAGGATTTAAGAGCCCTTTTTCTTCCATGACTTAGAAATACATGTTTTGAAAAAAGAACAAGACAAAGGCCTCTTAATAGAAAAGTTTTTTCTTTGTCTTCTTTAAAAAAATATAACTGCACTCATATTGTTGTCGTAGGTAATTTCATTTTTGCCAGGATGAAATTTGCCTGTCCAAGGATTACTGATTCATGAACAACTTAATGTGTTTTAAATAGGTAAGGGGTATTTGCAATGGATGTTTTCTACACACATGGGAGCTGTAAATAATAAAATTGTTTCTTAATGTCTCTTTTTACAAATCATTTGCAAAATTTAAGTCTTAAACCCTAAAATAACTGTTTAATAAAATGCAGTATAGTAAGAACTTGGTCAAAATAGCAAATGTCTTACCACAATACAGTATTGACAGCTTTGGAGATTATTATATGAATGTGAACCACTAACATTTATAACTGTTCCTATTTAAGCTTAAAGAGTTAACTTGTACAAAAAGCAGCTGTTTGTAATAGAACAGACTTCTCATTACATCAAGATTTCTGGTAAAATTGTTTGAATAATACCATTATAGATTTTTCCTTAATAGCAAAAGCCTGGTGATCCCTAGGGATACTAGCTATCAACTTGATTGTGTAATCCTAATTCAAGAAATAGCTTCATGCCAGGAGTTCCTAACCTGATTGCTCTTATAAGGAACATTTGCGTGAGTGGGCCTCATTCTTCACAGGCAATGTGAATGTCAAGCAAAGTAGAGCTATTTCAAAATCTGCAAATCCCCCCACGCCCCCACTGGAATTTTATAAGAAGGTGATTATCAGTTTCTTGGGGGCTGAAAGGAGGTAGTGGGTTGGTGTGTGTGTGTATATATTTATATTTATAAGATTAAAAATAGTATAGAAAACTGACAACTGTGACTGTTGTGAGAATGACTCTCATGGAAAGGTGATTTTTCTTTTTCTACATCACATCACTGCTTCTAGCAACAGACTGGAATTTGTTCTCACCTAGTCAACAGATGTTTATTCTAATACCCTTAACAGATTTTACTATTCTGTAAAAACCCTTTGAACTATACTGAGCTCATGATGGATATTTTAAAGTATTTGATATATTTTCTTTAGTAAGTTGAATAGATTTAAATGCTTCTGTTGTAAGCTTACACCAAGAAAGCTGTTGCAGTGCAACTTTCCTTAGCTCACTGAATCATTTTATTGCAAAAAATGATTGGTTCAGCTGAACTTTCAAATAAAGTTAGTTTTGTTTATAACTAGCCTTTAGAAAAAGTTGTACTTGTTTTCTGTAATTGTGAAGCGTGCTTAGAATACACGGCTTTTAGCAGTACTTTTCATTAGTAGGTCTCAAAGCACCTTGCAGAAAAATTCAGTGTTATTATTCTCTTATCTAAGGGTAATTATTCTGATCTTACCTAGTGCTCATAAAAAGATCACTGTCTGCCTTTGCTGTAAGAAAATATAAGAAGGTCTAAAGTTAAAGTCAGATTTTTTTTTTAATGAAAAACGACAAACTCACCTTTCTGTTTTGTACAATTTTCTGTTGTAGCATATTTATTTCATTTAATGATGCCTGAGGTCATTTCATACTGTACATCCTGTTCCAAGGTTGGAAGCTAAGCCTGTGCTTGAAGTAGAACAGACTTCTCAGTGTCAGAAGAGGCCTTGCTGAAGGCTTAACTAAATTCATTGATGAGTTAGGAATGAATCAGGACAGTTTCTGTTAAGGTGATTGAAGTAGTAATGGTGCATGTCTCTAGTTTGGTTACCATAGAGCTTGACTGCTAAGAGAGTTTGTACAGATGTCTCTTCATTTTTTTGACTGGTTCCAGTCACCTTTGGCATCCCATTTTTGTAATGCATCTGGTAGGAGAACAAACTTCTGATGCTAGAGCTGTGAAGTACATACCCATAAATTGTTTCTTCCAACTAGCTGTATCAGTTGGGGTGTGCAGGTGATTATCACTAATTATATTATTGGTGCATTTTAATAGTTTAGTTTAGGACTTGAGATCTTCTACTGGGTTGGTGTTTTCCAAAATAGGACAGAAAGCCATTTATTTGTTGGGTTTTTTTTAATTCAAGACAATACATTAAAACATTGTCATTTAGGCATAAAATACATGTTAGGAAATTCATGAAAGATTTGATAATGGAAGGATTTTAATTTGGGAACTATATAGTATACTAAATAGTATGGGAACTGTATTCCCAGGTAGTGGTGTTATCCAGAAATTTGAGCTCCTATAACATAGATCTAAGCTGTAAACCTTTATTAAGAGGGACAAAGGCTTACTTACTGTAATGAAATTGCCAGCAGTCTTACAGGTGTAGTCAGTGATTTCATTTGACACTCTCTGTAGAAACAATCCCAGTTTGTTGGCAGGCTAGTATCTAGACTTCAGTTAGATCTGTGTGAATTCAGATTATTTGGAAAAAGGATCCAAGAGGAAATGTTACGAGAGGTCCGGTTTCAAGAAGTTTTTCTTTTTGTGTGACTTGTTTTGATTCATGCTTTAGTATTTGGTCTATTATTTCTGTGTTGTGTTAATTTTAACTAGTGCCTTTGTTTACATAATTTTACAGTACTTAAAACTTTAGTATCTTTTAAATGGTCTATAATAGTTTTCACTTTGTGCTTATACCCTTGAAAGACCTTAATGTTATTCAGCTGCACATCATAGTCTTGATAGCTGTAATATATCAAAGCTGGGCTGGAGAACCTCCTAACTGGAAAGCTGGGCTGTTTGTGTAGCATGGAGGTCCTGATTCGTTTGTGATTATTGCCTTCTGCATAGTGTCAGAGCTAACAGACCTAGCTGGTAGTCATACACTTTCCTAGTACCCTGGCTTTGAATAATCTCTGACACCCTTGCCTAGGGCAAAGTACTCTTCACAAAGCATGTACTTGAAGATGAACTCTCCCGTTAGAATGTAAAGATCTAGCATTTCTCAGTTACTAATAGTCCATCCTGTTGGTGGTTCTTCTGCTTTGTATGTGCAATGGAATAGGTTCTTCTCCTTTGAAGGCACTCATTAAATATTTGTTGAAGCAAATATCTTGCAGCTAAACTGATTTCTGAATAATATCTTCATATATCTCGTTTCACTAGTTTGAATAATAATTGCTAAGTAAAATTTGGAAGAAGTTCAAACCCATTCACATAGTCATTTAAAGAAAATTCCTGCAAATTATTTATCAATGGTACCTGGCACCATTTAAGCAGATGAAAAACATGGAAAGGAGCCATAAATATTGGACACAATATGAAAGAAAAGAATCTTTTTGCATGTATATTAAGAATATGATAGAGGAGCAGTGTTTTTGAAGACAAGTAGCAAATAAAGTTATTGCAAAAAGCAAAGGTTGGCTGGCTGCCTGCTGTGATTGTGATGGATCACAGTCCGCAGGAGGCTCTTTACTTGGAGAAAGACCATAGCTGACAAAATTCTTAAACTGTGAGAGGGAGAGAGCGCTCTCACTTTTATTCTGTTTTGGGTGCAGTATCTAGTACAGTGGGAATCCTGGTCTGTTAGGCATCCAAGCATTACTAGCAATGTTAATTGCTGCCTGTGCTTGATAAAGAACAGATCTCTATTCTAATGGCACAGTGGAATCACTTCTAGGAAATCCTTTCAGTTGTAAATAACGTAAAAAAGACAGCACCAAAGATCTGCCTGTCTAAAATTTGAATAAAATACACAAAAGGGAGATCGGCTAACACAAATCCTCTCTTGCAGATAATACAGTCTGTGGATAATAGTTAATGTTGTACAAAAATATAAAAAATGTTACTCACAAAGCTATTTTAAGTGTTAAGTAAAACTTGAAACGGGGAGTGAATTCAGCTAAGGCAGAAGGAGTAAGAGTTATGTGTTTGTGGTATTTGTGGTGTCTTCCCCAGCTCTCATGAGTGATATAAGTATATTAAGAACTGTTACTATATAAATATTTTGGCTGCCATACAAGTGCCCTACATAGTGTTTGGAAATGAAGGAATTGAACAGTGTAGGTGTTGAACCAGCTTTAGATATTTTACCTTCCTTTTTCCCAGGCACAGAAATACGGACCTAAGAATGGTATATCAGCTCAGACCAAAGGTGTTTCTACATCAGTATCTTGGTTTTTAACAGTGAATGATAGTGAATGATGCCTGGGGAAAAGTATCACAGGGCGTGCAAATAGCTGAGTTTCTGAAGGGAAGCATCACTGGCTTCTAGCAGGGTGCAGTTTAGGGGGTCTTTACGCAGATGATTTAGTATTTAAAAACTAGGTTTTTTAATAATTGTGGTGAATTTATACAATCTCTTTTTGAACCCTTGATAGCTTTAGCATCTGCAGCGTCCTGTGACACAAGAATGACAGAAGTGTAAGTGTCCATTGTTAGGCTGTTGCCAGCTTAAGAGTTGCAATCGTCCTTTCATTTTGCATGGTGTAAAACCCTGTTATTTTTAATTTGTAGAATTTGATATGAAACTTCTCTGGATAAAGTTGAGTGCTCGATGTGTACATACATGTCAGGCCTTGTGTGCAGACTCCTTTTATTTGCTGAGAAATATAGAAAAGAACTCTTCATAAAATCTTTTCACTTTGCATTTCTCTTAAAATGGAACCTGAGAACGGTTTATAGCCAGTTTTGCTCTTAGCAATCTGTCTTTTTGTAAAGATTATGGCATTCATATCTGTATATGAATTGTATCTGTAGAAATATTGTGAGCATAAAGGAGCTTGCTTTTGAAAAGTAACTGCCAATTTTTTGATTGTTTATAAGAATGAAGAAAGTTTTGATCGAGATTTTGGTGTGAAGTTTCTGTACTTGAATAGCAGAGCACAGGTATTATACCCATATTTATATGGTCATCCAAAAAAAAGTAAGACATTACTGAATAATTTGGAAACAGAACAGTATGTAAATTAAATGGTACTTTCCTGTTGTCAGTACTTGAACTTTCACTTCATCTGTAAAGAAACAGTGATATAAATTAAATGGGTTTGACTTGCCTTTCCAGATTTGGATTGCTCTGGAGACTGCTGAGGACTTTTCCAGTTTGATACGGACTTATCTCTGGCTTGGGTTCCACTTTCCTCCTCTTGAGTGTTAGGGTTTGTTAGCAGATCTTTAAAGATGTTTGATACCTAAGGCAGAGGATCCTTTATGGCAGGGTTTTTTGGGTTGGTTTTTTTGTTTGTTTGTTTGGGTTTGTTTCGTTTTGTTTTTTTGGTTTGGTGGGTTTGTTTTGTTTTGGTTTTTTAATTTGTCAAAACAGAAAATGGGGCTACAGCTCCCATGTCCAGTAGCTCTTTATGAATTTAATTAGATAAAGCAATTGAAGTGGTTGAATTCTAGAAGAGAGATTTAAATAAATGCTTTTGAATCTTACAATGACATGGGAAGCTATGCAGTGAAAATCTGCTATCTTGCATGAATGATCAAGGGATAAAATTAAACCAGCTCATGTTACAGGTATGCAATTTAGAACCATTTGCAGTTTTTCCAAAGCAGAGATGAAGATATTAAAAAAAAATTTAAAAAAATTAGAGGGATGGGAGAAGGGACATGGTTCTTCTAAAGATACTTATACCAAGTGCTATTATGAATTGTAACAGGCCACTATGAGCAAGAATTAGTCTGTTTCTCTCAACAACAAGAACTTCGGTGCAGCAACAAGGTTCTATTAAAAGCAATTACAGATCATAGGATTAAGTGATTAAGTCCTCTTCCTCTGAGTTACAGACCTTCCAGGGATGGATTCCTTCCAGATTTTGCTAGCTCACAGAGGAGACATTCTCTCTTCCTTTACACCAGCAGAATAAACCTGTGGAACATGTATTAAGTCCAATACATGTTTTCCCAGTGTTGTTCCCTGAGAATTTTTGAATTTGAAAGTCTGTTCACTGGACCTGTAATAAGATTGAGGAAAGTATACTGTATAAAAAAGTGTAATTTGAGCTCAGTACAAGTGCTAGGAGTATGCCTGTACAGTATTAGTCCCTCCCTTATATTTCCACAAGGTTAAGTACTTTTTTTTATTAATAAAGGAATTGGAAATTGCTTTCTTCGAAGGATTTAAATGAGAGACCACTGATTAGAGAATGATGTTGTAGCTTGGAAGTTAAGAAGATTATATGGAAAATTCTTATAATAGGGTTTCATTTTCAGTACTGTATTGGTGGGGTTTGCAATTGTTAATAATACAGAGAGCAGATGACATGAACAATGGTTGTTCAGGGCTAAAGGTGACCAGTAGCGCTGAAAGATTTCATAAAATATAGTGTCCTGTTTTCATGAGTTGCAACAGTGAAGTCTTTTGTCACTGTCATGGGGAGGTTATATTCCAAAGGTTGGGTAGTTCCTTAATTCAGTCTTTCTGCTTTGGAGTTCGGTTTAAGTACTTCTGGTGTGAGAAACTTTCTCTCCAAACCAACTAGAAGCTATTTGTGATTTAATTGTCTAGTGCTATGGTGCCAGAATAAGCTCTTGCTGGTTTTAAAATAGCATTGCTCATTGAAACCCCAGAAATACCAGAAAACCTTTGTTCCCTGGTTTGGATTTGAATTTGTGTCCTTCCTTGTTGTCCAAGAATGAGTGTGAAAACCAAGAAATGACAGGCATTAGCTTTACGTTGGGCAGAGAATGAAAGCTCTCCTAAACAGTCAAATTACCTTTGCATGGGAAACAATAATATGATTTTTATAGTGTCTCCAGGAGTAGATCTGCAACTGGTTGCCCATTTTTGGTTAAGGGAGATACAATGGGATGGATGTGTCATGAGGATTTGGATCATATTGATTTGCCTCCAGCTGCATTGTCACAGTTTTGGCAAATATCATGGCTGATGACTGAGTGTCCATACTGACATGCAACTGTCTATTTGTTTTCACTTATGTTTACTTCTGCTTTGTTTTGTTGGTGTGTAGACTAAGATCTCCTTGCTTTCTGAGCCTAACACTTGCTCAAGCTCTTGGAATAACTCTTCTCCCTTGGAGGAGGTTTGGGTTGTTGCCTTCTTCAGTGGTAGGACTAGTGTGGAAGTATTGAACATAAGATCTTTAAATGCTGACAGTGCTCAGTTCTGTTCCTATTTTGATTGCTGCAGATGACAATTTTGAGTGCACATCTGCATGTGTGGGTTGATCACAGTATTGATAAGAATAGGCCTGAGGTGATGCAGGTTGAATGGAAAAAGCACTGGAAAACGTACTAAAGAGTACATGACTTCTTTGAGTTTGTGTCCTTGATTAGTCTCAGGGTTTTATTGGGGTGGTGGTGTATTTTTTGTGGATGTTTTTTGGGGGGGGGTGTTTTTGTTTTTTTGTTGGTTGGTTAAATTTTGTGTTTGTTTGGTTTTTTTTTTTTTTACAATGATTAGGACAATTTCTTCCAGTCTTTCTGGTTAAGGGTTGTGACCTTGGATAACAATATCAGCATCCTGTTTCTTGGATGCTGATATTGTTATTGTCTTTGCCTTCATTGAAATTTACAATTTTGTGGTACCCTAGGCGAGACTGTGTTTAGTTACTGCTTCCTTGCTTCCTTTACAACTTTATAGCAAATGCAGTTAGGAAAGAAATCTTGGGGTTTGTTGTTTGTTTTAAAATACCTCATTATGTTAGCTGATGTAAAAATCTATCTGGAAAATTGCCCCAACTTGAAAATAAATAACAGTTCCACACAGACCTACTTGGCTGCACAGCAAGATCTATTTTTAGAAAAGGGTTCTATCCTGTTTTCACTTAATTTTAATGATCTGGAGTTTTACCTTCATTTGAGAAATCCTGATTAATTTTGGCATCTTTTCCAGTCCTTCCTAAAAGATAAATGCATGTGTCCTCTGGATCAGATTTCAGAAACATTTGTGTAAGGGAAGCCCTGCTTATCTGTCAGATAACCTCAGGTATTCCCATAATTCCTAGTGTGTTTGAAGTTCTGCCTCTGCTTGTTTGGTGTTTACTCTAACGGGGTCATGTGGTTGGAAAGGTGAAGCAGTAGGTAGGCTGTAGGAGCTTGCTGCCATATAAATATAAGATAATAAAAAGCAACTGTGATCCCATGGAGATGAGTGTTCTGATGAAATGTTGTTTTTGTGTTTTAAATGAGCCTGTGTTAGACTAAGTTAACAGTTCCAGTTGGATTTTATTTTTGTGGTCCATTAGTTGATGATTACAGCAGCAGACTGGGAGTCAGAACTCCTGTACTTCGCTCTCAATTCTATCATGAGCTTCTCTGTCGCCTTGAGATGCTTAATTGTCTTTTACTCAGCAGTATAATTGGAATAATGCTATTTTTCTAATTCTAGGATCCCTGAGGCTAGTAGAGTACTTCTAGGACACTGGATAAAAGATTCAAAGTTCAGGGTCATGTTAAAAGAAATCATTGTGCAGTTGGAAATGAGTCAAATGTTCACTCAACTGAAGATGATTAGGCTAGGTAAAGGTTAAACTAAAAAAGTTACAGAAAGAGAGGGGACTGAAATAAAACAGGCTAAGCTATAAATACTGTTACATGACTCCTTATTTCCTTGTTTTCTTGTTGATTCTTCAGACTGAACTCAGCCTATCACTAAATGTCTGTGAACCTTCAGACACAGCAGTGATGCTAAAGTAATGATACTTTAAAAAAAATAAGATTGGCAAAAGTGCATGCCCAGATGAGATACCTGTGTAGGGCACATATTTGGACATATCCACTAAAGCACTCTTGTGATTGAAGATTCCTTCACCTGTTTGTAGCAGATAGTGAATCACAGAAAGGGTCCGCAGTGTTGCTAAATTAGGATATGGTGTGTTGGGAGGTTGGGGAGTTAGCAATGACAAGTCTGTATTGCTCATTCATTGGTAAGGGTGCATTTGTGATGGAAAGGTTGATTGAACAGTTTAGTGCATTTCTTTCTCTCTTGTGTAATAGAAAAAACATCTGTAGACTATTCAGCTTTATCCATAGAGATGCTTTTTGGCCACAGATTTCTGAGTGAGGTTGTGGGAGTTTTCATTTTCACAATCCTTTAGCAATGTCTATGTTTACTGAAGCAGTATGAATAAAGCAGACATGCTCTTTTGTTGAAAAGTCTCATCCTACCTGTTTGGAATTATTTCTGGAGCACAGACTGCTAATTCCTATAATGATTTTCTTTAATACTTAGCTGTTACGCCTCAGATTTATGTTTGAACAGTGTAGTATTCAATATGCAAAGTACAAGTTATCCATGTCACAGATTTGTTAAGAATTAAGCATTAAGGTTGTGTAGCCTAAACTTCTGCACAGCACTGTCTTTGTGTTGTATGTGAAGTTGGGTGCTTAGGTTAAACTAAAGCAGTGTTCTTTTCAGAAAAAGTAAGACTTAAAATTCATGATAGAGGTATGCAGCTGGTTATCTCATGTAGTCAACTGTTAATAGGCCTGTCTTTTTTTTGCATCTAGGTGTAGGTAGAGACCTTGTGAAGAGGAGAATTGTACTTCAAGGCAAAGAGGCAAGTATAAAATTCCTTAGGTCACAGAGAGGGGTAAGAAAAGTCACGAAGGTCCTTGCTTCTCATTTTGAGGCTTATCAGTGTTCTGGTGCAGATGTTTATTTGGAAATTTAACCGAACAAACAAAACATGCTATGAAAAATGCAGTGAACAAAATTGCATTCTTTTGTGATAATTTTCTTCACTAGGTTTCTAAAGTTGTGGTGTGAGGCTTCCTGGGTGTCTCAGCTTGAGCTGCTTGCCACCTCTCTTTGTAACATGTCTTGTTTACCTGTCTTTTTCCTTTCTACTTTTTGAGAGAATTATTCTGTGTCTTCAGAGGTTTACTTGCCTTCTTTGAGTAGCTAAGTAAATTCAGGGATCCCTCAGGGGTTTAAATTTGTCAAAAGATGATAATGCTGTCATGTTTCTTGCCTTGTCCCTCTGCGTTTTTGAGTTTTTCTTCTAGGACAAGCTCCTGTGGCTATGCAGTTGATACTGTGTGTAGTTTTTCAAAGTGAGACTGCTAAGGTTTTTGCTCTCTGGCCTCTGATGTTTATTAGGTGGCCTGTACTGTAGTACTCAAGCCTTTTGTTTCACCCTTTTCTTGCAGGATATTTCAAAGCCGTCTGTTTTAAAGTATTAATAAGTGATAATAGAGAAGGAAAAGTTGTGGGATATGCTAATTTCCATACCAAATAAAACTTGCAGAAGCACACAGTTTGTTTGGCAGCATTAAGATAGTGCTTTGCAGCACACTTGCTGTGAACTGACAGCCAAAGACCTTTTGTTCACTGTTTCTGAAAATTTCAGGCCCAGAATTGGTCAAAATACTATTCAGGCAAAAAATGGTAAATAGCCACTGCTCTGAAAGCCATAATCTCTCTTCTTACATTAAGGTTTTCAGACTTAATATAGAAATTCCCATACTCTCTACTGTTTGAAGGATCAAAGACTTAAGAAGCATGATACTTCAAATTGTGAGTTATTTGCCCTAGCACCCATTGACATTGAGTGTCTTCTGCTGAATTTTTCTGGTATTTACAAAGTGGCAAAAGTTTAGTTTTTCCTAGAGTAGGTTTGTTTAGTCTGTGTTTGACTTTCACCCCCCCCCCTCTAAATTCTGAAATCCTCACTGATGAGTCTAGTTATAAACAAGACATTCCCTCACACTGGTGATAAGTCTAAATTTGCCTTGGGACAATTACCTCTTTCTTAGCATGATGTCAGTGGAAAGCCTGAAAATGCTGCCACTTTTCTAGCTTGCTTTCTCAGCTAAAAAAAAAAGTTTATTGTCAGTGGCTTGTTAGTTCCTTAGTATCATAGAAGTTGATTTTGTGTAGCACAGTCATAACATCCTTCAGTCAAATGCCCTGGCTCTTTGTGGTTATACCCACAATCAGCAGGGTATCATAGTGTGCTCAAAGCTTGAGCGTATGAAGACATTTTGCTGAACCTAGGCCTTGATCAGCTGGAAAGGTTGCTTCCTGCTTTCCACTGCTGGTTTTTAGTGCATGTTTGTGTTGTACAGAAAAAAAATTTAAATAAAGGTATTGGTATTATACACAGGTTTGGGGTGGAGACAGGTATACTAGTTGTCAAAGAGTATGTTGGTGTTGTCCTGTCCTGTTCCCCCAGCCCTAGTCATGTTATATGATTACAGTAATAGCGAAAAATGTGTCTGGAAAGAATCTAGCATGAGGATAACACTCTCTCTCAGGAGTTTGCAATCTGTATTCATTTTTTAAGGCAAACACCTATTGTATACTTCTCTCAATTGGGTCTTTATGGGAATAATATGAAAGAAATCACTGCCATCCTAATTTTTTCATCAGCATTTGTGGTGGGTTGACCATGGCTGGACGCCAGGTGCCCACCAAAGCCGTTCTATCACTCCCCCCCCTCTTCGCTGGA
>JANZLQ010000086.1:28630437-28652082 GCA_026212715.1 Elanus axillaris | reverse complement strand
GCGGGATGGGGGAGAAAATCGGGAAAAAAAGTAAAACTCGTGCGTTGAGATAAGAACAGTTTAATAGAACAGAAAAGGAGAAAGTAATTATAATGATAACAACACTAATAAAACGACAACAGTAATAGTAAAAGGATTGGAATATACAAGTGGTGCACAGAGTAATTAATTGCTCACCACCCGCCCATCAACGCCCAGTTAGTACCTGAGCGGTGATCCCAACTTCCACCCCCCAGTTATTACCTGAATGTGAATTGGCCAGTCTGGGTCAGCTGCCCTGGCTGTGTTCCCTCCCAACTTCTTGTGCCCCTCCAGCCTTCTTGCTGGGCATGAGAAGCTGAAAAATCATTGACTTAGTCTAAACATGACTTCGCAACGACTGAAAACATCAGAGTGTTATCAACATTCTTCTCATACTGAACTCAAAACATAGCACTGTACCAGCTAGTAGGAAGACACTTAACTCTAGCCCAGCTGAAACCAGGACAATATGTAAGGCTCTATGTAAGAAACAAACAATGTTTTACTGTAGAACATCCCAGTGTACATGCTCCCCTTCCCAGTGGGAGACTGACTGCCCAGCAGAAGATACTGTCTGGAATCAGATCCCTGCAGCTCTGCACTGCTCTAGTATGTCTGTCTAGAATCTAGCAGTGTTTTGCTTTATTTTACTGTTCATATTGCTCTCTGTGAGATGGATTTCTTCATCTGAAATGAACATTTGTAAACATACAAGTGCAAACTAAAGCTCATGACTTACATCTATAAAAAGCCACATTACTGGTTTCAGTCAACTGAAATATCGATTTAACATATTTTTTTGGATGTGAGCTTTAGCTTCTCAAGCTTTAATCAACATAAGACATGAGGTGATAGTATTAGCTCTCCAGCCTTTTTTGCTTACATTGGTTAAAAGACTTCAGAAAGTACTTTGCTTCAGATGCTATACAGCAAAAAAGAAATCTGATGGATTGGATATGGTATTATTTTATTGATATTTTGCCCTTAAAGGGGTGTGTGTCTATGAATCTTGTTAATACTGTCTCCTACCTACTTGATATCCAGTGGAAATAACAAAAAATAATATATGCAAGATAATTAAATGGACTAGATAGGCGTTGCAGACAATTCGCAGCTGTCTTGGAATACCAAGGGTAGAATATTGCTCTCTGCATGAATGGAAACAGGAAAGAAGTTGTAGAGAGCTTCTAAACCTAATTCTATACTTTGATTGTTCTTGAGAGCAAGGAGAAGAAAATTTGATTTTGTTAGCAGGCCCCTTAAATGCCATGCATGTGTGGCATCTTTGGGAGTTTACTTGCTTAAGGACTTTGTGTCCAGTAGGGAGGGACAGGAAAGGATGGAATATTTGTTTTATGGTTTTTGTGGTTACCCATTAGTAAATTGTTGCTTACTCCCATTGTTAGTGATAGATTTTGGATGGAGTACACTGTGGGGAATATTTGGAAGATAGAACTGACACACTACAAATTTCTCAGGTGCATTAATTTGTAAAATTATTTGTTCCTATATGATAATTGTCTTTGGAGGTTTGCTTTTTTCAGGATTATTGTGGAACATTTATCCATTCACTGTCCATGTTAGTTATTTAAAGGTATATTTAACAGTGTATGCCATTTCCTTAGGCTCTCTTCTGGATTTGCAGTTTTATTAATGCACTGAAATGCTCATCCTGGGAACATTATGAGTTGGTTACTCATCCCTCTTCTGCCAGATAATCCTAGCAGCCTTTCATATTCTACTTTGACCAGTGGCACAAACATTACAGGGCCCCTTGTACGAGAGAAATACATTAGAAATGGACAAAAGGAGAAAGCAGTGGCAGTAATACTCCTGCTGCTGTGATAGTCTATGGTTATAAGCAAGATAGGATATTTACATGTAATGTCTTGTTTTATATATTTTTAGAAAGAAATAGGCTGACTTGAGGCAAACATGTAGTCTTTGGATTATAGACAAAGTATAACAGATTTTTCTTTTTTTGGTTTCGTATCTTACATCATTTTAATCAATGACCCCAATACAGAGTTGGTAGGTTGATGATCAAGTGAAGTCAGCATCTGTATCAGGTATTATTTGAGGTTTTAGTATCACTGAGTAACTAGATTTTCCCATACTTAATTTAGGTTTTTCATTCTTTTAATAGTTAGAAATAGGATTTTTGTGTTCTGATGTAATTTCTGTTTGTTCATAAACTGTCTTTGTTTCATGCTGTGATTCACTAAACCAGTAAGTGAAAAGTAATATATCATTTTAGTTACTGGGGTAGAATTTTCTTCAAACGTCATTCTTCAGTTACTCGATTTCAGAAGCTTTGTATCAGCTTTATGAAATACTGTATGTTTTTCTCTAAACAGTGTTTGTTTTGTGCATCCTAACAACTACAGATCAAACATAATGGCTGTTTCAAGCAGATGCTGAGTGTTGATTTCATTGCAGTCTAGGTAGTATAGATAACCAGAAAGCATACAGTTTTCTCCTAGTAACCTCCTGTTATTCTGTGGTATGTGCATAATACACAGTTAGTGGATAAAGTATTGAGGTGACATGACAGCATTAGATGCTGAAATAGTATACTGTCTTACATTCTTTAAATCTAAAAAGAAACTGGAATATACTGATCCTCTTAAGCTATAGAATTGAAATCCTGAAAAAGATGTTTTCAAGTAATTTGTTTTAATAGACTTTGTAAGCTCAAGGGGACCACTGACACTACAAGATTATGATGTTGCCTTGCCAAGCTGCTTACCAGGAAAAGCAGCAGAATTTTCCTTGAGCAGTTTGCAAGTAGACTTTTTCAATACAGAAGAGCAACCTTCAGTACAGGTGTTGAGTTCTATAGAGAGGACAATCAGGGTGGATTATATGTTACCAGTTTGGATTTTTTTTCTCTGATTGTTCTGCTTTTTCACCCCTTCACATAGACATACAGAAATAGCATTAATATAGTAAATATTATGCTTTTGTACAGCTCTGGAGGTACTTTGTGAAGTACTTATTAAATAAAAAAAGATTGTACTAAAACAAGTTTGTCTCATATATAGTAATTCTAGGCATAGAAGGAGAAAAAGTGACTATGTAAGATAGCTTTAAAATTTTAGGTCAAAATTACATTATTTATGAAATGACCTCAGATTGCTTTTATGGTCTTATTGTTAGTTTTGGCTAGAATCTGCAAACAAGATGGTATCCTAAGAATTTACAATCATGTTTTAAAAAAAAAAAAGGCAACCTTTGCATGAGCGAAGCATGAGTGCAGGAGTATGACCTACATTTGTGAGATTTTAGCAGAAGCAGCCCAAGTAGCACATCATCTACTAAATGCAATCATACTACTTTTCTAAATCTAAGTATTCAAAATGAAGTAGAAAATGTATGAAGGTGACATTCTTCAGTTGAGTTAGTCTTTTCTCTGGCTGTTTTGAAAAGTTTACCATCTTAATCTGAAGATCCTTTTGCTCCTTGGGAAAAACAGTAAGGTGAAACTTGGCAATGGGAAAGAAGAAAATCCAAACAAAGAATGGCAGTGGGGTTTTTTTATCCTGTTTAGTCATGGATAGCTTTAGCTTTGTGTGCATGTGAATGCATTAGTTCTGTGTGAATATGTATCTAAAAGGTATACATTTAACTGCGATGATGAATCTTCCCTTTTGATTTTCATGCTTTGTAGATTCTGAATTGGAACTTTACAAAAAAAAAAATGTCTTAAGTGTAGGTTACGTAAAGATGCCAAAAGGCATTGAGAGTTTGTGTTGAGGAAGAGAAATAAGGTGGTCCAAGAAGTTTGACGGTTACTGCATTTATATAACTTCTTGGGAAAAGAACCCGAAATAAATTTAATTACAGGACTAGCTAGGAAGTACTGAGAATATTACTATAACTTAAAAAAACCCCACAAATTTACAACAGTTGTTTAATTTCTTGGTGCAACCTGAATGTTTGTTCAATGGAAGACCATTTTCATAACTTCATAGAGATTATAGTTAGAAGCAAGCACTATCTGGTAGTTGTACAGAGTTAAATGAATTACACAAAGTCTGGCTATCTTGGGATGTTACCATGTTAAGAAATAGATATATCAATACAATATAAAAAGAATAAATTTTGTATTAAAAATTACACCTTTCACAGGCTTTCTCTTTGCAGACTGACCGAATGGGAGGAATTGGCATCTTAACTAAAAATTTAATTAATTATAGAAATGAATTTTATAAACAAAATTTGAGTAGTCTCTTTTTTACATTGACAGTAATAAAGTGAAATGTTCAGAATTCCTACTTAAAATAACTCATGTTGCTCCTTCAATATACTTTTCCAGAGTTTCTGACAATATTTTTCTGTTCACTCATTTTAATCTGTGATCATTTTAACACATATTTTTGTATCATATTTAAGAAAATAGAAGACACAGTCCTTGATAGCTTTCCTTCCACTGAATACCTCTGTAATCAGCCATTTTTACCTATTATGGTCTTCTTACTAGAAAGGTTGTAGTGTCACAGTCATACAAGAAGAATGAGAGCTGTTTGCGACTACAGCATACTGCTGTTTCTTATCCCTACTTCAAAATTTTAATTTATCTACCTAAATCTTTCATATATCTAGCACGAGCATCTGGCCAGGGTAAAGAATCACAGTTTTGAAGACCTCCACAAAGTAAAACTACTTGGACACAAGACTGCTGTGCTAATTTACCTAGGTGCAGATCTGCCTTCCTGCCTTGAGCTTACCCACCACAACATGACTGTGTGTAGAGGACGCCTGCTTCTTCCTGGCCTCCTTGCTTCTGTCTGTACAGGTGACTGGTCAACACTTGGCATATTATTACAGACAGAACAGCTCAAAACCATCATTCATCTAAGTGGGCACATATGTTTGCAGCTAATCTCATGTCCTCTTGAGTCTTGCTAGTGAAACAACTCACTTTGGTACAGAAGTGCTTGCTTTGCTGCAAGCATTCATTTAAAGCTCCTGGCTCTTACAAAGGCATCTTCAGTAACTCTCGCTTGTCAAGGTTGCCTCTAAAGCAACCACTCTTAGAGTCTGTCTGTCTTGATGATATTATATGCATCTTTTAACCCAGAGACCTTGGCTCAACCTTCCAGAACCTTGAAGAAAAAAGGAGGGAACTTGAAGTAAAAGAGGACAGGTATGGGAAGGACATGAAGGTGTTCCTTAGCTTTGCATCTCTTCATTGTGAGGATAGAAGTATCCCTCCTCTGCATCTAGACCTCTAAGCAGTGGTTGTGAGGTGGGTGCAAGTTCTCCAACACAGACTGAAATCTCCAGTGACAGCATATTTGAGTGACATTAGTGACAGTCAGGACTAGAGTCAAGTTCTTGATCTGAAAGCCAAAGACTGAGAAACCTGAGTTCTTTGAAAACTGCAACTCTTGTCTTTTTGTACTTAAAAAAAAATAATATATATATCCAACCCATTGAAGGCCTCCTGTGTGAGAAGTGCCTTGCTTCACAGCTCTAGCCGAGCAGCCTGTGGCGAGCAAATCCACTTCACACTTGTGATGCAGCTTGCAGGCATCACCAGGAGCTCTGTCCCCGCAGGCTGATGCAGCATCCTTCCCTGCTGCAACATGCCACACTCAAACTGCTCCGCAGAGATTATCAGATTTCTCACTGAAATATGTCTTTCTGTCCAACAGAAATAATTCTTGTTTGAGGCTCTTCTGAATTTTAAAAACTGGTGGCTTCTGTTATTTCATCCTTTCATCTCCCCTTCCTTTTTTTATTTTATTTTTTGTTTCCAGTGTTGCAGTGCATGTGTCACATACAAAGGTGCACTGGGATTTTGGGGGAGGATATCAAAACTTAAATGTACGTTCATAAGAAAGTATTCAAAGAGCCTCTGGGCAGATATTGGAGATAATTAGGAACTAGCTGGAACTGCGGCAGGCTCGAGGGATGTTTGCAGGCTGCAGAATGTTCCTCTGGGAAAGAAATTGCTCTGTAATTACAGGCAAGGTCAGTGCAGTCAGTTCAATGGGAAAGAGATGGTAAGAGCTGGGGCTCCCTCCCTTGAAGATCTTTGAATGTCATTAAGGAGACACAGTTGTTGCCACTTTTTAAGTAAATGTCCCCCGAAGCATACATTCTATAAGTGTTCTCTCTGCTGTGAGGATTGCAGCCCTTTCTTGAGAGAGAAGATTCATACTTTTAGGTGAAGGGAGTTTCTTGGTTGCACTTCACTTTTCTTTTAATCTCTAAAGATTTTGAACGCATGTTTCAGCGGTGTAAATCTCCAATTTGTTTAAAAGGCTAATACATGTTATTTGTACATTTTTCTTTTCTGAAACAGGTCTTTCAACATCTGACTGAGGTATTTCAGCCCACTTCAGTTTATTTGAAAATGAGGCATATTTTCATGGCTGATGGGTAGCCTTGGTTCCAAGACATTGTGGTAGCCATCTTAAATTCATCCTCAAGAGACAAACTTTGCTTTCCTCCCTTCTGAGGGCAAACCCTTGAGTTCAGAAATACTTTGTGCACAAAATTTGTCATCAGAAGCATTCAAGTGACAATACTAGTTGCAAGTACTCCTCCTTTCTGTTTCTCAGTTGTGCTGTACAGCTCCATCTTGTCCATTTTTGCCAGTGCAGCTGAACATGGGACCACACTGGGACTGTGTCGGGGATCAATTCAACTTAAAAAAAGAAAAAGCTTTTGAGCACAGTTCAAACTGGTTGAAAACTAGGCTGCTGTGGTGCCATACCTCCCAACCCTTTTCTTACATTGGCAGTAGTGCTGCTGCTGCACGTGCATGGTGCTAAGGGGAGCTCCCTTAAAATTGATTGCTGGTTTTGGAGGGTATGTTTTTGACAAGATCAGCTTCCTGTACTCCACGATTTTAAGAGTGCTGGCACTTGTGTTAGGACATGCTGGAGGGGTACGGCTTGCCACAAGGGAAACTGAGAGTGCAGCTGAATCTAGCAAACCAGATTTATATTGGTTAAGCTGTTGTGAATCTTCATTTCTCAAATTTTTAGTTGGCATCATTTCTCTGATGTAGTTCAGAGTGTAGCATCTTTGAATGATCACCCTGGCTTAAGTGAGGGTCATGATGTGCTGTGCTAGGGGTTGAGAAAGAAGTCATCAGAGCTGCAGGAGCAGAAATAACTTGCAGCTGAATGCTTTGTATTGTGAAGTCTAGCCTTCAATTGTTTTTCTGGTTTGCTTCCCTGCCATATAAGCTTAACAGATCTAGCATTATTTGACTCAGAAATTTCCCATGAGTGTGTTTGACTAGTAACTGATTAAAGGGATTTGCAGCAGTTCTTTCACAAGCGGATATAGTATTTATTCATCTGAAGTATGTAGTTGCTAAAGAAAGTGTATAAAAAAATGAACCCAAAACCAAACAAAAAACCACACCCAGGTTAGGTATTCTCTTTCTTGCATGTTTTGGTAGGTTCTGTTTAGCTCAAATATCCTTAGTTTTGGGGCTGAGTCTGTTCTGCAGTGCTTTTATCTTTTCTAACTTCTTTCGCCCGTGAACAGCATAACTGTTTGTTTCAGTTCCTCCCTAGGCAGGGTTTTTAACAATTTACTGTATTTCATGTCTTCTGGCCTCCACCTTTTGGAGAATGTGTATAGATTTGGCAACTCACAATTAATAGCTTCTTCTACAGTTTGCTTAAAGACCCTTGATGTTTTTCTTGAAAATATTTTTCCTGAAGGCATTTTAAAATTTGTTTCTTGCTTGTTCTTCCTAACTGTATTTTTAAATTTAACTCCAGTTTAATCTGATGGTATAGCATCAAGCATTGAAAGTGGTGTATATATAATAGTTCTAGAAATAACACATATAAGACAGCTATACATGAAAAAAGGTCTTGCACTTTAAAAAAAATGTATACAACATACATATATTGCCTTCTCCCCTATTACAAGAACCCAGGAGGATCATTCAGTACATCAGAAATGCCGATCAGCTAGTACTATTTCTTTTATTTTTGCTTCTCTGAGAGTGTAATTTGGTGGAGGAGATGGTATTAAGTTTGTTGGAGTATTGCATTGAAATAAATTTTGGCAATATTCACAACGAATGTCTGCTGAACAGCCACTGATACAAGCTTCACTTCTCTCAATATGCCAGCAAATACATTTTCTGTCAGTTTTATTTGCTTAACGATATATAGGTGCATATAACTTAACATTACAGTGTCTATATTACTTGGCTGGCAGTTACTACCACAGTGCCTGGCGTTACACCTTTGCTATGTATATGCTTCTGTGCAGCTATGCTGCAGTTACAGATCTCTTTACATCTTTGATTAGCACGACTGACTGTCTTGCCCAGGCCATGCAGCTGTCCCCGAGTAAGGGAACAGCTTTTAGAATTATCCAAGGACAAACATTGTGGACAAACATTTAAGAACAAATGGAACAAAAATCAAGCATCTTCTAACTTTTTTTTCCTCTGCTCTTCATTTTTTAGGGGTGAAGAACATTTTTACAGCCGCTAGTTAGCTTATTGGTATTTGTTTAGAATCATGTCCTCCAAATTACTTTTGTGGTGTTGTATAATATGAAAGAAAGGTGTTAACCTCAGTGACTTATACCACAATAAAAGGTGAATAAAGCACAGATAATTAGAAGAGGTGAGTGAAAGAGGAGGAAAACCAGTACTTATTTAGGTCAACATTGCATTTTCTCCCTATGGAATTGGCCCTTTTTAAATGGGAAAAAAAAATCCTTTTACCTACAAACCAGTTATCTTCTCTTTTACATACATCAGCCTTTTAGGAATTGAGTAGTTAATTTTGTTGTATCATTTTCTTTCCTTTTGGATATGATTATTTAATAATTTATGTTACTTTATAAGCTGGGCTAAATAAACCACAAAATATATCACCTTGCCAGCTTCTAGCTCTATAGTATTTAGCCTGTAATACAGTGACTTTATTACAGAATGTGCCAATTTTATAGTATCGTGTTCAGCAGTAACCTTGAAGGTTACCCCCACAGTCACCATTTGATAGCTGGTGGGATCATCTGCCCTGAGCTTGTGCAGAACCATTTGTGGTTTGATCCTTCTGAACAAAATGCAAGTTCATGGTCTCACATGTTTTTTTTAAAGTATCTTGCTGTTTTCATGGATACTGGTGTATATTTTTTCCTTTTTAGACTGTGAAGGGAGGGAAAACTGCAGTTTCCTTTGACATCATGCAAGTTTGACAGGAAGGAAATCTGGTTAGGCTGAAAAATCCTAAAATCTGTTAGCCTGACTTGTCAAAGACTCTGTAACTTACATTTCCTTCCATAAGGTGTTTGGGCAGTCAGAATCTTCAAAATGCAGGCTCTGAGTCCTTTTTTGGTTTGGTTTGGGGTTTTGAATGTAATAATTTAGAAATGGTGTGCATTCACCTGAATTTTCCTTCTCTGCTTTCCTTCTCCTCTCAGTCTCCTTCTATCCTCACCTTCAGATACCCTGCTCTGAAGCCTTTAAGACTGGGGTTTTTAATAAACATAAAATGCTGAAGAGCTTGCTGCAGTATTGGTACACTTGGCTGTGCATGACTTCCTTCTGTCAACAAAAGAGAGACACCTCAATGAAAGATGCATGAGAATGAGCAAATGTTTTTCTGGTTGTCCAACTGTGGCTTTACACACTTTATCTAAGTTAATAGAAACAGTTAGGAGATAAAAATGGTGAGTTAAATATTGACACTGAAATATGAGAATCATTGTTAATAAGCTCATTTTTTAAAATTAATACCTAAATTCATTTCTGTAATGTGGAAACATAACTTGTTGCTGGGTTTGCATTCGAGAGGAGCTATGCTTTCAAAGCAAAATCAAATAAAATATTTGTGGATCCTTTCCTGGGTCACAGGTCCAATATATTTTTGCCTCATTAGGTGTCTTAAGAAACATTTTTACATCATTGGGCTTAGACTCAAAACAGTATTAGAGGATGGTTTCAAGTAGCATCTCCCTTTGTTAAAGGGAAAATCCAGAGCAGAGATATTTTCAGCTACCCTTTAAGTGAGACTAAAAAGTAGGTAACTGGAATTTGTTGATATTTAGTGTCCTAGTAGTGCTAGAAATAATTTACCAGCAAAAATAAGTATTTTCTCAGAATCCAGTGTACTTTTATGATTAGCCCTTGCCCTGCTGTGAAAGAAAAGATACACAAAGTTTGATTATAAATCTGCAGTCAAAAATTTAGTTTGGATGAGTTTCATCTGGAAGGCCAAGTTCTCTTTATATGGGGAGTTCAAACTGAATTCAGGCTAGTGGTGAGATTATGCAAGTAACACCTAGCTCCTCTATAATGGTTTTTATCCTTGGCTTTTACACATGCTTTAGAATAGATGTAGTAGCCATTATGCTAGTGTTTCATGGAGGGGAAAAAGAAGGTGAAAAGGAGCAGAACTGTGGGCCTGCTGTAATGGCAGAAGAAAGGGGGGAGTGTCTAGTTACAGATTTTCTTGAGGAAAGACTAGCCTCTGAATCTTTTAATTAAGTTATTTCTTAGGAAATACCGAGTGGGTGGAAACAAATGAGAGGGGAATGGAAAGAATTAAATCTTAATATATAATATATGTAATCTTAATTCAGCCTATCTTTTGACTGTTTGACACTACAGTCTTAGAAGTACTTTTTGTCTTGTCTATTGAATATAAGTACAACATAAAGGAAGTGTTGACCCTCAGTGATTTAAAGGTAAAACAGTCTTGTAGGGTGTATTGTACCAAGAGATGTATTTGAATAATGACTGACTTTATTCCTTTTGTAGTGATTTTAGATTTTCAGTTCTACCTGTCCAGCATTCCTAATGCAGTTAGGATATTTCAAGAGGAGAAGAAGCCTTTAGTTTGTCTAATCTTGAAAATGATGGTAAATGGGACTCAGGTGAGAGAAGGTTATTGGCCAAGACACAAAAGAGTCCTTTTCTCAAACTTGTTAATTTTATATGCAGTGAATAAGAACAGAAATTGCATACAGATTTTGTGAAAAGCCACAGCCTCTGTAGTTGTCTGTATTTTAAAATCCACTTGCAAAGTCATGGTACTTGCACAGTTCAAACAATTCTCTTTAATGCTTACCTCATGCTGGTTTAGCTGATGTTTCAGACACTTTCTGTTTTCTCAGTAAACCATTTTTTTGTTTCTCTGCAGGGTTAGTAAAGGCTTGTATCATAATACACAAGTTGCTAATATAAAATGTCAACTCTTGAATGGAGGTATTTGTTAGGAAGACCCCAGTGGGTATGAAAATAACAGCAATGATCCTTGACAGGATCATTGGCTTATGGGATGAGCACAGAAATTCTTCAGACCATCATTGTGTTCTGAAAGTTTTTCTGAATTTTCCTTTATATGAACTTTATTTGGACTGTAATTCAGAAGCACCATAAATCTGGAAAGTCTAGGCGACATTTCTCGTATCCTCATCATGCTATGATGAAAAAAATTGGTAGCAGGCGTTATTTTTAAATCTTCGGTTAGTTGTAATGCTGAAAAGTTCTGGTAGTGACTCACCAAACCTCATGGGCAGTGTTCCTGATAAGTGTGCTCTCTGAATAGTGCTGTAAAACACTTTATGGCCTTGCCTTTATATCGATAAATTTTTTTCTTATCTTTTTCTAAGAAAAAATATTGGTACATCTATGCTAGACTGAAAAAAAGTGGTTAATTACTCGAAATGTGAGGTTAGTACAGTGCTGTATGTAATATAGACAAGACCATTTTTACAGCCCTGTTGAATGTCATAAATGCAATTGTCAATTTAAATGAGCTCTGTTTAGCAGTAAATGTATAAATGCGTAACTGTGCCTACGTGTGCACTTCAGATACAACTTCTGGAATATCCTGGACAGTGTTTTTGCCTGGCCTCTTCTACTATTCTGTATATAACTGACTTCGGGGATTTTTTTTTCCCCTTTTTCAAATGGAGACTTAAGTAGAATTTGAGTAGTCAATTCATCTGTATTGATTCAAACTTCTAAGCTTTAATTTTGGAGTACCTTAGATCTATTTAAAGCAGTAACTTAAGCCCTGGAGGAATCTTCTCAGTCTCCTTTGATAACTTTAGCACTGTACTTTCATGGTTTGGAGCATCTTTTGTATGAGGAAAGTCTGAAAGAGCTGGGACTGTTCAGTCTGGAGAAGTAAAGGCTCAGGGAGATCTTTTTAATGTGTAAAGAAGATCATCTTCACTGTGAGGGTGGTGAGACACTGGAAGGTCACTCAGAGAAGTTGTGGGAGATGTCCCATCCCTGGAAGTGTTCAATGCCAGGCTGGATGGGGCTTTGAGCAACCTGGTCTAGTGAAAGGTGTCCCTGCCCATGGCAGGAGTGTTTGAACTAGGTGATTTTCCAAACAATTCTATGATTCTATGATAAATACTTGTTGGGAGGGAATGAAGATGATGGAGCCAGGCTTTTTTACAGCGGTGCTCAGTGGCAGGACCAGAGGCAGTTGGCACAAACTGAAACACAGGACGTTCCCTCTGAACATCAGGAAGCACTTCTTTACTGTGACAATGACCGAGTCTTGGCACGGGTTGCACAGAGAGGTTGTGGAGTCTCCCTCCTTGGAGCTACTCAAAAGCTGCCTGGGTACAGTCCTGGGCAGCCAGCTGTAGGTGTCCCTGCTTGAGCAGGGGGGTTGGACCAGATAATGTCCAGAGGTCCCTTCCAACCTCAGCCACTCCGTGATTCTGTTTGTGTGCCTTGGGATCTAACTTTGTGCCTGCTCCACCACTTCCCTACTCTCACTCCAAAGTTGTGGAATCCTTGTCAAAGAGTTTGCCCCAGTGACTAAGGCCAAAAGGAAGTTCCTTTTTTTCCCCCTAATGTATCTTTCCTGGATACATTTCATTAGTTATGCATGTCAGTTGTGAAAAGTTTTGGAAACTTTGGAAGCGAAAAAGAAAATTTTGTAGTTTGCATTTGTGTATCAAATACATATGTGTGTGTCTGAATATTCCATGTATCTATATACAATACAGATATTTTGTAGGAGTCCAGTATAAAATCCTTAATCATAATCTGAATACTGTAACAATAGTCCTTGTACCTTTAAGTTGTTTTGTGGCTTATTTTATTCACTTTTTTTCTCTTTTTCTGTATGTGTGTGTGCTTTGTCTTGCAGAGTTGGAAGAATCCAGGGATTTCAAGCTTTGACTGACGGGGGTCTTACAAGATTACCACAGCTAAACTGAGAAGGCAGATGCAGCTCTGAGTACCAGATTGAGTGAGCTGGTGTGTGCACTGTATGTACATGAAAATGCACGTTTTTGTCATCACATAGACTTAGTCTTGCGTATTCCTGAGAGCTTTGCAATTGATGAAAATTAATTTGAGAACCAGATGGAGTACCTTTACATCACAGGAATCAGTAACCCATGGAAAGACACGTGCCAGTAATGTTCAACTTTCCACATGGTCTTCACAGGTGAAAAAAGTTTGCAAGAAGAGGAAGAAAAAACACCTTCTGCAGAGAAAAAGCCTAATAAATACCTCTACAATCTAAATCAATAGCTCCGAGGGAAACAGAAGAATACGGAGGGTAGAGGAAACTGGTTTTGTTATTGCAGAGGGATAATGTATGGTCTTTGGCACATTTTGCTCTGGGCTCAATAGATTGTGAATGGACTAATAAATCATGACCATATGTTGAGTAATGATGACTGGAAGTAAATAAGTTGAGGAACTATGGGACAAGTCTGGGCATTGAACTGAGCAAACCTCGTCATCCTTCTTGAGTTAACCAGGTCATCAAACTTGCGTATTCTTTCTCCCTCTCCTTTTTCCTCTTTTCACTTAGTGTGCTATAAATACTAATGAATTGAGCTCATAAATGTTATTAAAATAAAACAATTGGAATACTTCATATGTTTCCTTCTTGTACAGCTGCAAATGTTGTGTCTGGAACTATGAATCTATGCTGTAGACAAGCATCAAGAAGGAAAGATCCAATCAAACAAGCAAGGAAAATACCTAGAGAAATAGTGAACCCAGGAAGTCAGATGGTTAATGCTGCTTCTCTTTCTTTTTTAGATGATTATATTTCTTCCTTCCTTGAATTTTAGAAGATTTTGAAAGAGTGCTTACTTGATGTGCTTTAATTCTGGCATTTGTTTTTTATGGTAGGATGAAAAGTCTATGATTCCTTATAGCAGAAAAAAGGGAAAGTAAAGGAAAAACAGTTTGACATTTTAGCCTGTTTCAGAGGAGAGAGAACTTCGTGGTTCACCTGAGGCAAAATTATCTGCTTTGATAGCTAAAAGCTTTAGAGCATTTTTGATTCTGCTATAAATGAAGAGGGGGTTTCTTTTTCATTTGTGTGTGGCAGCAAAAAGTGGGAAAGCAGGCAAGATAGCGTGATAAACAGTTCAGGCTGTGTTGGGTCTCTGGTGGAAAAAAAGTGCTACAATGAAAATTGGATTGGCTTTGGATTGCAAAAACTTTTGAGTCCAACAAGCGGTTCAGTACCAAGAGGGATTTTCCAACTGGCCTGGCACACCAGTGCCTGCACAAGTTCGGGTCTGTTGTTTCGCACGGTTTGTGTGCCTTTTTTTCCCTTTATGCAATCTCTTTCAGCTTTAGCAGCAGAAATACATCAGATGGAAAAGATATGCCAGAGGGCAGCTTGGAAAAGATGAATGTCATATATATACATATATATGTATGTGCGTGTGTGTAAATTTCTGCAACTGAACTTTTGAAGAAAATCTGACTGGAGGAAATCTTAAAAGCCTTAAGTTACTTGAAACCTACACATTTGCAACTCTTTGTCTCTGGAATTGCATTACGCTAAACTGGAATCTCAGGCTGTATAAAGATTATATCAAGTTGAGCAAAAAGATGACTTAACCATTTCTTGAGCGCCTCTTATGAAGTAGCTGTATCTCCAAAGGATAAGTGCACCCTCACTCTACAGACTCAAAAACAAAAATGAACCTGAATTTTTTTTTAAGTGTTACTTTTTCTTAGCCAACTGCCATCATCTTTTATAGAGGAATTTTTCACTATGCATTTGGTGGATATTTATAAACACTGACCCCATCCTCCTCCCTTTGAATGATCTATCCCAGGTCAGTCTTATCAATAAAAAAAAAAAATTGATTTAAATTTTGTGCACTAGACATATTACTTTCTTATGTCAAAAAATAAAATATTTAAAAAGCATGTATGCAGCAGTGGAACATGGGCCTGTTCTTTGCAGCGATTCCAACATCCTCTGCCTCTCCTGGAAAGGGAGAGTCCCCAAAAGTGAGAAGGAGAAACCGGTGTGCAGGAGACGGTACTATGAGGAAGGCTGGTTGGCAACAGGCAATGGCAGAGGAGTTGTAGGCGTCACTTTTACTTCCAGCCATTGCAGGAGGGACCGGAACACCCCTCAAAGAATCAACTTCAATTTGAGGGGCCACAACAGTGAGGTAAGCAAAATGTGTGTTACACTTTAAAAGAAATGATAGCAACCTTTTTTTTTTCCGGGTGGGGTGTAGTATTTCTGCTTGAAATTTGACAGGGCGGTATGAAGGAGGCTCAAGACTAATCCAAATGTGATTCAAATGTGATTGGGATCATCTGTTGGAGTTCTTTCTAGTAAATTCAAGTGCATGAAGCTGAGGTTCTAGCGGGGAGGTTCTCTGGAAAGGTCTGGTTTTGTTTGGCCTATTTTCTCCTTCATTCCCTATTGCCTCCTAGTTTCCAGGCAAATTCAATAAATGCATATTAAGGGAGTTAAAAGTTATGATATTTGACTGCTTTTACACAGTATTAAAGTCTGGCTTGGAAGACTAATGGAAAGGCAGGGGAGTGGGAGAGGAGCTTAGCTGAAGTCTGCCAGTTTTTCAGAAGCTGCAAACTGGAATGGCTGGGGATAGCTGTCATGTCTAGAAAAACTTTAAATTTTGTCAGAAAAAAGGGGCAAGTGGGACTTCTCAGAAAAATTTTAAGATGCACTGCAGTAAAATGCTGTAACTTCAGAGTGCAGGGCATTGTCCTGACTACAATGATACAAAAACTTTTCCATTTGTTTTTTCTGAAAGGGATAAATCTGTTGGTAAAAGCTGATATTTCAGCTCTGCTTTATCATATTCTGGCTCCCTCCTTTCGCTCTCGGTGTAATGCTTCAGGGGAAGTGATGATGATGCCCAGCAGCACGTGGAGTTGGACAGGTGTAAGGACTTAGTTTGTTTCTGCTTTTAAGTTAGGCTGTGTTTGGATATGCTCTTTGAAAAGAATTTGTCCAATTCAAAGCTTTGCTTTTAGGTTAGTGGGTGGAATGACACTGTAGTACTGAAATTAAAACCCAAGATACAATGTGGTTTTTCTTGTCTTTTGTGCTACTTACTCATTGGACTCCAATGTATGTTGCCCTTTTGACTTATGCTGCACCAAAGATTGAGAGGTGGGTGGTTTTGGTTCTTGTGTTAACATTAATAACAGTCCTCTTCTTAAGGAAAAAAGGGAGCAGGGGATAAATATGTAGTCTTAAATAATTGCTTTCACATGCTTTGTCTATATGAAGGTGCATGGATGTATTGTAAATTATATAGACTTTTATATTCATAAATGAGACAGATTCATGTATATATTTGTATCAGGTTCATTCAAAAAATTATAGCCAACTTTTCCCAAAGGGAGGAATGATATTTAAATCCAGTATTTTGGTTTGAACTCTCTCTAGCTGTCATATAATTTTCAGTTGCAAATTGCATTTTATTTTTTAAATGTGTGATGCAATGATCATTTTTCATTTCTCCGTATTTTCTTCTCTAACTTTCCTGTGAACCTGGGCACCTGTTTTTCTCCTTTTGCATAATATGTGTCTTGGAAAGAATGGAGGAAGTGGTCTATATGGGAATGTGAAGTCTTGTTGCAGAACGTGGAAATACAAGACTCTGTTTAAGTATGTGCAAGTTAAATGGAGAAGATGTTGACATGCATGCTGCTGTTTGTTTTTGGCTAGTTTTGCTTTGTTTACTCAGTTGGGCATTAGATTCTCTTTCTGGGTCACTGCATCGTTGCCATGTGGATTGAGCTGTGCTGTTTGTGCATCCTTTCACCTAACAGTGATTGGCATGAGAGAGACTTTCAAATGAAAGCAAAATGTTCTGTTTGAACTTTTTTTTTTTTTTTTTTTTACTTGGGTGTTTAAAACATGCTGGGTCAAGCTTCTCGTTAATAGAGTTGTGTTTCTGTAAATAGTCTTCCTGATAGCAGAATATGTGTGAATGACCAGAATAGAGACTGCCAATTAATTTCTCTGTATGGCACTACTAAACCGGTATGGTGGAGTTGTAGTGAAGGAAGAAGAAAAGTAGCTTTAGTGCACCTAGCTTTCTGTGATGAGTCAGTGGCTGCTGTCAGATTTTCCTGCTGGCATATTTTTTTGAGCATCGGTGTAGATGAAAGTTCATCCTTGTTATACAACACTCTTCACCAGGCTTACTGAATGTAATCCTTTTATAGGAGAATCCTACTGATTTTGGTAGGAATGAAACGAATACAGGATTTGTTAGTTGTTAAAGGTATATAGTTGAATGAACAAGATTTTTTTCTTTAGAAAACACCTTTACTTCTAAATCTATCTGTTGAAAGATTCTTTAAAAGAAAGAAAATGTTGAACAGCACTGCTTATTGCTAATATTTGCACAAGAAGTAGTGAATGTTTTGTTTTCCCGTTCTCATTTAAAAAGCAAGCAGCCAACAACCTTGTCTCTTCTGTGTACCACAATGGAAAATGCTAAGTTTGCAAGCCTATTCTGGTATATGTGTCTGATTAAAGCTGTGTTTGTTTTGTAGAGAATGTGCCCAAAGGAATGTGATTGACTTAAAACTTTTAAGAGCCTGTGTGTTTCACAGAGCAGTTCTAGGAGCATGTTGTATTGTCTTGTTCCCAGAAATAGTGATTTATACCTCTACATGTTTTTCTCTGGGATAAAGCTAGGGTCACAAGTCAAGTTTACTGTTTTTCTGACATACATTGCTGCTTTAATATTAGCACGCATTCAATTATAAAGTTTGCTGTAACAATTACACAATATGCTGTAATGAACAGAGCGGAAGAGTGAAAATACAGAAGCTAAATCCTTTCCATTTGGGGTATAATTAGCAATATGCTGCAGGCAGAGCAGTACTTTGTATTTCAGTTCTAGGGTGAAAATCTGGAAGAGGTAATATGGCAGCACTGTGCTTTTGGCAAGAACATGAGACTGTTATTTGAGTGGGTCATGAAGGTGGACGCTAGTGATGTATTTTTGCGATGTTTTTATGATTGCTGAAGAGATTCACTGAAACCTTCTTTTGGTACACAGGTCCTTTTTTTGATTGTAATAGCATGCCTGTGGCATATGTGAACAAATAAGAATGAAGAATCCCCAGGACTGAACTACTGATACACATATTGCAGTGGTGGACTTGCATGACTCATCACATTGAACAATAATTGAGAATTAAATGCTTTGTAGTATGAGCCATGCTTGTATTTTTACAGTTGCTTCAAGGTTCGTTTTTAGAGTTTGCAACTAGGAAGTGGCTGCCATATTATTTACTTAACAACCTCATTTTTTTTGTAGTTTCTAAAGAGAACCACAGGGATTAAAATAAGCATATTCCATTTATTCTGTGGCAAGAGGTAAAAATACTGCATTTTGTGATTTTTTTTTTTTTAACTTCGGCATTGCATTTACAGTTCTGAATCTCATAAGGCTCAGCATTCTAAAGATGAAAATTTAAATGGGCACATATCAAAGGCAGAAGCAACTTTGATGCAGAAGGAGGGAGAAATGTGCGTTGAGCAGCAGTTGTGCAGCTATGACGCGTTTCACGTGTTGTAGGAACACGTTACATCTCTGACTGTGGGATGGGAGGTATCTCTCTGAGAGTACATAGTGGACTGAGCAGATGTGAATGACTGCAGAGGCGCGTGGTTCAATTTGGCTTTGGAACATTTCCTTTGGTCTGGGAGAACAAAACGATGGAGGCTGGCATTCAGTGGGTTTCTTTCTTAAGTGGCAGAAAGGTCAGAAGGCAGGAAGATGTGCCACTGTAACACAGTGTGTGAATTAGCAGCCTGGGAACACAGATGTAGTGGCCTAGAATACCTTCCCCTCCCCTGCATTTGTAAATGCAGTGCCGTGCAGAAATTAGAGAGTGAAATTTAGAAGTCTTTGATTTTGACCTAACTTGACTTTCCTTAGCTGCATTGGGAAACTGTTAGAAAAGTAATTGAGCACATTCCTTTTATGACTCTTATTATTTCTGTGATAAATTAAGGATCAAATGAAAAATATGTGGTCAATTCAGCAAGGTCAGGGTTTTACCCAGTGTGACTAGTAGGCTCTGAAGCACGCCAGGCTGAATATTTTTTTATAATATATACCACGGAGACACTAGCTTTCAGCTTCTGGTCCATCTTGCAGTTTCTGGGGAGAGATTTTCAAGGGGATCTGTGAAAGATAATTAGAAAAAAAGCCCAAACCTAACCTCAGTGGGCTTTGATTAGCCTTTCAGGGATCTTCCCTTCCAGTGAAAGATTTATACCATGTCTGCAAATCAAATTAGTTGGATGGTGCTTCTGTAGGTATCTCTTTTAATGGGTTCTGTTGTGTCTAGCGTATTAAGATAACACCTTCTATGGCACTTACTGGTTCTTACATTATTAGTGTTTAAAAAAATGTTTTGCAGGTGTGTATTTTCTTTTCACTGTGCTAACTAAAAAGAAATCTTTGATATATTTATTAAGATTCAGTATGCTAATTGCTGGACATTAAAAAGTAGTGCAAGAATATGCAAATTCAGATGCAGGGAACAAAGTAACATGCTGAATACATTATTGAGTATGTATAACACTTTTTACTGTAAACAAAGTAAATTGCTCATTTATTTACGTTTGACATTATTTGAGTGTCCTAGGTGCATGACTACAGCTGCAAAAACCACCCTTTTTTTTAGCACAGGATTTAGAAGTAGATAGGGTTGTAAACATATCTCAGTTGGACTGTCAAATTAATTATTTTTAGTTAGAGCTTTTCAAAGGAATGCTGTCCTTTAAAAATATTCAATACATGTTGCTTTTCATACTACATTACTTATGGAAGTCTCTGCACAGTTCTTGGTTTTGTTTTGGAGTGAAAGAAGGTTACAGATTGCTTTTCCTATTTTAAAAGGAAAGCTTTTTCTTTATTCTGTCTACCTTTTGGGGCTTGTATATGAAAGTTCTGAGCAATTCTGGCAGAGCAGATTCTTTCCAGAGGTCTATTGCTTGTACAGGAAATGAATTTAAAAAAACAAACAAATAAACCTTTTCAGTAGTGTTTCTTGGTTTGTAGTGTCGCTGATAAGAACATAGAAGAAAATACAGGAAAATGGTTGGTTTGGTTGGTTGTGGTTTTTTGGGTGTTTGTTTTTTTTTTTTAACTTTGTCTTTTTTAATTGTAACTGGCATTTGAACCTTAAATGATTCCTGGACAGAATTCCTGGACAGAAGAAACAAGTTAGCATGTGAGTCTTGACAGCATGGGTACCTTATAACAATCGTTGCCTTCAGACATGACTGAAACCCTTGTTACTGGTGAATGCTTTAAGAAATTTTGAGGTAGAGTGATGCCATAATAATACCTTTTGGCTGTAGAAGCCTGAGTGGTACAAGACATACACTAATGTAAACTGCAGTGGTACTGCAGATCTTCTGTCTTGATTTTCTGTCACTGCACAAAGAAGACAGGAAAAAGTTTGATGGCACAAATCTTTTTGTTAAAGCAAACTAGTATAATTGGAAAAGACCGACAAGCTTTCGGGCATACAAGGTTCTGAAGAAGGACTTGTATTTCTGAAACCTCACCTAGTTTTTATAGCCCTGCTAGCTGAGATACAACGCTGAATCTGTCTACAAACCATGCCCTTCCTCTGTCCTTAAGCTATTATGGCTACAGAAAAATAGTGCTTCAGAGAGAGGCAGAATTAGTGCTTCTGTGGGAAGTGACTTATAGGAGAATAGGTCCTGTGCCTGACTGGGCTGGCTCAGTTAAATTTGTCTTGTGACTGGTATTGCCAGGCTTTTCTGACTACTTTAAGAAGGGACAAACACATTGGAATTTCATGCAGGCATCTTTATATCTTCTGGAATTGTCTGCTGTGCACTTGGTCTGGGTGCTTGAGTGCTTTAATTTCTTAAAACAAGTATTAAAAGGGCCAAAATAAATTTTAAACCTCTTTGGTAAGAAGGCGGCTAACAGTCTTTGAAACTTTGAGGAAGCTTAAATATGTTCTGTGACATGCAAGAATTGTCTTTCATAGCCTTCTTTTAAGAGAATTAGCAAAGAAAATAAATGGAGCTGGAAGTTCCTTAAGTGACAAATAGCAGTCCTGCTGCTTCCCATTTCTGTGCCCTGTATCAGTTTGCAAACCCCAAGGTATGGCCTGAACTGTGCCGGTACACCTTCTGTAAAGTTTATTCACTCTAAGAATTGTGACCACTTTCAATGTGTCTTTTATCTTTGTGATACGTTTTTTTCCAGTCACACTTAGCTTCTAGTTCCACAAATACTTGGCCCTTTCTGTCTGACTGTCCGTCTTTCTCAATTGCCTCAGAATCCCAGCTTCTCTGCGAGCTCTCTAAGTTCGGGGGGGGGGGGGGGGGGTTTGGG
>JANZLQ010000086.1:28604832-28630337 GCA_026212715.1 Elanus axillaris | reverse complement strand
TCGGGGGCGGGGTGGTTGGCTGCTCAGTGCACCCTCCTCCTACTAATGTACAGGATTATATTTGTTCTTACACAGTCATGTGGCTTTGAAGCAAACCATCCAATATTGCTACAAGCATTGTTGAATAATCAGGGTTGGTAATGCTGCATTGATGTGCTTCTTGAAAGTTGTTTTTGTAGGTCGTGTGTACACTGTGTTTCCTGCAATGGTCATCTGCTCAAGAAAACTTTAAATTACAGTTTTTCTGTTTTGTTTCAATAAGCATCTACAAAGTCATCCCTCAAGGCTGGGTAAAAAAGGAATACATGACATGAGAACAGTATTGTCAGCTTTTACATAAAACTAATTATATTTGTAAGCAGGTCAGCAGTGCGGTTTTACATTTTACTGTGCTATAACATGTAGCTATAGTTTTGTTGTTAGATAATTCTACACAAAAAAGTTCGAAGTGGAATCAAGCTCACCTCTATCAGAAATGAACCCTAAGCTTTTATTCATGTTAAATTGTTGAAAGATAACAACATGCATATTTCAAGATAATGATATGCCCAAGGAGCCTTTCTTGCCTTTTGAATTAGGGTGAAGATACCCTGTTGCTCTGGATAGGAGCAGTTGTTCATCATGATAACTTGGGTGTTTGAGGGAAATAAATAAATCTTTTTTAACAAAAGTTTAATGATGAGGAACTATAGATGCAATGAATAGGTGAGATTACTACTAACAGTTGATAGCTAAGCTTGGAATATGAGCACCTTCTGAATAAGGAGGGTCACAACTCAATATGTAATTCTGAAGGCCTTGTATATGCATACATACATACTGAGCATCTGAATAGTCAAGAAATCAGGTTTTATGATAGCATTCTGAGCCATAATAATCATTAAGGATACTGCCTTGGTTTAAACAGTTCCCAGAGGAATTCATCAAATTATAGATAGTCTGGACAGATAAGATATCCATTACAAACCATAAACATTTCACAATATAATTGAACATAGAGCACCAAGTAATTGCTTGTCAAGTACAGCTAGAATGTAGTAGGACAGACAAAAGAAATTTTATAGGCACTTGTCCTTGGGCAACCAGCATTTCAGCTCTGACAACAATCTTTTATGAACATGTGTGAACTTCTGAGTGAGTTCTCAGTATTCTCCTTGCATTAGGAGCTTCTTTAAAGAGAAATAATCCACTTGTATAACAAAAATGTTACAGGAAGAAACAAAAATAAAGTTGAATTGGGGAATTTTTTGTGAATTTTCAAAAAGAAGTGCTGGGTTTAAGTTTTCAGAATAGGATTGTGATGCTCCAGTTTTGGAATTATTTGACAAATTAGTATATTGGAAAATAGTATCCTTAAATATTCATCAATTTTTTGCATTTTAAGAAAATTAAATGTACATAGCTGACTTTACTAATGAAGAAAATACATATTTGTTTAGCCTGACCAAATGTAATGAAACTGCAAAGTGTAGTGCATTTATTCTGCTATTCAAAAGGGACAGTCTGGCAGGAAGAAGTTCACACCCTTTGCCCTGATTAACAGCAGGGTTCTCGGGTTGGTGGAAGATGTGCGTTGGTGGAGCCTGCTTTGGCAATTTTGGTTGCTCTCTGCAGACAACAGACAACACTGTCTCTCTTAAGATTCTCATAGACAAGCTGTTGATGTACAGGCTGGATAAGCAGACAGTGAGGTCGATTGAAAAATGGCTGAATGGCCAGGCCCAGAGGGTGGTGATCAGTGGCACAAAGTCTAGTTGGAGGCCAGTGGCTAGTGGTATACCCCAGGGATCAATACTGGGTCCAGTCCTGTTTAACATCTTCATTAATGATCTGGATGATGGGGCAGAGTTTACCCTCAGTGAGTTGGCTGATGACACCAAACTGAGAGGAGTGGCTGATATGCCAGAGGGTTGTGCTGCCATCCAGAGGGACCTTGACAGGCTGGAGAAATGGGCTGACAGGGGCCTCATGTAGTTCAAGTGCAGAGTCCTGCACCTGGGGAGGAAGAACCCCATGCACCAATATATGCTGGGGACCATGCAGCTGGAAAGCATCTTTGCAGAAAAGGACCTGGGGGTCCTATTGGATGCCAAGTTGAACATGAGAAAGCAATGGGCCCTTGTGGCAAAGAATGCAAATGGTGTCCTCAGCTGCATTAGAAGTATTGCCAGCAGGTTGAGGGAAGTGATCCTTCTCTGCACAGCACTGCTGAGGCCACACCTGGAGGACTGGGTCCTGTTCTGGTGGGGCTCCCCAGTACAAGAGAGACATGAGCATACTGGAGGGAGTTAAACAAAGGGCCACAAGGATGATGAAGGGGCTGGAGCACCTCACATATGAGGAAAGGCTGAGAGAGCTGGGATTGTTCAGCCTGAAGAGAAGGCTCAGGAGGATCTTATTAATTTATATAAATACCTGAAGGGAGGGTGCAGGGAAGATGGGGCCAGGCTCTTTTCAGTAGTGCCCAGTGAGGGGCACAAACTAAACTGCAGGTGGTTCCCTCTGAACATCAGAAAACACTTTTTCACTGTGAGGGCAATGGGCTTAGGTTGCCTAGAGATGTTGTGGAGCCTCTATCCTTAGAAATGCTCAGAAGTCATCTGAACACAGTCCTGGGCAACCAACTCTGTGTGCCTGCTTGAGTAGGGAGCTTGGACCTTCCAGAGGTTCCTTCCAATCCCAACTGTTCTGTGATTCTGTGAAGTCTGTTTGTAAATCTAGATTAAATCCTTTGCACCTGAACTGGTGGAGCAACATCAAAAAACACAACTCTTGAAGGCAGGCAGGAAGTGCTAAATATGCAGAAGTGTGGAAGAAGCAATTCAAGTTTGGCTAAAATGAGAGAAAACTGATGTGCTAGAGGAGACAGAGAGCATTTTTCCTGAGGATGAATCCAGATGATGTTCCAAGTAGTCAGGCAGTTGGAGAGCATAGTCAAAATCCTCATGAGGAATTATACGCAGAGATAATTAAAATGCAGAAGAAAGTCAAAGCTGTTGGATGTGAGGGTAGCCACAAGAGAAGCAGAATTTGGGAAAGAAAAATGTCACTAAGCTGAAGAGGAGCAGAAACTGTTTAGATGGAACAAGCCATGCCCCTGGAAAGAATATTTAGAAGAAGCTGCAGAGCATAAGTCTGTTGTAAGCTGTACAAATCTGCAGCTCTACCTAAAACAAAGTAATAAAAAAATGCTAAATGTAGACAGTGAAAGATCTGACTTCTGGAGGAAATTGTATCACAAGGTAGCAGTGCCCTAATTACTGAGTTGGCTTGTTTGAATGTAAAATGAGAAAATGGTAAGTAACTGTTTCATCAAGGAAAAGCAAGGCAGAACTGTGAAGAAACCTGCAGCAGCAGATCATCACTACCTAGGATAGGTGTGTACACGTACCTGCATATGTGCAGGAGAGACAGGTGTAGCTGGAGTAGAGCCAGTCTCAGAAGTGTTGTCCAAGCTGAGAGTGACACTGGCTTTTGTGAAGCTGAGCAAACGTGAGGGATGTGGCATTCACTGAAAGTCAGCAGAAGGCAGCAGTCAGTTCCATGGATGTAGTTTCCAGAGAGAATAATGGCCAGCAGCAGAAGACACAACCGAAGGCTGATTATCAGCAGTATGGTGACCTCCCAAAGTTAATGTCCTGAGTAGTATCCTGGAGAGGGGGCCAAGCACAAGGACCTGCATGAGGTGTTGGAAAGACTGAGTGTTTTAACCTGTTGAAAGAGAAATCCATCATTCTGAGTAAGATGGAAAAAAGACAGAAAGAGGGTTCTTCTACCCAGGGAAGAGACAGCTCTAAAGCCTTTAACCTGAAAAGAGCTAGAGGATGTTGAGTTTCACAGAAAATCTGATTCCACCAAAAGGAATGAGTCATAGTCATTCTTCAGGTAGAGACACAACAGAGAATTGTGTTAGTGGGGAAAAAAAAGGTAGGGAGGAGACTCAAATAGGCTTGATTATTCAATTACAAAATACTAAAAATAATGTTTGTAATTTCTAGATATCCTAATGAGGACCTTTCCTGAGAAATGACCTTATTTATCTTTAAAGGGTGCACAGGTGAAGATATCCCAAATGGCTATTTTGAAGATGCAATGAGACAGCTTTCTGATACTCTGCTGTTGGTAAAAGGAGTGTTGATTGCATACTAGAGAACTGTCGTTTAAAAGGGATACAACTAGATCTTTACATCAGGATTATCGTAAGGAAAAGTGATCCTATTCCTTATTCTTTCCCTTCCCTTAATTCTGATTGTTTCTGTGAGGTATTTCTTGAGCCTGGTAATACACAAGTATCTTGCTCCTCAGTTCAGAATTACTGTGGGAGCATATGATGAAGCTGTGTTTGCTGCTGCTGCACAGAAGTGATAATGTTAAATGCCTGGTTAATTAATAAACGGTGTTGCTGTGGAGGGAGTTGTATTTTTTGTAGGGAATGGGTGCTCAAAATGTGTTTCCTTGAAATAAAGTGTCTTAAAAGTATGTGGAGGACTAAGTGGCTAAGAAAGGCTGCAGTTTGAGAGTACCTGTCACTTCTTGTTCTGGTAATACCTTGAGTTAGGCATATACTTCATGACCTAAATGGGACCAATACAGAATAAAGTGTATGAAATGGAAGAACATTTGATGTTACAGTTAGAGGCACAGATTGTTTTAGTGTACAAAGTGAGCTGTTACCTTAAATTATGTTTATTGGTGCAGAAGATAAATGCTTTCTCGTGTATGTCTTCTTAACAATTCTACTATTACCCACAAGATACCCCATTGATCACAGATGTTAGAGCAGGAATTGCTTTTTACCCATGGAATGCCATCAATCATCTACATGTTTTAGTTAAATTTCATTGCATTTCCAGCATTCTTACTGTTTCCTGAATAATACCCTTAATGGTTTAGTAGTCCTTTTACTAATTAGGGAACCCAGACCCTGCACTACACTTGAGAGAAGTCTGCATGTCATAAGCTCTCTTGAATATTAGCAATACTTATGAAAGTTATAAAAATGTAAGCCAACACTTGTATATTGAGAAATATGTATTGGAATATATATATATGTTGTTCTTGTTTGAAGGAAATCAGAAGTCTTTTGAAGCAGTGTTTCAAATGAAGAGTAGTTGTTAAGCATAAAATTTGTCCTGCTTTAAGTACTTTCTCCAGAAAAAAATAAACCCAGCAGGGAGGTTAACAGATTAGAACATTGTTGTTTTAATACACACTACTTATGCAACCAGTTATACCTTGTTATTATGTCTTATGGCTGCCATAAAGTCATTCTGTTGATTAAACAGATTCAAATTAGTCTTTGACACAATGTTATTATGTATTATTAAAGGCCCTACCTGGATCTGGAGTTTCATTGGGTTAATTGTGATAACGGTTCTAGTCTTTGTGGTCACTGGGTATGTGTTAAAATTTCCTCGCTCAGCCAGCTTCCTGCATGGTTCCCTCAGAGTGAAGAAGTGAGATGCAGTTGTGATTATACTGGCTAGGGAGATGATTGTGTTTAATGGCTGGCAGCAGGTGTCAGTAATTATAGGTGTAGGTTGCTTCTTTATCTGGAAGGTCCTGAGCTGCTGTTAGCAACTGAAATGAGCCATCTTATGCGTGAGGTGGGAGAGGGAGATGCCTTCTCTAAAACCAGATGAGCCTAAATTACCTTTTGAGGCAAATACATGTAATTTCGTTTCTGTACATATATAATATTTTCATACGTGCCTCATTTTTATTTTAGTTGCTTTGATACATAATTGTGACAATAATCAAAACTTGCTTGTAAAACGTGAAGGACTTCTGCTTGTTCACATGACTAGAAAACATATAAAGATGTTGTATTTTACGTGTATATATGTATGTCTTAGGAAAGACAAGGCCCTGAGGGAATGTGTCCAGAGGAGGGTCACAAAGATGATCAGAGGGCTGGAGCACCTGTCCAGTGAGGATAGGCTGAGAGAGTTGGCGTTGTTCAGCCTGGAGAAGGCTCCAAGGAGACCTTGTTGCATCCTTGCTCTACTTAAAGGGAGCTTGTAAGAAATATGGGGACAAAATTTTTAGCAGGGCCTGTAGTGGTGGGACAAGGAGTAATGGTTTTAAACTAAAAGAGGGTAGATTTAGACTAGGTAAAAGGAAGTAACTTTTTGCAGTGAGGGTGGTGAAACATGGGAACGGGTTGCGCAGAGAGGTGGTAGATGCCCGCCCCATCTCTGGAAGTGTTCAAGGCCAGGTTGGATGGCACTTTGAGCAACCTGATCTAGTTGTAGATGTCCCTGCTCATTGCAGGAGGGGTTGGACCTTTAAAGGTCCCTTCCAACCTGAACTGTTCTATGATAAATATGTAAGTTAGAGTATTTGTAATATATATTGTCAGAAAAAAATACATGTAAGTAAAGCTGTTGAAAAAAATAACAGCTGTGGAAAAGTTCTGTTCCACAGAAAAATAAGCTAATGAGGAACTAAACCATTTGATCTGCAGACCTCATACAGTCTCATAATGTTTCATGCTTTACTTTCAGCTAACTTCATAAAACAAATGTTCTATATTGAGCTAAAAATTCGTATGGAGCTCAATAAATGTGCAAATAGATGAGATATACCATAACATATGATACTGTTTTAAATAAGAGCATAGCATTTTTTTTGTTGTGACCTTTGAATATTCTTATTTTTCTAACTAACGATTCTTCAGATCTGTTGTGAATAGGCATGGATTGCATACTAGCCAAAGGAGTAAGCTTTCTGTCCTTGTATTTTGCCTATTCAGGTGTTTTGTTCAGGAAATGTCTGCTTTTACTATGGCTGTTCAAGTGCTTTTAAGTGTTTCTTTCCTACAAGTTCCCCATTTTTAGTGCCATGAAGACTCAATAATAATAGCTGAAACTAAACTAGAAACACCTTTTTGATATACGTACCCAAGATGAAAATTCTTGCTGTGCACTAGGCATTTTAGTACTTCACTTAAGATATTTTTTCAAGGTATTTTCTGAGCATGAGACTCCTGCACTGAAGTACACAGAGGTTTAGTCACAAGTGTATCTCCTGTCTGAAAATAGTAAGACATAGACTTAAAATATTTTAAACTTGATGCTTTTGGACAGCTGTTATTTTTAAGTTTCTTGTGGCCTTTATGTTTGTAATCTTCAGGATGGAAATTTGAAAGCTTTTTAATACTGAAGGCACTCTTGTTTCTTAGATAGGTTTTTTTTTTTCCCTAATACTACTAGTAGTATTAGAAATACCTTGGTATTAAAATTTTATTTTTAAATTGCTGGTGCAAATAATAGTAGCACTTGAATTATTAGCATTATTTCTACTAACTTTGTAGAAATGGTAAGTTTTTCAATATTATTACTCTGCTGCTGAAAAACAGATGATTTTATGTGATGAGCATCCATTATTATTTTTACTGGCATTTATTCAAGCAGAGGGTTTTACTCACTTGATATAGGGTTCTAATACATAATTAATTACATGTTAAGTGGTAGCAGTGTCCATGAGAGCAGGGAAAGATCTCAGAATTTAGGTAGAAGTGGGAATGAGCAGGCCCTGGAGAACAGGGCAGCCTGAAGGGTAGGGTGGGAGCTTGGGACTGTTAGGATGTGAGACACAGGAGTACCTGGAGGGGGATAGGAGGCAGAGAGAGGGCAAGCCTGCCTGCTGCTTTTCTAATGAGACTGTCTGCCAGGCCATGGGGTTGGACCTATGGTTCTGAGATCCTGAATTCCCCTGGATTTATAAACAGCTATCAGGTGTGGTCAAAATATGTTCATCCTCTGTAGCAAATGATCCAAACCAGAGATGACAACTTTCATAGCTGTTAGTTAAATGTAGATAGTAGATATCAGTCCTGCTCATCGTTTTGTGAATTGATGGTGGATGTCAGGAACAACATGTAGGTTTTTCCTATTTCTTTTGTAAAGCTTGAGCAATTTGTCAGACAGCCATTGTGTATCAGAGAGAAAGATTAAACTATCAAAAGTTATTAAATGTCAGCGTTACCTGCAGTTGATTTACCGTGTTGGCTCATTTCTTTGAATGTGTTGGTGCATACATATTATGATTCAGTTTTCAACTACCTGAATACGTACATTTTTTTTGATGCCTTGGAATTCTTTTCCATTCAGTACCTGCATGGTGCCTATGAATGAGGGAAGGTTACCTGAACAAGCTCTATACTGGTTTTGGAAATAACTAAGTATGCACTGAAGGGCATGAAGAAAAGTGAGGTCCCATGGTTGGGCAGCTGAATGTTGCTGTGGAGGATTGGGTTTTTTTTGTTACTGAGCTTTTCACCAGAACCAGTATGTATTTCTCATTTTCTGAGTGATAGTAGTAATCATTTTACTGTCTTTGGAATGGTGAAGATGAATTAATTAATTGTCATTAAATGTCCAGATATTATAATTCTACACAGTTACCCAGCATTTCTTGGTCTTAGAGCATTTGCTTTTGTCAGTGTAATCTTGATACTCTTCTGGGGATCTGATTTCACAAGTGTATTTTAAAATGAATTTTCATGACTCATCTTCAGAGTTTGATTATGAGTAATATTTGGCCCCACTGGCATGTGGGCATCAGTGCAGTGGGGGTTTTTGGTATATATCTATCTAATCTTAAGGGGTTTCTTGATGGATAGCATAGCTAACTTCAAAACTCGAGACTTCTGGTGTATAGCAGTCAGAATAAGGGGATTTTTAGTTGTGTTTTACATCTAGCTCATTGTGATTCAGTCAGTTTGTCAGCTTAGAAATCTCCTGTTCAGAGCTTCAGAACAATTGTAATGATGCGGATTGTACCCAGAGGATGTATAACACAATCCTGTTAATGGGAGGTTTTAATAATTGAGTTCACTGTTGTTGATGATAACATTAGAGATGTTAGATCTAACTTGTCCTGTTGAGCTTGAGTTTTAAAGTGTTCTAAAAAAATTCTGTGATGTACTTACATGCTGCAGTGATTATTAAGACTGAGAATCACAGGCATTTAACTGAATCTGAAACATGGTAGTGTGAGTCCCTTGGGTAGGCTGGAAAGCTAGAAGGAAGTCAGTACATGGAGTGAAGTTTCTTATTGTCAGTTAACTCCAGAATCACTTGAGAAGTCCAGACAGTTTATCAGGAAACTTATTGTATCCTCACCAGTACTGCAAATACCACCACAGTCTGAAAATTCAAGGTTAGCTTTTAGTTCTCACGGGTAATCAAGGTTTTGTAGGTTAATGTAGGTTAGCTCTCCTACATCATCTGTCCAACATGGCATCGCCAGCAGGTTTAAGCAGGTATAATGGAATGAACTGTTGTATTTATGAGTAAAGATATTCCTTTGGTTGTGAAAGCAACAAAAACATGTTTTCTCTTTACTATGCTAACTCTGTGGTGTTAACTTTTTTATCTTGCATGTCAGCCAAGGTGAGTTTTTAATATACGTGGGGAGCAAATTTATTGAGTAAACAGGTGCTACTGTTTAATAAATCACTCTTAAGGCTGCCTTTTAAAAACCTTATATTGCCAGAATGAGGCAGAGGCCCATAAAATGCCTTACAGAAGGTGTGTGAACTGTAGAGGAGGCTTTAAAATGAGAGTAAAATGTATTTTTAAATGCTCTTTATACTTCCAGGTGGTTGTGGAGGGTGCTTTTTGGGTTTCACTGTCCAATGTGATGATGGTTAATTTTCCTTTTATTTTTATAAGCGTTCTTTAGCAATGAAAATTCCATTGTATTGTGCTGTAGCAGTTGTAGGTAACTTCTGTCAGTATAGATTTAGCTACCATTCTTGTGAAATTGAAGTTTTCCTTCATAGTTTTCCTTAATAGTGAAAGATGGGTTATTATTTTTTAAATATTCCTGTGGATGGCACTGGTTTTAGTAGAACATGTTAGATTATGTAAAATACTAATCTAGTCTGGTGATAACAACTTTCTGTTTGGGTTTTTTTACAAATTGAAGGTATTGGAATTTTTTGACTTAAAATACAGTTTTCAAAAGCCATTTCGCTCACTCTTAATCTTTGTAATTCTGCTTAAAGAAAGTAGTCTGCTGCTTTCTTCATTCACTACTTGGGATAAGTAGGGAGGGGAAGCCTTGGAAATTCTTAAAATAAAATTGGAGACACAGATTTTCCAGTTCTGTGAGCCAGTAGTAGTCTAAGTTAAAAATAAGAGGCTTGGTTTTGAGGATTTTTGATCAGCTGAAAATTTTTGGAACAACTGTAATCACGACAATCTTATAATTATTTGATGGAAGGCTGCTCACCGATTTGTATTCATTTTTGGGTGGTTGTTGGCAAGCTAATAACTCTAGATGCTGTTTTGAAATTTCCTGTTGCTTCTTGTCATTGTCACTGGAAGCACTAGGTATCATTCCAAGGGATCAGCCTGGCATTTGACACATTTCTCACAGGTAGTGATGAGGAGTGCAGTGTATGTAGACCAGTGGTGCCCAGTCTTTCTACCCAGATGAACCAATACCTTATTCAGGTGTTAAGAGAAAATAGTGCACTTTGGCTCCTCCTCTGCCCCACAACTGGACTGTAGGGGCGGCGCTACAGTCATGTACTTCCCAGAAGCAATAAAAATAAATAGGTAACTTGTACCAGTGAGTTGTATTTGGCCCTCAGGTGGAAGTTACCTGAGCAGCAGCTGTAGAATATACTCATTATCATGCTTTGCTGAAGGTGGTACAAATGTGGAGCCCAGGTGCTTCGTCATGGCCATGCTAAGGAATGAGATTTGGCTGCCCTTCTTTTGTGTTGTTACCACCAGCGCTGATAAATTGTTACGCCTTACACAGCTGCAAGAGCCACTGCACTTCTGCAGTGGTAGCACTTTGTGTTGCAGGTAGCTGGAGTTGATCTGTCACTGGAGACAGGCTATTTCGGAAGCTGAGTTGTAGCAGAAACTTTTTGTTCACTTCCCCATTTTTCAGCATTTTTGTCAGTGAAGGATCCTAGCAGTAAGAGACCAAGTCAAGCTACAGAACAGAAAAGACCAAGGTAGGATCTCTTTAGTCACAAGGATGCCCAACCATCTGACATCAAAAAGCTGTTAAAACTTACAAGTATATGATGAACTAGTATAAACAGCATGCTGGGTCTTTTAGAATATTAATCTATTTTATGATCTCCCTTTTATAAATAAAGCTATATAATAAAATGCTTCAGGGTCTTTTCAGATGAAAGGCATTAGATAATGGCGCTTTTGGATGTTTACCTCTTGTCTGGGCCTGTTAATTCTTTTATCACTGAAATGCTTTGTTCTTGCCCAACTATGTTCTTGTCCATGTGTGGTGTGAAACCATTTGAATGTCATCTTTATTTATTTTAGCTCATTTATTAAGTTGCCTATTGTGAGGCATCTGTGGCCTGAATTAAAACAGCTACAAAACGCTAAAACCAAATCTCTGCATAAAACTGCCAAATAAAATACATAGCCAGGCAAGATTGAAAATAAATAAATAAAAAATCAGGCACAAGGATGAGCCCAGCAAACCTCTTGCAAACCACCCACAAAGGGGTTAGTTACCAGCTACTCAAAGGAATTGGATAAACATGGGTAGCAGATAAAGAACAAAGGGAGGGGACCCAAAATAGATAAAAATAGCTGGGTTGAAATAAACAAGTCTTGCAGTAAAGCCTGACAGAAAAGGGCAAGAAAAGTGCATGCTGAAACATTACACAAAACTGTGAGTTGTTACAGAGACGTGGAAGTCACAGTGCAATGTGGCATCCTGAGCCTGGATCTGATCTGGAGCAGGCAGAGTGCCTTGCTGACGTGCGGCCTGCAGGCTTCGGTGTGGTTTTGCCTGGCTGTTGCAGCCTGCCCATGAAGGAACAGCTGCAAGGAAGGAGACGGCAATGCTGATGCAAGTCAGAAAGCTGCTCTTCCAAAACATAGGTTTGCTTTCTTTGGTTGGAATGACAGTATCAGGGCCCTTATCCACCCATTAACCACAGAAGACCAAAGTACTATAAATGTTTTGTGGGATGAAGTCTAGAAGTTGTAAAAAGATGCATCCTCTTGAGGTTTTGGATTTTACTGGCCTTGGTGGTTTCTTCTCATCTTTCCTAAGAAAAGTCCTTTGTAGCCATCAGAATGCTACATGCAAGTGGAGACCAACTACAAGGGCTTATCTGAAACATCCCCTTTTTAGCAGATTATTTCTCCACAAATGGACCTTACTTGTTATAAGATCATTTAAATGAAATCTGTGTTGCTGCCATGTTTGTAATCTGAACTCTAATATTTTACCTGTGCCAAATTGTTGTCCCCAAACAGGTTAAATTATTGAGGGCGGGAGAAAAGTCTAATATGCAACTTGGCATTTTTGGTAGGGTCCACCCATGCTCCCGGTTCTAAATTTCAAAACAAACACACCCTGAACATTATGCTGCTTTTTTATTATACCTTCTGGCAACCTATGGTTGGTTTCTGCTTTGCATAGCTGCCGCTTCATGGAATTCTTATTGATGGTTAGTTTTTCCACTTGGCCCATTTAGGTATTTGTTTCAGTGGTACAAATAAATAAATAAAAATTTAGTTCCACTGCTCTTTTCCCTCAAGTAACATTGTTGTAATTTTCTCTCCCTCCCTCCCCCCTTGCAGTCACACCCTTTTTCACTAAAAATATTTGAATAATGTTACCATATTTTGCCCATTCTTCATTCATTCCTTTTGAATCTCTTTATGTGAAATTGGTGCTTGTGAAAGCTGGAAGTTGACTGTTCTGGAGGCTAATTGGAGAGATACTGGTCAGGTGGATGTGCAAAAAGGCGGCAGTAGTAAGAACTCTTTACATTTTAAGGTTTATATTCACCCTTTGCCAGAGGTCCTGGTGCAATCCCCAGTGCTGATGCTGAGCTGGCTCCTGTGTGGAATCCCCTACACATTGGGATCAGGAGCACATGTATAATTGTCATCTAACTGGAAGAGGTTTCAGTCATTACTGTCGTGTCTTAGAGGTGTAACTGAAGGCAGTCTGCAGGTGACTAGGGAGATGCTACAAATTCTTACCTATAGGGTCTTGTATAAATTGGAGAGTCATAACCCTGATGGTTTGTGACCAGTATTCAAGGGATGTTATAAGCAGTGTGGACAGAGATTTACAAAGTAGTGGGGCATTGCAATTTTCAGTTCCTCTTTGCTAATGTGTGTTTGGTATTTGTAAGTTAAAAATAGAATGGCTGTTTGAATTTAAAACATACATTAATTGAAATAGCTGAGAGAATGTAAAGTAGTAATTCCTGTCTTGTCAAGCAGAGCTCTGGCACTGTTGAAGCTCTCTTGCACACTGCAGTTGTCTTCATAAATCCAAACTCTTCATACCCATGCGAAGCTGCATCCTTTTCATTGTAGCTTTGATTGGACACACAGATGGGTGCTATGCCCAGATATGCAGGAATGTGGATGAAAGGAGTAGTCTGGTTTACACCCTCGTACGTAATCTGCTATTTAGCATTTCTCAATTCCTGATTTTCACTGTAGTATGCTGTGGGACTTCTGGAAGTTATTACTGTGGTACTGGGTTTATGGTTGTGACAGAACACTCTCCAGTCTTCAGAGCTTTCTGAGAAGCTGCTGTTTGAAAATGGAGTTTTTTCTTTTTTCCTTTTTTTTCTTTTTCATTTTATCTGTCATTACCACCACATTAGCATGCTTTTCCTGTATTCCTAGTAGTTTCCTTTTTCATTTTGAAATTAAACTCTTCAGCCTTAGCTGGTGCTTAGTATTCCTTTGTCTTGCTTATCTGACTCCTTGTCTTAATTACATCAGCTCCAAACCCCATTTATATTTGACATGGCTCAGTCCTACTTTCTGTTGTGCCTACTTGGTTCCCATTGCTTAATGATAGATTTTTTTGGGGCTAGAGATTTCTGCCTGTACTTTCTGGTGGTAAAACAACTTAAGGGGCCCTGCAAGGTCTTCAGGTGTTCATTGCAAGTGTGATTTGAGGCATTTGGTCTGGTAAGGCTTTGTGCTGAGATGTATTGTAGAAGCAGATGTATGTGAAGCTGCCTGTGTTGTTATATTAGCTTACTTATAGATATACTGCCCAGTGTTCTTAAATGTCCCTTGTCAGGATTTTAACTTAATTGTACCATTGGACTTTTTGATGTGAAGAGAAAAAGAAAAAAAAGAGATAGTTAAAACTTCAGGTATTGAACTTTTGAGAAAAGGAGTGAAAAAGAAATACAGAGCAGACTTTACCAGAGCTAGAGAGAGAAAAAAAAGGTTAATGCTGGCACTGGCAATTTTTAGAGTTCATTTGTAGCTGTATGTCACCAGTTTGAGACAGGACAGCAAAAAGTTTTACATCCAGCATTGTTTAACATCTTTGTCAGCAATACGGACAGTAGGACTGAGTGCACCCTCAGCAAGTCTGCCAACAACACCAAGCTTTGTGGTGCAGTCAGCACGCTGGAGGGAAGGGATGCCATCCAGAGGGACCTCGACAGTCTTGAGAGGTGGGCCCCTGCTAACCTCATGAAGGTCAACAAGGCCAAGTGCAAGTTCCTGCCCATAGGTCAGGGCAATCCCAAGCAGAAATGCAGGCTGGGTGGTAAGTGGATTGAGAGCAGCCCTGAGGAGAAGGACTTGGAGATATTAATGGATGAAGGAGTGAATATGAGACAGCAATGTGCGCTTGTAGTCCAGAAAGCCAACTGTATCCTGGGCCGCATCAAAAGAAGCATGACCAGCAGGTCAAGGGAGGGGATTCTCCTCCTTTGCTCGCATAAGACCTCACCTGCAGTGCTGTGTTCAGCTCTGGGGCCCCCAATGTAAGAAGGATGTGGACCTGTTGGAGTGAGTCCAGAGGAGGACCAGGAAGATGATCAGAGGGCTGGAGCACCTCTCCTATGAGACAGACCGAGTGAGTTGGGGTTGTTCAGCCTGGAGAAGAGAAGGCTCCAGGGAGACCTTATAGCAGCCTTCCAGTACCTGAAGGGGGCCTACAGGAAAGCCAAAGAGGGACTTTTTACAAGGACGTGTAGTGAAAGGACAAGGAGTAATGGCTTTTAGATTTAGATTAGATGTAAGGAAGAAGTTCTCCACTGTGGGTTGGTGAGACACTGGAACAGGTTGCCCACAGAGGTTGTGGATGCCCCATTCCTGGCAATGTTCAAGACTAGGTTGGATGGGGCTTTGAGCAACCTGGTCGAGTGGAAGGTGTCCCTGGCCATGGCAGGGGATTGAAACTAGATCATATTTAAAGGTCCCTTCCGACCCAAACTATGACTATGTTAAAGGCTTTGTCCACAGTGGTTAAGAGTATCCATAGAGTAGCAGATCAAATGTCCAGATGGCACAGTGTCCTGTTTGTGGCAGTGACCAGTAGCTGACACACAGGGAAGAGTTTAAGCACCAGTAAGCTCATAGTTGTGCTTTCCTGATACAGACCCTCACTCTCCAGGACTTTGCAGCTCAGGAGCTCCCTAGGCCAGGTACATGGACTTTGTGCCCGTACAGCTTTGTTCTGTGAATTTGCCTAACTGCTTTTTGCATCTCTGTAAAATCTTGACCTGCCCTGTGTAGTGAATTGTATAATTTACCTATGATTTTAGTGCAAAAAGTGCATTCTTTTGTTTGAATAGCCATCTTTCTGCTTTCCATGGATGACCTTTATTTTCTGCACTGGAAAAGGCAGTAACAGTTGTTACCTATTTACTTCATGCCACTCCTGATTTTAACAGACCTGTATGATACGCCTTTACAGTCATTTATTTTCCTGATTTGAATAGTGCTAGTGTGTTACTCATACAGAATCTAATCTATCCATACGTTTGAGTAATCTTTTTTTTCCTATTCTCAATGTGTTTTCAGGTTGCCTTATATGCATTTTGAGACTAGAGGAACAAGAACTGCACGTAATAGTAATGAAAATCCATACAGTAGTATAATGCTGGTTCCTGTTTTCCCTATCTCCCCCACCCCCTTACAGCTGCAAACGGTGGCCAACATAATAATGACAATTACTGCTTGTTATAGTTAGGGCTGATGTGTTTCTTTAAAAGAAAGCCTAGTGGGAGAAATTTTAACTGGTGATGAATAGAGGACCTGACATGGACTCCCAATACAATTCCTGCTTCTTTGTTTCATGTAATATTTGTCAAAACAGTGGTGATGAATGATGATATGTATTTATATTTTTTCAGTGTGAAGGATGGCTACATTCAACATGCACACATGCAGATAAAAGAAGTTGAACAGCTTCAAAAGCTATGTCAGTCTGTCAAAATCACATTGGCAGACGTGGAGCACTGTATGTACAGATGGGACCTGAAAGTGAGATCTGTTTGCTCATGGGAGAAAAGGGAGCTTGGTTGGACAAGATTACCATGGAGAGCGACTGCCTTGCTTGGCTGTGACTGCATCTTCACATGCCTTGCAAGAAGCTTTTGCTAAATCTTGCGGTGTTTTTTTTTCTGCAAGCCGTGTTTCCCTCTTGGACGTGCTCAGCCTTCGTGTGCTGTGTCCTCTCTGCAGCACCAGCCATCTTCGTAGCCCTGGCCCTGCTCCTGGGGTCTCCCTGGCCTGCTCACAGTGCAGGGGGTTCATGAGCAGGCAGGAGACCTGCTGTCCCAGTTATACTTCCGCACATGCTCTGAAGGGTCTGCAGGGAAGCTAATAAAGGAATAGAGGCTGCTTTTCTATGTAGGGGACTTAGGGAAGAAGAGCACAAAGCGAGTTAAGGCACAGGCTGCGAGTCCTGCTCGTTCCTCCAGAATAAGCCCTCCCTGGGACCTGAATTTGGGCTGGATTTTGTGGTGAAGAGGTGTGTGCCTGTGCTCAGGAAGCCCGTCTTACACACTTTGGAGAAATCTTTTTAAACTGCATCAAGCCTTGAAACTAAACAGAAGTAACTTACCTGTTGGCTAGAAGATCGGGGTTTTTTTGTTACAGGGTTGGCAATTCAGAGCAGCTGTTTGCCTACTGAGTTAATTAAGTGTTTGAAATGTTGGGAGGTTCTTCTTTCTGGCATCTATAGCCTTTATGTATTTAAAGTTGTCATATAAGCAGTTATCCATATCTTATACTTTTGTCATGAGAAATAAGATAATCTTTATTTGTTTTAAAATGTGAGCATTTAAAAATGTGTTTGTATAGGCAGTATGCTTGATTAATCTCTCTTGACCAGGTAATAGGTATGTATTATTTTGCTAGGCTTGCTTCATATAATACTGATGTACTGAAGTATTGATCTGTTATCTGGCAACTAGTTTTTTGTGACTTCCTTTCTCAGAAAGATCTCATGTGTTGAGGGGAAGACTTGTGGGTCTTATTAGATGTGTCCGCCTTCATGGCTTTGATCATGCTGCATACAGCAGTGTAAGAACAACACACATGTCTTTCATGATAAGGCTACTTTGCTCTGATTTCAGCTAGCAGATCACTTAATTCAGTAATATTTGTCCACCTTGAAAATGGTGAACATTTTTAAAAGTTTTTGTAAGGAAGATACTAAATGTCTAATATCGGTATTGTTGAATGGAATAAAATAAATACATGGAAGTGCTGCATCTTAGTGAGCGTGTTCCCTTAAGAATATACTAAAATGCAAAGTACGTGAAGAACATGGGCACGTACAAACTATAGCAAACATATGAAGAAATAAAATTCCCATAAAACAAAGATGGGAAAGAACAGGAAAAAAGCTAGTACACAACAGTAGTTAAAGGTCTAAAATCTATAAATGAGTCATTGTATTGGGAAATGGAAAAAGAGAAACTTAGCAAGGAAATGCAGACATTAACATAAATGAGGTTCTTGCAGCCCCAATTGTTACTTAAATTTTCTTTAAAATGTCAAAGGCACTTGTTTTCATTGTCCCTTAAGTCCTTGTAAAGTCTGATTTTTCTTTGTTTTTCTGAGTAGAGAGCTGAGTGGTGCACAGTGGCAGGACCAGAAGCAGTGGGCACAAACTGAAACACAGGAGGCTCCCTCTGAACACAATGAAACACTTTTTCACCATGAGGGTGACTAAGCACTGGCACAGGTTGCCCAGAGAGGTTGTGGAGTCTTCCTCCTTGGAGATACTCGAAAGCTGCCTGGGTACAGTCCTGGGCAGCCGGCTGTAGGTGTCCCTGCTTGAGCAGGGGATTGGACCAGATAATGTCCAGAGGTCCCTTCCAACCTCAGCCATTCTGTGATTCTGAAAAAAAAGGTTTTTAATTATAAGAAGGAATATTTTATTCCCATTTGCATAATGTAAACAGCTCAGCCAACACAGTCGACGCTTGTAAAAAGAAACGTTCACCTTCAGATATTAAAATGAGCTTTCCAACCAATTAAGTGTCTAAAACTGCTATGTTTCAGTGATAAGAGAGGACAGAAGGGAAGCTTCAGATCACAGTGTGAATTTGTGGCTCTTATCTCCTCTAGCTGTAAATTGGAGGTTTTGCATAACGCTGTTGATTAAACTTATCTTGTTATGAGGATAATATTCGGAAACAACCTTGATGGGGTCTTGTCAGCAGTACTGAGTAGGTATTTGGTGTTTCTGGCTCACTGGGATGCTTACTAATGTATTCTTGGGTGAGATCTACAGACTTTTGTCTAAGAAATTATTTTTTTTAAAGCAGAAGTGCAAAATTAATGAGAGATTAATTGCCATCCAAATAGGATTATTTGGCAGGGCTTCTTGTGTAAATCCATTGGCATCAGTGCTTGATATAAAATGGTGATGGCATTGATACTAAAATGTAAAGCACTGGCATTTTAAGATGACTCACTTTAGGAAGAAATACTATTTTAAAATCAATCCTTCAGTCTGAGCTGCATGTTGGGGAGAGCAGTATTTGCTTTTGATAAGGGGTATGAAAAAAAATCTATTGAAGTTTTACTGAGGGACAGAATTGTTGCAGGCATGCAAAGTTAGAGAAGGTAAAGGAGGTAGTCCTTTGGAGAGGACTGTAGAGGAAACGTCTACTTTCAATAAAGAAACAGAATAGGCTGTATGATCCAAGACAGATACAAACTAATAGGCTGACCTTACCGCATTTTCTATGAGGTTTGGCTTGAAAAGAAGTAACTTCCAGTCAAAGGAAATTTTGTGTCTACTTCTTTGAACTTCATTCTGTGACTTGCATTTGTAATTATCGATGAAGCTTGAGCTGAATTACAATTTTTTTTCTAATGGCACAGTATTTTTTTTTTTAGTTAGTTCATGTTTTCAGTGTTTTGAACATGAAAAATGCTACATAAGTGCAGTTACATCTTTGAACTGCTAGTCTTAATTTTTTTACTTGCTCCAATTTGTGCTCCAATTCCAGTCTCCCTGTGATTTCCCTTTATCTTCTACAGCTTGTGTTGCTTGGGATAGATGGCTTAGCTGAGAGAATAAAGCTGAATTCTTCATAATTTTTCTCAGAATCACTTAATGACTCTTTGTGGTACTGATTTCCTTAACTGATGCATTCATTTTTTTTTTTCCTGAGAGTGTTCAAGCTTTCAAATTGTTTCCCAGTGTCTAAATCTAAATTTTATTATTTACTTTTTTCTGAATTGCCATAGGTATCTTTATTACTTAAAAAACAAGCATACCTAATGTGAAATGCTATCTTAGTTCCCTGATATGTGATGCAGCAGTAATCAAATATATTGTATCTTATTCTCTCTATCAGAGATTTACATAGCATTTGAGTCTTCTGTGACTGTGAAGCTTAATAAAATTTAGATTGCATCTTTGCTTTGATACAGAGGTTATTGTTTTTCAAGATACTGGATTTTCCTTCTTATACTACCTCCCCATATCACTGTAACTGATGGATGCAAATCCATCTGTACTTCAGCTGACTGACTGTCTTGCTGTGTGCTACAAGATTAATTTCTATGAAACAACTTGAAATAATATTTTAATAAGAAAGAAGGTTTAAGTTTATGAAAAGGACATAGCTTTTGCTGTCCAAGAAACCAGATTTTTACCTTTGTAGGTCTCTGAAAGAAAGAAAATACCACGGAAGCTGGAGTTCTTAATATTTTAACAAATCAAGGGAAGAAAATTTAGCTTTCCATTAGATTAAGCAAGAATTGCTTACTATTTAGTTGGCCTATTTGGATCTCAGCATTTATGGAAAAAGATGCTGTCTGCAGTTTTTAAAAGTGAAACCATCCAGTTAGTGGATTCTGTACTGGTTCAAAAGATTAAAAAAGTTAACTGCAAGTGAAGCTAAGCAGTTGGGATTAGATTGCTTCAGTCAGTGGAAAAATAAATGTTTCTCGGGACTCTAACATGTATTTACTTGGAAAAAAAATTTGGCCATAATAATAATATCCATTAGCAGAAGCTCTTAATAGCAGGAACTTCACTTAGGAAGTCTGGTAGCAAGCACCATGTAGTTAAATGCTTTGATTTGATGGGGGAGTATACAAAACGCTGTCTCTGGCTGCCCTGCAGTGGCAGCAGTGTTTGAGTCTGGTGAAAGAAATGAGATGGAAGAACAAAGCAGAGGAAGAAAGGAGATCAAAGCAGAAGCTCTCACTGTCATAATGAGAGAGAAAATATCCAGCAAAACTCTCTTTGTCCTTCCTACCCATTTGATGGTGTTGAGAAGTAGTGTTTGCACCAGAGCAGCAAATGGCCTTTCTTTTCAGCAGATGTCTTCCAGGAATTTCCAGTAGTGAGTAAATAGGTCTGCTCATGGCTACGACTGGATGTGTCTTTTTATAGGCAGAATTTATTTTTGTTATGACCTATTTATAATGCGTTACTTTCTTTAGTTCACTGAGAAAAGTAGCTCATTTTTCATCTGAATTGTCTTTTGGTAGTCACATTTTCCATGGCTTTGGAAGCCTCTCCTCAATTGCTTCAAAAATTAATTCTTTTTTTGGTTTGGTTTGGTTGATGACTTGAAGCTGCAGTAACTTCTAGTTAGGAGACCTAGGTATCTGGTGGTGAATAGGCTTATTTTATTTTAACATTAGGTGATTTTAATTTTCTTGGCAGATCTGTGATGGCCAGTGCTGTTCAATTCTGTCACTATTTGTAGAGCTTTGCTTTTAATGTTCTCTTCTAGAGGTCCTGTAGGAAACAAACAAATTGGCAACTCTGTGTTATTTGCAAAGATTAGAGAAATTATTTGAACAATCTTATTTTAAAATAAAAATGAAAGATTGAAAGCTACAGAAGTCAGTGGACTTACGTGACCTCCTAGAGAAAGAATGTAGATGTACTTTGCAGATTATTTCATTTACATCAAAACAAAATTAATTTGGTATTAGTATTTTTTTCCAGCTATTTGCATGTCAGTATGAACAACGATAAGAAGTTCTTTTAATCCTCATGTCAGTGTCTACATTGTGACTTGGAGAATGAATTTTTTCAAATCTATAAGAGCCCAAGGAAACAGAGGACCAGTGCATTTTCTGGCTACCAGTAGGTCACAAAATGTAATACCAAGCTTAGTGCAGAATTCAGTAGCTTGATACAGGTTGTGACCCATTTTCAGATAAAAATCTTCCCTTGCAGTTGCAAAAAGTCCATTCCTTTTGTCTCAGGTATTGCAAATTTCTGTTCCATTGAGAAAATGAAAATTATAATCCCTTGCAATATTTTTTCTTACCTCTAAGTAAATATGCAGTAGCAACATTATCAACCATCTGCAAATTGCTTCGAAGTACTACTGGAATACTAACCCTCTCACACATAGCTGTCAAGAGAAATGCAGAGGGCTACTTGAGACAGATTAATTGGTAGGACTTAATGGGACCCAAAGGCAGTCTGTTGGTATCTGTGTGCTAAGATAACCAGATGTTCCTCTCCCAGTATTGTCTCTTTCATACTGTCAGAGTCTTTTTAAGTGTCTGTCTTTGTTCTAATGAAAGACGGTAGAAATTTAAAAAAATCAGTTATTTCAGTCTTTTCCTTTGCAGGGAGGGAAATTGAAGTAGTGTTTAATGTGATTGCTGGATTGCTACTGAAAGTGCCCCAAATCAGTCCTTTACATGAGAAGACATCTCAACACATGCTGTCATTTTTCAGCTTGTATATGGACTGTGGAGAGATGAAAATACAGGTGCAATGCAGCTGAGTTATACCTTTTAAACATACAGTGTGAAAATCACTTAGGTTTTCCTATGTTCCTAGAAAATTAATGCATTCAGGTTGGATTACGAGAAATAAAAAACTTGTCTGCATAATGGCTGTTCTTGAAAGTATACTTTTGGGTGAGTTGGTTGATTGGGTTGTTTTGTATGTTGCCTGTTTTTTAGAGCTCAAAACAGGTACAGAGATTGTCACCTATGATATTTTTAGGTTTTAGGGCACTTTCTAAAGGAAGAAAATAATTAAATCTAAGCAATGAACTCATTTGTGAGGAGCTCAGTGAAAATCTATTTAGTTTTTGCTCCTTCTACTTAAACTTTATTCTTTTTTCTTTCTCGCTCTAGCATTAGGATGGGACTTACTTCAGAGCCTGTCACCACTGGTTCATATTTAGGCAGAACAGTGGCAACAGAGTTGCGCCCTGAGCTGAGAGTGCAGCTGCATTGCAGTTCCAGCTCCTGCCATCCCGGCCAGGCAGACTCTTGAGAGCCAAATTTTGCTCTCATAAAAACTGGAGCAACATCAGTGAAGCCACTTGGATTGAAGGCTGCTTAATACTTCTGTAAATCAGGTTTAATTGTCCACTTGTCTCCTTTTGGGCCATAACTGGCCACTTCCGCAGAGTTTGTGCGGTGACAGTTGCCACAGATAAGAGAAGGAATTGCATTATTTTTTCTACCTTGACATAAATTGCCCAGGCAAGGTATGAGAATTGGTTTCAGAAACACATGAAGTTTGTCAGCTCTCCAGGAGCTTTGAGGGTGAACCACAAATTTTGGGGTCAAATCTTGAGCCCACTGAAGACAATGAAAATTCTCTTCTGATTACAATAGAATCAATCATGGCTTAGCTTTAAAATAAATAATGCATTTGTGAAAGATGTGTATCCTTAAAACTCATTATGTATAATAATTGTTGTCTTTTAGGGTTTTTTCTTCAGGAAGATGACCTAGTAACAGAATAAATGTTGCAATATTATTATGTGATCTTTTATTACACACAGAATATTAATGATATACAGCAATTGTCACTAATTCTATTACTACTGAAGAAGCAGCTCTAGAATGAGCTTCCTTTTTGTGTCTGGCTACCTTTTATTCTAACTGAGAGGAAAGTCCACTGCCCAAATGGTTTGGTGTATTGAAGTTGAAAGCATCCGTGCTGGTAAGCCATCTTCTCACTTATGAAATGCTTTCATTTTGTCTAAAATGGGATTGTACTAGGTTGTTTCTTGGCATATTGCACCTGTTCTAGTGTTGAAAGGAGTGGGTACAATATATTTTAAAAATTGTGAAAGAACACTGTGGCAGATGAAATACGGAGTGCACAAACGTCACAAAATTCCTGAATTAAATTTGGCCATGTGACATGAGTTCTGTAACTTATGCACAGGCATCAGGAACAAGTCTTTAATTACATAACCATATAGTGGGGTTTCCTCTCTTTCATACTACAGAATACCTGGTCTGCTTGCATTAACTCTGGGAGCATCCCAAACCAGCTTGGCATTATCACTTGTGGTAATAGTTGGTGCTCAAAAATAAAAAGACCTCAAAAAGTCTAGACAGGAGAAGTGCCAACCCATGTTTAAGTGCTAAAGTCACTACCAGTTGCCTATGAGATTGTAGGATTCCTGGCAAATTGCTTAAAAAACAATGTTTAGATCCCTGATTGGCATGCATTAAGGGGTTTGTTAACAAGGCTTAAAAGCTGTTTAGTGGAGTTGTAGCACATAAGCACAGAAATATATGTCAGGAGATTTGCAGCTATAACAAACCATGCCCATTTCACATATAAAACTGAAAGGTGCTGAAAAATAAGAAAATAACTGTGTTTTCTAGTCTGTATTATACTTAGAGAAACTGAAGTGAAGATGTCAATACAGGCTAATGATGAAGAATCAACCTGAGTAGGCGTTAAAGGCTTAGAATTGCACTGGTAACGAACAGTAACAGGCTTTAATCCCACAGTTGACCTCATTTTGAAGATACTTGTGATGATCTCTTTCCTGGAGCCAGTTACTGGGCTGGGGCTGTATTCCCTAAGTGCTGCAACATGGAGTGTTTGCACAGGCTTCAACACAAGAGCAGATTAGGGAAGATAAAGAATTGCTGTGCAGGGCTGCAATTTACAGTCATTTTCTCTGTGCGTGTTCTTAGCCTGCAGCAAACATTAGATAATTTGTGTTAGCTCATTGAACTTGCTGTTACTGACTGAAGTTGTTTACTAATGCTCATCTTGGACATTATAGCTAAGATGATCTTAAGGGACAAGGAGGCTTTGGTGCCTCACCCCTTCCTCTGCATTAGATCTAGTGCTTAGTAGCTCCAGGGAGGGTCAGCTGAGCTGGTTGCCCCCCTCCCCCAAACTAATTCTGTAGACAAATTACTTTCATTTCTTCCCTTTCTGAGGTTACTGTCACTTTTATTTATTAGAATTATTGTGTATATGAGCTATTCATTGTTTCTTTCTCTCTTTGGGTTGTGCTTATCTGTTTGTGGGCATTTCAGTCTTGCACACTGTAAAGATTAATCTGCTAAACTCATCATGTTGGTTTTATGTGGCAACGGTTGGGTTTTAACATAGCCTGTGTTTAGTTCTGAATGCCATTTGAAGAGGAAAGGAGAAACACAAAACCATCATATATTTTAGAGAGAAGTAGGAAAGGGACTAAAGGAAGGCTGTGTGTGGAAAGTTTTATAAAAGTTGGGGTATTGCTTGCTCTGGCTCTTCAGGGTAAAAGAAATAATGAACCTATCTTGCTGTAGTCTAGAAAATGAACTGTAAGGGTGTATGGATTAAAAATACAAGAGCAGCTAGCTAATAAAATAAATTGCCAAGGGAGATAGTAAAAGTGTTAATTTAAGCCCATGTAAGCTTAGGATAGATTAGGCTCCCATCCATTAGGGCTGTTTTAGGGCCAGTGGCATAGTTTCTGAGATGTGGCAGCAAAACAGCTGGCTGAGCAGCTGTGGAGTTCTTCTAAAACCAGAAAAATAAATGTGTTGGGTTTTGGTTATTTAATGGCTGTGATAAATACAGGGTTCAGAGTAAACTCCTGCTGATATAGATACTCTCATCTGAGCTGCATCTTTGGTGTCAGCTCAGCCAAGCACGTTTGGCTTATAAAGAGAATGGAGTGACATGCGGAAACAGACTCCACAGTCACTGAGATTGTAAAGTAGGTATGTTTATTCAGCGCTGGGCAGCACGGGGGGTAGCCCCACCAAAGTTGTGCACGCGCGACGCGGCAACTCACTTCAAATTGAAACAATCAAATGTTACATATACATAAGATTTCCCAATATGCCTATAGTATGTATGACCTGTCCCTGCTTCATATTAAAATTAGTTCCAAGAGGTCACTCCCCTAAGTTCCTCCTGACTGTGCCTGTGCAGCGACCCTTTATGGTGGTCATCGGGGGTCGTAGAGATGAAGGCTGTAGGTCTTCCTCACGGTAAACTTTTAACCTTCTCAT
>JANZLQ010000086.1:28566327-28604732 GCA_026212715.1 Elanus axillaris | reverse complement strand
TGATTTATCTACCAAGACCCCTCTAACCCCAGTAATTTGTCTACTAAGACTCCTTTAACCCCTTCTCTCAGTGACTCCTTTAACCCCTTCTCTCAGGAGAGGCTTTGCTTTCTCCAGTCTCAATCTTAATCTTTCTCCTTGTGATCATACATTTTCTCAGTCGTTTCCTTGAAGTGATTGTTTCTGCTCTTTTCATTTGTGGGTTGGTTTTTGTGTGGATAAAAGGTTCGGGATTTTTAGTCACTTTGAAAGCTTGCTCCTTTATGGCCAAGAAGGCTTCTCCCCAGGTAGTGGGCGACCACAGGCTCTGAGGGCCTTTGGTGTTCCTCAGTGTTATCTGTAAAAGCTCACAGAGGAGGAGGACAGTCTTTCAGTAAGCAACAGATGGTGATTCAGTGCCAGCTCCAACTGTTCAGTCTTTTTAAGTGACTGTTTTGGCCAGTCATTTAATCTTTTTCTGTTTCAGTTTTCCCTTTGTAAAATCTGAGTAATATTAATTCCCTTTTAGCACCCTTTTGTTTATATGTAGATTTTAAACTTTTGGGACTCTTTATTGTAGTGTATTTGCACAAAATCTAGCACTGTGGAATCCTCATCCAAGCTGAAGGCGTAGAGCACTGTCATAAGTAGTGGCAGAAATAATAAGCTCCGTTTCCTATTTATCCCAAACCTTAAGACAACTTGAGAGGTCATAAGGTTGGTACTTGGCATAACACCCTGCAGACTGCTGAAGGTTTTAATCAGAAAATTGTTATCATATGAACTCACCAGAAGAAAAGTTAAATTCATGAAGGAGTTAATTTCTCAACCATATATGCCCAGTGTAAGCCCTCATTAAGATGGAGCTCATGTTCAGAATGTATACAATTCATTTAGGTGAATTTACAAAAATGTTGTTAAGACTGGGAACAATACAGCCTGCTGTTAAAGAGAGAAAGCCCCAAACACTGAAAGTTCCGGAGTTAATGTTAAATTTAATGTGTTTGGCTTTCTTCTAAGCTCAGAAATACATTGATAAAATTCCTGTAGTACTAGTCTTCTGTGATCCTCTTTAGTGATCAGAAAGTTGCGACTGTGAATAACAGTATAGTGTTCCAGTTCAGATCACGCTGATTAATTACAACACATAGAAATCTGTATTTTCTTTCAGTTTCTCCCCCCCCGTGCCCTGGCTTATAGTCAGAGGAAAAAAAAAAAAAGCCTTACAGGGTGATTAGCAAAGCCTTTCCATGTGGCATATTTTTTCCCTTATGGAGGATGGTGGTTGTTTTGAAAGAAAGGGGCCATCATCTTTCCTAAGGCCAGATTACATCAGTAGTCCTTCAGGTGCACTGGGATGTGGCTGTCTCTTTGCGGTGCAGTTCTTAATGGAATTTTCTGCTACAGAGCAAAAGTCATCAGTCCCTGTTAATTTAGAAAGAGTGGGGAAAGATGACATGGCCATTAATCCTTAAACAGATAAATAGGCAGAATTTTTGAATGATGCATGAGATTTCAGGGAGCTTTTATAGTATATGAGAGCGTCTTGCACTAAAATCACTTGGGACACAGGAATGATTTGAAGCAAGATTTTCAGCATATTAGTAACCTGTTTTTAATTTAATTTATATCTAGCTTACCTCCGAGTTCTGCATTTTGTGCAAGTATTGCACCTGCTGATGTTGGTACATTCAGTATTACTCATATGTAACTGTGGTTGAAATCTTTGGTTTAATTGGAGAGCCTTACAACATATAAAAATGGTAGCTGGTATTTCAGCAGTACCAGGAAGATCAAAACTTGAAATTTGCACTTGAAGATAGACAGAGATACTCTCCCCCGCCCTGTAATTTGTGGTGTTATAAGCAAATCTTGAAATACTAACTGTGGTTAGTGCCTACTGAGACAAAACCTGATAGTAAATACTGCATTTTCTGATTATTAATCCTTTCTTATAACCTACAATTCAGAAATTTGCAATTCAGATTTTTGTCTCACTTCATTACCAGCCTCATTTCTTACTTTTAAAGACACAATCTCCAGCTAAGCTAAATTATCAATTGTCCAGTGGATAGAGTCAGTTAGGCAAGCACCTTGGCAGACCTTCAATGTATCTACACATTTGAAAGACAGAGATAATCTGCTGCAGAAATAAAAATAGCTTCTGAATTATCCAGAGGAGACAGAGAATGAAGCTACTGGATTAGAATACTGCTCATTTGTATGCAAATGTACTATCTTTTTTCCTGAATTTGATCCTTAAGATCTTTTAATATGGAAGAGTAAGGGATGAAAAACATTCTTTGAATTGATCCAGATAGATACACACAGGTTAGTGCCATGTGGCTAAATCCTGATGTACATGTTGAGAATTATCTGAAAAAAAACTACATTTGAAAAAGCCAAACTGACTGCCTTGGGAGAGCAAAGCACTGCATCTAACATTACTGAGGCTAATGATCCTGTATGACTTAAATTGTATAAAGACTTTGATTTGCTAGAAAATTTCAGTGCCTAGAAAATCCAAGTGGTAAATGCCTGCATTTTTGCTACTAAATGTTGCTGATTACCTGTGAATAAACATTAGCCAAATGAATGGAAATATTTTGGTGGAAGGATTCTTTTTTTCCTGATTTTGACACAGGTTTTTTTTTTGTAGAAAATTGAGGGAAAGAAAAGAGCGAGGGGCAGGGGGGAGAGACTCTGCCTTAGAGCGTATTTTAATCTTGTGGGAACTTTACTGCTCTATTCAGTTACCTGAAGTGTAGGCTGTCAACTGAGTTCCAATGCCATGCACTTCCGGTCTACAGTGGAGTTTGTGATTTTGAATTTTGATGGCATGGAAATGTAGCTAACTAAATTTACACACCTGGTTGTATGGGCTTTATGCTGCATTCCGTCCATACCTAAAATTATATAGACTCAGATTTTTAATTTCCCATGTTTTGTCTGCTGTTGTGATTACCCATCATGTCATGAAAGAACAGCTCTGTATTTTTCTGTAGCAAGAAAAAATAAGGAAACAGAAATGAAGGAAAACAAAACTGCTCATTTAAAAAGAAAGCAAGGATGTGAAATAAAGAAATTGAGAATTAATGTTAGAATTAAGGCTATTAGTCTTCCTCAGATTTCCTTCTTCTTACGTGTTACGGCTATCTGATTACAGAGCTATTACATTTCATAGGTTTTGTTCTTTGGGTCCTTTGCCTTCAACAGGTGGTACACGATTTTGCATGGTACAGGATGAGAGAAAAGTTGATACATTTATGGCTCTAGGCTGACATTGGCGGGTCCAGCAGCATGACTCCAGAGCTTTATGCCATGTTGGGCAGGAACGCTTTGATGCCTGTGTGCCAAGCAGCCAGGAGAAGGTGGCACACAAGCTCCGTCCTGCCATTCCAAAGGCACCTTTTCCACAGCCAGGAAATGTTACGTTCTTTCAGTTTGGGGATTTTTTTCTGAATTGATGTAACTGTTATAAATTTAATCTGATGCTCTGAAATGACATTTTGAGAGATTCTTTGCAATATTTTCTGGGTGCATTGGACAACACTATTTTGTCTTATGGCACAGAATACTAAAAATATGTAATTAGGTAAGTGATAAGGTAAGACCTTTTAAGGGGTTGGCATTCCCTAATACTTGCATTATTATACATTAGCTTAAAATTTTAGTCAACCTTTTTTGCTTTTAACCACACTTCATCTGTTTAACAAGTAGAAGTTTTTACAACTTCCCTTGCAGCACTTCTAGTAGTCAATCTCTAGACGTTATGCTTTTTGCATAGCCCCCATGTTTTGCGGATCTCTTTATGTTTAAAGTGGTTATTGATCTGTAGAACTCGGTATAAAATTGAGAAAGGTGATTGCAAAAAATTGTCTCAGAGAAAGAAATCGTGCTATGTATATAATTGTTTTTTTTGGCTAGTGCACTTCACAGTCTGTTATCTCTTGCATTTGTGTGACTTACCTCCCACTTAATTTCATCCTTCCTTTTACCTCCTGGCAAACAGCAATATGCCTCAGCATAATGATGAGCAGCAGCAAAGGTAAAACCAAACATATTTATATTTTTTCCTGCCTTCCAAATTTAGAACTGAAAATAGAAACTAGTTAATATCTACTGATCAGAAGGATTACAAAAAAACGTGGTATACTTCCAACTTTTTTCTGTACTACGCTTTTCTGTAGTAGGTAAAGATTTTTGTAAAATAATTTAGGAAAGTTGCTGACAAGAAAAAGGTAAGCAGGAAGATTAGCTCCTGGAAACACTCCATGTAAAGCTTTTATTTCAGTGAGACTTCAGAGGCTTAAAGCTAAAATATGCTGAACTATTTGCAGGATGAAATACGTGACACATAAAAAGCAACACAGTGCATGGCAGAGTATTTGGAGTCCATCAAGTCTTGGAATAACACTTTTAATGAACATACCCACTTACTGCTGTTTAGTAACTCTGCCATCAGTGCATACCGTTCCTCCTCACTATGAAGTTAGCCCTCTGGATACTGCAGCACAATTTTGTGTTTCTGTTGTCACTTGGGTAGTCAGACGCTGGAAGATGCTGCCCAGAGAGGCTGTAGAGTCTCCATCCCTGCAGAGACTCAAAACCCAACTGGGCATGGTCTTGAGCTCCCTGCTCCAGCTGACCCTGCTCTGAGAGGGGAGGTTGAACTGTTGAGCTCCAGAGGTCCCGTCCCACCCCAGCCAATCTGTGATGTGACAGCACAGAGGATAGCTTTTGATAAGAAGTGCTGAAGATGTTGGGACACATGCTGACTGCGACTGAAAGGGGAGCTAGGCTTATCTGAGGGCAGCTTAGAAAATATTGGCAGATCATGGCCATAGATGTTTTTGAAGAATGTCTCTGGAGCAACTGTAGAAATAGTACTGCTAGTATGTAATCATAAGGGGGGAATGGAGAGCCCAAAGCTAACTAGGGGATGGGTGTGATAAGGATGTTATCCATCATAAAAATTATCAGCTAAGGTGCAGTACAAACCAAATGTAATTGAGGAGTTAATCAAGTAAGTTAGCAGCTGCTTAAAGGTTTTGAAAATGAAGAATTGGTGCCAGATGGTGCATGGCTGGAATTTTCCACATACCAATCAGTGGTTTCACCCAAGTGAAAGGTGAACAAAATATTTGTTTTAGCATTGTCTTAATGACCAAAGGTTGAGAGTATTTTAAATCATTTTTACTTTTCTTTTCTGGAAAGCCTGACAAATCAGGGTGGCAGCAGAAGCAGTACCTTTCAGCTGGTAACTTATGTTCCCCTGACAGCTACCTCTAGGCAGCAGCGTGACAGGGGAAACCAGCTCTGCAGGGCAGCTGATGGTAGAGGCTTGCCTGTGGTGAGGATGGTTGCATTGGTAGGCTGGGAACATGAGCTGTGACAGTCCTGTATTCAACTCAACTTCCCTCCTCCCTCTCTAGGGTCATGAAGTCACCAGGCAGGAACTGTGAATTTGAGGTTGTATTTTCTTTCAGGCTGTTTCTTGGCCAGAGGTGCACAGGTATTTGGGGTTAGAAAGGAGTGTTGTAAACATTCAGTCATATCTTCTATATCCTAGGCCTTGGGGCCTATCTTTCAGTTATTATATTAATGAGCTCAGACATGGATTATCTGTTATTAGGAGCTTGATAGATCAGCTGTAGTTTAGTCCATAATTATCATCGCTATTACACATCTCCTCCTACTGATTTGCTTGCCTGAATTTAACCTGTGGTGGATCTTTGCTAGTGTATGTGTATGTTGAAATAAAAAGTCTGAGGACAAAGTATGACAAAATAAAAGATACATCCAGGATTAAGTAATTGGTTAGGAAATGCTTTCAGGAAAATTCATTTTAAGAGGTAGATACATAACTCTATAATCCTTTAGCATTTACATTCTTAGCCATGTAATTCTAAGGCCTGATTGAAGAGAGATGTAGGCAAGAGTGGTGATGACATCATGACTATAAGACAAGATATGGCCAGCAACATAGTGATGCTAATCCAGTGACTCGTTACTGCCAAAAAAAACAGGCTTATCTCCCTCCCCAAGTTTTTTTCTGTCTTTTTATTTTATTATTTATTTCTCATAGTTTCCTGCTGCATAGCCCCTGAAGTAGGGGTTATGTGAGTGCTAGGAGAAGAGGTTGGACAGAAACCATTCCTTTCAGGAGTAGCTCATAGATTGGCTCAACAGTGTCACTCAGCTCTAAGGGGACATAATGGGCCCTGGGAACTAAGGGTCTGACTAGGAACAATATTGTTAAAATTTCATCTTGCAGCAGAGGTTTGAAAAATCCATATTTTCTGAGATTTCTGTTAAGATTTAGATGTTTTGGCTTTATAATATTAAATTTAGAATGTAGAATATGACCATATTAAAACATTGCTGCAGGAATATGTTGCTAGTGTGGACTATGCACAGCCACTGAAGTTACAGGCTTGACATAGGCATGCACATGAGTTGACATCACCCCCTGAATAATACATATGATGGGTATAGGTGGTTGATGCCCTGGTGTGTGACTGACATGTACATGATGAGAGAAGTTAGGGCAGCACATCAGAAATGCCCTTCTGCTCCTTTGGCTTCCTGATCTTACACATCAGGAACTGGAAGAAAGAGAAGTGCTATGGTGCCCTTTGGGTCATGTTAACACCTTAATATTGTATACATCTGAAGTGAGCTTTGTCATCTTCTGTCACAAAGTGTTTGGTTAAAACTATAATATGTTTCTATAGACACATCTACATTGGCAGTTTGGTAACACAGTCATGTTAAAGGCTGTTCTGTAACTAGGGTTTTTCTGAGCAAGCTATTGACCTGAGCTGGATCTTACTTTTTTAAGGTAATGTGGGTGAGAAGAGAGCAAAGTATCTTTTTTTTGTGTGTGTATATATTCTGAAGCACCCCATTGTAAAAGATGTTTAATGCCCCTCTCCTTCCAATATATTTAAAAATGTTTTTAGAGATGCGTAATCCATTTGTCCTCCCTTTACTTACTGATTGCATTAGAGAATTGTGTAATTGGTGCTCTTTCAAAATTTCACGAAAAGTAGAAATTCTGAAACATTAACAAAGAAGAATATTATCTGGAATATAGGCTAGCTTGTATTTGATTGCAGCTTACCAGAAATAAATAATGAAGAGTTTTATATACTGAAAAAAAATACCTTCCCTTTTCAGATCTTTTCAGTGTCTGGTGCTCATATATAGGTGTATCTTTTATAGTGGTATAGAAGGCTTAGAAGTTCCGATATAAAAATGCGTGGGATATTTTAACAATGAAAAAACCCCCCACCAAATAATGCTAACCATGCCAAAATCAAACCACCTCATATTTGTGTGCATGAACATGAAATGTGTAATTACATATATGGTTATAATGGGGCAGAGTGGCCATAGTGGTTTTCTTTGCATCTGTTTATATTTCTGAAAAAAAAAAAAAACCCTCCACTCTAACACCAATATTTGAATGGGATAAAGCCTCATTCTCCTAAGTTTACCCAAATCTGTAACTATACAGAATCACAGAATAATCGAGCTTTAAAGGGGACCCCTGGAGATTGTCTAGTCAAACTCCTATGCCCAAAGCAGTGTCAGCTGGAGCTGACCAGAACTGTGTCCAGTTGGGTTTTGAGCATCTCCAAGAACTGTGACTCTGCAACTTCTCTGAGTCTAAATAGCACAGTATGTGGTATAAAATATTGAATATGGGACAGGAAGTGAGATGAAGAACCAAGTTTTATGGTCCACGCTCCATGGAAGCATTTAAGCTCATACTTCAGTCTTACTACAGTAAACACAATTTATGTTTGGGTTTAAGTGCAGTACTGAGCTAGAGTCCATAGTAATGTTTATTTTCATGTAACGGTGCCTTTGGTGTTCCTTACAGATATTAAACCTAGTAATCAGTCAAAGTAATCAAATGGACAATTGTCAATTCTGCTGTCTTCTGTTGTACCCAAGTACAACCATGTATCCCTTTGGGCTTTGGTCAATTTTATTACTGTGACTAGGAGTATGTTGCGGTTTTTTTATTACTATAATACTACATAGAAGTGTAGGCATTTATAATGTTTGTATATGAAGAGGTGTCATTTATTTATAATGTGTGCAGTAACATTTTTTTAGTGCCATGAACTCTTTATATAAAGACTTTGAAAGAGCGACAAGGCTGCAGCAGGCCTGTGCAATAATCTTGTCATCCTTAAATTATTTTTCTGAAGCCCTGCTTCTCAAGCTGTCATATGGGATATTTTAATCTCTTTTGCTGATGGCATTCTCTATGTCTGCTTCCAGGTTAGCCACAGGCAGACCTCTTTAAAAAACAGATGAAGCAGTTTATATATAGCATTCCATTTATTCCCAATGAAATCAAATGGCCTTGTAGCCAGGACTTCAGTTAAAAAGAGCAGTTTATTGAGAACCTCTAAATAGGATAAAAAATACGATAAAAAGGGTAACAAATGGTGCTATATTCACCCACTGGTTACCTTTTCAATATCATATGGGAAAATTCCCTCTGAAATGGGAAGAATTCACCGCACCCTGTTTATACAGAGGTGATTCACTTCTTCCTTGAAGATCTGACAAGTAGTAAAAAAACAATAGGTACACCCCCAGTGGCACTGAACATCAGAACTGCGACACCAGAGTAACTAACACCTAATATTTATCAGGTTCCCCAGTGTTCCTTCCTAAGCAGAAAAAGCATGTGATTGCATGTTATTTTTAATTGAGATGAAAGGACAGTTCTTTTTTTCTCCAATATATGTAGAAATTCCATCGCAGTTAGTGTATTTGGAGGGTAAACCTGAGACTTGTTTCTAACTCTGCAGCCAACTTCAGCATGTGATCTGCTGGAAGGGGCACAAAGACCTACTGATCATGATTCCTCATGGACAAAGCTCTAAACTGAAAGTATACTTTACCTGTCAATATCTGCATAATGCCCATGTGTGTAAGATTAGACATGTTTACCCAAATACTAGCGTGGGTGTGCTATACTTAATGATTATATACAGTGCTTTGTCATGGAAAGACTTTTAGGATTAAGGTTGCCCTTAAGTCATTAGCTGGAAGAGGTGCTGAAGGTACGTCAGTGTTTCTTGATGGAGCAAGTCAGATGATGCATGAAATTCAAGCCTATGTAATTAGTGTGTGAAAAGTCATAATCTATTCACCTCATTAACTGTACTTTTATCTTGAGGTGGAAAGGTTTAAATATGTCTCTTCTAACTGTAATACTGGTAACCTGATTGAATTGTCTACTTGAAAAGTTTGCTCTTCTAATTATCTTCTATTAAAATTGAATTCTTTAGAGTTCAGTTAGTTCTGTAATAAGGCTGCATGGTTTAATAATAATAAAAAAATTCTCAAACTGAGTAGTTTTACAGCTCTCTAAATGTTACATTCTATCTTGTGTGTTTATTGTCTGTCTGTCACTCTTCCACTTTACACTTGCCTGTATGTCTTTAAGCTAATTTCCCATTCAGGAAGCTTTTTCCCTGGATGCATTTCATGATGTGTTTTCTCAGGGTCACCAGTGGCTTTCTACCTGTTCCTTTACTCTTTCCATCTCTCTCTGATTTTTAGTACTTGGCCAGTTAGATAACCTTAAAGGGCCACTTGATCAAGACAGTTGACTCAGACTTGCAACCAAACTTGGAAGAGCACCTTCCATGAATATGTGCCTGATTGTAATGAGCCTGTCAAAGAAAAATGACTGAACTCAGCATCTTTACTACTAAAGTGGTGGTTATTATTTGAAATTTGCCTTTTTCAAATGTTATGAAAAATATAATTTTATAAAGGTGCTTGAATTTGCAAAATCTGGATGCTGAAGGTGGCTTTTCATTGACCCAATTGAGTGTTTTGGCAGTTGTTGGAAGGGAGGACTATGTAGCAAACTAATCTTTATTAGCTGCCATGAGCAATCAACTTTTTTTAGTGACATCACATCAGAATTTACAGAAGGAAGAATTTTTTGAGATGCAGAGATTTTATTTGCTTTTAATGCCAATAAGATTTACCTTTTAAATTTGATACAGTTTTGCACTAACTTAGGTTTGAACACAAGCCTTTAACAACCAAAGGCAGAAGTGGCCTTGGTTTCAAGAAGGAAACAAGAAAAATAATGGAGAGTGAAGAATGGAGAATGGTAGAGCCCTTCTTTCAACTGTGAGACACTGCTCTTTCACTTGTCCTCAGCCCTCAAACCCCACTTACTTTTCCAGTAGTAATACAAGTAGTATTTCCAGGATCTCATGTTCAGGATTTAATTAAAAACTGAAGGAGACCAACTGCGGAGAGCAAAGCTTGGCCTGTGTAGCTAGATGCAAGCTCACTTGTTTATCCCTTTCCTGGTCTGTTAGACCTTTAGTTCTCTCTTGTATATTGTTCTTCTTCGCTTACCAACCCAGAAAGCCAGATATCAATATGAACAGTCCACTCTGTCATGTATGTAGAAGATATGGAAAAGTACACCTACCAGCAAGCTCTAGAGATGCGTCTGAAGCCTAAGCATGATTACCTCTGAGTAACAGAATAAAATATTGTAGTGAAAACAAAAGGACTGCGGATTTAATTTTTCTTGTAAGCTTCCTGAAAGCGTGTTTGTAAGCAGCTAATTCCAGATTACTTTATGGCTCTGAAGTTGTGCGCCTGGGCTGTGCTTAGCAGAGAGAGACGCCTGTGTCTGCATCCTGACGTGTGGTTCACGCCCCTTTGGTCACTTGGCCGGAACCTGGCAGAGGGACTGCCATCCCTCTGGTCCATTCGTCAGCTCTAACTGCGGTTGTCATTTTGGAGCTTTCAAACAGGCACATATAACAAAAAGAAGTTGTTTTCTAGTTAATCATATGGTGCTGAAAAGCAAGTAAACCATTGAAATCATTGCAAGAAACAAAATATACAGGGAGGAGAGGCATACACTGATAAAAGAGATGAAGCGTCAGGGACATTAAGTAGATGAACGAAGGTGAGAAAAATACACATGCTGTACAAACTCAAATTTTAAATTAGTATCAGTTTATATTGTAATGTCAGGGTTGTACTTTATAGCTGGAGCAAGAACTCTTATCATGAATCCAGATTAATCTGTTTGGTCTGTAAGTAGTGGACTGAGGAATGACTCACTCTTCTGAATTTATATGCTGTTATTGTTAATACAGTAATGTGTTGCCTATTAGACTCTTTGGAAATGTAGGTGTTTCCCAAGTATTTTGAATGCCATGGGACTTCCCTAATCATGATTGCCAGTGAGGAGGTTTGCACTGACTCATGCTATGAACCACCTTCCTGGAATACCCTGGAAAACATGTTCAGATGCTGTCTGCTACCTCCCTTCTCAGGTGTTTCTTTAAATTGCTTTGAAATTCTCCTTAAGCCAGGTTAAGGTAGAAGCAATTTTTTTTTTATTTATAAAATTCACGTCATACAATACAGCTCAGAAAATGTGACTGATGTAAAGGAAAGAAAACCATATAGTTATCTGCCTGTTAGGTTAAATCAGGGTATTTGTACTAGCCTGTACAGAGTAGTTCACAGGTTGCCAGAAGTTAACATCCCTATGGCTGAGGAGCCATTTCACAAGTCTCTGGTCTTAGATTGTAGCAGTGGAAGAGGGTTAAGGGAAAATATAAGCTATTACACCCCAGCCATTTTTTGTACTTTGCTTGGGTTTTATTTGTAGTTACATCTCCTTTTTCTTCCCCCTCATTCATACGCTTGTGTAAGAATTACTGATCCATAAGTTATTCAGTTTTAGATGCCTTCTGATGTGTTAAGTAGTCTCACTTTTTGGAAATACCAGGATCCCTTTGGCTAGATTTCCTGCAATGCAGTTGGCTGCCTTTTTGGTTGTGATTTCCTGTACTTGATTAAACTGTTACTAGAATGTTAATTTATTTAATAGGAAGACTGTGCTTCTTGGCTGGTAAGGAAACACAAAAATCTCAGGTTAAAGCCTTTTCATGCTCTGGACCTTGTGAGTATTCAGTTCAGCAGCTTAATAGAGATGCATAAACCAAGATTAATACATGCATTACTTGCTCTTGAATTAATCTAGATGTGACTCTCTATAGACTACTTCAGGGTGAAAAAGGGGTTGGGATGACGGTCTACAACGTTTTTTTTTTCTTTAAAGAAACTGTTTACCCTTTTTTCCTTGCTCATTTTCCAGAAAGTCATAGATCTGAGCCCATTGTTTCTCATGTGATGGCAATGAAAAGCTGTGGTCCCAGTTGCAGCCTTAGTTTCTCAGTCTGTGATTTTGAAGTGTTTCTGATACAAGGGTGAGTCATTTCTGACTGTATTAACATATGGCCAGAGCAGCGGGTGATGCACTCTTATATACTAAGCTTTTGTAATTAAGGATCCCCCATTTTACCTTATGGACTGAAGACTGTTAGAACTCCACAGTTGGTTTCCAGGGGCCTCATGGGAGACGTTACCTGAAAAATCTGGTGTCTTTGCATAGCTACATGATTGAATTCAGTAGGTTTGCCCTTTACACTTTGAAGGGAATAATTATCATATTGCTATTTTTAATCTTGTACAAATCTTTTGATTTGCTATTGTCTTAACTTTTGTAAAGTAGAGCTAATTATAATTCCTTCTTTGCAAGGAACCATTATAATAATTGGAAGGAAAAAAAGGAATCTGCAAAGTGTATTGTCACCCTGAGCTATAAATATACTATGGAAATATGAAGTGTGTCATGCATAGATCTGTAATCCTTCAGGGGTAAGATTAGCCTTTGATGGGACCATTCAGTGAAACCGCAGCATGAACAGGTCTTTAAATTTAAGATGATGAGATTTTAAAATAGAATAGAATAGTGTTTGTAGTAATCATTCTGACTGAAATGCTAAATTCATAATATCAGATTTATTTTTAACACCTATTTACTATCTGTAACAAAATTTTAGAAAAGTCCCATGTTCTGATGTTTCTTACATGTTTGGATGACTGCATTATACGGTTGAGTTTTGATATGCTCCCCATCTTTATCTTGTCATTTGGTGCTAGCTTGAAGGAAAATACCTGCATGCCTCATAGTTATGCACCTTTGCGAAATAAGTCTTTTGCTCAGAACCAGTGTGGTGAGGGAGTGGGTGTTGGTGAAAGAGAGCAGCTGTTGTTCTTGCTATTCCCTTGGGAGGTATTATGTGTTTCTAATGATAATGCTGGACACCAAGGAGTAATTCTTCAGGTCAGCAAGTTTTCCCCTCTGTAAACTTATTGTGGGCTGTCCTATAGTGAACCCCAGTGCGCTGTCTTAATAAACAGGGCAGTATTGCTGAGTGTGTATTTTTGGTATCTGGAAAAAACATCTTCTTACTTGAATGATTGCTGGATTTGTTTGCTTATTTTTTAGGCATGCTGTTGAATGAGTGACTGCCAATGCCTCAATAAATAGCTCAGCAAAAAAGCACCCATGTGGTTATTTGCTTCGTTTTGGAAAGAAAGAATCCAGCATTGTTTTATTTACATGGTGTAAATCCCAAGCCTCTCTACTAACTTTCTTGGTATGTCTTTGTACATACTTTTTCCTTCTGAGAGTTTCTGAGAGCAAAACACAGCCTGTAATTTAGCAGCAGAAAGACCCTTCTGAAATAATCTTTTTAAAAGTAATTCACTTAGACTGAACTGGTAAATTGAGAACTCTTTACATTATTTGGCATAGCTTTTATTTTTGATCTACAGCCAGTGAATGCTGGAAGTTACTTAATACTTATGCTAGCAAAAGGCAAAGAATAAATCAAGAGTGTAATAATGTCCTCCTTTAATTACTTTTTGTTCCCTTTTTATATTTAATTTTACAGTGAATGAAGTGTTCCTTAGAGTAATTCAGATGTTGATTAATTAAATGGATTATTCATGATGGAAAAAAGTTTAATTGAAGTGAAAGCAAACATCTTTGCCTATGTGTGTACAAATCCAAGCAATATTTTTTTTTTTTAAAGCTTGTATATTTTTAGCTGGTTTACAGCAGGACTGTGACAGTGTTCACCGGTTGAGAAGATGTCTCTGGATACGCTTCTTTTGCTGAAGCTATACTTGCTGATTGGAGATTTCAGTTGGACTAATAGAAATTATAATTAAATGGTACATCTTCCTGAAAGTTTGTGATTTCACTGTTTTCAAATTATCTAAAATAATTAGTCAAGTGGGCTTTGCACACACAAGTCATGCTACGGATTTAGTGTAGGTAATCACAGAAATACTGTTTACTAAAAGTATTGTCTCCATTTCAAATGGTTGTCATCAGCTGAACTGCTCTTGTCTGAAAATAAAGCATGTAGAGTAAATGGACCAGGTACTTAGATGTATGTGACAGTCCATAAGTGAAAGCTAGGACTGCTCACAAGGTAGTTCCTGTCATGTGTGTTGTTACTTAGTTCTCACCTGGGAACAAATTTTCTTTAATTATTTTGGTATACAGCATTTTTACATTGGCTGCTTACTAGATAGGAAATGCTGGAGAAGAATGTGAGCAGGATTCAAAGCCTCTGATTTCTTAGTGCTCAGCAGGAGCACAGTCCAGAAAAAGAACTTGTCAGATACAGTAGATGATGTAACTGCATCAAATACTTAACCTGCATTGGGATTATTATACTGATTTTTCAAAAGCATTTCTTTCTCTTCACCAAACTTTCGCCAGCAAAGAGAGGACCTTGCCTCTTCTTTTTACTCCTCTTCTTCTCAAGATCTGTTTGTTAACCTATCTGGAAGGCAACACTAAGTAATTTTAATTTCAGAAGGTTTTACTGTTAGACAGTATTCCCCAAGTCTGCTTTTAGACTGATTTATATCTTCTTCAAATCTAAGGGAGGAAATTTAAATTTTAGCAGATAGATCTTTGAAAATTTCTTTCTTATTGAGTATCTTCCCACCTTTCCTCATGCTAGTCAAATTGCACATGGATCCATCCCACAAAGTGGCTCAGTGCAATGGTGCCTGATGCTGTGTGGATGAGGTTGGACTGTTTCTGTTTTGGCTGCTTCTGCTTTGAAACAATCGAGCTGAGGGTGGGAATAGGTAAAACAGGGAGCACAGGTGAAATGAAAGTGATGTGGACAAAGTGAAAGCAGGAATTGGGAGGGAGGGGAGAGCAGAGTTCGTGAGGAAGAGCTGTGGTGGGGGAAGAGAAGTGTGAATTTGTCTGGGAAAGGAGATTGGAAGGTGAGGCAAAGCATAGCTGAAGGGGAGTCTGAAATGAAAAGCCCACCGGGGAGGCTAGGAGTGGGAAATGGCAAGGGGGAAATCGAGGAAATGGTCAAGGGATGGTTCTTCACAAGGACATGAGGAAGTGGAGGACTAGAGACTAGAATGAGGTCAGATGAGGATTGGGGGCCGGGGGGGAGAAATAGGATGGGGCCCAAGGACAGTTTGGGTAAAAGGGGCTAAGGAATTTTAAGCACTGTATGAAAAGGCAGAAGGTAACAGTAGTAAACACCATAGCCTGCGATACCTATGATAAGCCCTGTATTCAAGAGTCTCTGTTATCAGCAAATATCTGTGAAGCTCACTGTTAAAATCCCTCAGCACTGTGTAGAGGTGGGGGTCCAGGGGGACAGCAGGCTGCTAATGTTATGGGTTGCTCAGTTAGTTCATGTGCCAGAGATACAGAAGATCAACATGCAAGTGCCATTAAGGTAGGAAAATCAGGTCTTCAGGGTTATCAAAATGGGAGAATGTAGATGGTTCTTTTGACCCAGTAGAGACGTACAAGAACCTGAAAGTATCAAAGCAGAATTACCACCACTTTATCCACTTGGTGCCATTTAAAGGTCAGCATTTGCCCTCTGTTGCTTTTTCTGCAGTGTCAGATCCTCCTTTTACTACAGTTAATGTAGGAACCTGCCACCCTGTTGGAGTTACAAGTGGTTTGGGACTCCAGATGCACAGGTTTTAATCCCAGGCTGGCCGCTCACAGACTGTATTATCTTGGACTAATTAATTCACCTTAATGTGCTTAATTTTCCCTGCCAATAATTTGGCGATAATGATTTCTAACCACCCTGTGTAGGGGCCATTGAGCTCTCTGGATGCTGCAGCAAGAGCTGAAAATGCTGGTTGTGTTATTAATGAAAGTTTCTATCTGGCTGGTGACTGTTTCTTTTTTCTCTTTGGATCATTGTGTGACTGTGGTAGGACAGAAATTGAGAAGAAAGAAAGGAACTGCTGGGGATGATAGGTATGGTGTAACAGGGACAGCTTTCTGTCTATTATCCAGACCCACTGCTCAGACAACAATGGATGCATTTGTGTCTGCAGCTGGACTGACTCAAACTTTGTAGAGTGTCATTTCAAAGATCTGCAGGCCTCCCTAATGACACTCAGTCTATATGAAATCATTTTGAAGAATCTGGCTTTATTAAGTAATTGTGAGTGACTTGGACCCCAGTGTTGAGTACTCATTTTGTAGCTGGTGTGGTAATGCCACTTGTGATGTCATGGGCTGTGGGATTGGGCAGCACCACAGGAATGTGGCAGGGTGAGAGATGGGGCTAGGAAGGGAGAAACTGCAGAATACTGTGTTTATTTTCATACATCATTAAATGAATGTTTTACAAACTTTATACAGCTGCCTTCATTTAAATGAGGTAGCTTTTTTGTTTCATGTTTATTCTTCTTCTTACTATTTGCGGCTCTTGGAGCAGAGAGAGCACCTCAGTGCTGTGGTGGAGATAGCTCATGCTGGTTTACAGTGCATATCTGTGTCTATGAATTTGGACTTGAATTCAAATGAGAATCTATTTCAGTGTCATAGGTATCTAGCATTGAAAAGCAATTGCATCTCAGAGGTTTGTGTGTTATATTTAGTACAATTGTTACAAGTATCTTTGACCCTTGTCATTCTGTCAAAATTGTCATTGAGGAGCATGCTCAGGTCAGAAGTTTTTGGTATGTCTTATTGTTAGAGGAGAAGATCTATCATGTGGCTTAGAGATGAAATGAAGTAGAAATCAGTGCATTGCCTCATCCACAGAGTCTGTGAAAGTAGTCAGGCTCGAAAGGCAGTTAGTTGGCTGAGGAAAGTGCAGAGTTAATTCTTTCAAGCTCTTGCTGTAACACCACATCTCCTATTAGATTAACATCTTTCATTCTTTCCTGCTTTTTTTATTGTTGTTTTTGTTCTTGAGGTTTAATGTTCGTGAGACTGAGCCCGGCTGGAAGCCAGGAGGCTGTAGGCTGGCTCTGCAGCCCTGTATCCACACTGCTGCTTTGCTCCCAGAAGCTATTGCAAATTTGGTCCTCAACCAAACCTCCAAACTCTGTTGGGAAGTCGATATGAGAGCAGATTAAAGCGCTTAGATGTTCTTTTTGGGAACAAGCCCAATTCAGCAGGTTTTGAAGAGCCAGATGCTTGTGAACTTTAGAGGCTGATATCTTTCTCAACTGCAGTATTTCTTTCAACCTCTTTCTTTGGTTGTTTCTGTCCTAGCTCCTCTTCTGTAACCTGTCCTTGTAAGGTAACACAAACCAAGAGTTGGATAAAAGTGTTTTTTGACATCCTTTTGTCTGAAATGTGGTTGAAAAGGTACAGATGCTGAATTTTTTTCAGGGAAAAGAAAGTTCCACAAAACATTATCTTGGAAACATATTAAGTAAATCACATTTTATGTTACATTTCCATGTAGCGTTGCATTACTGTTGTCTATGTGCTGTATGATACAGTTCTTTACAAGCCTGGCTTTGTGGCTGACCACATTTCTTATGATGTGCCTGCAGTTACGCTTAGGAGTCTTTAAGATTTCCCTGGCAAGTTGATGTGCTTGCTTTTATCTATTGTCATAATACTTGCCTTGATGCATTGCAGGCTGAAAATAGTCCCTAAGCCACTCCAAATTGTTCAGCCCAGTACTGTAGGACAATCTTTGTGCACTGACCTCTCATTACAAAAACATTTTCTTTGGATTACCTTCTCTCATCTGTTTTGAGAAAAGAGAGGGTGGTTGTAATTCCTGAATGCTGTTCACAACTCCCAAGTTGAGAAATTCTGTCCTAGAATAAATACTTCCAGTTACACTTCAGTGCACTGTTGCAGGAGGGCTGCATTGCCCGTAACTCTGCCATTATCAGTCATGAGATACCTTGACTAGTGAACAAAATACAGTGCTGTAAATTGTGGATAATATTATGCAGTGGTCATATAAAGTGGACACCAAAATGTAGATAGTGTATGCTTCAGGAATAGAGAATGTAATTAGAAAAGGTGATATAACTGTGATGGATTTGTTTTAGCAAGAGGAGGAAAAAAAACCAATGTTAATGAAGTATCTTAGTCTGTCATCTATGGAAGCCTTTTAATCTTCCTTTCTCCTCTTAGGATTAGCATTGCTGTCCCCTTAGCGTAGTGACTATACATTAAATAGCAGCTCTTTAAGACTAAAAAAAGATTTTTTTTGACAATTTTGCCCTTATTTCTGGAGCTCTGTTCTCATTTTGCTGGGTAGTGATAACTCCCTGTAAAATAAAAGAGAATTACTTATATCACACATCCAGAGTGTCAGGTTCTGGACTCTGAGATTCACCAATGATGAAATGGTCAAAAGTATTATGTAGATTTCAACTGCTTGGGCTGTATAAGCAGGGATGACTCTCAAGTGAGAGCCTTGTTGAATAGTGAGAGTATGCACAGCTTGAGTCCACGCTCACAGAAAACCAATTTGGAAGAAAATCTCTTTACTGTGGATGAATTATCATATCCTCTAGACTTGGGTACATGCTGAGTGGGTGGGTAAGTTAGCCTGGAACACTTAGCTGCCCAAAAAGAAAGTTTTTTTTAGGACCTGCTTGTGGAGTATGTATTTCTGGCCTTCAACCTTTTTTAATTCACTTCACATGAGAGTTGTGCATTATTTATAGTGAGTGTGGGAGATGGAAGGAGTACTGTGGAAGAAAGAAAAATAAACCTTTCAATCATTAATTCTGTTTTTTGACTGTGATGCCAGTTTGGAGCAAGATGCCAATAAATTCGCACCCAAAATAGAAGTGCTAAAATCCCCCAAAACTCACCAGTCTCACTCATGATCTGTATATTTTCTCAAATTACAGCTAGGAAGAAAAGCACAGAGTCTTGAGGCATGTGTCAGCCTCGTGATGAGACGAACAGATCATCCTCTTTTAAGTCATAAATGTCTTCCTGCTGCTTTGAATAGGCTTTAATGGCCAGAGATGACCTGTGTTTAGATGTTGTCAAGGTTACCAGGCTGTAAAAAAAACCCAGCAGATGTCTTGTGTTTTGTGTTCCCCAGTCCTTGGTGCTCCATGCCATGGGCCATACATCGGAGCAGGCTTCCTCTTGGCTGGGGGATAGGGATGCTGAAAGCTCCCCCAGAAGGCACGCATGTTTTGGAGCTGTGCCGGACTGTAGCCTTTCTTCAGGTCTGGAGTTTTAACAAGCCAGTTGAAACCTGTGTAGGAGTTGAGCTGTGTTGGGCATAAGAGGACATCGCCATCAGATGAATATGCTCTACTGTGCTGCCAGCCTGTTTCCATCACTCTGCTGGTACCAAAGGAATATGAATGCAGTTTCATGGACAGCCTTTGGTATCAGAACTTACTCAAGAGGTTTATTTTCCTGCAGTGTAGTTCAGCATCTCTTAATCATTGTGAGAGATTATTTCTGTGATATGACTTACCATTGAGTGAACAATTGCATTGGCACAAATGAAGGAACAATAAGATGGGAACAAGCATCTGAGATGGGAGCTTTGGCCACTGAAGAAAATTTATACAGCAGCTCTTCCCGAGTCTCCTACAAAGCATGGCGCTTGGCAGATCTGAGTCGATCGACCTGGGAGTTCATGTAGATCCTAAACACTGCACTAGCACTACTCAACAGTCCTAACTTTTTGTTGAAAGCACGCATCAATTCATACCATTTTACGTATGCCTCTCTTCGCTTACAGCTGAACACATTTCATGTTTGGAGACACTATATAAATGTGATGAGTAGGGCAAAGAGTAAGAGACAGTGATTCAGCTTGAATCTGTTGTGGAGCTACCAACAGTCCATAGGGGATCATCTCATTAATTGTCTTGCATTTCTTAGTTAAGATCTATAGTGTTTGTTTACACAAGCATTTGAAAGTCGTCTCAGACCCAGAATTTATGAATTTAATTTAAAAATATTAAAGCTTTTCAGCTTTTTGTCATTTGAACTGTTAATATTTGTGATTCTACTCTTGATGACCGTAGAAAAATACTTGAATTCTTTTGTGTGTTAAACTATAAATGAGATTACTTTGTCACCTTCTGGTGTGCTTGGAGATCTCACGAGCAGGGAGAAGGTTACAGTAAAAGTGATCCCTTACACAAGCCTGTGCACCAAGATCATTTTTTCCCTGTAGTCCTACAAGTGAGAGAAGCAGGGAAGGGAGAGGCCTGGCAGTTTCCCCATCCACAGCAGATCCCGGGCAGTGCCTCTGCCCTGAGATCCTGCAGCCAGGATCCAGTAACTGGACGGCCTTTTTGTGTGCACCTTGCCTGGAGAGAAGACCACTGTTTTTGAAGGTGCTTGGCTGTAGAACTGTTAAAGTAAAGTAGGCCCCTAAGGTAGCCCCACAACAGGTAAAAATGGATCTCAAAAGACTGAAATGCTGGCAGCGTAGCACAAAGCTGAAGAAATAGGAACAAGTAACAGAGAGTGCTTTCAGTGAATGAGAAGCTGCAAGTTGGTGAGACAACTGGTGGACCTGCTGGATGGATTGCCATGCCCAAAGGGGGCAATTCAGGAAAAAATAATATTGCAGAGGTATTAAATTATTTATTAGTACCAGTCCTCACTGTGGATGTGCATCCAGATTTGTTAAGAGAGCTAAGTATGAGGTGGCTGAGGTGTTAAACAAAATACATACAGTTTTATTAGAAATAACATAAAAGAATGTGGAACTAAATGCGTTAGAAGGCTGTAGGAAGCGTCTGGAGAATTACAACCTGGTAAGCCCATACTGGTAGTAAATTAGCTGGAATAATAGTTACTGACAGGTCACAATTCATAGATTGCAGCCATCAAGATTGCACAGAAGAAAATGGTGTCAAGCCAAACTGAAAGGGAGGAGTGTATTTTGGCAGACGGAGGATCATTTGATTTAACTGATGAAATCTTTTAGAAAGTTTCATTGTCCTTCGCAGATGGTTATTAAGAAACACGGTACTATTAAGATGAGAATCAGTTTGCTGGCATGACTCAAAACCTGTATTGGAGGCAGAAGCAAAAGGCACATTAACCAGTTAGACCTTCTAACAGGGGTACATTGCTAAATCCCCATTTTAAACTGTCGGGGACTGTTCCATTCTTAGAGGCATGAAGCAGCACTGGTGTGGCATTGTGCATGTCCCACTAGCCCTGCCAAAAGGCAGAACTGGGAAGTGTCTAAATGGTCTCTGTCTAATCCCTGAGCATGGAGAGCTATGAGGCTGTCAGTCTTACACCCCTCCATGGAGACGTCCATTTAGGAAGGACCTGGACCGGAGAATAGTAAGTTCTTTCTCGGTATGCAGCTGACTTGAAAAATACAGTAGTAAAAGAAAAATTCCTACTAATTTTGAAAACATACCATTAAGAATACAAAAACTAATAAAGATTAGCATGAAGAATGTTACCAAAAGTAAAAGCCTATATATCAAGAACGCCCCCGTCTCACCTCAAAATAGCATTCGAGAGTTAGTGGGAGTTCTGGGAACATGAGATGAAGCTGAAAAAGGATCAGGGAAATCTTGGTTGTGGAGAGTGGCTAAAGAAAATTGTGACTGTTTACCTTAGAAAGCAGATGAGTCAGCAAAGAGATGTGCTAGAACTGTATAAACCGGTAAATGGTAACAGAGAAGGTGGGTTGGGGTAGTTTTTCTTTTCCTTGTCTTAAAGCACTAAGTTAGTAGATATTCAAAGGCATCAGAAGGTTGCAAATTCCAAAACTGATAAAAGGAAATTCTTGTTCAGATCTGTGATTAAGTTATGAAAGTCACTATGGCAGTAAGTTGTTAGGCTGAAGAATTTAACAAGGTTTTAAATAGATTATTTTAATGGATATCAGAAATATTTACAGCTGCCATAATCCAAGCTGACAAATTCTGAAGGGGATATTAAGCCTCACACTTGAGATTTTAAGACAATCTCTAGCTATTAGGGGTATCTTTCTGTTCTTTTGCTGGTTGTTCTTCCCTCCTAACATAAAGTATTAGGTAGGACTTGAGTGGTGTCATTCATAGAATATTTGTAAAAAGGTGTGAAATTAGTTCTGATTCTCAGAAACATCCTAAAGAGCATTCTGTGTGGGTGATGCCTGAATTCAGCGTGGTATGTTCTGTTTTCTGGCACTGCCTGAGCAGAGTAGCCCAGGGGATGGTAAGGGTGGTTCCCAGCCTCTCATGAAGTCACTAAAGTCTGTCGCTAAACAGAAGCATGCAGGTGCAGGATTCCAGAAATGTAATAAGGTCAGGAACTGATGCAATTTTAAGTTCAGGTAGAAGCGTTGCTTTTTTTTTTGGTCATATGTGCATTGTGTATAGAGTAAAAGATCTTCATCTCTTAAAAATGCCCTTAAAGCAAGAGTGCTTTCTACACTTGTGTTCTGGAATTTATTTCACTTACAGTGACTGGAAGGCATGACATAAGAAACTGTTGTCTTTACCTGATGTCTTCAGTTAAACTGTTAAAGTAAATAGGCAAACCTAAACTAAGGAATTTTTTTGTTTGTTTGCCTCCAAAAGCACATCTCCTTGGTGCAGTTCCAGTATGCATGGTTTTCATGGGTATGCATGTGAGTACATGATATGTATGTCATATGAATGTGAGTACATGGTGATAAGCAGGTCATAATTTTTATTAAGGTTTCAGTTGTATTAAATTACAGTTGTCCCTAAGTGAATTTGACTCTGACACTTGCCAGACATCGGACAGTCAGTTCATGTAGTCCTGCCATTTTTCCCTGATAGTAACCTTCTCAGGAATTGTTCTTGCAGTCTTATAAGTGTGTTCATCTCAGTGCTGGTGTACAGTTATTCCCTGACTTGTGCCTCTTTTTAGGTGATATGATATTTTAGGATAATACAAAGAAACCCAAACAATAATTAATTATGTTGTCTGCAGATTAAAGGTATGAGATAGATATTTGAAAGGACTTTTGAAATCAAATCCTCTTGAGAAAGCAAAGCTGTATATGCAAAAAAAGAAACTAATTTCTGCTTAATTGCCAGAAGGTAAGGTAATTCCAAAATGTTAATGGAAAATGCTGATACTTGGCCTTCAAACGGCAAGCATAACACAAACCTGCTGATTGGAATCAGTAAAATGGTATGTAAAAATCCACCCTACTTGAGAGTTTTAGGAAATCAATGGGTAATCATGCGTATGCCTATGCAATAATAATAGCAGAATTTTAGAAAAATAAAAAGGCTAGTGTGATTTCTCTTAAAATAGTGTTAACTAACTGGATCATAAATGCAAATAAAACTTAAGTCTAGATGACTGGCTCATAGTTACAGTATCTCTGCTACTGTGGTTTCATTGCATAACAACACTCTCCAGTGCATGAGTCTGCATCACATGGTTTTATTTTTGGTGCTGATAAATCTAACAGTTCGAGATCATGTGAGACTGGGAGTCAGGCTGGGCACTGGGGTTGCTCAGTAGCTGCCTCTTTTGTACTCCCTCACTCTCTGCTGAGGGACACTCTCCAGGACTCCCCGACTTGTGCTCATTCCCCTCGACAAAGGTGTCAGCTTTGGCAAATGGCGCATTAAGAGCAAAATCATTCTTCTGAGACTGAGTTTGGGATTTGGTGATGCACACAGTATCAGGAGGGTTGGGAGCACAGTTGCAGGCCAAGCAGGGTGCGCCCTTGCCATGGCTTATAGAAAGCAGTGGGCAGGTGTTGGCATCACGGATGCTGTGGACTTAATAGAGTATGACAATATTTTTGTCGGTATTTTCTACACAAGCATGCTTTGCAGGAATTACCGTATAGTAATGGTAGCAAAGCAGGATATAACTGCCAGGTTGTGGTTGGCACTGACGTGGAGGTTGGCTGAAAAACTTCTGACTGGTGGGCTGTACAGATGGACCACAGAGCATGAGGAAGCAGTGATTGCCATGAGCTGTGTCCACCTTCCAGCTGAGGCTCTGGGACAGGGGATGGTGGAGGAAGTTGGTAGCAGAGAGCTGCAGCTGCGGGATCCCTGTGGTCCACTGTTTGAGGACACTTAGCTGGAGCCTCCCTAGCTCAGCTTCATCTTCTGCCCTTTGCTAGCTGTGCTTGGTCACAAGTTGACTTACTGCGGTGCCTTCAGTCCTTCCTGCCTCTTAACATTGTGGTACTTGATGGGCCATGTAGTATCCTTGAGTCCTCCACAGAGTCCTCTTTGGTACTGCATAGAGAACTTTACTTGGTGAAAATCATTCTTTGTTGGATCTTGGGTCCCATTTCTGACTCCATGCTTTTGATCTGTTGCCCTAATCCTCCATCTCCCCCCCCCCCTTTTTTTTTTTGAGACAGGGAGACACTCTGAGTTCTCTATTATGATATGATTGACTCAGAAGCACCTCCATACAATTAGCTCCTCACAAAGATCCCTAGCTGCTTAATAATGCAAACAAACAATTTCTAAATAGAGCTGTCTGATCATCATGCTAGCAATGTCATTGCTTTGTTTCTAAAGATTTCTGACAAAGGGAATGATTCCCAGACTGTTTCACTCTGTCTGTTGTTCTTTAGGAAAACATTCTACTCTGAATATGCTAGCAGTGTGGCAAGAGCACACACAGAGCAAAACTTACTGGAATGACTTGATTGCTTGCAGGTCTGCATGCAGACGTGAAAATAGCTGGCAGACCATCTAGGCAGCCATCACCTATATCCCCAGCCTATAGACAGACACAAAAATTGTGATTTAATCATAACTATATCTAGACACAGATCATTCCCCTTCACCCTCATGCACAGAATAGGACTATATCTTTTTTTTAATCACTTACTTATCATACTGAAATAATACATCTTTATTCCATATATGTGCAACACTTCAGCACTCGAGCTTTAAAGTGACACTGTTGTGTAAAAAAATTAGAAAATGAAAATAACTTATTGTTGTATTTATTAATAAAACAATTCTTTTTCTTAAATCTCAGTTAATGACTAAGAAAATGTTTGAATAACAGAATCACTGAACTGCAATACCCAGGAGTAGACAGTTAACAACCCACCCCCCAGTAAGTCCTTGCAATATACATTCTAATGCTATGTGAAAACTTGTGTGAAGTGTTTCCAAAGGGTGGCTGCATTCCACCTTTACTTTAGAAGACTGTTTAACCATTTCTTTCATTGATGGATGCTTTAATTGATGTTTAACCTAAAATACAGTTTCCTATATATTGTCCTGTTACTTACAGTAACATTTAATAATTTCTTACCTTCCTTGGTTTTTCACGTCATTCCAGTACTTGCTGACTCTTTGCATGAATCCACTTTGCCAGTATGCATTTTTTTTATTATTTGCCTTTAATCTCTCAAAAATTCAATTACTTTTATTGCTTTTTAACCTCTTCTAAGAATGTTAAAAACCCATTACTTTAAAATCTATGAAGTATCATAAAGAAAAGAAACCAAAATTGTGAACAGAATGAAGGCAAGTATTTTTTTTCAGCCCAGTCTGAAGTAATGCTATTGCTGGTTGATAAGGGGATATCCAGTGACAGTTTTCTGCTTTTGAAATGGAACTTCATAGAACTGTGGCAGTCGGAAAGCATGGCCTGTAGTGCTTGTGGGCAACTTCTTGCATTATGGCAGTGTTTATTTAACAATATCTATGTTAAATCCATCTTGTATATTTACAGTTTTAAATACTTTAGTGATGTTTGTTCCACAATTTCTTGCAGAATCTTGTCTTATTGCCTAACTCTTTTGGTTAATACAAAGGTGTGGGGCTTTTTTTTTCCCCTCAAGCAAAGGCATCAGAAATTATGCAGATGAATAAATAGTTAAAAAAAAAAAGTGTTTGCAAGTAAAATGCAGGATTGAGGGCAGGAAGAATCAATTTACTCTGCTACTTGTGTACGTGGTGTAGAGTCCTTCTGTGGAAATATCTATAACACAGAGATAGAAAACTTAAACACAGAGAGTGTGCCAGCCTGCAGAGGAGGAAGAAAGCTGGGTGGTGGGAGGAAAGCTGCAATGGCTTGGTGTAGAAGGCTTGGTAGCACAGACACAGACACAGACAGGATCTTAGGTGGGGTAGTACCTGATCACCTGTAAGCTTTCTGTTTGAAACAGTTGTTTCTAAGTCGATAACTTGCTAACCCTACAAGAGTGTTTGACAGAGATACAGAAATTGTCAAGTCAAAACCATTGTTTGAATACTGATACTTTTGCTTTGAAATAAAGTTTCCTTTTTAATTTAGGAGGTTTTTCACTTTTGGAAAAATTTGGTAGCCACCTCCCTCTACTTTTTTGCTGTGCCTAGCCAGATTATTTCTCATTTTATTGAAAACCTGAAAGGAGAGCCATTTACATTGAGACTTTCATGTGACAGGGAGGAGGGAAATGGTATCTGGATAATGTAGAGGCAGCGCACAGACTTGCTTGCCTAAATGCAGTTCATTCCTTCAGTAGGTTTTTGTCTCGGTCATATTCCAGATGCTCATCGACAAGTGACTTGGGATAAAAAACATCTGCTTATTTTGCCTGGTGAGACTTTCTTAAGGATTTTACTGGAGAAAAAATAGAACAGAAATGTGTGTGCTTCATACTGCTTTTCCTCTCTCTTGAATGAACTGAAGGGTAAACTATCTAAACTATAAAAATTACTTTCCGGTGATGCAGTTCTTATAAGCTAGCTGGCTTGGGCTCTTGGATATGGATCAGACAACTTCAACTTCCCTCTCTAGTCTGTGGTTCATACACTGTCTGGGTTGTTAAAGGTTGAATATTGTTGCTCTTTGGTCTCTAAGAAGCAAGTCAGTTTTAGCTTAGTTCCTTGCAAACTGCTTTCTGCACCACAGGTAATCCATATCTTTGTTAAGATTTGCATTAGATAAGGTCAGGTATTGTCCTAGGCAGTCACATGTGTGTTTCCTATCACCCGTATGGCCAACGATCTGGTAGTCTCATGGTGACCCTTGCATTCCATTAGGGTGCCCAGGGATTGTGTTCCCAACCTATAGTTCAGCCCTCTCGAGTGCGTTGAGCAAATACAGTCATTTTAGAGTTCTGTAGAGCTAGCCTTCCCTGCAGTGCTTCCCTAGCCTGCCTTTCGCTTTGTCTTCAAGGCTAAAGCTTCAAGGACTGTCTTTGTTCATAAACTGTGTGGTTCCAACAACATGAGGGTCTTTTCTGGTTGAGACTTCTTTATGCCGCAGCAGTAAAAAGGAATAGCACTGGTTTGTGCTTTCTGGCATTGTCCACTGCCTGTTGCGATCCTTCTATCCGAGTAACTGATTGATCCCCTTATTTATAGCTCCCTTGTGTTCTCTGGAAAATCAAACAAGTGAAATTATTGGTCACTTGGCCAACTGCATCATGGTGCAGTTTTTATTTCATGAAGGAATAAGAAATGAAGACAACACCACTTACAGGGGTTTGGTCTGAATACAGTCAGTGCAGAATTGCAGGCCAGCCAAAGCAAGGATGGCATTTTCAAAATCTGCTATTTGACATTTCTTAGAGTATGGCATTTCTGTAGCTAGTATTCACATTGTCAGAAGTTTGTATTGTATCATTTGCAAATTAGGTGGGCCAGTGTGTCTCGAGCCTGAATCAGAGCCTCCATGGGGGTAATATGTATATATATATTATAACAAATATAACAAATGATTCTTGGTAGGTATCTGTTGTCTTGTTTCTTGTAATATGCTAAACTGAATGCTTTGCATGTAAATATTGTGCTTTTTAGTTATTTGTATTGTTAATTTAGAGTCTCCTTTTTGTACCTTTCTGTCCTGAGAGGTTCAGGTGCTGACTGGCTGTTCAGACCTTTCTGCATTCCCTGTTTTACTGCCCACTCCATCCCTTGCATTGTTCACCTTGGAAATAGACACTGTTTCATTTTCCGCTTTGTTTTCTATGTCCATCTCAGCAATTATACAGTCACCTCAGTAGCTGCCCCAAATACCATGAGCTGAACATTGTATAAAGGAACTCACTCAGGGGCAGCCATCAGGCAGGGGGCTGAGGTGGTGGTCTCGTGGGGGAAGTTAAAGCAGGTATCCTACCTTTGCAAAGTAATGCGGTGGAATTTCATCATTCTCACAAAAGGATTAGGGATGCACAGTCTCTGTGGGTTGCGCAAAGACAGTCCAAGCAATCCAATAAAAATTACACAACTGCTTTCTTTTCTCAGTTTCTGTGACTAATTTACGGTCACCAGTACTCCTCAGATGGCCAGAAATTGTGTGTAACTCTCACAGAGTTCTTATGGTTGGACTTGATGATCAGAAGAATAACAATAGTTGAGTATTTCTCTGGGAATTGGGATAGTAAAGTAGTCCCATTTCAGCAGTGAAATGCCCAGATATACCATTTGTCTCCAGTCTGCCTTATAACTCATCTTAATTAGATTAGTGTGCAGCTATTATCACCTGGGAAACGTTAATAGATTTGAAGTGCTGATCTGTGCTCTTACTGAAGTTTGGATTATTTTTACTTCCATGTGTTTGAAAAAAATAATTAAGGTTGAAGTATTGTACCTGTCAGAGAAATAATCATTCTTGGACAACACTTTTTGACACTTGCCTCTGAATTTTAAGGTCTTTTCTGATTACATCAGTGACAAATATTGAGTTTTTGCTGCTGTTCTTAAAGGATGAAGTTCATCTCTCTGGAGAGGGCCTGCACAAAGCTTGTGCTGCAGTCAGGTCCCATATAAGACTGTTCAGGGATTTCAGCTAAGCAAGTGCAAGCTAAGTTATAGTCTACTCTGTAAAATCATCAAGAGAGTCATATGACCAGTTTCTGATTAAAAATCTCTACCACAAATGCTAATGATGATGTTCAGAAACCTGGAATTATGTTACCTAATTGCTGTGCTGTATGAGTTTGAGTACCTCATAAACAAAAAATTATCTTTTTCCTTAGTACATTTGATATAGACAGACTTAGTATGTTTGATATGGGCAAACCCTCAGTATGTGGTCATGAGACACCATTATTTTTCTGACACTTCTCAGAATACTCTCCAGAAGGTGAAGAAGTTGTGTTGCCTCGTTTCTCTGTGTTAACTAGCACAGTTTTCTAAAAAAAAAATTATATTACATTTTTATGAGTTTCCTTTAAAGTTTCCTAGTAGTGCAGGTGCGTTTTTTTCTTGAATAATGTTCTCGTGCACACATATACACATGTAAAGTTATAAAATTATATTTCACTATTATATGACCACTTGCTCAGGAATTTTTAACCACCAAACATGGAAGATCAAGTATAAGGGAGAGTGCCTCTGTCATAGTCACTTGACTGACTTTTTCCAGCAATTCATTAGCCTGGGGTATTCCCAAACAAGATAGCATTTACAAGGTAGAAGGGTACTATAGGAATTCCTAAGTAGCTGCTGTTGAGAAAGCAGAGCAGAGCTAGTTCATTTTGTGTAGGAATAGTTTTCAATAATGTTTATTGTTATCCTGTCTCCTCTGGGGTATTTTTTGTAATTATTTGGATATAATACAGGGTTCCCAACAGTATTTCGTCCTTGATTGCATATTTTTGAAAAGAAGAGGCAGAATAAAAACCATAGGCTCTGCTACAGGGTGTCTGTGTCTCTGCATCCAATATTTTTCTGTATTTTTAGCTGGGAAAAAAAAAGACAGAAAGACTTTTAAATCTGTCTTATGTGGGGTGTTTTGGTTAGTTCCCCCCCGCTCTCCTTGGAACTTCTAACAAAGATACGCCTCTGAATTCCTATGTGGTCATGATTTATAGGTGGATGTCAGTGAGTGTTATACTTGTTTTTAAAGCTTGGGGTTCATTTACACTGAGCTTATATTACACAGCCCAAAAGTGAATGTAAATGTGGAGGTTGTAAAATGGTCCTGATTTATACCATCTGTAATATAATTTTGTCAGACCTTAGTGAAATGAGCATTAGGCTCATGTACTTTTAATTTAATGTAGGCTAAATACCAAAGAATTTTAACTCTGGTGCTTTTTTTCTTGTGGGAAAATATTTGACCGTAGATGCTCAAACCCAAGGAACTGCCAGCTCTGCGCAGTTGCTCTGTGTGTCTTATTTTTAACAGCAATGGACCTTTCCTAATGGTGCTCATCAGTGATTTGCTAGAGAGAAGGGGAACTATTTTGCTCTGGGTATTTTGATCTTAAGGCAAAACAATTGTTCATCTTTAGCTAGAATAGTAATTTCTTCTTTCTTTATTATGGTGGGTTTATCTATATGGAAGCTAGAACAAAGCAAAATCTTTCTTCTTATAAAGGAAGGTGATGAAAGTGCTATTTTATCCTTTGCTCATTCTTATCAACATTTGGTTTTGTTTTATTTTTAGTGAACTGGGGCTTGCCTCTGCAATTCTAGGGAGTATGTATGGGCAATTAAACAGAAGAATCTTGCAGGAATGCTTAAGGACAGGAAGACCCTTGATAGGAGACAATGATAATAATGTACATGCTATAAAAGAGTTTCCCTCACTGGAAGTGAGCATGGCATAACTCTTAAAAAGCCTTTTTCTGTGGAAGCAGTTATCTTTTCTGTGAAAGAGCTTTTGGGACTTGAGCATTCTTCTGAAGGTAAGAGCGTCAAAAGCAGAGCATACACCTTATCACTGTCACTCCGTTGTCTGGGAGATGGGAGATGAGCAGACCTCCACCTGTTTCCTTTCCACAAACATCATGTGCAGATACCTCATGCATATGGGTGACTGACTTCAGGCCTTCACTCTTTTCACACCTTAATTCTTTTTCTTCAGATTATACCCAACTATTTTCTTTAATAGCCCTTGAAGGAATAGTTAAGAAACTTATTCAAATGAGAACTGGTAGCCAGATACCAACATCGTCATCCACAATAGGTTCATATCGCTTGTCATTTCTGTTTCTCACATGCAACTTCCAGTTCTGACAAGTGACCCATCAAAAGATACTCAGCTGCCCAAACACATTTATTGGGTATACCTTGGATACAGCTAATATCTGTTGTGGTTTTTTTAAATGTCTGCTACAACTGTAGGTCTTTGAAGACACTATTAAATGTGGTGATTCCAAAGTGAAAAGAGTAATTCCTTTGGAACTGGCCCTGTGAGGCACTTCATTCGTAGGAGCATAACACTTCTTGTTTGGTACCTGTGAGGTGTACTTGGGATGCTTTCCTCTAAGGATCAGATGGCATATTTTGTGTTCTGTGAACATACAAAATGGTTACATGGCAAATCCTTGGGATCAATAGGCTTTGGGGGTGTATTTCTTAAAGTGAAGTATATGACTTAAGGAACATAAGATTTGTAAAGCTTTACAGCCTTTCTGAGTCCTCATCTTGGCAGTTTACTATCAAGGCTCTTAAATGTATTCAGTGAGATGTTGACAGTCCAGGTATTTTTAAGACAACATCTCATTCACACTAAGTACATTCCCTCCTCAAAGTAGCTATCAAAACAAGTATTTCTCGCAGTTGCCTATTTGCCAAAATCATCCTCTAGAGCTTTTAAAGGTCAGACTGCCTTCCACTCGGGATTGGATGCCAACTGTATGATACCTTTCAAAAATAGGTATATGTGGTGAGTTGGATGCCAAACCCAGGATGCGTTTTAAAAATAGGCATGTGTGGTGTTCGTCCGCAAAACAAATAGACAAAACTTGCTGGGGAACATCGCCAGTCTTCCCAGAGGGTGAGCAACCACACAATTACCTGCAGAGGGTACCAGCCACTCACACAGAAAGTGAGTGAACGCTGGGTGAATGATTACCCCCTGTGCCTACTCAGAAGGATATTGTTGGTAAACTGCACTGCTCCTACCTGGCCTTTTCTCTTTCTGCATCTAGGCAGATGATCGGAGTCTTTGTCAATCCAGTGCGTGCTCTGAGCATTATGAAAACAAATACCAACGAGAAAGGGGAAAAAAATTAGAGCAAGTGTACTGCAGAAAATGGCACAGACTTTCTAATGTATCACTACATTGTACTTACCTTTAGACTCTTACCTGAGATGTTTGAGTTAGGGTTGTAGTTGCTTTGGAGCAGGTTTTCAAGAGAAGGCCACAGAGAAGTCTGTGATCAGAAGGAGGTACAGAGTTGGACCTGCACCTTTCAGGTCTGTTAAGGTCAGCACCTTATTGCTGGTCCAGCCTTACCTCTGATTTCATTTAGTGCAAGGTTAGGTCCCCAACTGACGCAGATGTCATGCTTAGCTTATTGATAATGTTATACCATGAAATCAGATTTCCAGTTAAAAAAAAAAAAAGGCTATTCAAATTTGGTCCTATTTTTAACCCCCCATAGCTACTAGCTTTTGTATTATCTCTCACAAGAATGTTGTTATATTTGTTTAAATAGTATATATAGAAACTGAAGTTCCTTTTCAAAGAGCAGGAAAAGCAAGATGACAGCTGCTGGCAGAGTAATATGCTTTTTTCAAGGAAAAAGTAGGATCCTGGGATAAAGCAGCAGACCTCTAATGGACGAGTGGCAGTGGAAAGCACTGCCCGTGGCAGCTGCTGAACCCCCCAGGGGCTGTGAGCAGCTGTCAGCCACTGGCGCACATCACCAGTGACTGCAGCTTCCCCCTTGGCAGGTCTAAGGGGTATTAAAGGACACCTATCCCTGAGATATCTGGAGGCTACTCCAGTCCTTTCAGGAAAAGAGTTCATTTTCTTATTATTTAGACTAAGGAAACACAAAGAATTTGGGTGGTGTTTTCTGTCTCCCAAGAACTCATTCACTGTCTGTTTACCCACTATGTAACGTGCCACCCCTATTGTGAGGTGGCAGTTTTTCTCACTATTACAAATTTGCTGTTCTTTACCTGCAGCACCATGTTTGTTATTAATAGTAGTAGCTTCTTAATAATAATTCCTTGATGGGTATCGTACACTGGAAACTGGCAGCTCCATATGCAAATGAAGTACTTCCACCTGAGTGTAATGTCAGTAGAAACAAAAAGTCAAAGCTCTGTGGGTGTGGGAGAGAGAAGGGGTGTACCATTAGAGCATGCAATATAAGACAAGTAGGATAGGAAGATGGGTGTGCCACCCCAGGAGAGATAAACTAGCTGTCTACCATGTTTGCTGGTTTTTTGTCTAGTAGTATTGGTAGGAAAGATGCTTACATGATGCTCTTTGTCTGCGTAATAGAATTAGTTTGCATAAAGAGAGTTATCCTGACATTATTGTCATGGCAAGAAATGAAGGTCGTAAATGAAGATGAAGGTAAGAACAATGCAAACATTGTTTGCAGCATGAGAAATTAGGAGACAGAAACTTGAATAGCCTTTATTTTAAAAATACTAGTATTTAAAAAATAGTTAAATTTTACATTTCATTGAACTGAAGATACGCAGAACCATTTAAAACCAAGCATTGGTTATAGGTATAGTGAGAAGCAACAGCTTGTTAACTGCAACCCTACAGCTTATTCTGGGCATCTGTTGTCACTTTCAAATTACATTTTAGTTACAAATATCACTTTAGTTAACTAACTTCAAGTCCACAAATGTACAAAGTTGGCACAGTCAAGGATTTAATAGGGATGTGTGTTCATGCACACACCCATGTTATATGTATGTAATGTGTATACCCATTATACATGTATATCTATATATATATTATGTAGAGAGAGACACTGAACTGTATTAGCTAGCAAATGTGGTTATTGGTTTCTCTGGTCCCTTTACTTTTACGTTTCATTCCTGTTCCTCACTGTACACTCATCTTTTTTCTTTGATAGATATACTTACACATCTCTTCATCTTTGTTGCCGTTAATAAAACGTGTGTCAGTGTGTTGCACATACTGTATGCATGTATTTCTCTACAGTTGTAACCACGAGTGAAGGTCTATCTACTTATTAGAGGATTGCATAATAGGATTGCTCAGTACAGTGAATAGGTGATGCTCAGTAATCCTAGGTAGATTGTCCAGTCCCCTTTTGCAATGCTTTGTTTCAACCCTTATATGTTCCTTTAAAAACCTAAGTATTTTCCTAAAAGCACAGGATTGGAAGAAGCCTTCAGATAGACAGAGTCCTGTACTCTGCTACTGTAGGCAAAAGCCTAATCTCCTTTATTAGTTTTTCTATACCTATCCTAGCAACAGTTAGGTCTTTTGCCATTGCTGCTTGGAAGGTGGATTTATACCAACACTTTCAATAACATTAGAAATGTAGTATGATTTCTTAGGGGAAGAAAAGGCCAGCAATTCCCTAGAATGTTTAGCACTGTACGTGCTCAATGGAGTTAAGATGCATCGCATCCTGTGCACCCTGCAATGATGCCTAGTTCACTTGTAATTTCAGAAATGGTTATGCGAGATAAAGGAGTGTGGCTCTCCAGGCATAGAAAATTGTGCTGTAATCAAATATTTTCCATCAAGTAATGTCTACTTTCTATTGCTGTGGTAGTCCATCTGCAAGCACATCTCCCTAGCGTATGTGAAAATGAATGCTGGAGAAGACCTCTATCTTCAGAGCATATGCCTGTTCCTCAGTAAAATGGATGGAGGATCAGAGATTTAAAAAAGTGACTCACTGTGACTTACTACAGTGTATCAGTAATAAAATCTATCTAAATTTGGTAAGGAACTCTAGGATCTAATTCCCCTAGTTATTTATCCATTTATTTTTTCTAGATGTTTGTCCCTTGCCTCTGTAGCAGTTATGTACTGTATGGTTTAGGGACTACAGAGATAAGACTTCAGTAATGACTGTTGTATGGTATTCTAGACAAAGGACTTCTGCTCTTGGAATATTGATTGGTATCATATTTTCAGTCATCTCCTTCAAAAACTGTAATGAAATTAGGAATAACAAGCTCTCAGAATGCTTTGGATTTTAGCGGTCTTGTGTGAGAAAATGTGAAAAAAATTAATAAAAGTGTCAATAGCACATACTGAATTTAAATCACCAAACCTGGCTTCAGTTGGGAGGAGGTCACATTTACTATAAATCACATATTTGTGTCCCCAGAAATTGCAGTTACTCAAAATTTCTTGTCTAAGACTTTAATAAATAACAGCATTGCTAGCCACGTGATGGTCTTTCTGTGGCAGTGTTTTTCTAAGAACTTTGATGATCTTCCAGGCCAGAGACTGATTGGCCTTTGTTATGTTATTTGCAGTAGTGAACAAAAAACATTAGAGTGAATGAAAATGGAAATTTTAAAGCATAATTAAGTGATCTTAAAAAAAAAAAAATTAGTTTCTGGGTTTTTTTTCAATTAGATTCATATGGATGTTTCCTTTGCCACCAGACAAGGCCTTTTCCAAATGGAGCATCTGTGAAGATAAGAAGTCCAGGGAAGTAACTGAGGTTCATAAACTGTAATTTATGTTTGCACAACATTTTTAATTGAGAAATGTCATCCATTATTTCATTCTTGATTAGTCTCTAGTCCTGGAAGTAAATGCACGGCTTTATCTCCCAGGTGCAAGTTAACAAATTTTCCCTTTTCATTTTATATGTAAACAAGTTTTTTAACATTGAGGATAAGAAATCCTCACATATCCTTAATTTGTGATGAAAATAATTTTTAAGGGTTTTAATTTTTGCTGATTCTGCTCTGTTTGCAGCATTACAGTATGCAGTCAGTTCTTGGGGAGAGTTTCTAGCACCTTTAGGATTAATTAAATTTAATTCCTGAAAGTCAAGTTGACAAATAAAACAGAGCTATTGAAGATGCTGTATGTTCCACTTTCAAAACAAATTTTTCACTGTTATGCATTGTATAAGAAGGAGCTAAAAGAAAACATACAACCCTGATTCAAAAGTTCATTGAACTTCATGGAAAGCATCCTGTTCGGGGGTGATATAATGGCCTTTACATTGTACTTAATGTATTAGGCCAGGAGTTCCTTGAAGTTTTATTCGTGGGAGATCATTTCATGTAAGAGATAGCAGTTTAGACCTGATTAATGTCTGTGATACAAATTTTTTCTAGAGTAGAATAAATACATTTGCCATTTTTATGGTGTTTAAAAAAAAAACACAAACAAACAACAAACCAAGCAAATAATTAGGCGATATACAGAGGCTGTGTGGAACATGAATAGTCCACACATAACTTTCTTCGGCATACCAAAATTTTCATCCTTTCAGTTCAAGATAAAACAGTTTAGTCCTTCAGTACCTATGTGAAGATGCTAAGTAGGAAGCAGAGAACCATAAAGGCAGAAGTAAAGATGAGTCCCCTGTGAGTCAAAGCTGTTAGTGAAAGTAATGATATCTTTGCGTTTATGGGTTAGCAATAAAATTCCTCTTTGCAGAGGAGTAATTCAAGCTTACGTGTTATTTAAGTGTGCTATCAATGGGGCATGTTTTCATATGCTTTACATTTTAGCCAACATAAAAGCCAAAAGCAATTTTAATTCTTAGGGTAATACTTCTTCCTTTCTTTCTCTCTGCTTCAGTATGTTATGAAAAAAGAAATAAAATTAAAATGGAAATATTCGAAGCAGCTGTGGACTCAGCACTGTAGTCAGATGTTAAATGTAAATGGTGGAAGCATCTTTAAAATGATATCATAAAATGATAACATTTACTCTCTGTTTAAAGAAGGTGAATTTTCAAATCACATTTGCTTCCTTATAAGCATGTTATCAGAAGACATATAAAATCATTGTCTCACTTTCATTTGTGACTATAAAGCAGTAAGTTTATTTTGGAATTTACTAATTTGTGTCTAATTGGGATGGAGGGAGGGATGCTCTGGTTAGTCTTGTTTACATTCAAAGGTACCCTTGGATGTTTTATCAAATCCAAAGAAAAGACAGTTTGTACAGCATTTGAATCAAAAGGTATCTTCAAGTTTTAACAAGATTCCTATTTAAAATAGAAAAGAGACAAAGCACAGCAAGGTAACTGTTGTCACTTTGCTCATAATTCATATCATTAAGTCAACCAGGTTGTCTAATCTATAAAATCATATGCTTGTCTCAAATCTTTGCCAGACAAAACAGGACAATTTTAAGACTCATAGTAGCAGTTTTGATGGTGTTAGTTAAAATACATGTTATCTGAACTATTAGTTTTATCTTTTGTTCCGAAATTTTCTCTAGCCATTTATTCTGTATGATCTGTGAAATGTCCAACATGGGTACTGTCTAAGCATTAAAGGTCTGATTTTCAGTGGTGGTTAAGTACCTTTCACTCTGTTAAAGGTTGGGATGAAGATTTTTTGGTGTTATCCTTGTGTTACTTAGGGGATTTTCTTCATTTCTTCTATTATAGTGTTACGTGTTACTGGCAGGTACAGTTACGTTGTTGCATTTTGCCTCAGGGTGGATGAAATGATTGTTTTGTGCATGGGAGTTACACCAGATGGAAAAGAAAAGTTTGAAAAATCTGTGCTATTCTTGCTTAGATGGAAGGGACAGAGTCAAACTTCTACCAAAGTACAGCTGCTTGTATTAATATGTTGGGATATTTTATTTACTGCTCCTCAAAAAAAAAAAAAAAGTGTCATATAATCCATCTGGTGGTATGATATAATCCACCCGACTGGAGACAGGAGTTGTGCCTTGGAGTGCAGCTGTAAGGTCATGATCAAGGTCATGTATTTCTGCAGAATTTCAATGGGATTCTTCTTAGCTGCCTAATAACAGAGAGGTGGTTTGTCATACTCATTTATCCCCATAATCTTCACATATGCACGAAGAAACAGTTTTCCTTTTAATCATTCAAGGGTTGATGCTTCAGGCTGGTGAGCTCCACTGATGTACGTGTTCTAAAGTTCTGACCCTTGACACTCTGTGAATAAATGTAGCACTCGCTAAATAAGTGTAAGATCATCTTTTTTTAGCTGTCAAGTTTAGGTTTCGGGTATGCGTATTTATATCCTAATTCTGAAAATGACTGCTGATTTCGTTGTGAAGTGTGGTGGGTCTGTCTACACAGCTTGTAGGAGTGGGATCTTTAGGAGCATCAGTCCATCTCTGTAAACAGCAAAATATATTTTTGAAGAATCTTCTCTTGCTCTCTCTTCTAAATGATTAATTATCTATTTAGATTTATGAGAAAGCATCATTAAAGCTGGATGTCCATTTAGTTAAAATACCCTACTGATTGACTATTTAATATATGTTTTCTTTATATATGCCATGTCTCTAAAGTAACTAGGGGGGTGTCGTGGTTTAGGGCCAGCGAGCAACTAACACCACACAGCCGCTCACCCCTTCCCCCACCCCAAGTGGGATGGGGAAGAAAATCGGGAAAAAAAAAGTAAAAACTCGTGGGTTGAGATAAGAACAGTTTAATAGTACAGAAAAGAAGAAAGTA
>JANZLQ010000086.1:28547169-28566227 GCA_026212715.1 Elanus axillaris | reverse complement strand
GAACTCAAAACACAGCACTGTACCAGCTACTAGGAAGACACTTAACTCTATCCCAGCTGAAACCAGGACAGGGGGAATCTCCTTGTGTATGAATGTAAGCATCCTATATATATCTGCATGTTTTTGAAATAAAACTAATTTGGAAAAAAGTTTTTAAGAAAAAGTCACCAATGAAAGTAAATGGTTTTACAGCTTATTTCTGCTTCAAGCACTAGGATGACATGGTTATTTTCAGTTCTATACTGAAATCTCAAGGGATAATGCATTTGTTATATTTCATACTAATTAGAAATGAGAGAGTGGGTTTGGTAGGTTTGGACTTGATTAGATTCTCCAGAAAAGCCCAGATAGCTCTAATGTGGAGAGAAGAGCCTAAAACTGCTTCGTATTCCTTCTGCACTCATTAGCAAAGCAACTTTTCTATGAAATTTCTATTTTTAATAGTTTGGGACTCTCAGATTTTTTTTCATGTCACTATTGATATGAGTATTCAAATTCAATCTGATACCAGTGCATGCAACTTCATTTGAAGTCAGCAAGAGGTGATGATTTGACATAGAGTCTGACAGTCTCTGAGATAACAGTGGGGGAAATCATTTGAAGGAGTGTTGGATGGTCTGTATGGGGCCTCCTGTTTGCTGCTTCTGTAATGAAGTCCTGCGTTCCAGTGTACAGTATGATTTTATTGAAAGCATGCAATGCCTTCCAAAAAGGCCTGACGGTGAGAGATGGTGCATTTCCTGACAGCCATGACAAAACAATTCCAGCTGTACTTGAGAGGCACCTAACACTGTGCTGAAAATTGCTGGTTTGTACGTTTTCTTTAGGATTTAAATGCAGTGATGTTTATTTTGCAATATCATTTAACTGGTTATTGTTACATACTTGTTAGCACAACACACTGTTTTGGTAATGCTAGTTTTGTTTGTAATCTTTTAAGGTTGTGCTGGTGAGATGGAACGAACCATTCCAGAAATTAGCAACCTGCGATGCAGACGGAGGAATATTTGTTTGGATACAATACGAAGGCAGATGGTCTGTGGAGCTTGTGAATGATCGTGGGGCACAGGTTGGTATGTGTGTTTTCTCTGCAAGAGTGATCAAGTCCTGAGAGGCAAAATGAAGAGGACAATGAATGGTGCTTTATACCTTTCAAAAAGCACAGGAGAAAGCGAAACATTTCTTTATTGAAAGGACTATGCAAGAATTGTCACAAAGACACTCTGCAAGGACAGTTGCTTTAGCCAATAGCTGTGACATCAGAGCTACAACTGGGCTAATAGGTGCCTGTCTAGTTCTGTGCAGTGCTACCTTTTATTAAAACAACAAAAAATTCCTTCGTGGCCCATATATGTATTTTCTTGTCTTTGATATGTTAAGGTAAGCGACTTTACATGGAGCCATGATGGAACTCAAGCACTTATCTCCTACAGAGATGGATTTGTGCTGGTCGGTTCAGTCAGCGGGCAAAGACACTGGTCTTCAGAAATAAACTTGGAGAGTCAGATCACCTGTGGCATATGGACTCCAGATGACCAACAGGTAACAGGGCTTTCAGAGGTATTAATTACATTGCATCGATGCACTATAGAATACAACTTTTAAAGAGTTGTTAAGTAAAATGGTCTCTTTGTAAGAACAGTTTCCATCAAAACTGGTGCTCCCACAGGTAACAAAAATTTAATTCATCCTGTTGTTCTCATTAGGCAAATACGATAATGTACCAAGATACCTATCATCACTTTTCACCTCAATTTACATGCAGTCTTATTCAAAGTTAGTTGTTTGAGACAGGAGTCTGTAATTGTACCCCTAATTTGTTGATACAGCTATCTTGAAAATGCATTTGAGCCGAGGTACAGCCTGGGCTAGTAAACATCTGACTGGTCATTTTTGTGTACAGCTGTGCAGTCTGCACTTGCAGCAAAAGTAGTTCCAGTGACAGTTATGGTTATGTTTGCCTTCACGTGAGCAAATGGATCCAACTGATTGAGTGTCAGAGAGACACCTCACCCTTATGCAAACAAAATAATTTAAGAGAAGGCCATTTTTCCAGCCATTGAGTCAAAACTTGCTGAGCTTTGAAAAAGCCAGTTGAATAATTCTTCTTTATTGTTTTACTAAAGAAGCATATGATGTTGGTCACATCACCATTTATAGCGGTGCTAGAGCTGGCCTATTGCTTTCATTTGCAGAATTTATTATGGCCCTTTGCCATTCACTGTTGAGCTTACTGGAACAGTCTTTCCTTCCCCACGCTTGCTGTCATTACAGTTAATGTGTGTATAATATAGTACTGAGAGAAATGATGGGGGTAGAATAGTGCAAAGAGAAAATGTTATGATCACAACTGGAATATCTTCCTTCCTTCATTTTACACTGCCATGAAAAGGTGCTGGTTCAAGACTCAAGGTACCACTGACTTTAATTTAGAATACTATAAATCCATTCAAAGTAGAGTTATTTTTGGAATTGCTAGTGGAATATAATAGCGCTAATAATATGCATTTCTGCAGCAACATCTAATAATTTCAGAGTGTTCTGCAAAGAATAATGAATTAATTATTGCAACACTGCTCTTTAAAGCCAGGGAGTCTAACTTCCCTGTTTTTGAATCTGGCAAAATGTAAATCTTGAAAATAAATAATTTACTCGAGATCAAGAAGAAAAGACAAGCAGCAGAAATAGGAGGGGAAACTAAGATCTAATAGCTCTCAATCCTATGTTTTAAACATGAGGCTACCCCATTTGTGCGATACTCAGTTTTTGCTGCTGTATTTGGAAATATCTTCGCTTGAGTGTTTAATTTGGGGTGACTGACTGCCTCTAATTCAGTTTAGCCAATATGTTTGTACTTTCTGATCTGGATACTCCATAAGTGGTTATTCCAGGAAACAAACACTTACTTGCTCAGTGTCCAGATAAGCACATTCGAACGTAATGGCCAATCCAGCTGTGTGAAAATCACTTGCTTGGGTTACAGGCTCTGCTGCTGACAAACTCACTGAAATAGAGACCAAAACCAGCCACGAGCTTGTTGCTGCTCTGCACAGTTCTCCTAACTACAGGGTTTTTGCAAGTTAAGTGGTGATGGATCTTTGTACTGTTCTCTGGAGTTCGTGGAAAGAAGCAATCTTCTAAAATGTATTTAGATATATTTGCCTCTGGAGGCACAAGAAAGTATGATTCACTGAAGTACTAGGCCAGAGACTATGCTCAGTTCAAACTAATAATAGCAAATTGGGGGGAAGGACATTGCATATATTACAGACAAAAAAGCACATATGGAAATGGATACCCTTACTAGCTTATCCCCTTATCTAATTTCTCTCCTGATTTGTATCTGTGCAAACGAGAACAGAATATTACTGTAGTCTATTCAGCATCTTCCCTATTGACTACTGTAATCTACTTGTCAGTACAGTGAATGAAAGATAAATGCCAAATGTAAATGTATGTTTTCATACTACTCTTTTTGTCACCGCTCTGGCACTCGGAAGATTGCTAGTGAAAGTATTCCTGGAAAATGTTACTCTCCATGGTCCCATGACCTTTAACACAATTAACTTCGAAAGTTAAATTTCCAAAGGGAATGTATTGTTCAGTATCAGTTTTCTATTGTCCTGATAAAAATTTGCTCAATATAGCCTGTCTGTTCACCTTACTCTTTAGTTCTCTTAACCTTCTCCCTCAGCCTTCTGCTGCATGCATCCTCCTCTTTTCTTCAAGTGTCATTTTCCATCTTTTCTCCTGTCTGTCTATTCAACACCAGTAGGCTATCACCTCTGACACTTCTCACCATGGTTCTGTGGCAGCTCTGCAAGAAGTGGGTAATTTCCTACCACCATCTTTCTGTTGGAGGCAAGAAATGGTTGGAGCTACAGTATTGCCAACCATCTCCTTGTCTGACAGAGGGTATGCAGCCTCTGAGTTTGTGTCCTTGCTGCATGTTGAGACAGGCTTGTAAGTAAAGCACCTAAGGTAGTTGCTGATGCCACCTGTGGTTGCAACTCCATAATTAACCCTTCCCAAATACTTTTGGGAGCCTAGAGATGGGATGCAGGCTAGAGAGATGGCTGTGGTAGGGTACAGTCCTGCTGAAACTGAGCATATAGTTGTATCTTAACTGATTTGGTACATACTTTGCCCTGATGTTATTGGCTGATGTTATTAATACGAGATGCAACTGTTCTGCATTTTCTTTTAGGAAGAAAGCGGTGTCATTCTTCCTATGGCTCTTTTGTTTTTCAGGATTTCTTGAGCTCTCCTCTGTTGGGGACAAACTTACTGTGAGTCATAGGACAGTTGATAAAATCTGGTTGACTACATTGCTTTCTTTCTCAGCATCATACATCGTCAGAGGATCTTCTTGTGAAGGTTACTAGCAGATTTTTACAGGGCTTGATATCCAGGTCTTGAGTCTGGACTTTGAGATGTTGACTTCTTCAGCTAATTCAATACATAGACCTTCTGATTTTGATTCTGCATGTTTATTGTAGAGGACTAGAAGTTAATTTTCTCACTTCACTGTGCATCTGTGGTCCTGCTCATTTAGGTGTTTCCTGCTCCTTTACACTATAACCAGAGCACCCATCTGGCCAAGGCAGAGAGCCCTGTTATACCAATGGCCTCTTGAGGATAATAAGCAAATACACACGATAGGAAGACTTCACAGGACTGGATCCTCTGTATCTCAAGCAGAGTGCCACACTTGGGTTAAACTCGGACGAGTGGGATCGCTCAGGAGTGTGACCTTCCTTTCACTATTTTGAAATGTTTTTTTCAGGGCTAGAAGAGGCTGTAGTAGAGCCTACTTCCTCAGGGTCGTGTTGAGTATTTTTCTGGTGCAAAAGCTCACCTAGGATCATGTAGGGAAGAAAAGTATATTTGAAATGAAAAGTAAATTTGAAGTATCAGAGAATGCTGTTGTTGTGGCTTAACCCCAGCCACCAACTAAACACCACACAGCCTCTCACTCACTCCCCGCCCCCCCCCAAGTGGGATGGGGGAGAAAATTGGGAAAAGAAGTAAAACTTGTGGGTTGAGATAAGAACAGTTTAATAGAACAGAAAAGAAGAAAGTAATAATGATAATGATAACACTAATAAAATTACAACAGTAGTAGTAAAAGGATTAGAATGTACAAGTGGTACACAGAGTAATTGCTCACCATCCGCCAATGGACACCCAGTTAGTCCCCGAGTGGCGATCCCCACCTCTACACCACCAAGTTATTTCCTGGATGTGATGTCCATGGTATGGAATACCCCGTTGGCCAGTCTGGGTCAGCTGCCCTGGCTGTGTTCCCTTCTAACTTCTTGTGCCCCTCCAGCCTTCTCACTGGCTGCGCATGAGAAGCTCAAAACTCCTTGATTTAGTACAAACATTACTTAGCAGCAACTGAAAACATCAGAGTGTTCTCAACATTCTTCTCATACTGAACTCAAAACATAGCACTGTACCAGCTAGTAGGAGGACACTTAACTCTATCCCAGCTGGAAGCAGGACAGCTGTACCCTGTCTTGAGACAGCTCTGTGGTGTTGTACCACACTTGTTTGCAAAAAGGGAGTGTACATACCAAGTAGATTGAATGACTTCCCAAGTGAGAAGAACTTGAGTTTTGTCTAGCCAAAGGATTTATTTATAATTATAGAAGCAATGTCAATATGTAATTGAGGATTTTTCCAAAGTCCACAAGTCATATAAAACATCTTTCCAGTGCTTCATCCCCCCTCCTGTGTGCTTTCTTCCCTCCTGCTTGCTCAGTGACATTTTTCTGTCAACAAGTGCTGCCCTTGGGCCATCCTCTCCCTCTCCTTCTCCCAGATTTTACCTATTAAAGAGGCTTATCTCTGTTCATGATGGAGAAAGGCACAGTGTCAGAGAGCTGGGTGAGAACTGTAGAGGGGTCTGATTATCCTCTTGTTTATAGCAATATAGCATAACTCCCTGGACTTCACTGAGGTTGTTTCTGTTGCTATTTCTGTGTGTGAGAAGGAAACCGCTCTCCAACAGAGGGAAGCCTTGATGAAAATGAATGAATATATTAATTCCTGGATATCCCAAGAGGTGCTATTAATCTATATTTGTTCCCTGCACCTCAACTAATGTAAATTATTAGACTTTTCTGACAGCTGTAAGAGCCCATTTCTATTTTTCCACCCTCTTCTTTCCTGTTGTAAGCTTTTATTTGTGGAAATTCAGGGACTGGCCAGGATTCTCTTTGGCCAGGACATGACAGACTATAGGTATGTGTGAACTGTGCCAGTGTGCTTCCTTCTGTTTGCTTTGAAAATAGGTATATGAGCAGTTAGCTAATTTGATTTGCATCTCGCCGAGTACAGTATTAACTATTGTATGTGGTCCCATTGCAATGCAACATGCATTAGTACTAAGAATGTGTAAATACAGGGCCTGAGTTTCAGCCTGTTCTGTGTCTAATCATACAAAATTCTGCTCTCAGTGGAAGAGAAAAGCAGCACCACATTAGGAACAGATACCATGTGCACTGCAGGGTCTTACAAGACACTGGAAGAGAACGATGAGACCAGTAGCAGATGAAACTGCTTTGTCTTGAAACACAGAGTGCGAGAGGTCTGTGTGATGGGGGTTTTTTAAGTCTTTTGTAGCTTGCAGTAGCTGCACAGGAAGGCTGTTTCTATGCTGGTAGTCACTCCTGCTCCCAGTGCTCGCCATTCTGACTCCCATAGCAACCACAGATGCTTCTGCATCTTCTTCCCTGACAAGCATGAGGCAGGGGCAGGCTTCAGATCCTTCACCCTGCCTGCAGTGCTTCCGCGTGGAGCTTGGGACCCAGAAAGGAGCTTCCCGTGAAGGAGAGAATGCTTTCTGGGTCCAGTGGTGTAGTCAGGTGGGACCTGTGTGCTAGTGCAGCACTTGGTGCCTTAGGTCCCCCTGACAGGATCAGCGCCATGCTGTGCCAAGGGGCTGCTGTGCAGTAGGAGCTATGGCGCAATTCTCACTGGGAGGTAGGAGCTAATTAAGAAGAAGTGCTGTCAAATGTTTTACCACTGGCACCAGGCGTTTTGTGAGCTTGCTTCTCAGGCTCCTTGGTTTTGGTGTGGCTTTAGTCCCTGGCAGGGATTGCAACTAATAAATCCATTATAATGGAGTCTGCTTTGGAGCCCCCCTCCCATTTTCATCTGTGGACTATGATTTGCAGTGGCTACCACGTTTTCAGGGAAATAGGTGTTCTGAACACCTCCTAAGCTGAAAGCAGGGATAGTAGCCTTACCTAGCTTCCACAACATGGCTTAAAAGTAAGGAATTTATAAGTGTTTGAAAATGTTGCATCTGTTTGGGCCATGATGTCATCTTCTCACCTACATCTTCTTTTGCCTGCTGCTCTGGAACAAGAAGTTTGTGCTTCCATTCACCCTACCGTTGTGTTTTTAATCAGGTGCTGTAGCACACATCTGATTAAGGCAGTCCTTGCTATTGTGGTAATCACACTGATCAAGTTTAATTATGCTCAGACATCTAGCTGTGTGGAAGAAAAATCCTGAAGACAGCCTTCTAATGATTTGACAGAATGATGAAAGGGAGCTACAAACAGGCAACTGGGGCAGCATAGGGAAGGCAAATATTTACCTTAATTATTATGAATGGAGGGAAGGAAGGACAGAATGAAAAAAAAATTACAGCCTGTAAAACTTGAAAGTGTAAGCAATGATTTTGGTCTTTATTAGAATACTTCCTGACCCTTTTAAGGATCTTTACAGGTTCACGAAAAGGAGCCTTAAAAATGCCAGGGAATATTGATATTTTTGTGTCTTAACATATAAAAATGCACCTTTTTGCCATTAATTCTGGGTGCAGAGACTATCAAATGACCTTACATATATGTTTACAATGACTCAGGCCACTCAGAATTGCACTGTAAGATACAGTCTTTGAGGAAGAACTGAAAGACTTATTTTCATTGATGGATGAATTACTCAGATTACTGGGAAAAATGGCTAGAGGCTTTTTATAGCACTGAAGAAGTGTCATTAATTAACTAGGCAGTTTATTCAAGCAACAAGGACTGCAGACAATAGTTAAATCGCATATAAGGATTTTAATGCTGCATGCTGCATAATTGAGCAATATCATTAAAATGCAAAAAGAGGACAGGGGAAGGAGACTTCAGCTGTCTTTCAAGATAAATCCGCTTGTTATATAAAACACACAGATAAACAAAACCCACCACAGCTTAACTGTCTTTAATATTTTGGACTATTTTTAGAAGTATTTCAAACCTTTGTGGCAGACTTGCTATTAAAACTAATGATTTCTGCTTGCTTGTGTTAAGGGTTCTGTGAATGTTTACTATCCTATTGCACTCTTTTATAGGCAAAATATGTGGGATTTTTTATATATACTTAAAATGTTTAAATATTTTTGTGGAGACTTTGTATTCTTGTTGTATATATTTATACATGCTGGAAGCCAGTAACACTTAGGTTTTGTTCTTTGCTTGGAGGCTTGATTTTTATGGTGCCACATAATAGTGACAGGCAGATTGTGAATTTTAAGTGCTAGTTAACCTTTCTTTCTCCCATCTCTTTTTATTATGTTGTTTTAAAGCTGCATTATCATTATGCAGCTATTTCTGAAACAATAGATTTCTCTGTCTTTTTTTTTTCCTGGTGTCTATACATAGTTTTATTAGCATTGTCTTTTCCTTTGCCTTTTTGTCTCAAACAGGTTTTCATGCATCATTCTGCTGAGAATGCAGCTTCCAAAAAAAAGAAGGAGAAGAGTTAAAGAGCTTGGTGCACTGTGCCTTTCTTTAGTTGTGCTCTCCTTTTCTCACTAGCAATGACCAGCTACACTGCAGATTTCAGTACTCAGATGAGGACTTTATAGGCTTTGCCTTGAGTTTCGGGGAAGGTAGACAACAAGCATGTTCCCCTTGGAGCCTCTAGGGTTTATCTGTGACTTCAGGAGCCGAGGCATCCCTCTGTGGGTTTATTCCAGACAAGGTTTTTCCTGCCAGAAACCCTAGCTGATACTGCAGTTATTGAGCGGGTAACTGAAGGAGCGGAGCAACAAGGTGATGCTTCGATGTGCTTGCTTCTTCCCACTCGCTTCATCTGTGCCTTGCCTAATCTTTCCCTTGATGCTCTTCATCCATCCTGTAGTGGCAAGACACTGAGAGAGCTGACGAGATGGTGCCATTTGTTCTAGTCATGAGGGCTGTAACATGGGGGATGTTTATGGGCTGACAGCATCATGTCTCATGTTTTCTCAGTAGCTCCTGCAACGTTTCATGTAAACACTGTTTCATATGAGTCTTGCAAGGAAATTTTTCCTTTAGTGACTCTGAAAGGAGTAATACAACTGTTCTAATGTTTTGCTTATCCTTGTAGACAGGTGTTTGATGTTTGTTACTGCAAAAAGTGAATGGCTGAATGGATTTCTGCATCCTCTTGAATGCACAGTGTACTAGGATGTACAGATTGCCCTCAACAGTGTATCTTGCAACACTTTACCTTGATCTGACATAACACTCAGATAGGTCACAATACTTTTATTTTAGTTGACCAGAATCTGGAGTTTGTTAAGCTCTGCAGACTCTACCATGTCTTCCTCTCCATCAGGAAAGGAAGAATGTCAATGGCAGTGACAAACCAGAGATGGAGGGAAAGCTGAAGACTCATTGTGCTAGTCAGTTAATGTGTCCACTTAGCATTCTTATACCTATTGCTGGTTTACATTTTTGGAGCATCACTGTTTGAGTCAGCAAAGATGAGCACAAATAGAAACATGACCAGTCTCTGTGTGGGAAGTGTCAGGAAGAAAGAAGTCGTTTGCCTCTTCTCTCTTTCACCTTGCTGGCACTTGTTCAGAAAGATTTGCTCACATAGCCTGAAGTCTTTAGTTCTTTGGGACAGGGAGTACTTACTTGAAACTGTGTTTCTGAGAAGTTCTGTATTAAGCTTCAGCTGTGGGGCAGATAGTAAGAACAAGGATTTGCAGTGAGCAGCTGTGCAAAGTAGCAGTACATACACTGCTTTTTAGGCAGTGCATGGAGAAAATGGAACTTCCTGCAGGAAGCTCGTCTCTTTCTGAGAAGTCATATGTAAGGTAGGAAAATTGCTTTCATTTGTTCGTTCAGATTTTGAGTTGGTCGGGACAGGGCATGTGAGTGGAAGTGTAATTCTTACAGAGGAAAGTTTCCAAACTGTGAAGGTTTTACAGCATTTTTCAGAAACAGTCTGTTACTCCATTGCCAGAGCCTCTTGGCTGAGAATGCTTCAGCCCCAGGACCCCTTTGGTTCATCCAGAGCTTTGTGGTCTTTTCAGTTCAAAAGAAATGTAGCTGCCAGAGTGGTTGATTTAAACTTTATTATCACTGGGACATGATCCATTGATGTTTTGGAAGTTACTAAGAAGACCAGGAGCCAAATGGGGTCTTGAACTTGGATCAGATGTGTTCAAGCCTGTGAATAGTCTGAAACCTTGGTGCAGGCAAGGAGGATTAGAATTATTGAATCTGGAGGAGGAGATTTGTGGATTTCTACACTAGGTCTTGCCTGGGACAGCAAGGCCAAGTTTCATAGTAAATTGGAGATGAAAGGTGATATTTTTGGAAAGTGATATCTTATGATCTCTCTGTTGATTTGACAAAAAAGAGATAGTATGCCAATGGAAAGTGGAAGCAGTATCTCTTTATTCTCCAAAACCTTTCCCATCAGTGTTTCAATCCTGCGTGGATTCAACTTCAGCTCTCTGCTCTTTGTCCAGGAGCCAGTTTCTTGTTGATGTTCAGATGTCAAGGGATTGTTGGCAACTGCATCAGCTGAAGAGGGATTAATCCTTCCCTGCTTTCCTTGCTTTTCAGAGGATAGTCATTCTTCAGTGCCTCATTTCAGTAACAGTTCATTACTCAGCCTATCTCCATGTTAACTCAGTTATACTTGACCTCACCCATTCTACACATTTCCTGACCATCCTGAGTTACCCCTCTCTGCCAGCACCCAGGTACTAGAAGGAGAATGCAGAAGTTGAGGTGCTGGCTTCCATTAGCATATAGCTTAACCCAGGGGCTTCTTGATTTTGTATTATGAAATTCAAACCAGCAAGGACATTGCTTCTAAACTGCTTTGTATTGCATTTTCACTGGTCGAGAGTGCAATCATTGTTGCTAAGTAATACTATTTTCAGTTAGGGGAAAAAACAAACCACAAAACCCCAGCAGAAACTCTCAGATTTGTAAAACTCTGAAGGAAATTTTAGCTTCAGCAGTCAACATATCTTTCAGGAAATAACCAAATCCTGGCTCGGGAACAATGCAGGAGACTGCCAAGTGTATCAGTTGAATTCTTTGCCTGATTAAATGGTTGTTGGTAAAACTGATTGCATTTTCCCACCTAGTAGCACCTAATAGTTATTTTTGTTGTTGGACATATGTGAAGAATTTGTGTTTTCATAGACATGTGTGCACTTGCCTGGCAGAGTTTAGTGAGAAAACAGAAAATGGCACTGCTTGAACAGCATTCCAGAGTACTTCTGCTGTGGGAGCTCAGTGGTCCAGTCTCGGAGTCCTGTCCATGTTAAAAGCTACAGAAGATGTTCTGCAGAAGGTGTGCCAGCTGCTGGCTTTTTGTTCATTTTGCATACTACTTCAAATGTGATTTGAAACCTGGCACAAATTTTAAAAAAACACACAACTCTTTTCCATGTCTAAAGTAAGCTGAGGCATATTGCTAATTCAGTAAAAGTTTTATAGAAGGGCAACTCTTTTGTCTTAAAAATCTAATTATTATAGGATGCTTTCTTGAAAAATGTCTCAAGAGTCAAGAAAGAATATAGAAATGTGTGTGCCTGGAAATACACAAGTCACAATTAGTCGAGTTATAGTTACAGGGGCATACAATAATCAGTCTTTCTATGATTTGCCAGAATGCTTTCAAATAACATCTTCTCCTGGACAATTGCTTCCATCCCCACATGTCCAGAGTAGTTGTATAGCTTGAGAACCTGGTTTTGACACTACTTTTTTTTTTTTTTTTACTGCTGAAACGGCATGCAAGGCTGTATCTCATTTACAGTCATTCAGCTTTGTTATACTATTTTAGAGAAAATAAAGCCAGTGTGGTTTGGATACCCAGGTTTTAGTATTTAAATATTTGTTAAATGAATTTGTCACCAAGATCTCCAGTATATTTACTTTGTCTTCTCATTTGAGGGCTTTGTAACAGTTATCTAGACCCTATGGACTTTGTGAGAGAGAGAAGGAACAAGCCTGAAAGTGGGTAACTAAACCAGTGCTGCTTTTGAAAGCATTAATGGTCTTGAATGAGAATTTCACTGCTGTGTATATATGCAGTTAGCTGGATGATCTCATGGTGTATCATCCATGTGTGAGGCCAGTAACTACTCATGTCCAAAGGAAACAAAAACTCTTCTCATTTTTTTTTCAGACATAAAGCTAGTCAAAGAAAACCTAGTACTTTCCCCCTGAACTGCTGTGTGAATTGTGGTGATGTCTCTTTTTGTGTCAATTCAAGAAATCACTTTACAGCAGTTGAATTTTTAATGGAAATAAAAAGTATTCAACAGGAGAGCAGCTGTCTCCCTCTCTCTGGTTGTCTCTCTTTCACTCTACATTTTGAGGTAAAAAGAAGGAAAGCCAGAAATAGCACACTGAGAAAAAACAAACTTTCACTTTTTAATGTATCCTAAGAGGTGGCTGCTGCACTGTCTCTTGCTTTGTGATGGAGAAACCGTAAAGAAGAGCACAAGGAATGCAAAATACTAATACCACAACTGAATGGACTGCAAAATGTTGTAACTCAGCCTTTGCAAGACTGGTATTTTTTTGTTAGGCTAGTGAATGAAAATATTTAAAAGAATAATTTTCCAAATATTTCCTATGTTACAAAGCCTAGCTACATAAATAGAAGGTGGATCATAATTTTGTATATTAATCAGTTTATAGTTCAGTTAATTTTGGATCAGTAAAATAGCTTTATCTCTAGTAGTATGATGGCATTATGGTGATGACATATTAACAAGCATATTAATGTTTGTCCAGGTGGCTAAATCAGGGCAAACAGAACTAATTCAGCTTCCTTGAACTGCTCAGCATCTTCTGGCAATGCAAACGCAGTTGGCCTTATTAGCATTTTTGCAGAACGTAATTTCTGAGGTACAGTGCTGACTTTGTCCTTTGGGGTGGGAGATGGGGGAGGAGGCTGAGGGAAAAAGCGTAGAGAGCATCTGAACTTTGAAAAGGGGAATGTCAGTGAAACAGAACACGGGCAAGGTGGCTGCAAATGCAGAGGTACACAGGGTAAGTTGTTAGTGGCAGCATTCATACTACCTGGTACGATGGCAGCAAGGTTTCAGCAGATGTGTGTGCCAAACACAAAAGGTACCATGAAGGCAAAGAATAAAATGGAATGCTAAAACAGCAAGGTTTTCAAAGTGGGTAGATGGGAGAGGAATCTTCAAATTTTGGAAGTACATCCCTGGAGAATGTTAAAAACCAAAAGCATAAGTTTTCATGAGATCATTCATGGTTTACCTGGTCACATGATGCTGATGAGACTTCTGCCACAGGCTAGTACTTCACGGTTAAGAGGTACATCCTGATTACTGATCCTGAGGGTCACCACTGGTGATGAAGGAAAAGCGAGGAAGGAGTAAGGACCATGGGCTACTACTTCACGGTCAAGAGACTTCTCACTGAGTCTGAGGAAATTAAAAGGACGACCTGGAACAGGTTAGTTTGAAATGCAGCAAGTCCTTCTGTCCAGCTGGTACACCCAAAGATTATGAAGGATCTTGAATATGAGCTAGCCTAGCTGCTAGCAGAAATAATCACTTCTCTGTCCTAAAGGGCAGCACTATTTTCCTGCAATACATTTAGAAAGGGGGCTAGGAACATTCAAGAAATGTGCAAAGAAGTTTTACATCTGCACCTTGCAACTGGTTAAAGCAAAAATGGAACATGGAATCACAAAACACCTGTAAACTTGTCTGAAAAGACCTAGGTAGGACGTTTCTTCCAGAGGGAGATCATGACTCACTAGTCTCTCAGAAGTCTTTGCATGTGTCATTAAAAGTGACTGCTAGAAAAAATAGGCAAAATGGTGTATTTGGTTGTGAAAAAGTCAACACATTCCAATGCAAATAAGCCCTCCCTTAGGATTTCCTGACAGAAGTACCTGTGTGTGTGCTTTGGCGTAGTGGGGATATATCCTCTGCATGAATGATTTGGCAGGTGTAGAAACCCCAGCATATTATAACAATATGTATTTTACTTACTGTGTTTGTACGGATTAGCAGTGCAGGGAGAAGAACTGGCCGGGAATCAGTCTGCAAAGGGGAAGACTAAGTAGGCAGTTTGCATTATTAAAATGGGGACAGTGGGTTTGCCTTTATGTCATGCTATATTTTAAATTACTTTTAATTCTAAAATACTGCTGTTTAAAATATTTACTGTTATGAGATAGCAACATTTACAGGTAACATACCATTATTTGTATTACTTAGGGCTGTAGAAGGCTTGAATATTTCATGTCCAGTAGAGGTCAGTTTGCCAGACAGGTCCAGTAAGCATCTTCTAGAATATGTATAGCCCTTTGCCTTTCTAATGTGATCAGTCACTTCCTGGAAAAACTTCATGTGGTCACTTTGTCCTTCTAGCTGCCACCTATCCTATGGGAGAAGGAAGAGATATAACTCGAGAAATTGCTCAGTAGAGTTGCTGTCAACTTAGTCACAGCTTAGGGAAGATTAAAGCACCTGAGATTTCGTGACAGATTACACTAATTTTCAGAATATTACAGTGTATTCAGGAATTTAATTGCAATCTGTTAATGCACCTTGCATAGTCCTACAAGACAAGTTTGGTCTTTCTGTGAAAATGTCGGGTTTTAAATAACCAAAGTATACTAGGATAGAGTTTACTAGATTCATTTTCAGTGCTGTTTTAATTAGCAGGATGTGTGAGTTGTTTTGCTTCCCTCAGTTGTCAGATGAATGTTCTTTGTAAAAAGTCAAAGACATTCTTTTAAAAATCCTGGGCCAACAGCAGTAAAGTAGATAAATGTTCCTTTTCCAACTGTCTAGCACCACAATACTGGAGTCTCTCACTTTTAAAAGTGCTATCCTGAAGTAGCCTCCAATGGTTTTATATTTCTTCCAGTAGCTATAGCAAGTCCAGCTTCTAATACTGCAACTTGAGGTTCAGTCAAAGGCTCAGTTGTTGCCCTGATACAGAATGACAACACATGTTCTGAAAATATATTGATTGGATTTCCTGGGAGTTTTGTTTAACCAGCAACATTAGAAACCTTCAGTGTTAGTGCTAAATGTCATGAAGGGAGCATCTTATTTTATCAATATCTTTCTGTAACAGTATTGACTGTTCAGTTTGTACAATCAAGACCCGAGACTGGAAGTAATTCCAACTTTTACCCCTTGTATATACATCAAGTCCTTGAATACATTGTTGCTGGGATTGGATTATCCTCAGATATTATAAAAGTCAAAGTTCTGGAAAGCTTCTTTGGCAATGAGGACAGACAAAGATGCAGTAATGGACAGTGGCTAGGTTCCCTGCAGATGTAAGTCACCATAGCCTCATTGACTTAAGTCTATAAATCATTATAATGTAATTTTCTCAGCTACTGCCTATAATCAGATGTGGTGAGATGGCAGGATCTGCCCCTTTCTTACTGGGCTAGTATATTCAAATTAACATAAAGCTTGAGCATTCTTACTGTTAACAAGTTCAATTTTCTTACATTAAACCAGATTAAATAGCAACAAAAATGTGTTTTGTGTTAAAATGACATTGCTGTTAGCAAATTACAGTTCTCTTACAATGTAGTGGGCCTCCTGAGCTGGTCCTTCAGTGCACCAGGTCTTTGATCGCTCCATTGTAGCTCTGTTGATCTCAGTGCTGCCAAACCATTTTTTTGCTAGTACTGTATCTGGTCCAGATGCATTACAGCATCACAACAGATCTTGCAGGAATAGTGACAGTTCAGCACAACAGTTCCACACGTAGCAAAGTCACTGAACAGGTTTGAGTTGTTCCTCTTGGACTGAATTTTTCAGCTTCTTGGCTCTTCTAATATTCATTTCCTCAGGAGAGGAATACTTCAGAGCAGAATACCCCATCTTTTGATTACCACATGTCTTTCAGGAATTGGTATATTTCAGACTGCTAGTTGAAGAGTCTTTGAAATCTTGGGCATTTAAGGGGATTGCAGTCTTAAATGATAGTTGCATGGATAATAATTTAACAACTATTTTTAGTTGAAAAACTTTAGATGAAAAAACTTTTTATTTACCAAAACTAGCTTGTGGAACTCATCACGAGTTACCACAGAGGCCAAGAGGTCAGCAGATTTCAGAGAAGGGTGTTTTTCAGGTATTTGGATTTGTTATAATGAGTAAGAATCACCTCAAACTTGGGTTTCATGGAGAATGCAGACACTTGTGTTTCAGGACTGAACCCAACTTTCAGCTCTTGGTATGCTTAGAAAACTGTGTGTGAATTATCCCAGTGCTGTTTATCACAGTTTACCCTTCAAAGCATACATCATCGGAGCACTGTTGGAGACTGCTCGGCATTTATATGACTTTTCATCAGCTCCAGCTTCACCGTAGTGCAGGATTTGTTGTTTGATAAGTTTTGAAAAGAAATACTGTATTTATGTTGTGTAACTGACTCACACTTTGAATGTATTGGGGGATTTTATCAGATTATGTTACCAGATTATGCATAGTTCTCCAAATGCAATTCTACAAGTGGTAATGCATGTTAAAACAGTTGAAATAATGAACAGTATGAAAGGAGAGGAGATGAGACAAGAGTAGAGGAACAGAACAAGGGGCCAAAGAACAACTTCAAAATAAGTATTTGGGATTCTTTTTTTAAATTACTATTATTATTATTATTTAGCTTTTGTATTCAAGGGTTAACAAACCGCTATAACTTGTTCATTACTGCTTTCCAACATTCCCTCAGGCCTCCTAGATCTGCAAATACCTGAAAAATATGAATTTAGGCAGCTAAAATACAACCTTTTAATTTCTCTGTTGGATCCTTCGGGCATACCCTGTGGCTCAACCTTTTTTCTGAAGGTCAAGAGAGTTTTATTCATCTGACATAAGTAGCTTGAGTGTGGCATTTATAGCTTGAGTAATGTTATGGATGAAAACACCATTAGACATTTTTACAGCTTCAGCAGGAGTTCAGCCAGCAGGACTATCAGCCTGATAAAAGCTTTCATCTTAAAGCTTGTATTGCTACAATAACCCCCAAACTTAAAACTGCTCCTTGAAACCTATAGCTGGGCTAAAGAGATGAAGACTGCCCTCTGACATTTCTAGGTTGCTGAAGAGCTCTCTCAGGTTCCAGTGCAAGAATTAAGATGTCCAAACGCAGCTATTCTGAACTGAATTGGAAATTACTGTAGGACTTTGTAATTTTAAATGAATTGGGGGCAGTGCTGATTGAAAGAATTAGCTTTAGATTGAGGTGAGACTGAACTTTGTGTGATGAGTCCCAACATTTTGTTCCTACCCGATTGTAAAGTGTTTCTACAGGATTTTAGGAGGCAGAAATCTTATACAGCTATCTTCAGAAACAATAGAGAGTTTCACCTCCTCTCTCTGGGTATTTTGCAGTTATAAAACTCCTAGGAGACTGATAAAAAGCTGATCTATAGAGTAGGCTGAAAGTGATGTGAGAAGCTAGCAATGACAACCGGTAGGATTTTGGCTTTGTAGAAGATGCTGGTTTGTAGAGATCTAAAAGAGAGTGGTTATGTTCTGAAAGTAGATAGTGAAAGTGGCTGTGCACTGATTATGCATGTAAAAACAGCTGAAATAATGAACAGTGTGAAAGGAGATGGGATGATACAAGTGGAAGAAGAGTAGAATAAAGGACCACAAATGAAGGGAGTGTGAGATGAACAAAGGTAAAGTTCTTGCTTTTATATCTAAGAATAGCAATTTCAATGGCAATAGAGGCTTGTAGCAAACCTTAGCCACAGTTTTAACCTAACAGCTATTTAACACAAAAATATTTGTAACATGTAATGGTGACAGTTAAGGCAGCCAGGTAGTTTTCATTTCTGATAATGTGAAACAACTCCATTGATTTTCTTAAGATTTTAATGACTTCACTGGAGTTCCTCTGCTAAACTGCTATTCTAGTTCACAACATTCTGTGTTTCCTGAGCATCACCTTGATCATAGAAAAAATTCTAGTACTTTTTATTTTTGACTTGAGACCTTTGAAGCCATGCTTCCCATCTGAAACTTTTAAAAGTGCATCCATGACAATTATTCCTAGGTGAGTGCTATTGTGTAAGTCTGATAAAATACACAGTTTGAATGCTGCAAGTCTGGCATGACATCTCAGAAGGAAGATAGAAAGGAAGACTTCTGACAGCAGAGGTTAACAAGGGTGATTGGAGGCTTTGAACAACAACTGTACAGAGAGATTCTAAGTAGGCTATGATTCTTCAGTTTGGAAAAACGGTGATTAAGGGATTAGATAATAGAGGTCTATGAAATTGTGACCAACGTTGAGAATGTAAGTAGGGGACAATTATTCTGTGTTTCTTTTAGTGTTAAATGGTAAAGGTTACCAAGTGGAATTATCAGTTATCAAAGAATAGGGAGTATTTTTTTGCTGAAAGCTACATGAATGTGCAGGGGAGGTGCCTACTCAGTGCACCTGTTCTTTTACTCTTCCCCAAACACTTGACCACTGTTAGTGGTAAGATACAAGGCTAGATGAATTTTTTATCTGGACATATAATTGTTAGAAGCTTAAATTTACAAGCCCTGGAAATAGGTAGTAGACTGAAGGGCGAGTATAAGATTTGACTTCCTTTTAGCTTCATTTTTAATGCTGGTGTGATGGGTTGACCCTGGCTGGATGCCAGGTGCCCACCACAGCCGTTCTGTCACTCCCCACTCCTTCGCTGAACAGGGGAGAGAAAATATAACAAAGGGCTTGTGGGTTGAGATAAGGACAGGAGAGATCATTCACTAATCACTGTCACGGGCAAAACAG
>JANZLQ010000086.1:28535609-28546945 GCA_026212715.1 Elanus axillaris | reverse complement strand
ACAGGGGAAGCTTCCAGCAGCTTCTCACAGAAGCCACCCCTGTAACCCCCCCTGCTACCAAAACCTTGCCACAGAAATCCAGTACACCTGTCCTCCTCTGTTCAGCTTTCTAGTTCTCACAAGTTTGGAAATCTCTGCTAAGGCCTCACTTTTGTCAGCTGTGCCTTTTGGTATTGTTATGACTGATGCATACCTCGGTTTCTGCCACCAATTTTCGAAGTTTCAGTATAACCCAAAAATACTGCAGAATCTGTGGTAGCCCTTGTGCCAGCTCGCTTTAGTTGCAGTAATGGCCAAGTTCAAATAAAGTGTAATGGTTCATATTAAAGTGAACAAAATGCACCCCACCGTGAAACATTACTTGCTTACAGATTTTAGGCACTTACCTCTAGATCCTGCTGCTTTAACTTCATTCTTTGTATACATCTTTGTTTGCAGTGCCCTATTGTGGCACCATTTCACATCCCTGACTAATTTGCTTTCAAGTAATTTCCAGCATAGCTAGTTAATTACGAGATGCGTTTGAAGGAGGGTCCAGTGGTTGATGTTTGGTGGGCCTGAGGGCTGTTGTGTTATTTTCAGGTACTCTTTGGCACTGCTGATGGACAGGTTATCGTCATGGACTGCCATGGCCGAATGCTGGCCCATGTGCTCCTTCATGAGTCAGATGGCATCCTCAGCATGTCCTGGAACTACCCCAGCTTTCTAGTGGAGGACAGCAGCGAGAGCGACACAGACTCCGATGACTATTCCCCACCACAAGGTAGTGTTGCGCGTATGTCCTTCTATTTCAGCTTTGCAAGTGTTCACGAAAGCATTTTGAACACCAGGGAGTTGTCATGCTCTACTAAAACAGCAGGATGGCCACAGTTTCAAGCTGGTAGAGGCCAAGAGATGGAGCGTTCCTGTGGAGGTGGCATGGGGGATGGAGCAGAGAGCTGGTACGGGAGAGTGGGTTTGTCCCCAGCTCTGCCACCAGCCTTGCTGCGTGGCTTGCTGCACGTTGTACCTCATCTGTGCTGCTCTGCCTCTGTTTGCCCAAATGAGATAACAGCACAAAGCTCAAAGTTTTTATTGAGGGTGAGTGAAAAACACTAGAGAGGGGCATATCAGATTTCACTGATAAGCAGATGTGAGGTGTTGCAATGGTCCGTATGTATGGAGGTAGTCAGAGTGCACAAAACTTAATATGTTATTGTAGGGATTTGTGTGAAAAGACACCAGTACTAGACATAGCGGAAAGTACTACATCTTTAATTTTACCTGTTTCATAGGATTTCTGTAATGCTCATCATTATAGTCCCATCCTTGATAGTCCTGTCATAAAGAGCCCAGTAAATACCGTAGAAGAATTGGAAATGAAAATATTTCCTGCAATTACACAGGGTAGAAGATGGGTGACTGGAGCTGTCTGGAGTTACTAATTCTTATGCTTCAGAACACTTTGCTAATTTAAGGATCAGGAAGAAATCCTTCCCTCCCATTAAGTATAAATATAACTCATTGGATGAAATGTTTTGGTTTTAAACTCTTTGGAAATCATCAATAGCAAAGACCTAGAAGGCCTAGGTATCCTGCACAGTCAGCCCCATCCTTCTTATTCAATTAATACCAGTATTTCTTGTTAATGCTGTTGATTAGTCTATAAGAGCTAGGTATGCCATTTCTGTGTTCCAGTGCATAAAATCTGAACTAAAGAACTAAATTAATATAACAGTGATTGCACAATGAAAAATTTAAATACATATTAGCTAGAAATAATTCTGAATTTGCATCTCGGCTCTGAACGACTGGATTGAGGACTCTCACAGTTTTAACTCTGATTGGGATTCAGTCAAAAAATGTACCTTTTCCAGAATTGTGTGTATATATGTCAATATAATAAGCATATGTATTTAACAAATAATGATAGAAGATAACATGACCATCTGGTAAAACATCAGCATCTTTTGAAACTGAGTTTTGTTTTGGCTTTCATGCCTCACTTTTGGTACTGGGTGAGATTTCTTACCTTAGTAGAAGAGAAACAAACTTTAAATCTCCTAGCAAGCTTCTAAAGCAAGACAGAGAACAGCATTAAATTGGTTTTTCATTGTTTTTTTCAATATTGAGGTTCCAGCTGGAGGGTGTTAAAGTTGCAGAGTACACACATGAGAACTTAAATGATCCAAATGAGCCAGCTTTTTCTGAGTCAGTCGGGGTGGGGGGTGGACTTTTTACAAGCCTACAAGCCTATTTTGATGATTACCCAAACACGATGTGTTTTCTTTAGAGCAGATGCAGCATAAACCTCTCAAAGGTGACAAGCCTTTGACTCACACAGATGTGTAGGAAGGACTGGAAGCTTGATGGGTTTTTCTTATTAAATTATATACACACAGAGATGCTAATTCCTAGACATCTCTCTCCAAAATGCTTTCTGATCAGCTTTTTTACAAGTTCAGGAAGCAATATCACTCTTAAGGGGCTCTGCCATTTTGGTTGACTTAAAAGATGCTGGCTGGGCCTTGAGAGGCACTTTATTGCGGCCAGCAGCATCTCCTGTCAGAAATTGTAAACAAAAAGAGTTAAACAGCTAACAGTACAAATGGTGATATTGTCATGAAGTATTTGAACAAGGGAATTTCAGTGAATGCTGAAAAACAAGCCCAGCAGAGCAGAGACTTTGCAGAAATGGTTTTTAAAGCCAAGTGTTCCATTTGGGCTCCCCTCTACCTTTGAGTGCATTGGATCCTGTTATGCAGGACGGCAAGTAACTTTTCATGCTGCTGCCTAGCTCTAACATTTAGAATACAGTAATTTGTGTAAGGTCAATGTGTTCTCTTAGAATTTCTTAGAATGTCTCTGTGTGACTTCAGGAGGAGTCCCCAACACTTGCCCAAGCACAAAGTGTATCTAACAAATAACTTTTAATGTGATTACGTTGTTTGTTACACTAGTTTTCAACTTGGGTCCCAAGGAAGCCTTCCAAAGCACTGGTTTTCAATTTGTAGACACTTCAGGGAGTTGACAATGGAGAAGGATTGAAAATCACCACTGTATAACTTAATAGTATATGTGTAAATCACATTGGATAAACTGCAGTGAAAATACACAAAGTAAAAACATAGGGGTTTCACAAAAGGAGACAAGCGAACTAGCTAAACCTGCTTTGCTTTTGCCCATAGATGTTGCAGAAATAAGCAGGTAGAGTTTGAGGCTTGGAACCACTCCTGATGGTGGTAGGCTGAAGTACAGTGTATTTCAGCCTGGATGTAATTACTTCTGGTTGTTTGCCTTTTACTCACCCCAGAGCCTTGTTTTTGCAGATGGACCAGCTGCGTATCCAGTTCCAGTGCAGAACACCAAACCGCTACTTACTGTCAGCTTCACGTCGGGAGACATCAGTTTAATGAACAATTATGATGACTTGTCTCCTACTATCATCCGCTCAGGGTTGAAAGGTACAAAAGGAAACCATTTCACCCCCTCCGTATGCTCTGTTTTTCTTGTCTTTTTAATGATGTGTGTATAGGTTATGGTTTTTCGGTTGTCTCTCCTAACCCAGCAGCGCTTGGCCACTGTTATTGCCATTTCCAGCAGTGACACCTGCTGGTGGAAGAGCAGCAGTTGGCTGATAAGAGTTTTTGTGTTTTGAAAAAATGTTTCCATTTTTGAGAACACGTTTTTATGGCAGTTTTGTCGAGCAATTGATCTGTTTGCTGGTTTTCAGTTGAATGTGCTAATACATTTATGCTTCTTTGTGTGAATGCTTCTGCTATGTAAGACTTCCTTTCCATCTTTAATTCACAAGGTGTCCTCCCATGCTTTTGGTAACTGGGTATGAATTGCAGTGCTGCTTTGACTCCCACAAATTTTGAAAATGTGCTAGAATTTTTAATTATCAAGAGGCAAGTTATTCTGAGAGAAGGAAAATTCCACTGATTAATTATTATACATCTTGCTAAGTGATGTGCATGAATGTTTGTACGATCAGTATTCCATGTAAAATCTTTAATTCACATTGAAATTTTTACTGGAGTTACCTATCAAAAAGTCCCTTACTTTGCCAGTACTCTCAGTACGATTTACAGTACTTTGCCTGGAGAGAAGTTTTAATTCACTGTGGCAAATAAGCACATACTTAAATATAGGTTCCATTGATTATTTTTCACCTCCACAGGTAAGTTAGTTTTATATTAGATGAAAAAAAAAGTGAAGCTGTTAGAGCAGACTCTTAGCTGTTCTGTAACACTGGGATATTTTTTGTGAAAAGTTGCCCTAACACCAGCCTAGTAGTTTTGGGGTGATCAACTATGTAGGGTTAAAAAAATCACCTTTGAAGTTTCTTTTCCACTCCTGCTTCCATTTGTGTCAACACTAGAAGCACATGGCTGGCAAAATGTAGCATCCTCAAGTAACCCTATAATCCATAAAACTTCTTCAGCCGAAATGATGCATAATGCCTGGGAAACTGGAACCAATTTAGAGAAGCTCTTGTGCTATTCACCAAGGGGTGTGCCCAGCATCTCTACAGAATTATAGTAAATAATTCACCTAGTCATCTAGTCTAGCTTTCGGCTGGAAACAGTAGGAGAAACAAACTCATCTTATTCCCTATTTAGAGTTGCAGGGCTCTGTCTTGCTGGGGTTGTCTGTCCTGTTTCTTTTTCCCCATTAAATGTCACAGAAAAAAGATCCCTTAATTACATCTCTCTTCTCTGATAAAATACTAATATGCAAGCTACAGTAGAAATATTTTTTATTAATTGTAAACTGGACTACATCACAGATGTCAGTAGAAGAAGAATGCATAACATCTTACTGGATTGGGAGTGTGTATGAGACAGAGAGAAAGGTGATTGGGACATCACTGTTGTTTTGAAGCTACCCATTGTACAGTGGAAGGTATTTTACATATAGCTGTCATATAGATGTAAAAATTTTCTGTACCTTCTTACAAAAATTTTTTTCAAGTGACTATAATTTTACTAGTTGTTACCACATGCAAGAACATGCAAAAGCACCCAGCTCACGGTCTCCATCCTCTCCAGCCACTTGGTATTCTGCTGAGAGTGGATGGTCTTTAGTATTGTGTGTAAGTCTTAATTAATGTGTTTCTCTTTGAAATCTGTAAGTATTGCTTTGTGGTCTGTGCAGCAGATGCCCTTGTCTTTATAGGCTGCTGGATGAGCAGCATACTGAATGTATTTTTAAAGCAGGCAACTATAAAACTATTTCAAGCAATACCAATATATTTTTGCTGTTCTACTAGCTTTCCATAGCTGTCATTTTACTGGGAATATTCATATTAAATTGATGCAGAAAAACATTTGCTGTTGGATGAGATACCCAAATACAAGTTCTTTTCATCCATCTTGAACACTCCTTTTATCAGTTTGATAATGGATGTCCTGAATGTTCATTTGTATCCTTCCTTTCTTTATGCTTTTTATCTCGGTGATTCTCAGTGCACTGCTACCTGCAGAACTGCTGAAGTGCATCTACTTACTGGTGTTACTAGTTAGCTACAAGTGCTACCTGCAGAGCTATGGCACATTTAGAGTGCTCTCTCTTCAAGGTTTGCTGATACAGATGCCTGTAGTGGCTGGCAAGTAGTTTTCATGGATGGCTCTGATCCACTGATTCACTTGCAGACCATTACCCTAGACAAAACCTCCATCTGATTTCTAATCTCTGTGCTTGCACTGAGACCTAGTTATCAGCTGAGCTATTGTACATCAAGGTTCAATAGTAATTGAAGGCTCCGTGTGCAGTGCAGCATGCTATAGAGCTGCACTGTCCCAGGGGGATGCTGCAGCCCACGTCCAGCCCTTTGCTGCCTTTGCAGCAGCCTAATTCTATGAGTTTTGAGAGAAAGAAAACTGCTGGATGCAGTAATCACTCCTCATCCTCTTGGTATGGGGATTGACTGAAGGTTTTATCTGAAGACATGTATCCAAAGGAGATTGTTTTTTCACTTTGGTAATTGTTTAGTTAAACCAGTTACCAAAAATAGAGTTGATCAGCGTGCCTCATTGATTTCTAACCTGCCTATCATTATACTCTCTGAGAAAGATGAATTAAATCCCACTGTAGATTACTTAGAGGGCTGAGGACTAAGAGAAAAAAAGAGGCATACAGTGCCTAGCTGTGAAAAAATTATCTTGAAGAATATGTGTCTTGCCTCTGATACGCACAGAAGCATAATTCCCATGAGAAATACCAGAAAGTTGAAATAATACAAAACAGTTTTAAATTGCACATAAAAGTCCCTGAAAATGACAAGTTGACAACTTGAAACAATTTTGAGATCCTTCCTGCCAACTCTCATTTCTCTCCTACTTCTTCATTTGAAGATAGTTTCTCGCCCACAAATTTCTTCAAAAGGTTCTTGGCAGATTGAGCATCCCAGAGCACAAAAGTTTTGTCTTTACCTTCACTTTGTCTTGGCACAAAATAGCTGCCTTTCACCTCTGGTTTAAGAGTAAAAAGGTTTAAAGACTAGCTCAGTATTCCTTGCACATATAAATCTGCCTCTGAAACACAAGCAGAAACACAAAATACTGTTTTAGTGCTCTTCTTGAAGTGTGACAAAGAGCTGGAGGATATAAGTGTTTGAAATTAGCATCCCCCAATTAAGCTGTGGGCGTTCCTCATCATGAGGTGCCTGTAGGAGAAGTAACTGATATGTATTCATATTTGTGTACATGAGAGACTAAGTAATCCCTGTGTGCTTCTGGCAAACTCATGCTAGACAGAAGAGTAGATTTTCACAAGTCAGGTGTCAAAAGAAAACCTATGACATGCAGGCCGTATGTATATACGGACAAAAATCCAAAAGTCTTTCTATTTTGATGTTATACTAAACTATAACTCTAGCTTCAGTTATGCTAAAAGTTCTTTCACAGCCAGCAAGAATATGAGGCATTGCCAGATATGCTCATTTTTTGCACTGTAGGCCTTTCCAGACAAATACTCTTTGCTGCTCTTGTAGTGAGATTATTTATCTGTGTATTAACATGATTCCACTTATTTACCCCAAAGATGTGCATAGGATCTTCCACATCGATTTTAACATCTCTGATGAACTCTTGTCCTTAGGAGCAACCACTGATTATGTTATAGGCTCACCACAGAGAGAAAAATGAATGCTTTTTACACATTTTTGGGAATTTACAAAATAAAAAGAGTCATTCTCGGAAGTGCGTATGCAGCGTATTTGCTACTATTTCAATGATAAGCACTTAAGTAACTTTTGAGAGCATGATTTAGCTGTTCAAGTCACTACAGCATCTGGAAATGCTGTTCCTACTGATTCTAATCAGTGATTATTGCAAACTGTCTTTGTGATTTCAGATGTGGTGGTGCAGTGGTGTACACAAGGAGACCTACTTGCAGTAGCAGGCATGGAGAAGCAAAGCCAGCTGGTTGACCTCAGCAATGGTTCCCTGTTGAAAAGTGCACTTGTCAAGTTCTACAATGTGCGTGGGGAACATATCTACACTCTGGAGACACCTGTGCAGGTAGGAGGTATTTTTTAAGTCAGTTCTCGATGTTTTGCTGACATGTTTTTCCCACATTAGCTCCTCGGTATAGACCTGCAGTGTGAAAATGGTTGTAAAATGTCCTGAACACATTCTTAAATGTAATATAGATAAAAATGCACTATAAATATTGTTTGCATTAAGATAGACATCCAAGAGAGCATCTGATCCTAAGGCCCACTGTGCTAGGTATAGTGAAAATATATACTGAGAAACTGTGTGTTTCCCAAAATCATTGGGCCACGAATGGACAAGATAGGAAAAAGAAATTCCGTTGGTTTACGGGTAAGTGACTGGGGAGAAAACACTAGATAACTTGCTTGATGTTGTAGCAGAGCCAAGAGCTGGACAAAAATATTCCAAGTCCATCCAGCATCATAACTGCAAGATTATTCTCTCTTTGTTATTGCTGTAATTTTCTAATGTACAATCAGTTTATCTGATGCAATATTTTACTTTTTATGGCATCAGATGGAGAAGGATGAATCAGAAAGTCTTGTTTCTGTTCCCACCTTCTGTACAGACTTCCACTGTAACCTCAGTCATGTTACTTGACAAGTAAATGTCAACACACGGTCTGTGTTGCTTAGGAGCACAACATGCTTCATAGATCTTTGCGGATATTTCAGAACCCAGCTGAATGTCTCTCTACAGTTTATTTCATTTTCTGCAGAATAGGGATGATTCCATTCTGATTTCTGACTGTTATTAGTGCAACTTAATTAATAATAGCTTTCAAGTCTGAAAGTGGAGGAAAATGCTATAGATGTATTTATTTAATTATGTTTAATGATGATACCATTTATAATCATTTTTTTCAGTACCCTGATCTGGGATGGATACAAAAGGATGAAGTAGTAAACCAGCTGCTAAGTTTTTGTGTTTGCTTATATTTAGCATTAACCTGTGCTTAGTAATGTTAGCACTCTAATTTAGATAGAATTCTTTAGTTTTGTAATGCATAAAATAATGGTCTCTAAAGCCAACCTAAATAAGTACAGCGACATCTAATGCTGTTTTAGGTACCTAAAGGACTTACCCATATGCACAGCTCTGTTGTCTTAAACACAGCCCTTTCAGCAAAGTAGCACAGCCCTTTCCTCTCTGGATCAATTCCATGTTTATACTAGTGTTGCTTATTCCCAGACCAAGTGAAAATAAAAGCTCATTCTGTTACTACAGTATGTCCAAGTTAGCTGTTGAACCAGTGTAATGCTCCAGTGTCAAGCTGTGAAATCAAATTGTGGTTTGAGCATCGGAACTGATGGGGTCAGGTTGCCTTAAGGTGTGTGTGTGTGCGCACGCAGGCTCTTGCCTTACTGCTTTGTTCCCAGTAACCTCAAATTCTCTTTCATTTAAATACCTTCATCTCCTCTCGTTCTCCCTATATGGTTTCAACTTCTTTTCCTATTTTCAGCTCTTCTCCTTTCTTTTTACCTAGTCAGCTGGGAGAAAGCACATACTGTGGTTGGTGGGGGCTAATTACTCTGCCATGATATGAGTACTTACAGGGCAACTGACAGGTCATACAGAACAGGTAACTGCAAAGTTCATACTCAGTATTTCTCATATTGAAAATACTAACATGAGCCTCTCTGCTCTTTCCAGCTGCTAATTTTCCCTGAAGTTGCAGCATTTTGATATCATGGAGATTTCTTCCCCCATTGTCAACTTCAGATGAAAAGCCAACAGCTTCAGAAGTTGTAAGCCAGGTTGGATGTGAAGGATGGAGGGGTCAGGGGGTGGCAACCACCACTTAATAGCACAATCTCATTGCCTTGGGAAATAACATTCAAAATTATATGTTTATTTAAAAATTGTGTCCATAAACCTGCCTAAAATTAGAGCCACTCTTCTTATTAGTCAGTGTTTATTCTTTTTATTTAGTGCATTTGAATTCAGATTTACTCAGCTGCAGGAGGAAGTGAAGGGTCTTTCAGAAGGACATCTGTATCTGCTCATGTGAACTTTATGCTTCTATGTATTTGAAAGCTGGTCTAGTGACAGGTATGCTAGAACATTGCTAAGTATTTGGTTTACTAACAAAACAAGATAAAAACTGCTGTTCCAGAAAAGTTGCTAGTAACTTCTGTTATGCTGTGCCTCTGCTCCAAATATGTATATGCAAAGATGACACAGTGAGTCAGTGGTCCCAGTAATTTGTCTGATGACAAATTCATCAGAGTAAATAAATTATTTTTCTGTACCATAGGAATCAGCCTTGTAATAAGACTTTATAAAATTTATCACTGATTACTGAAGAAAAGAATTGAAGAAAAGAAAAGAATTTCCTCATCCCAAACTCTTCTGTTAAAACTGCCTCTTCTGAAGCAAGCAAATGTGTGACTGGAAAAGCACATTTATTCTAAATAAGCATTGTTCTGAATATAAAGGTCAAAAAAAGTAAAGCAGCAAGGAACATATACAGGTGCAAAACTGATTTTCCATGTGGTTCTCTGTCCCAATTCTTCGATAAAGTAGACATCTGAAAATTTTATCAGTGTAATATACTGAACTGGTTTTGTTTCTGCTGTTTGTCTGTCCTGTCTTTGGTAGGATATTCAGGAAACAAGAGATTTTATCGTTTATAACAAAACTCAGTCTAAAACTTATGTAGGATTTATATGCAACTTGGCTGGAATGTTACCTAACAAAGTCACTGCAAACCCCAAGGCAGAATAGACTTGGGTACTACAGGTTACTCATCTTGACGGTGACTGTTGTTATGGATCCCTTCAAGGTGTTTTATGTGCCACCTTCTCCAGCTTTAGTATGGTTTTGGCATCCTCTGTCTCATTTGATTAACTCTCTTAAGCTCTTACCTTCAGTGTAGGATTTTATAGTTCTTAAACCTAGTTTGCAGACTATAAAACATTAGATAGGGACACCACACTTTTTTAGAAGTATCCAAATGAATGCAGTAGATTTGCATGAAAAATAACATTCATAAACAGAGTGGTGGGGTTGGAATGGTGTTACAGGTCACAGTCTCGTTCCCTTCTCTGGAGCTTCAGCCTGCCACCCTGACATGCTGCAAGAATATATTTACAGAATATAGTGGAAAGTGCTGAAAAAGCATCGATAAGGGTAAGGCAAATATTGAACTTCTGCTGCACAGAATCAAACTGGTTTGAACCTTGAAAGAATGATGAAAATATTTCAGAAGGGACTTCAGAAAGTCACACCAGACTTTTATCTTATTAGAAGCAGTTCTATGAAAACTGCGTCCATATTGTGACTCCACAGAGTCGATACTGGTTATTTATTTTACACAGAGCGTATCTTAAAGGCTGTTGATCTGCTGATAACTATGCAAAAATATACTATTAATTTCTGTACAACTTAGCTTTTACTACACTCACCCTTGTGTACATGAAAACCAACCTGATGTACCAAAAATATGCCCAGTTCTTCTAGCTGGCAGTTTTTTCATGGTCCTTCTTTTTCAACACTTAAAAATGTGATTACAATAGCAGGCTGCCCTGCTGGTCATAATTTTTCTTATTGGAAGAATGTTACTTTCTTACATTATTTGTTAAATACTCATAACATTTCCCTGGCATCAAACAGGGATAAGAATAATCAACTCATGCAAGACTGTAAAACAGTCTTGAAGTTTGTTTACTGGAAATGCTGCAACCCATTTCTGTCACTTCAGAATTTCTTGTCTGATGTGCAGACAGGTCTTTATTAAACCAACTAACCATACCTGCTGTCGCTTCTGAGTGGTTACAGCTGCACCACATCTTCCCATTTGAACTTTAAACAGAGGAGTCTCCCACAGGATCACTTCAAAATTACCTAACTGCC
>JANZLQ010000086.1:28504535-28523496 GCA_026212715.1 Elanus axillaris | reverse complement strand
TTACTTTCTGAAATATAGAATAGCCACGCTTTTTGGTGTGCAGGAGAAGCAAGGATCTGAAAACAGACCTATTCTCACTAAGCAGCCGTCATGTCATTCAGTTCTTCAACAGCTTTAATCAGCCTATGTGGCTGTTGAAGAACTGAACATTTCTGATGGTGTTCAGATACCAAAATGAGACTTCTCAATGACTGGGTAAAACAGTTGCTACATAGGCACATTAGGCTGTTTCAATAAAATAAGAGAAGCTGAAATTGTATTATCATTTGCAATAGCTTGATTGCTTTGTAGTTTTTTATTAGAACTTGATACAGATTTTATTAGGTAAAAATGATCTTGTTTTTGCTTTGCAGCACAACTACCTAGCTCAGGTCACATCTAATATCTGGGGAACCAAATTTAAAATTGTGGGTTTGGCTGCTTTCCTACCAACTAACCTTGGTGCAGGTAAAAGTAAACTCTATTGATTTTTTGCATGTCAAACTCTTTCTAACAAACAGCAAACTTATGCCATGTGATTCTTTTCAAGTTATCAAAAGGCTTCTTTAGAACAAAGCACTTATTTTCTGTAGACACTAGGAATTAATTTCACAAAATTCCCTGTAACTAAAAAAGATTAAAATCTATAAATACGATAATGACATGATCAATAAAATGTTAGAAGTCTCATTTGTAATAAAAAGATTAATTAACAGTCAAGCCCAGACCTTTATTTTTACAGTTAATTTGAACAAAACCCAAACAAATGAAGAAAATTTTTGCAAGGCTATAAAAATCATAGGTTTTAAGTTGCTGTAATAGAAATATTGTTAAAAGTCAGATCTTTATAGTCATTTAGCTACTAATTATACCAAAATAACGTTAAAAAAGCTCTTATAGCATCACGCTCAAGATTCTTCAAGTCGGTGCATAGCCTTATCATATGGTTCTCTTGCTGGAGCATCAGTAAATTGGTAGCCTTCGTTAAAAGTAGCATTTGTCTAATCTCTTGACCTTCTTCTGTGTACACCATTTCTCCCTAGATAGTCCTCTTGGAAGGAAGAAAGCTAAGTAAAGAACAGGTTACCACTTAGTAGAACTGTGCTCTGAATTGAAATATTAACACAAGTATAGGAATTTTACGAGCTCTTTGGAAAACTTAATTTTTTTCCTGTGTTGCATTATATAGTTAGGTCAGGACTACATAATGATGCCCTGGATGCATAATTGGTTAAATAGATATCTTTTGTGGCTGTATTGACTCCTATCAGACAACAGATGGAGTCCCAGCTACCAGGTAGAGGACCTTCTCTGGCCCAGCCTCCAGGCAAAAGTTGTCTTCCCAGGATGTTGTCACCCTGGGAACAACTGGTGCTACTACTATAGGGCCATGGCACCTTCTATTTAATAATGTTATGGAAACCCTCGGGTTTGTTCCAGCCACTTTTTTTTCAAGTAATTTACAACTTTCTGACATCTGCAAAATGATTGTCAAAAGATAGTGTAAGAATGACCCTACTGGGTCAGACCAGGGGTCATTGTAATTCCATCATTGTCAGTGATGGATAGGTAGGGAAGGATATAAGCATAGAGTAAGTGTATAGTGATAATTTCTTCAAATGTTCTACCAATCTCCAATGGTTTGGGTCCCAGGGACTTCCTGAGCCAGGAGGGGTTTCTTTGTATGTAGTAACCCTCAACAGATTTCCTTCCTGAGAGCTTTCCAGTTTTCCCCTAAACTCACATAAGTTGGTAGCATCCTGTGGTGAAGAGTTCCAAAAGTAGAATGGAAAAATTATTTTCCTTCTGTAAAAATAGTTGTGAATACAAGATGAAGTAATTAATTATTTCTGCAGATTATTTAACTACAGAGATGATGCTTCTATTTAAAGAGAAATAGCTGAAAGTAACAATTTCTTTTTTCCTCTTTATGCAAAGTGTTGCATAGTGATTTGGCTAAGAATGGCCCATACATGCAATTTTTCATTAATACATTAAATAAAAATAGTGATACCCCTTCTGTCTGCTTTAAATGGATTCTTTCTTAGCTGTAGATGCTGTTTGTGTAACATAATTATTTTTTTTTAATTTCTTGTTATACTTTTTCTCCAGTGATATATAAAACCAGTTTGCTGCATCTGCAGCCCAGGCAGATGACAATATATCTCCCAGAAGTGCGGAAGATTTCAATGGACTACATTAACCTGCCTGTCTTTAATCCAAATGTTTTCAGCGAAGACGAAGATGATTTACCAGGTAAGGATGAGTTGGAGGTCTGCCGTGTTATGAGTTAAACTAGATGGAGGACAGATCACTTGTGTCACTAGCCCCCGCTGGTAGACACACAAATCAAAGTCCCTTAGTCTGATGGGGTCCTGTAGAACTGAATTAGAATAAGGCTAATATATATTATGGACAGTGTTTTCTAAAATATGTGGAAAATACGATCTGTATAGAGCTGCTAATTTTCCAGTTCATTGGAAAATTAATCATTTTCTATTTAGTTCACTAAGAATTCTCTGTAGACTGAAGCCTTGCATTCTGCATCTTTGTAGGACAGAATTGTAATGTGTTGGAAGCCCCAAAGGGTCATTCCTGTGACCTGATGGCATCAAAGCCAAGCCTCCTGATAGGAGTTTGGGTTGGAGGGCAGGGTCCCATAAAGCTCAGCCACTGTTTGAGAATTGATTAATGCCCATTGGATTTTTATCAATACCAAGTCTTACAGAGAGGCTAAAATAGTAAAGTAGTCTATAAACAAGGGGGACCAGGAAGAATTTCTCATTTCATTGTGATGTAAGGTAGCAGAACATTCAAGCAGTGCAGGGAAGGCTTGGATACAGGTGATGTGAATGTAAAAGGCAGGTAAAAGGACTGGAAGTACTCAGGACCTCCTCCAATCAAAAAAAAAAGAACAAACACAAAAATCATCATGCTAATTAAATTAACAAATAATAAACAAGAAGATAAATTAACACGTTTTCAGATTTTCAGAATTTTCACATCAGTGAAGGATTCCTGTTGCCAGGTCAAAGGTTTCTGGAACTACAGGAGTGGCCGTCATGCCAATACTAGTTAAGGAGGAAGGAGTGTGAGCACTGCAAAGCAATTAAAGGCTTGTGCTAGAGTCTGTTGAAATAAATGGAAATACTCCCATTATTTCAGACTAAGGTTTTGACTGCTGAAAGCACCAAAGCTTGTGTCTGACCCAAGCATCAGAGTATTCCTCTAGACTTCTAAGGAAATACTTGTGTGCTTAAAATGAAGCCCATTATTTCACGATTTGGGGCTTGGCTTGCCTAATTTACATCTACATGATATTCATCTCTAGGATCTGAAGAAAATAATAGAGACATTGATGATCATATATATTATGCATAGGAAGCACTCAACATTTTCTATCATGAAACGTGGTCCAAGCTGACAGAAAGTAATACAAAAATTAAATAGAAAAAAAGAAGTTAATATAAAGTCCTTGCATCCTTTCCTGAAAATTGGATTAGATCTGCAATATCAGTTCCTTTTAGAATTAGATTTGCAGTATCAATCTCCTTTAGAAGAGCTGAATTGCAGGTTGGTGAACACTACATAAATGTAGGGAAAATTGTTAGAGAGTGTTTTTACAGCTCTTTGAGAAGGCTAGTAAAAGAATCATGCTACCCTGTCCTCCATAACAACCTTACTTTTCTTATCCACTTCTTTTCCTTCCTAGTTTCTTCTGAAAATTCATTTCTGCCTTAGCAAATGGAGGCTATTTAAATCTTCAAAAACATTTTGGGGGATATCCTTTCTTAAAGCCTGTATTTAAAGGAAAAAAGTGCCATGTACTAATGGGAAAAAATATTGCAGTGTAAATAGTGATTACATGATAAATAAAAAAAATAGTAGAAAGCTGCTCTTGGGCAGTGGAGTGTTAATAGTGAGGTACTCTTGGGACAGGTGTTTTTTAATGTAGTCAGTAAAGATTTGGCAAGGCAAATGGACAGTGAATTGATTTAACTTGAAAATTATGCAAACAAATCAATTAAAAACCATTGGAGAACTGAAAAAAACATTGGATTTAAACACGTTAGGATATTAAGCAACACTGAGAAGAATGAGATTTTGTTTGATAAGGCACTTAATACCCATGACAGCAACATTCTGAGTTTCTCAAGCCAAGCTAACAATTAAACCTCAAGCTCTGGCGGATAAATTGCTAACCTGCAGGGTTCAGCATGAAAGCATGGCCTGCCAGCCAGCCACAGAACCACACTGCTTTAGGGTCAGTTAAGTTTAGTGGTTGGTCTTCTAAAGGAATGAACAGAACTACCATAAAAATTTGCCAGCATAGCCACAGACCTATCTGTATACCTACTGTATTCATGACTGGTGCTGATAAAAGCCTAATGCTATCAAAAATGTAATTATAGGCATAGGTAGATGACTAGAATTTTAATTAGAAATTAATTAGGAACTGGGCAGTGGCTGGAGGAGTCCTGACTAATAGATCTCTTGCCTGATCTGGTCTTGCAAATGAGAGGTCTCCACAGAATCTGGCACGCTTAAATGATTCTGGATATGACTCTAGGATCCTGGATATTATTCTAGTCTCTTTTTCTCCTGTAAACCTGCTGATGCAACTCGCTTATCATTTTCTGTGGGTTTTATACAGGAAAACTAATAAAGAATCTGTAAGATTCTTGGGGGGTTTAATGAAGTATTTACTGCTTCCCCTCATTATTATATTTTGTTCCTTCTTATCTTGACTTCTGCACCTGTACTTGGTTCCAGTGTCCTCGTTTCCCTGTGGCACTCCAGCTTTTTCAGTGGTAGTTCCTGTTGGAATCACTCTCACTGCTTTTTGCAAAAGGAGTTGCAAGCAATTGAGCAAGCTCCATGCTTCTGCTTAAAATAATTAGAGTTGCTTCTTGCCTTGCTGTCACTTGTTCACCAGCGCCATGTGTGGGAAACTTTTCCTATATACATTTGCTTCTTCTCACATTTCTGATTGCAGCCTGTCCCAACATTGACGCTGAAGTTGCCCTGACTACAGTACCCACTTCTTGAATCTTTTTGGCTTCCCATCTATTTCCTCACATATTTTCTGTACAAATCTTCTTTCAAGAACTCTTACAAGTTTTGTCTGTATTTCATTCCATCGTATTCCTGTCTCTGTTTCATCTTCCTTCTTGCATTACTGATTACTTTGTCACCCACGATACTCAAAGAGATAATAATACTTCCCTTTTCCCAACTGTTGTCTGTGTTCTCCAGCTTTCCTAAGGTCATTGACTCTGGGCACATTATGCTAGATACTATACAGTGCCTTTAGTGCACATCTTTGACTTTCTTTTTATTTTCCTCCACTTCGTTTTTCTTTTCTTCATGACAGCAAACATCCTAGTCAAAATTTGTAATGCTGTCAGATCAGGGCAGGCTTGAGGAGCACCGTTTCATCTTCCTCCTGAAGCTGGGTCTAGCATGGCACAGTGACACCTGACTGGCTCTAGAGGGAGTCAGCCTGGGCCAGCGGGGACTTTTTTGTGCCTCACCATCAGGTAGCAGCAGATCTAAAGGAAGCCAAGAAGCCACATTAATGGTCCTAGATCTAGGGGCAAAGAAGAGGTGGCAGCAGCCACAGGTCTGTGAGTGGATTTTCCTTTCTGTTGTTCGTTGATGTATTTATTATCAAAAAACCTCCCTGAAAACTATTGAGTCCTGATTCAGCAAAATTTTTATTGATTTGTGTAGCAGTGGTTAAAATTGGCTGATAAGTGAATGGTAATTCAGGTAAACTGATCAGTTTACCGACCAGGTAAACTCCTTGCTCAGTGAAAGTCTGTGGCAATCGTAGTGTAGACTGAAAGTGAGCTCTGAACTTCACCTCTGAAGCATCACTCCCAAGAAATTACTTTAAAGTTGACTACTAGCTGTTACAATGGGAATCAGTGGAGACAGGCTGGCTTACTTGTTCAAGCTAAGGTCTCATCCATCGAGTTTGAGATCTGATAGCAGTCCATCCAAATGCAGCAAAGCACTTAAGCAAGTGCATAAAGATATAGCAGGTGTTTTAAAAGTCAAAGGGAAAGTGGAATGACAGATTATAAAACACATGCAGTGTTTTTTTTCTTCTAACTAGCTTTAAAAAACAATTTCCCCCCAGTTTCTGAATTTTATGTCAATGCTGCCATGAAATTTTCTGGTCACATGCTGTGTTGTTCGTTGCAGTGCCCGGCGCCCCCGGTGCCCCCGCCAGCAGCCCGCCGTGCACCGTCAACATCCCTATCGCCCCCATCCACAGCTCGGCCCAGGCCATGTCGCCCACACAGAGCATCGGCCTTGTCCAGTCACTGCTGGCCAACCAGAATGTGCAGCTGGATGTGCTGGCCAATCCACCAGCGGAAGCAGGGGTCGAGGGGGCAGGTCCTTTCCCTGGGCCACCAGGCCGCTTTCCTGGGGCAGGGGCGTTGGCTGGGGGGGAGCTGGGCCGAACCGCCCCCATGCCCCCCGCCCTCGCCCCGCCACCCCCTGCACCCCCCGCCATCACCCTGGCTGACCTGCGGGACCATGGCGAGCGCGAGCACGAGCCCCTGGCCAAGGCCAAGGCCCTACGGCCTGGGTCGCAGCTTCTGGAAGGGGACGCTGTCGTCTTTGGGGCCTCTCAGGAGCTGCAGCTGAACAAGATGAACCCCCCACCACCCTACCCCGGCACCATCCCTGCTGCACCGACCGCTGCCCTGCTGCCCCCGCCCAGCCCCCTGCAGCCACCCCTTGACCTCTGCCTGAAAAAGGGGGAGTTCTCCCTCTACCCGGCAGGTCATTACCAGACACCCCTGGGGTACGAGCGGATAACAACATTCGACAGCAGTGGGAACGTGGAGGAGGTATGCCGGCCTCGCACCAGGATGCTTTGCGCCCAGAGCACCTACACCCTGCCAGGGCCCGGCAGCTCCGCCACCTTGCGCATCACCGCCGCCGAGAAGAAGATGCAGCAGCCGTGTGCCAGTGCCACCCTAAACCGTCTCACAGTCCCCCGTTACTCCATCCCAACCGGGGACCCGCCGCCCTACCCCGACATTGCCGGCCAGCTGTCCCAGGGCAGAAGCATCACGCAGAGGCTGGACAGCAGTATCATTCATGCGACTCTGCGGAGGAACAGCCGAGAGGCAGCTCTGAAAATGGCTCAGCTGGTGGATGGTCAGAGAGCTACCTTGCAACTTCCCCCAAAAGCCAAGAGCAATGTTGTGACAGCGCAGTACCAGCAGAGAGTACCCACCGCCTTGTACACCTGCAGCCAATGCAGCAGTGGTGGCGGTGGTGGCAGCAGCAATGCGAGCGCTGGTGGTGTAGGCAACATCGCTTGTGCCAATGCTAGTAGCAGTACTTCCAGTATTGGTGGCATGAGACCTGATCTGAGCACAGGGAGCACGTCCCAGCACAGCTCTGTCATTGCTCACTCTGTCAGTACTTCACCTCTGGCCTCCCAGTCCTCCTACAGCTTGCTGAGCCCACCTGACAATTCCCGTGACCGAGCAGATTATATCAACTCCGCCTTCACGGAGGATGAGGCCCTTTCTCAGCACTGCCCAGTGGAGAAAACAATACGTCATGTACCCGTGTCCTTGACAGAGGCTGCCCTCAGTGTGAAACGGCCACCGCCATACCAGTGGGACCCTATGGTGAGTGAAGAGATATGGGTTCCTCAGGAAAGGACATCTCAGAGCTCAGTACCCAACCCTCTAAAACCTACTCCTCTCATCATTGGTCAAGCTCAACATCTGGATATGTCTCGAGTGCCATTTGTTTCCCCCAAGTCACCAACCAGTCCCACTGCCACTTTCCAGACGAGTTACGGGGTCGGAGTACCTTACCCAGGAAGCTACAGTGCCCCTCCCCTTCAGGGAATGCAGCCCCCCTGCTCCCCCAAAGAAGCTCTAGCCCCAACGCAGTTTGCACAGCAGGAGCCCACAGTTGTGCTTCAGCCAGGTTATCCATCCAACCTCTCCTATTGCCCTTTGCCACCCATGTACCCAGGAAGTAGCGCCTGCTCTAGTTTACAGCTGCCACCGATCGCCTTGCACCCGTGGAGCTCCTACAGCGCCTGTCCACCTGTACAGAACCCTCAAGGCACCTTGCCCCCCAAGCCACTCCTCGTGGTGGAGAAGCCGGTGATGTCTCCCCCGCCAGCAGAGCTGCAGGGCCACGTGGGCACAGAGGTAATGGTGGAGACAGCAGATACCTTCCAGGAGGTGTTGTCCTTGACAGAAAGCCCCATCCCTCAAAGGACGGACAAATTTGGCAAGAAGAGCCGGAAGCGCCTGGACAGTCGAGCTGAGGAAGGAAATGTGCAGGCTATCACTGAGGGCAAGGTCAAAAAGGAGGCAAGGACGCTGACCGACTTCAATTCACTAATATCCAGCCCTCGACTGGGGAGGGAGAAGAAGAAGGTCAAGAGCCAGAAAGACCAGCTGAAGTCCAAGAAGCTAAACAAGACCAATGAGTTTCAGGATAGTTCGGAAAGCGAGCCAGAGCTTTTTATCAGCGGGGATGAACTGATGAACCAGAGCCAGGGCAGCAAAAAGGGTTGGAAAACCAAAAGGAGTTTGAGGACAGCCAGTGAGCTGGATGAATTCAAGTGCCGTAAGGCCAGCGAGAAGGAGGATGGGAGGCTGGGAAGCCAGGGCTTTGTGTACGTGATGGCCAACAAGCAGCCACTGTGGAACGAGGCAACACAAGTCTACCAGCTGGACTTCGGAGGGCGGGTGACCCAGGAGTCAGCAAAAAACTTCCAGATTGAGCTGGAAGGACGACAGGTAGGAGGGAGTGGCACATGTGGGCTGGGGTGTGGGAAAGCCATGCAAGAAATAAGCTCTGTGTTTCATGTGGCACTTGCACTCATGTTAGCTGCTCTGTGAAAAAAACCTTTACCACGTGGTTGACAAAAAACAGCTGTCAAAGGTCTTAATTCAGAATGGAGGGTGAAGTTTAGTTGTAAAGTAAATGTACAAAATATGTTTGGTCTTACTCTTACTGCAGTCAGGCATGGGAATAAGGGCCTCCTTTAGTCTCACTGGCTCTCGCTGCTGAAGGTAGATAAGTTTTGTAATAAACATAAGAGATCTCACCAATGGTAGCTGCATTTGCTGTTGGTGGCTATGGATAGCAGCTAGCTGAGTGAACACTGCTCCCTTCTTGCGATACTCACAAAGGTTAGCCAGTCAGCAGATAGCTAAGGCAGAGAAAATGGATGGGCAGTTAGGTTCCCTCCATGGCAAAATTCCCCTTGTAGGTTACCAGGCCTCTGGGACTGGTTCTTAATGCTAGAGAAGGGAGGCACTGACCCTCCTCAGAGCAAAGTGCTCCTGGGTAGCTTCTGAACCGCCCGTGGGTAGACAAGTCTGTAGGTAGTTCAAAACATCAAACATTCAATTTTAGGCTCTCTCACCTTGAGTCAAGTGCGATGTTACCACACTAAATGCAGGCTATTAAGTGGTACTAATCAGCAGGACACTAGAGTGAGACTCAGGAGACATACTTATTTCCTTGTCCAGCTGTCCCATCTCTGTAAGTCACTTTTGATTTGATTTATTAAAGGCATCAAGGCTCTCAACTCCCTCTGATTAAACTTGGGAGTTCTATGTCTTAAGTATCCAACATGCATGACCAGTGGTAGTCTCTTGGTTTTGTTTGTCTGTAACAACAGCTCATGAAAAAGGCAGTGATCAGAGCCATTAATACCCTTTTCTTCTTCAATTACATGGTTGTGGATACATGCCCGTGAGTGGGCAGCTGTGCAAAATCACTCAGCTACAGGTTTTGTTGGTGAGGAAACAAAGCCTGACATTGCTTGCACAGACAGCCTCCATTCTAGCTCAAGGATCTTCAATGTAGAGCAAATACAATCTGGGCTTCTGATTAAGTGAATGAAAAAGCAGTAATAATAGGCCAAACTTCAGATATTCCCTGAGGAAGAAGAACAACCAACCTGACTATCCTTGCTTTACATTTCAAACAGCTCCCACTGCCCCTTTGCTAATTCATTCTCAGTGTAATTGTGCTAGTGAAATTTATGCAAAGGAAAACATAACTGCCAGGAACATACAGCTTAACAACTATGAAGTGCTGGAGTCAGGAGATTGGTTATTCCCCTTCCCTGAAAGCTCCTTTCTTTGAAAACAAAATCTGTTTTCCTGGTGGGCTGATGACAGGATCTCTCCAAGGGAGAGAATGGTATTTTCCTGCAGGAAGCATGATGCTGGTGTAACCCACATCTGCTGAAGTAATTGGTGACAATCTACTTACACCAATGCTGTATACAATCTAGCATGTTTTAAAGCTCCATTTAGTCTATAGAGTCAAATATTGCAGTCAAATACTCTATAGAGACCAACAGTACAGTGCTCTTACTCTTCTTTGGCATCATACTCCATTCTGTGAATAGCCCCATTCATATTAGCTCAGGAGTTAAGGTGTTCATACGAAGAAGAAAAAAAAATTTGCTTTTATTCTTCTCCAGTTCCTTTTCTGTGGTTCACTTTTTTTGACCTTGTTCTCTCTTTCCTTCCCTCCTCCTCTTCCCCTGCTTCCCAGGTGATGCAGTTTGGAAGGATTGATGGCAATGCTTACATTTTGGACTTTCAGTATCCATTTTCTGCAGTGCAAGCCTTTGCTGTTGCTCTGGCTAATGTGACTCAACGCCTCAAATGAACAAGCAGAGACTGGAGAGAGGAAAATGTTAACCTTCCCATAAAGTCCAAACCGGAAAATGTCAGGGCAGCCTGCTTTAGGTGTGCAGAGGTGCCTGGGAGTGAAGAAGGCAGTAAAACTGGAAAAGTCTCTTGGTGCCCAACAGAAGGGCATTAACTCTAATCCGTCATGGGGTGGAGGGTGGGGGGCTGTTTTCTGTTTTGTTTGTTTATCTGTTTGTTTGTTTTCAGGTGTTTTTTTTTCTTTTTAAGCATTGTGCTGGGTCTCAGAAAGAGCGAAGGGTTGAGAGCCATTCAGTGTTATGTGGAGAAGTGTGGCTTTTGGCTTGTTGTGGTGGTTCTGCTGTGTTTGCTACAGTAGCTGATGTAAGCTCATAGGGGGATTAAAAAAGACTGCTCTTTTTGATAGACTGCCTTATATCATGCTGTTCTTTTTAAAACAGGGAACATTAACTTTTTTTCTGGTCCAGTTTGTATTACTACTACTACTACTCCTCCTACTACTATTCCTCTACTACTACTACATCAGTGATAGCAGCAAAAAAAGAAAAAAAAAGAAGCTATAATACTTGAAGACACGTGTTTCTTCTCTGATCTCTGATAATAATTGAGCACTACAAGTTCCAAGGAGGCTTATGTAGGTCAATGTTTAATTTATAAATAATAATGTATTATTCAGAAGAGAAACAATTGTTACCAATGGGTGGTTTAAAAACCCAGTGTATTGAAGAAGTTGATGTCTGCTTGTTTTGTGTGCTGTTATTGGGGATAAACATCTTTCAGTAGGTGACAGAAGATAGAGGAAGAAATAATTATGAGCATTGCTTCTTTTGTTATTGGGGATAAACATCTTTCAGTAGGTGACAGAAAATAGGGGAGGAAATAATCATAAGCGTTGCTTCTTTGCTCATATTGATCAGCAGTATTCTCCAATTTGGCCTGTAGTTGGGAGAGGTACAGTGTGACCAGATGTACCTCTAAGGCCATGCCTGTACATGGTCCTCATTTAAATGTGTTTACACTTTATAAACAGTCTTTCAAGTGAATGAGAAGGCCCAGTGTATTCAGTCTTAGCAATCAGTATAAATCAATTTCTACAACAGTGTATCAGTGCTTGAATTAGGAAGGAGACAGAAGAGTAGCAAGTCATTACAAGAAGCAATTTCATCAGAAAAGCAATTTCATTACAGGAAACAACATCATGGCTGGCTGGAGAACAAATGAGTTGAAAAAGGAAGGAAAAATTGGACAGAATCATCCCTTTTATCACCTAGCTACTCGGATAGTCTTTGTGACTGTGGTTTGAGAATGTAATGCTCCAGCTAAGATCAGGAAGCCAAAGTTTCCATGGAGTGTTACAAAGGAAGGCTTAATAACTATAGCATGAATCTCTGCAGTTCTTTCTGGTGGACATGCAGACTTGTTGAGCATTTCAGAAGGGTTGCTTGCACAGAAGAATTTCTGTGTTGTCCATGTGTTGTGCACATATTTATTTGCTTTCTCTCTTTCCTCCTTGCTGGCATTTTGCTACGGAGTGTTTTTATATGGAAGTAGTTTCCCCAGTAATACACAAAACCCAAAACTATTCATGTAATTATTTGGACATTAGATTACAAAACATAACTGCAGATATCCTTCAGAAATTACTCTTTTGAAGTGAAAGGCACACTGAGAAAGATACATTGGTTGAGGTGTCGATGGCTGCTCTGTCTTTATCTTTCATCCACAGTTTAACTTCTTACTTGAAAAACTTGGTATAACTTAAGATGAATAGGCGTCATTTTCTCTCTTTGCTTTTCTTAAATCCTAATGGTAGGGCAGATGTGTGTAGCATTTGATTTGTTCTAGAGGAACATAATAGCATAAGAAAAGACCCTGCTGTAGTAGAAGTTACCAACATACAGTGAGCTTGTAAATTCTGTTCTGCTGAGGCTTCTAGAGCTGTACAGCACAGAGGGAGTAATGCCAGTCAGAAAGGAGTTTCAAAGAGTTGCCAAGGGACATGATGAGGCAGAGCATACACAGGTAATGTCCCGCAGAGTAAGTCCAGGAAAAACCACCTGCAAGATGGTTTCCTTGGGGGGAGGAAGTAGGTGGTACCATGCCTGTATTATCCCAAAGCTCAGCAGCTTCTGCTTGTTTGTGGGAGTGGTCAGGCACAACATTCCCCTTGGCATCTAGCAGATTGTTGTTTGCTTTAATTAATTCATTTTGTTTCCATCAGTTGTCTGGGCCCATTTATATTCTTCCTCATGTGCATGATTTATTCAGCAGTTTGAGTGCCTGAATGTATAATGAGTGTGGAACAGAGGAACCAAAATGGATTTGGTTCTGGTCCTTTTAAATAAGTGGAAGTGTTTCCCTTGGGTTTTTGTGGAGGAAGCACTATTAAGCCCTTTGTCTATATTGAGTTACATGCTGTACAAACAGTAGGTTGAATTCTCAGTACACTGATTCCAATACACAAGGAGGAAAGTTGGCTGGTAAGAGTCCTCACCTGCCCTAACATCTGTGCTAAGCAGTCATACCCTAATTAGAGTATAACAGGCATACACTGAACACCGTAAGAGAAGAAACATAGCATTGGCTTGCTTGCTGAGGGAAGGGCGACTCAGTCACATTTTAGAAATTTTCACCTGGAAGAAACATCATCTCTAGTTTTAAGCCAGAATTCTTAGTACATGGAAACAACATGAATGTTTTTTTCTGAACAAAATCTAAATAGAAGGACTTCTGCATGCAGTTTCTTTAACCTTCCAGGGAATAGTATTCCTCTACACTTGGTTCATTGCCAAATTTTTCCAGTTATCAGCAGTTTTGTGCTAATGGAGAACCAAGAAATGAAACCCGATACAACAAGTAGTAGAGTTAGTAATTTGGTTTCATTGGCCTAGGTCATGATTGTGTCTTTCTGATGGCATTTACAAAGAGCTTTGGCATAGAAAGAGACCTGGTTTCTGCCCCAGCAAAGCACAAGGAATAATTACAAAAAATTGGGAAAATAAATGCAATTTCCACCATCCTTCCCATTTACTTGTCCTATAGGATAAGGTAATCTTTTATCTTTTTGAAAATAATGTAACAGAGTCCCTTTTAATCGTGTAGAGAATACCCAGTATTAGAGAGAGAAAATACTCTCAAATATATAGACTTTTAATGAAAGGAATGGGAATTATGTAAATGTCTGAGTGTGTGACTGGATCCTAAATTATACAAAGAACAAGTGAAAGTGATAGTTGTTTTATTTTTCATTGAGATACAATATAGGAAAGTAATTTAAAAGCCCCCCCCTCCCCCCAAAAATCACTTAAATTCTGAAGATCACTATTGCATTCAACCAAAAGATAGATGTTGCATTTTATATTTTGTTAGTAAAACCCAGGTTTTCTGTAGATAGCTAAGTTCTTCTAGGAAGAATGTAGCAAAGTGTTCAGAAATATCTTGTTCTTTTCTACATACAGTAATTTCCAGTAGTTAAGTATGTTTTTTCCAAATTTTTTTTTAGTTGTGCAATAATTGTGACAGTCTAGGGGTTTTATGGTTTTTTTTCTTGGGTTTTTTGTTGGGTTTTCTTTTTTTTTAGGGAGTTTAGAGTGTTTTTTTAAAGATAATTTAATGCAGATTTACTGTTAATGTCCAAAAGACAAATTATTTATCTTCCGCAATGTAATAAGTGATTTAGGGATTATTTTGTTAGTATGTATCAGTGAGTTATACACACTTTCTTATTTATATTTAAAGAGCATCTTTGTAAGTAATTGTTTGCTAGCAGTATGTTTTGCTGCAAGAACTTAAAAATGCATATAGGAAGACCTGTTTTTGCTGGATAGTATGCAAAATTTCATAATGCAGGCAGGCAAAAATATTTTTTTGGCAGCTGAACACAGTGAGTTTGCTGTGGAGGACCGTGTATACTAAAAAGAGTGTAGATTATTTCTTTGGGACCTGCAGAAATCTGTCCTTCACTGTTTTCCTCCTTTGTTTCTAATGGTATATTTCAGTTGGGAGTGGTTTTAAAAGGACATGGCTTGATTTGCATTTTCTCTTCTTAGTACAGTGCTTTTTCTTGAGATATAAAATAAGGTAGGTTACGTGATAAAAGAGGATATAGCGATACAGGCTCAGTTTGTAAGAAGTTCATTGCATAGTTTAGTAGGGTTTGGCAATGACATAATTCAGTGCTATGCAGAGATACAAGCAAACTGGCTTGCAGTAAAGTAGCTGAGGCACAAGAAATAGCATAGCAGTAGATGCGTTTTCCTCTGCTCAGACTAACAACACTCCTTCAGCTGGGCTCAGCTGATTCCAACACAGCCATAGTGCTTCTGATATCTGAGCTAGCATTGCACCGAGCTGGTGGAGCTGAGCCCTGAAGCTGCCTGCAGCAGCTTTGCCTCTTCAGGAGGCTCCATTGGAGACCTGGTGGAGCAGGCATTCCTCCACTCCTTCTTCTAGGTCTGCTCCAAGACCCGCATGAAGCTGCCCTGGGGTTTGGCTACAGCAGCTTTGGGCAGAGAAAGCCCTGATGCCAGCCAGTGGCCATGGTGGCCATCTGAAGTCAGAATCTGCTCCACTAGAGCTGCAAAGGTCTGCAACAGAAAACCTGATTCTTTTGAAAAAAATGTGGCTGATATCCTCAAAATATAGCTCCTAACAGAGTCTAAAAATTGATAATTAGAAGTCTGGTGTGAAGTGCACCATATATGTAAGGGCAAATTTTAGCTTGAAACAGTGAGACTGTCACATTTCTGTAATATCATGTTGCTGCAACACCCTAAGAAACTATAAGAAGGAGGGGAGTGAAAGAGGGAAAAAAAGGAATTTTCACATTAATAATTTTGCGCTTAGTTCCACAGGTAGCAGTAACATGTGCCACAGGCTGCCTGAATATCAGTAGATCTACACACAGGTTCATCTCAGTTAGGTAACCTTTCCGTGATGCAACCACAAGTAAAACAGTTTCACATTTCTCTCTCCAGTTTTGTTCCATTGTTTTTATGAAGATGCATGAAGGTCTACAGGTGTCAAAGATTTCTGACTTTGCTGAACCTTGAGCCTAGACTTTCCGTATGTCCAGGCTTTCTCTGTTGTGTCTTTTTAGTGTCCTCTCAGAAATTCCAAACAGATTTCAGAGCTTGCCTGATTGTTGCTTCAGACAATTCCTGTGCATTTGCTTTTTGCAGCCTGATGTGTGTGATCCTGTTATCTTGGTGCCCTGTCACCCACCAGAAACAGTTTAAATCCTCATATGAAGAGAGCAGCATGTGTAAAAACTGATTTGATTGAGAGAAGTGGGAGAGAAGAGAAAGTAAGTTTTCACTAGTGTTAAAGAATTGTTTCCCAGAGCAACAGTTTGGATATTACACATTTCTGCAGAGCCCAAACCACTCCAAACCAGTAAATCTGACTTGGAGATTAGTAACAGATGAGTCACTTGTGTGACATGCTGACAGAGGGACAACTCCTAGCCTCACCTTTGTTACACCAAGATACATAAGAGAGTAGAATACAACCCAAAATGTACTTTCCCATTATTGTGTGATTATAAAGAATTACTTATGTGACCCATATATCTACTTAAGAAAACTATAAAGCATTAGCCAACAACTTTATCAACAGTTCTGTGTAACTCCCTTGAAGAATGCTAGAAGTAAAAACCTGACCACAGAGTGGACATTCAGATTTTTGCCTTTGATTCCCATTTCTAGGGTTCCATCACATGTGAGCAAGCTGTTTATGTTATTTAGAGGTTGGCATAATGGTTTTCCCAGTATAAGAGAGCAAGTGTCTGCTGACAAAAATGAAAAACTTCTGGTAGATGAATTTTGTCATTTTCAAGTCCCTTCACCTTCAAGGCAAGCACAATCCTCCATCAGCAAATACCAATTTAGAGTCCTGCTACTCTCAGCAATAGTCTGCAGGTAGGCACTACAGGTTCTCTTTGCAGGATTGGAATTTACATGCACCGTTCTCAAAGGAAAAAGATTAATTACTACTTGTGAACAGTGGGCTATGTGAATTATTTTATCTTTGTATTTATTTAATTTTCTTCTAAAAAAATCCTGCAGAGAGGTTTTACGATTAAAAGACTCAGCTTTGTGTGTTGCCTGGTATCTCTGAAGACGTATCAGGAGATAATTTCTTTGGGTAGTTTGATTCTGTTGCTGCATCTAGAAAATTAGATTTTTAAGACAAAAGCAATTAACCAAATAAAAGAATGAAGAAGGATTCAGTGAAGCAATTCTTGCTAAGAAAATTAAAAACTTCACCCTTCAACTTTTGATTTTGCAAATGAATCTATAATGAGAAATGTGTGCTTCGAGGCAATTTGATTGTTGTGGAGCACTATGCAAGTGCACATATTTACTGACCCAGAGCTGTCTGCAGGATCAAAACAACATGATTTTGTGAGACTTAAATAAATGAAAATACTGAATACTTACCTATTCGGAGTGTTCAATGAAAAAATTAGATGTTATGATGTTAAAGCCTGCCAGTTTATTCTTAATCCTTGCCCTCCAGTTTACACTGTTACGAATTTGATCTGATTCAGCAATTCTGAACCCTGACAAATGTTGTCTATCTGTGCAATGTTTATCTTCCTGGCCAATTAGATGGTTTAAGATATGGATTAAGATTAAAGTAATGATAAAAGAGAAACATTTTTGAACAGTGTGCAGACACCTGGTTTCAGGTATTTCATTGGAATAGTGCTCTCCGTGTAATTCCTACCTATGTTATTTCAAGCTATTTGTTCAGTACTTTCCTAATTTTCCCTTTGTTTCTTTTTTTTTGCTTGATACATGTTTTGCCTTTGATTGCCTTTTGTTTCACTATTTCTGCATTCACTGCTTCTTTTTCTGTGTTGTGCATTTGGGGAAGGGTATGTTTGTTCAAGATCTCGTTGTTTATTGTAGATAAAATATATGGTGTTGTGGAATAGCATGGGGATGCATTTGATTGAAAGGCACTGTAGTGTTTCCTGAAGAAGAAGGGGAGTTGCATTTGTTTATAATTGCATTATTTTGGTACTATAACTTTGAACATGATTTGGGTGGGTTTTTTTTTTTCTTTTTTCTTTTTTCTTTTTTTTTTTTATTATTTAATGAGCATATAGTCATGCAGGTGCATGCGTTCTGAAGCTAGCAAGCCCTGCATGTTTTTCTTAAGGCTTTTGAAAATTTGGTGCACAGTTTGTGTACTTCTACATACCTATACTATTTTTAAAATATATTTTTTGGAATAACAAGTTTTCTTTTTTCTTTTCTTCTCAGTATACCATGGTATACGTGGTTTCCATTGTACTTTAAAACTACCCTGATTCGCCTCTCCTTTTATGTATCTTGTGTAATAGATTTTGCAGGAGGTGCCTAGAAAGCATTGTTGGTTTCCCTATAAAAATGTGGTTTGTCTAAATTCTTTACTGTCTACATGACTGAGAGATGGACTGATTGCCCTATTTTTCCTTGATTTGGAGTTGTAAGAGTTGTCCAGCTGTTGCTTAATAAAATTTTGCAGACTAGAAAATTCCTGACTTGTTTTTGTTGCATTCTGCATCTTGTCAAGCACCTTACTTAAATACTTTTAAAGTGGATGACAAAAGTTCACTGGAACGACCTGAATAGTAAATAGCCAGATGCCATTATGCTTTCTCTTTTCAATAACTGTATCTGCCAAGTTCCACTGAACTTGATGCGTGTACCAGCCTCTCATAGTTTGTGTCATTCATATGGGAGGATGGATGGCAAAGATTTTGTGGTAATAATGTTCCTGTCTGCCTGGATATCAGCCAGTTCTTGTGCTATTTCTCCTCTGCATGCTTTCTTTTTTAAGAAAATTACGTTTGAGGTTTGTGGTACTTCTCATTTTGTCATTGATATATTGGAAACTTTAACATTACCACAAGGGATTCCTCTGTCCTGTCATCTTTAACAGACTAAAATGCTGTGATGGCCAGTTGTGGTGAGTTGACCCTAGTCGGATGCCAGGTGCCCACCAAAGCTGCTCTATCACTGCCCTTCTCAGCTGGACAAGGGAGAGAAAATACAATGAAAGGCTCATGGGTCGAGATAAGGACAGGGAAAGATCACTCACCAATTACCATCATAGGCAAAACAGACTCGACTTGGGGAAAATTAATTTAATTTATTACCAATCAAATCAAAGTAGGATAAGGAGAAATAAAACCAAATCTTAAAACATCTTCCCCCACCTCTCCCTTCTTCCTGGGCTCAACTTCACTCCCAATTTTCTCTCCCTTTTCCCTGCCAGCAGCACAGGGGGGTGGGGAATGG
>JANZLQ010000086.1:28450098-28484021 GCA_026212715.1 Elanus axillaris | reverse complement strand
GGTATGCAAAGAGCTTAGTACCAATGTTACTAAAACATCTACATGTTTATCTCTTGGATGTGTTGTCAGTGAGGTATACAAAGCTCACCAGAAGACACTAGGCCTCCCAATCAGCTGACAGTTATTTCAGTGGGAGTTTCATAACCTTATCTTCCCTTAGCTAACATCGAAGAGTTCAGCATGCTGAAAACATTTTGATAGGAAGGCAAGTAATTAAAGTGCCTACCTGACAGAGAGGACATAGCAGGACGGTGGCCAGATTGTGGTCTGACATCAGAATTGCATAACTATAAGTAATAACTTGGTATTTTTGAAAAATCAATTTCTTGGTTAATGAATGTATCCCACTGGCCAAGCAGCTTATACAAGGAAGCACAGTGTTGATGCTGAATTTAGTAATAATACCCAGAGATTAAGATAAATGACCTACAATTGGCTCTGCTTTAAATAAGGGATACATTTTAAACTCCTATCATACAATAATATGACATTTTGTACATCAAAAAGAAAAGACTATGTATGTTATCATGAAACATATTATTTAACTTGCAGCTTTAACTAGTGCTTGATGTTGCTTATACGGGTAATAGAAAAGGTAATTATATACGAATATTCTTAATTCCTCAGCATCTCTTATTAGTGTTTCCAGTTCATTAAAACATAGCTAATCTTCAAACCGTGTAGGAGAAGTTCATTCACAGTGGTTCTGCTCCTTTGGCAAAAAGACCAGAGAATAGCACATCATTTGACTCAGCAATAAATAGGTCTTCATTTTTCCTTAGAGAAACTAATGCCTGCATGCTTCAGAGAAGAAACTTGAAGTTTGCCAGAGAGGGCTGTTGTGATAATGATACACTTCTTCCCACCTTCTTAAAATCCTTCCCAAGTGCTCAAAGTGCAAGTCTGTGAGAAGCCAAGGGATCAGCAAGACCTTGCTGGAGGACTCCAGTCAAATTGACTGAAGGTTCATGCTGCTTCCAGCCTAGACCCAGGCAGGATCTTCAGTGGTCCTGGCAATTGGGGGAAGAACCTGAATGACCCCAATGTGAAGTACACAGCCAGGGCTAGAAGGCTTAAAACAGCAGGAGGAGGAGGAGAGTTAACACTGTAGCTTCATGATTGCTTTAAGTGGCCATAAGCTGGCTCTGCGGCTGGAAGAAGCCATCCTAGCTCTCCTTTCCCTGTTCACACATTTCTGCTCTCTTCCTCGTCTGACCACAAATATTCCTGTAGCTGCACAGTGACCGAGCAACCAATCCAGCAGAACACCATTTTTCTTCTGAGTGACTTTCAACTCAGATAATTTCCATAATTTGATTCATCACTCTACCGCACAAACATTTGTGCTGTCAAAACTCAAAGAGCTACAGAAAGGCTGGATTTCACCTTTTGTCACTAAAGCTGTAGGTATGAGCCATGAAAGTATAAACTGGTCATGAAAGTATAGCATTAATGTTAAGGTTGTTGGTGTAAGTAGCATCCTGGCTGAGCTTGCATTCAGCCTGCTTATTCATAGATCAGCCTGCCTCTTCTTGCAAGCGTCATTCACTGTACACTATCCGGTTTCTGCAACAGATGCAGCAGACAGTAGCTTCTTGCATTATTTCACCCCAGAGCAGATCAGAGAAGGCACTGAGTGAGTGAGGGACCTTCTTGCAAGGAGCAAAGTAGGGTGAGACTGAGTTTGTGGAGGGAAAGGGGTTTTGCAGTGCCTTCCCCCTGACTGTTTAGTTTGTAAACTCAATGCCATTATTTCACAAAACTTACGGGGTGCAACTTATATATTTACAGTGTATTCACAACCCTTTGAAAGTTGGTAGATGGCAAAGAGAAGTGTGGTCCCATGGCCAATTGAAGTGAGCTGGATTTCAAGCTCTGCCACACATGCCGTTTCCACATGAATTTTGGCAAGGCTCAGTCTCTCTGTGCTTCAGTTTCCTACCTGTTCAATGAGAAGAATGTATTTTTGTCTTGAGGAGAATGAGTTCATTCACATTAGTGAGACACCTGAGTGCCAGAGGGATTGGAGCAGTCATCCAAACAGCTCAGATGTGCACACATAAATGGCAGCAGTCGTAACTCTGCAACTGTGCTTCCCAGAACACTGGAAATACTCACAGATGCTGTAAGCACTGTTCCATCATTTTCTGTCCAGGGAGAACTTGTTGGAGAAGTCTGAAGTGTGCTGAAAGCTACACAACACATGCCATAGTCACCCGTGACCTAGTGACTTCGAATTGTGGCTCAGCAGTGCTATCTTGTTCTGAGCAGATACAGTTTGTTAGGTTGTCCTGTTTACTCAAAGCTTTATTTTTCTGCCCTACAGTAGTGATTCTTGTTGATTTAAAATTTATAAATGCCTTTCCTTCATCACTTGGTATTTTTTGCTCAAGACAGCCTTTTTATGAGATTACTAAATAATCATCAGTGCTGTAAACCACAGATCTAACTGATGGGATAAATACCAGTATTAATGGCTGAATTAATTCACAGCATATTTCTTTTGGGTTTAGTGGTGTTACACAGGAGGCATACTGGATCACACAGGTCACCCGTAATGACATGAATTACCTGTAGGGCAATTGAATGAAATGGATAATATTATTAATGTTAAGTACCTTTAAAAAGTAGTTGCAATAAAACCATCTTGCCATCTAAGTAACCTTTTAATGGAAGTATTTGATTGTTGAAGAGATAATTAAAAAATATTTTTAAATTATTTAAAAAATATTTTTAAATTATATGTTGACTGATCTATCTAAACATTTCTGGGATCATCCCAAGATGGCTTTATGTATATGACAAACACCAGAGCCAGGAAGTTACTCTCAATTTTATCCTAGACTAGACACCAGTCTATCCTAGGCTATCCCCACATGCTTAAATAACTGCAGTGCTGGTTTTCTATAAGCAAATATTAGAGCTATCAATCAGAAATGAATACAGAATGTAACTCAGCAAAATTCCTAAAAAACTGCCTAGTTTTCATCATTGCTACCCTAGGATTGGTTGACAATTTTTCTTGCCCCGTCTTGGGACTTTTAGTAGGAAAGCAGGACAAAATCCAACTTTATCTCAACATTTGTGCAAAAATAAAACAGGTGCAATCTGGAGACTTTTATTAAGGAGTGTGTTTAAAGTAGTAGCTTACTCCTAGGATTTACTTTCCAGCACTTGTGGAGTGACTGAATTCTCTGTGAACACAATACGTTAACCACATCTCTTCACCACCACCAAGCTGCATGCAGGTGACTGCAGCGATGGCATTTTCATTCTACTGAAAAAGCGATTGCCGCTTAATCAGGCTCAGGTGACTGCAGCGATGGCATTTTCATTCTACTGAAAAAGCGATTGCCGCTTAATCAGGCTGGGAAAAAAATCGTTTGCGAACCAGGAGGCCGCCTCTAACGGGCACTAAACATGCACGTGCTCGCCGAGAAGTCCCGTCAGTCCTCTCACCTAAATGGAAGGTTTAACCTGGGTTCAGAACCGCCTCTCTGTCCTATGTATCTTCTGTTTATAAAGTTGAATTTTCCTCTGATGAGTGTGGCTGCTACTGCTGCCATAGAGGCTGAAAAGGGGCACTGGAAACGCGGAAAACACCGCTGTCGCCCCAAGGGCAGGATGTGTTTTGGCCCCCCGCGCTGAGCCGGGGGGCACAAGCCGTACCCCTGCGCTCAAGGCCTGCTCACCGGGGCTGAGGGGGCGGCTCACAGCGCCGAAGCTCAGTGCCCGACCTGGATGGCCCTCCCTCCCGCGGCCCGGGCGGCCGTCGTGTGCAGCCTGGGCGGGTTGGCGGCCCGTGACCGCGCCCGTTGCCCGCCCCGGCGGCTCCCGCTGATGGGAAAGGCGGCGGCTGCAGCTTGCGGCAGGCGGCAGGCCGGGGCTCGACTGCCGCGACGCGCTCAGAGCCAGGGCCGCCAGCCGCTGCCCCCGCCCCCAGCACCGCCGCTGCGCCCGGGAGCGCCCCGCAGCGCGCAGCCCCGTGTCCCCTCCGGCTCGCCGTAGCGCCACCGCCCCCTGCCAGCAGTGTCGCCCTTCGGCCCCGCGGCTGAGGAGCAGCGGGGCCCGCCGTGACGTTTCCCGAGTCGCGTGGCGGCGGGGTGACGCACGCGGAAGCCGCCGCGAGGCACCGCTCGCGATTGTGCCACGGCAGCTCTGGCAGCTCCCGGGCGAGGGCGGGGGGGAGGAGGCGCCTCCACCGCGCATGCGGCGCCGGGATGGAGCCGTGAGTGGTGGGCGGGGGAGGAGTGGGGTGGTCGCCGCTCGCCGGCGCGCGCCGGGGGCGAGCGGGCGAGCGGGGCTCGAGGCCGCGGCGGGGACCCTCGGGCGGGGCGCCGGGGGGCGGCGGCTTGCGGGTCTGCTCTCGCGCTGGGGCGCCGGTGGCGGGAACGGTCGTTCAACGGCCGGCGGGGGGAGCCTGTGGTGACGGGGAGCTGACCGGCGGCTCCGAGACCCCCGCGGCCGCCACCGCCCCGCGGCCGCTCAGTCTGCGGAGGCACGTACCGACCCGAGGCGGCCGGGACCGGGAAGAAATGCCTTGATCTGGCCGGGTGCGGTGATTGAGGCTTTTCCCCTGTAAAGACCTGAACCATGTCATTCAGTTTATACACGTTAATTAATCTTATTAAGGAAATGAGATCACCGAGTGGTACATTACTGTTCCTGAGGCTACGGCTCACCAGCCAGAAACCTGACAGTGATTACTCACTCCTTCAGAGGAATGCTGCCGGGTTTGCTCCTCTGTGGTGAATAAACCCCCCTGTATTCTCTAACCCGCACTCTCAGATGGTGCCTGTTAAGGAAAAAGAAACTTGTTTTCCTGGATAGGTCTTTGCATGGATAGAGCCATAGTCGTGCCTAATTATTCAGGCTTCAATTAATACAATGAACAAGACACTCAAAAAAAGCCAAACCCACCCCATGCACGCAATCTGTTTAGCATAGTCATGGTTAGCTGTCAGTTGTCATGTAACAGTATTACATAGTTCTCTTAATATTAATTGTATGCATCTTTTTATGTAGTCATGTACTGCCTCATTAGCTATTAACCATTGTGGCATACATCTGCAAGAAGTTCAAGGTCTTCTGAGGGACACCAAAGCAAGCAATGTCTTTAAACTGTGAGAAAGTGCCATGTGTACAGATAGACCCAGTACTATGAATGGAGGTAGCATATGTAATAATTTAGATCAAAGTGGGTTTGATGGTTTTGTTTGAGAGTGAGCCTAAAATAGAAAAGAGCAGTTGGAGGCAGAGACATTGAGGCTAATATGTCAGAAAAACTGCTATGCACAGAAGTGAGTTATTTCTGATTTTAGTATCAACTCTGTGCTTCCTGCTGCTTAATCCCAATTTTGTCACAGCCTTCCAATCTGTGAAGTGAGAGTCTTAAGTGAAAATTATTGTATAAAATGCTCTTTTTTTCATGATGGTCTTTACTCTAGCAAAGACTGTGTTGTACAGGCATGAGAAGTGATTTGAAGATGAGGAATAGCCTGAGAAACATTTTGCTTAACCATCTGAGCCAAAACTTTACTCAAAGAGCAAGATTTAACCTACCTTTAGATCTCACGTACAAATGGCTATTGAAAGATTGCAGTTGTTATGGGTCTGCATTTCCATAGTTCACTTTATCACAGGTTGTGTTAGTGCAGTTTAGTTTTTACTGACTACTATTTGAGATGTCTAAGTATAATATTTCTCTGTATCTCAGTGCTTTCTGTTCCTTTGCAATTAGTTTCAGACATAGCCAATTTAATTACAAAATCTTTAGTTTCTGTCTGAGTTGGGATGAAACTCGGTACAGGTGGTAAGAGCTGCCTGAAAAATCTGCAGACACTTGGATGGCTAGTCTTGAGCTTTGGACTACCTTGGCTAGACTGATTAAAGCATCTTCCTTTGGTAAAACAAAGCACAGATCTTTACTCATTTGAACAGGTGCTTCCAGAGTGAGCAACCTTTTTTGCCTTTCCCATAAATGCCTTTCAGACATTCTTTATTAGGTCTTTCAGATGTAAGAAAGAAGCTGTTAGTGGGAGATCATCAGCTTGCACTTATGTATATTCATAAATTTTATATAATCTCTTTCCAAAAGGCAGATGTTGAACAACAAACATACAGGAAGATCATTTTATCTGCTTTGTATGTGAGCTGGTGATAGGCTGAAATGAGAGTGTTAAAGCATACAAGGAAATTCTGTTATTGCAGCAAGGGGCAATGAAGAACAGACTGGAATGCTGTGAATTGCTGTTTGCTGTCATGATAAGTGTAGTTAAGATTTGGATGACTTCTTACATTTGCTCTTACAGAAAGTGTCCTTTGCCTTACTGACCCGTAAAGTAGCACATACAGTCAGTGGCTTAAATGAGACTTCAGGAGTACCAGTATAAAAGAGGAACGGAAAACACAGAGTGTGCCCCTACTTTCTCTGGTCTCCTCTCTTTGTTAAGTGCCAGCATGACTGTGCTTCATTAGGTGTACACCTACCCATTTTGATGACTCGGTGTTGCACCACCTGGAGAGGAGCTGGAACAAAGAATGAGCCAATGCCTGGAACATGTTTCTTCAAAAGCTTGCAAGCGCATCTGTGTTCTGGCATATGAGTGAACCAAGGTGATAATTGCCAATAGCTGTAACCTGGCCAGTGCTGGCTGGGTGGTGAACTCTGGTGACTTTCCTGTAAGGACTGTGGAGATGAAGCTGCTGTTCATGTTCATGTTATGCATTTTGAAGGTCTGCAAAAACTTGGAAATTAGGAAGCTTATCAAAAGAATGAAGAATATGCATATCAAGTCAGAAGTATCCTGCATCAGACTGCAGCTGTTAAGTGGATGCCCAGATGTAAGCTGTTAAGACAACATGAGCATATGTGATACTTTCCTGCATGTATATGACACTCTTCCAGTCATCAGCTATTCTCGACCCATGAACTTTCCCATCCAGACCTGGTTTCTGTGTACTGAGTGATCCTCAGTGTGTACTTGGTATCCGCTTGAACCCTTAGAGTTAATTTAGGCATATCAACAATTTAGGTACCATTTTTATATATCAAGAATTTTCTTGTTAAGATTAGTATTTTAGTATCTCAAGTTAATACCCCGTACTTAGGCAGACAAGGAATACCATGTCGTCTGTGGAACTGAAGGAGCCCTTGGAACAGACAGGAAAATGCACCTTAGTTGTTTTAGTACTGGTACAGATTTAATAGCTTTAAAGTGGTTTAAGTGCATGAAGGCTGAGGTGTTAAGACATTGATTTAAGGAAAATACTGTCATTATGTCCCTGCAAAAGTCGTGCATACAAGTTCTCGTTTGAAATGCCTCTATTAATTGGCATTTTTAAAAGTCAACTTAAAATCATATTTGCCTGTGAGATGATCTCTGGAACAGAGGTCTGATCTGTACCTGTTTATGATTGTGATAATTTCTGTACAGTTTAACTTTTCTGCCTGTACAATCAGCTATTCTAACTTCTTTGACTGGTGAGAGGTTTTGCTACATGTAACCGTGTGTGGCAAGGCAAGTTAGGCTGTGTTTGCAGGTGCTATGCCCAGAGTCCTGGACAGCCAGTGTGTGCAACCTTGTAACATTTACAATTACAATTACTTGCTTGCAGTTCTCATTACTTCCGTGTTTTTTTCCTCCCTTCCCCACCTCCTTTGTGAGTTAAATTAAGATTTGGATCTTTCAAACTTTACAGTAAAGGAATAATGTACACCTCCTTTGTGAGTTAAATTAAGATTTGGATCTTTCAAACTTTACAGTAAAGGAATAATGTAATTTTTTTGGTAGTGTCTCATTTGGAGAGAATGCAGTGATTCTTAAAGAAAATAGAGGTTATTCATAAATCCTTTTACTGCTTTAAAGTGAATTGTTTGCCTCGCTTTTAAGGGCTGCCAGTCATGCAGGCATGAGGTACCTGGTCCCAGAATTCAGGCTGGACTTATGGAAAGGATTCCACCACTTTTTCAGCATTTCTTCATTAGTGTGGTGAACCAGTAAGAGCACCATTCAGCTGGTGAAAAGAAGTTTTTGTCCAAGCTGAAAGGGAGCACTGTCATTAAAGTCTTATGCTTTCATTTCCGTGATGGTGCTCATGCAGCTTCATTGGAAAATAACACCACCCCACCCCCAGTCCTACAACTTTCCCATATAAACTGTACAGCTTTCTATGATCATACTTACTGGAACAGCAGTAGAAAATCAGCTTTATGGTGGCTCAGTTCTGGCATAACTCAAAATGACATTGGCTGTATTTTGAGACATGGTGGATTGCTCCTTTTGTTGAGCTATGTGTTTATCAGAAAGGAAGATAGAGGATACATTATGTAGGATTAATTCTTTGATCATATTTCCCTTAAGCTAACCAAACTGGAAGTTACCTGTTCCAAGAGAATACAGTTTGTCCTTTCAGCACTTTTTCCCCCTCTATTTTGTCTCTAACCTAATGATAACCACCAAACACTTGTGAAAGAGATGTCATTGCTTTTATGTGTATTTGTATTTAAGTGTTTAATAACAGAATTAAGTTCAGGTTTTATTTCCCAAGCTTTGGTGGAGCTCAGACAACAATGCAGAGCCTGAGCATCCACATCTAGCAGATCTGGAGTTCTGCCTTACTCCTTGTTAGGGGTGATCCTGCAGGGATGAAGTATATATATAGGGTGTAGAAAACTCATCAAGATCCTGTGCAGGTAACTGAGTTGTTAGTGACATCAGTCCCTTTGGGTTAGGCTGTCATTGCAGCAAACATGCTATCTTGGATGTTTAAATTATTAATGTATGAACTAAAAAAATGTAACTTTTCTCTAAAAAATGCTTTCTCTTACTCAAGTCTTAGGACAATAGAAAACCCTAGCATAGAAAGAACGAGCAAAATTCAGACATTTTGGGGCACAGATTTGCATGCACATACATATGTCTAATGATTCCTAGTAGTTATCCTTGCTCTATAAAACAGCATTATTCTTTTTTCTTAGTGTTACAAGTTACCTCAGCATTTGGTTTAATTTTCTTTGTGAAGGAATGAATGGGGCCTATTCTCCCCCTGCCCCTCCATTAGAAATAAGGACCGACAGCTAAATCTGTGCTTTCTTTTGCTTCCTGTAGGCTGGCACCGATGCGATTATATACACTGTCCAAACGGCATTTTGTTCTGGTCTTTGTAGTATTCTTTGTTTGTTTTGGTCTGACAGTCTTCATAGGAATAGCAGGTAAGGATGTTGTCTTTTTTAAAAGATTACAATTCTTGTATGCTTTGTCTAAAACTGTTGGTATTTACAGATGTATTTAAATGCTAATGAGTTTACTGCCCCTAAGATGTCTGAGGAAGCATTACTTTTGACAGGGAGAGGGAAGTGTTTCTTCCATCTCATTTTTTCATAGCAGTATACCTACACAGATTTGGTATTTGCAACTGCTTTGCAGGGGAGAGTCAGTAAAGTAAACCAAAACTATCTTCACTGTAACATAATTTTTCAGCAGACTGCTACATTAATTTACTTCTTTATATTTCAGTCTGTAAAATGGTGATGCTAATACTTGGCTTCCTGTGATGAAATTGATAACTGTAAAGCCTTCTAAATGCTTGGGTGATAAGTGAAATATAAAATATTTTAGTAATGTAAAAATATGAACTTCCATTGTCGAACATATGTGAGGTTAGGTCTCTGGTTTCAAAGACCTTTGTGGGAGTCATGTGGGAGGCTGGGAGTCTAAGCACTTAGCGCCTGGATATTTATGCTGGGGATCAGACAGATTTGTGGAAATCTGGTCAGCAAAGATGCAGACTGTCATTAGGCAGATGAAAAGCGTGGGAGCCCTCTGTATTTCATACCAGAGAGCTTTTCCAGGTCTAAAACGTACTTGATAAAGAAGTCAGCATACTGTCACTGCAGTGCTAATAAGCTAATACTCTGCTGTCAGGGTAGCTTTGTCAACACAGAAGTTAGGTGGCAAACAGGGAGAGGGGAAGGGAGGGACTTGTACTCATTAAGCAACCTGCCCCCCATGTAAGAATTATTTAAGGATGTTATCACCTCTTCCCCCTTTACTGCTTATTTTCACGTCACCCAGCATGTTCTCTTGTGCCACTCTTGACACCTCTTGACCTGTCTGTAGCGTTGTCTCTACCTCCGGTCTATCCTTCACTTCTTTAAAATGAAATGGGCTGCCCCGACCTGGAACTCATCTGCTCTGCCTGCCTTGGAAAGAAGTGGGGGTTAATGGGATGCAGCTGTTTGGGCTTTTTGTGTCCATCCATGCCTTGTAGGCAGTACATTCTTCATAATAGCATTAAATAATAAAATTTATCTATGAAATAAAACCTCCTTTCCTGCTGTTTGATTTATTGCAGCAGCCTAAGGTCCAAACAGACTTTCAGTTCATAAAGGTTAACCACTGATATTCCTGTGACTTGCCTAAGGATGCTGAAGGGCATTATTTGGCCACTAAAATACTGTATAAATACATTTGCAAAAATGCATTTTATATGAATGATAAAGGAAAAAAACATGGAATTACTTAATTGTGTGTCATTTGGCTTAAAAAGCAAGACGTATTTGTAGTTGTGTGTTTATACTGCCCAGTTGCAAGAAATACAAGAAAGTTGCTTTACATAAGACCAAAAAGCAGTGCTCCTGGAAGAGAAAACTGAGGATTTAATTCTTAATTGGTAGCAGAATCTAAAAGAGAGCTGTGTTTGTGTGCTGCATTGCGTCTGCATGCAGAGTGATCTGATGATGTGCTTGCCTTTGGTCTGGGGGACTTGGCTGCTGTAAGCAATGCTTGGTCATCTGTATCCTGCTGGGGTCTCAGGACTTGCCTGCAATCCCCTTCAGGAACTGGCACAGCTGTGGGACTCTTGTCCTTGTAAGATTGGTTTGCTGGATAGTTTTGTTGATGGACCATGAACACAGTTCATTATTATAACTTCATTATTTTTAAAAGAATGCTGTTTACATTAGGAGGAGACCTACTGACTGTTTACTGTGATGTTTTTCTGTGGCTTTTGTTGACAGCTCCTTGCTTCTTGCGAATAGAGGGAGGGGCACTAACAATAGAGTGCTCCCTCATTGAAGGGTGCAGTCTGAGCAAAACTCACCAAACCCACTAAGTAAATGACAAAGTGAGAGATACATCCAAATTTTCTGTGCTAATTGAATATACCATTGCCCATACTCAACAGCTCTATCTGCAGTTTGGGAAGCCTAGCAGAAGTCTTGCTTCTCATCTGAGAAAACAAGATAGTTTAATCTGAGGTTGCTGTTGCTTTTCAGTTCTTGTGACCCAAGACAGGTGCAGACTTGTTTTGCTCTTTTTCCCAAGTTACACTTACTTTCTTTCCCTTTTCCCAATGGGTCTGTGTTACCTTTTGGGGTAAAACAAGTGTAAGGAAAATCCAAAGTGCAGAGCTCATTTTCTGTACCTGCACAGTTTTCCTGTTCACCACCTCAGGGTGGTTCTTTGCTTTCAGATGTGATTCTGTTAACTAAGCAAGACTAAAAGAAAAACAATAACAAAGTAATTTAATCACCATTCTTTAATAATATGACCACACCATTGTTTTGGTCAGTTACTTTAAAAAGCTTTAATATATTGCTTGCTAGAGGAGTAGCAGTTATAGCAGTAGAACCTCATTATTTTTTTGCTTGCTGCTCTTGAAAACTGGGACTATGATCTCTCTGCCCCCATATTGGTTTGTATCTTCTGGTAAAAAAGAACCTTTTTTAAAAAGCTCATTTTCTTGTTTTAAGACTTACTGAAATACGATGACTTATCAACTGTAAGCACTTACTGAAATTGAATTAAGCTTTTCAAAACAAAAAATGCCTTCCAAAACTCTGCCCTATTTATACATACTTGAGAACCTGAAAGTCCAATGATGCAGAACAGACTTTATAGTGGAATGGTGTCAGTGAAGTTGAACTGTAATTCTAATGTGAAACTTTGAGTGTAATGGGTGAAATACTCCATTTTTCCATTTTTGCACATAATGATCCCATGTTGCTCATTTATAAACTTCCTTCTTTTCCGTTGTTTCTCTGTAGTAACTTTGAAGTCCATGGTCTTTGTGAAAAACTGCTTTTCTTGCATATTTTTAAATGGTATTTGTTGCTGAAACAGCATGTTTTGGGGATTAATAAATTACATTAAATTGGCAGACCGAATACATAAGGGAGAGACCATTTAGACAGAGAAATCTTACCTTGACTAGGAAGCCTCTAGAGTGACCCAAATACACGTACATGTCCTGCCTATGTCCCTACCTGCTATACATCTCCTCTGTGTTTGTTAACACTCCAGTATATAGATACAGACCTTTTCCTACTCTTCCCTTTCAGTTTTCTGGTTTAGTCCTTTTGCTTATGTACATATGCATTCCTGAGTACCTACTTTTGAGTATGTACACACTGCATGCATTCCTCTTCTCCATAGTACCATGTGTTTTTGCATACCTAAGAAGGCTAAGGGGAAACTGTACCACTGTCTACAACAACCTTATCAGAGGATACACATAAGATGGGGCTAGACTTTTCTCAGAGGTGCATGATGATAGGGTGAGAGGCAACAGACACAAGCTGGAACACAAGAAATTCCAGTTAGATATTTGGTAATTTTTCTTACCATAAGGTTGATTAAATACTGGAACAGGTTGCTCAGGAAGGTTGTGGGAGTCTCTGTCCTTAGAGATGTTCAAGACTTGACTGGACATGGCCCTGAGCAACCTGAGCTAATTAAACAAGAGCGTGGACTAGATGGCCTCTGGAGGTCTCTTCTAACATAAATTAGGATTTTATTGCTTCCCATTTACTGCATACAGAATTAGATGTAGGGTGTGAGTAGATGGATGCAGTTGATCGTACATGTTAAGCGTGTTTGTCTGTATCCAGAATGATTGGAGGAATGGTTGCATAAAAAAGTGTGGTAGCAAGCTGAAAATCTCCCACTACAATTGGACATGAAACTCCATTGATTAAATGGATTGTCTGTTTTAGGGGAAATTGTTTATAGAACTTCTATGCAATTATGTTTATATGATGATGTACACTATATATTATAGCCCCAGATTTCTGTAGAAAAGGTGGGGCCCAATCTGAGTAGACTGAGAAGTGTTCCTAAACAAACATGTGGGTATCTTGGCCTAAACAGACCAATACTATACAGACCAATACAATACAGACCAATAATCTGGCACTAGCCAGAAAGTACTGTTATTGTGATTGTACAAGCAAGTACACTACATGTACATAAAAAGGCATTAGCATCATGCACTCAAATATGATGGGATGTGTTTGCCCTGGTACCCAAGCCTTGAGTGCAATGCATTATGGATGCTATGCTCTATGTGAATCAGGTGATGGTAGCAGTTTGGCTATAGAAACTTTATAGTGCAATTACATATGCTGGTTTTTCAGGTGGTTTTTGCAGCCCATGTTGAGCTTCAGGTTGCTGTAACAGCAGTGCCACTGGTGCTTAGCTAGCTTTTTCTGTAGCTCAGTACTTTCATAACTGCAGTGTACAGCTTAGCTTGGGGAAAATAGTGTGGTTTGCTGTAGTTAGTGTACACATGGAAGGCTTCTGACATGGGAGTTCTTGATTTATAATTTACTTCCTATTTAATCATGCCTAGAAATACCATGACAGAGGCGCTTAAAGGAACATTCAGGCCAAGTTTATTAATGGTATTGAAATGTCTAAGTGATTTACTCATCAGCTTAAACATCTGAAAAGTGGGTTATTATTTACCTGCTTTGCAGGGAGGTATTTTGTACAGTATTTTGAAATCTTATATTTACATCATTACTTATCAGTAATATGCATACTTCAATATTGTTTTCTTTCTTCCTTCCTATGTATTGTGTAGGTCCTAATGTAATTGAAACTTCTGTAGCAAGAACTGACTTAAATAACAGCCTAAAGGTAAGAGTTAATAAATATTTTTGGATTACATGAATGGCTTTATTTGATGTCAGTAGTATTAAACATACCCCTCCTTCCCCCCCCATTATTTTAAGTATTTAAATTTTTCCTGGAAAACTTCTTGGTCCCATGGAGCTTTCCTGTTTCAAATTGAATGTGTAATATTGTAGTACCACTGTCTTATTTCATGAGTGGCCCAGTAGCAATTTCTAGTCTCCTACTTTTGGGGCAGGTAAGGTAGAGAGAGAGTTCTGTCATGTTTCTGCACAGTAATTCCTGATAAAGTAACACTTGAGTGTTGATAAGATTCACTGGAGAGTTCCTGTTGGAGATTCTTGTAGGGGGGTCCAGAAATAGAAACTGAGAACTGAAAACTGAAAAATAGTGCTCTCAGTGGCAACTAATGATATCCCCTCTTGTGATCTTCCTTTGTATCAGCTGGGAAGGAATATTTCTTTTTCTTGTTAATTGTTCACTGTCACATGACCAAGACATGGGATCTGGCTTCCTAACATGAACCTTCACCTTCATTTTCTTGAAAGCTTTCATATTTTGGTTCTCAGTTCTTGCATTTTTATTTCTGTGTAGATCTTCATTGTCAGCCTAATATCTAAAGTAATTTTTGTCAAAGTGCTAAAAAGGTTTTGTTCTGTTTTGATTTTTTTTTTAAGTAAATTTCCATTAAATACACTGCAACATTTCTTTTTTTGGTATATTAGTCACCTATATTTATTTGGATTAGTACTGTATCATGAGTGGATTTTTATTTTTTTTTAAAGCATATTTTTGTATGAAATAAGAGAAGTCTTCCCTGCATGTAGGTTTCATCTCTTAATGACATCTTCCATGCTTTTGAAATGAATGTGGGATTTTTAGAAAACCTAGTGGAAAATAGTTGTTGTGTTCGTAATCATAGTTGAACAGGTTTTAAACTGTATAGCAGATGAGGGGTCACAAATCTGACTTTTGATGTAAAGTGCTAGAAATTACTTTTTAATTTCAGGCTAGGTCTCAGGATTTTGTGTTTCATATCTGAACTTTTATTGCTGCTGCTTTTATGTACTTTAAGTAGTTCTACCTGTTCTTAATTCAGTGCTGTGCAAAATATGTGTGCTGTTTAAGCAACTTCTCTGCAAGACTTATATTTGAGCTACTTATCATACTGTCCACAGACTAGCACATATTAAATCTATTCCAAAAAATACTGTCACAAACATAACTAACATGACTTTCACCATTGTAACTACAGATACATCATGTAACAGAATAATGGCTAATGCTAACCTTGTGGGGTTTTTTTACAGCTGAAGCCATTTAATTTAAGTTCGCCACCACTGTCTACTTACAATCAACAGCTGTGGCTGACCTGCATAGTTGAGTTGGATCAGCATGATGGTGAGAATCTTACCTAATTCTCAGAAAACTGCTATAGCAATCTGTATATTGCATCTTTAAGTTCATCTGTCACATACATGATCCTGTTGCTTTCTGGCTATGGTTGGTGCGTTTTTCCTCTGATACATTTTCTCCCCCTACACCCTCTGTTCCTAGTAAAGACATGGACAGCATTAATCTTGAGAACTGGAAGCAACTTTATATGGGATAAGTTGTTTGTTATTTTTGTGAAAGCAGTAGTATCTAGAGAATCTGTGTCTCCATTCTGGGGGGAATTAGATGTGTAGTTTGTAATGATATTAATTTTTTAATAAAACTTCCCTGTAAATATGTAAGAAATACTCTATTAATAGTTGTTAATCTGCCAAGATTCAATACAGGGCATCTGTGACTTACTGCCTAAGTATATAAATAAAAAGTTTTGTGGTTTTTTTTATTAATAGACTGGACCCCTACTCCAATAAAGTATAACTGAATAACTTTGAGTAATCTTTGAGTATCATATGTGTTTTAAACTATATTTGGAACTCTGAGATTTCATTTCTGCATGTAGCAATAGCTTAATGTTTTCTCTTTTAATTACAGTATCCCTCAAAAAGAATGTTACTATGATAGTCAAAGTACTCGGGGTGGTGAAGGATGGAAGCACACCGTATGTTAATAATCAAGCTCACAATCGGACAAGATTACTCAGTTGTGCACAAGTATGTGCCTGCTTAAACAAAACTCTGATGCAGTACATTTTCTTTAAATCTATTTGTGTACATGTTACATTACATTGCAAATGAGAAGAATATATCTTTTAAGCATGTCTCAGGAAAGACTCTAGAGTATAGTTTTATTTATAATTGCAACCTAGCTAGTAATGCTGACCTAGATACCTACTTGTCTGTCTTTTTCTGTTTACTTCTATGACTTGTGTCTATTACCCCTTAAAGACACCTCTTTCTCGCTAGAGTAGCTCTATGCCAGCAAAGCAGTGTGTCCTGGTTAGTTACCTAAACAGATTTAGCAGTACTGAAGAAAGGGATATTGTAGTAGAAGATTGGATATAGGGCTCCAGAGGAGAGAAAAATTCTGAATTTTTAAGCTTAGAGACATCCAAAACAGCTTTTCAAGATGCAAGCCCTTTAGGAAGGGCATAGCTGAAGTTTTTTGTGATAAGAATATAAGGTAAATCAAATGTTTTCCTTTTACATATATATATATACACAACATATATATGAAATCTTCAGAAATTAATGAACAGTGTTCCATTAGATTTAACTACACACAGCCAAGGAAGCATTGTGCTTGGGTTTTCTCTTTCCCCCTGTTAACTTTTAGAAATGAGTTAGTACAAGATAGCCCCATCTCACAATCTGATGACCTAGACCTTAACTGACAGAGTTATTCAGATCCTTCCTGGTGCCACAAGCAGTTGCTTTCTCCAGCTTAAGTGAAAAGCTAGCCTTGTTTATTGGTTCAACCTTTGATCCTGCTGACTGACTTTATCAGTTTCTTCTACTTTGCCTGGTATCTTTCAAGAAATTATTTATCTGTGGGTCTTGCTTGAGTCTTATTATAAATGATCAAGATTGGTAAGGCTTATAAAAAATATCATCAATATCTGACCATCTAGAAACAAATTCTCCAACCTATACTAACAGTGTATATTCTGGAATAAATTGAAGGCTCTTACATACTATTCTTCACTGTATGTGTTCACAGAAATGCAGTGAAATCATTGTTGCTCACCTTGGCTACCTGAACTACACTCAGTACAACATATTTGTTAGCTTTGAAGATCTAAATAAGTTAACATACACCATTCAGAATATTACTTTCACAGTAAGTATAAAGTTTTATACTAGCAAAAGAAATCTCTTTAATTACTAATGCTGTAGAAGTTTGCTTTAACTGTAATAAAAATTTATCTCATTTTTGAAGATAAACATAGAGATGCATCATAATTAATTTCTCTGTCACTACTAATGTCAGAACTATTATAGCATTAGATGTTAATAAGGGTCTACACCAATTTTTTTAAGTCTATAAGGAAAGATTTTTCTTTCAGAACTGCTAATCCTGTTTGGTGGAACAGATAAATTTAGTCTAATTCCTGGGAGATATTTTTAACAGTAGGCAAGCTAGACTAGAACATCCAGTTTTTCTGCATTTGCTTATAGAGATGTTGCCTCTCTAAAGCATGGTATCTTTTTCAGCCTTTCCAATAGGTGTGTCTGAATTAGCAAGATTTTTCCAGACTTTACAAAACTGTGGGCTAGAAAGATTTATCAAACTCAAAGAAAAATTAATATATTTTTAAATTGTGCTTATGAGGAAGAGAAGAATGTTTATTCAGCTAAAATAAGCAGGCTAACAAAATAATTCACTAAAATAATTCCTAGTGAAATAGCTAGCTCCGTTCATAATGCTAAAGATGGTTCATAAAACAGTTATATCATCAGTGTGTGCTGATTGGCTCCAGAAAGAAATTTAGAAACATTTGCATTGGGAGAAAATGGAACTAAACCAAATTTATAATACAGATTACTATGCTATATTCTACATGTACGCAACACTTGGTATGTCAGAGCAGGTAGCAAGCAAAAATCTTACTGTAAAGCAAACTTTTGTGTACTAAATGAACTACCTGAATATTAATATTTGTAATATTCTAGTGCATAAAGCACATTATTAAAAATAAGCTGTAAGAGAAAAAAACCAACAAACTCACAAACCCTTTGCTTAGTCCCAGATTTCAAACAGGACAAAGTGTTGGAGCAATTATAATTCTATGGTTTATTATCTTGCTTTGCAGGCTGCCCTCAAGGCAGACTTGTGCGTGAAACCAAAAAACCCAAACTCAAAGCCCTGCCTTCCTGCAGCAATTAGAATTGTCAATTTATTTCATTATTACAATGGTTTATGGTGATCTCATATGAAATCATAAATTGGCTTTTGTATAACGGGATTCTCTACATATACTTTTCATTCTATGTTTGTGGTTTAAAAAGACAGGGCAGAGGTTGATAGATTTAATACATTGAAAGGGAAAGCTTCTTGTTCAGATGGGTAGAGCACATGTTGTACCTGGGAGTTTACATTTCAAAAGTGGCTTCAAAAGAGAAGCATGCCATGTATGAGATAAATTGTCAATAGAGCCGAGTTTATGTAAACTAACATGTTATAGTTAATATTTGTGCCCTTCTAATAATTAGAGGAGAAGAAGGAGCTTTTCCTTCTTAACCCATGAAAAAAAGTTCTTTATTTCTGGTTAGCTCATTTATTATTCCCTTACTTGATTTCTTCCCTCCCCTACTTCTGAAACAAGAGAATAAGTTTAAGAAAACAAACCCATGACAGGAAGCATGTCTGTACCTTACCAATCTCTTCATAATCAATTTATGCAACTGACCTTGGCAATAAAGAAGAACATACTGGATTTACTCACTTATTGGCATTCACACTTTGAATGAAAGTTCAATTGAAATCAATAAAGAATATCCTTTTTGTCCTGAGAAGTGCTTTAATGTGCTGAGTGTGTTACAAAGTGGCAGGCTAAGAAAGAAGCAAGGATATTAGGCTTCTTTGGTTATCTTTTCATCAGATAGTCCTGTGGGTATGAATTTACCTTTGTCTCTCTATGGTGATGTGGCAGAATTCAGTTATACCTTTAAATTTGGAAAAGCCAGAGAACTTTTTAGTATCTGCAGAAAGTGCTAATTATTGATGTTGTATGTACCCTGTCAAAACATAGCTCACTGGGCTATTTTTCTTCTGTTTTCTTGTAGTGGAAGACCTACAATCCAACTTTTTCACAAGTGGAAATATGGTTCCGATTTGTCTTTGTAGTTCTTACTTTTATGGTCACGGTAAGATTTTGTTTCGGTTTTTCTGGAGTACGTTATGTAGGCAGCTGATAACACTGCTCTGTAGTGCTGTGTTTAGTAACTTAACCCCAGGCAGCAGTGTTGAGATATCACTGAATGGGTGTAAAAAATGTTTCTAAAATAGTTGCTGCCTTTATGTTTTTACAAGTGGTATTGAAGGGACATTAAGAAAATAGGATAAATGGGAAAACTTGTTTTTCTAAACTCTGATTTTGAATTGAACAGAAAGAATTTTGCTGAAACAAAGGAAATTGTGATTAGATGCTAGAAAAAAATGTATTTTTTTTGCAGTGCAGGTAGGCTCAGACATTGGAATAGGATGCCCAGAGCATGAGGTCTCTGTCTCTGAAAATGAAAAAAACCTCAGCTGAATATGACCTTGATCTAACTTTAAACTTCTCACTACCTTGAGTATGAGGATGGGCCAGATGACCTCCAGAGGTCCCTTACAACCTAAATTATGCTACAATTTAGTTTATCTCTCCCCTCCAACCTGGTCTGGCCCCTGGCAAAAAGTGTTTGGAAGAAAACCAACATAAAATCTAAAATGCAGAATTTTCAGAGTAAGGACACTGAAGCACTGAACATTTGCATAGCATTTTTTCTCACATAGATGATGTCACTCAGCAGGTAACTATGAATGTGATATGGAATCTGTTTTTCTTAAAAAGCGAGTTTAAGTGGAAGTTGTTGTTACTGTGTGACCAGTAATTAGGCAACATTTTTTGGTACATTGTTGATTTGTGTAGTACTAGCTCGTTTCTTTCTCAGTTTGCTTGAGAGATTAAGTAATTTGCATTTAGGTAAGCCAATAAACTTGAAGTAGAAGCTAGGAGATATGGCTCCTGTTTTACAAGGTTCTCAGTGGCAAAGACCTCATGAAGTAGACTTTGCAATGTCCTGTGTTATCTCTTTACTCTGGTAAACCCAATAAGGCTCTATTCCTTGCTTACAAATTTTTGTTGTTTTATAGTGTCTGTTTGCACATTCCCTGCGGAAATTCTCCATGAGAGACTGGGGTATTGAACAGAAATGGATGTCCATCCTCCTTCCCCTCCTGCTACTTTACAATGGTACTTGTATCCTGGAATTTTTAGAAGACCTTTTTTTTTTTAAAAAAAAAAAAAAAAGAAAGAAAAAGAGAGAGCACAAAATGGAATTTGGCCTTGAACTTATAAGCAGCTATTTATAAGACTTAGAAAACTAATTAAAATAATCCTACCCTTTTAAAGTGTATCAAATTCAAGGGCATAATGAGTAGGTGTATTTCATTCTTTTTAGTCATGTGAATGTGAGCTCTATTTGTTTAAAGCTCTGATTGGAATAGGTAGCTGCAACCATACTGAAGCTTTCATATAGTGACATGTAAATGCAATTCCTGTGTTTGTCTGCTAAGTCTTAATTCTTCATTTTTCAGATACTTGCACTTTAGTTAAAAATGGAAGCTACTTTTGTCCAGTAAACCACATCAAATTCTAGCACTCTTTAGCAGTACCAAAAGAATAATTACCTTTCAGTCATTCTATGATAATTTTTTAGGTCATCACCAACAACAGTGGTTTAGTAGAAAGTCTGATAAAACCTGAAATCTTCTAGGAAGGTTGGCAACCAGTTCAGATTATTTCTACTGCACAGAGGATTGCTGCTGGAGGCACCATTTTCTTTGTAAATTACTTTAAGATGCAGCAAACTTAATTTCATTTACTGGTGTAATTTGAAAAATCTAGGGGGTTTTGTTCCTCTGAAGATATATTCTGCTTTACTTTCATAATGCAAAAGACTGTGCTTTTTCCCCTCTGTTTAACTTTTTTTTCTTATTTTGTTACAGATCCATTTTTCCCCCTTTCTTTTCTGGTGAACAGCTGGTTTCCTGGAATGCTGGATGATCTGTTCCAGTCACTGTTTCTATGCGCATTGTTGTTGTTCTGGCTTTGCGTCTATCATGGTATAAGAGTACAGGTAAAGGTGCAACATTATCTACTACTTACTGAGAAGACGGTACTTGTTTTTTCAACATTTATTTTATTCTTAAAGTACAATGTGACACATGAAGCTTTGGAGTTAAAATGATTTGTGGTGAAGTAGATTGTCCTGAGGCTACCATGCCTAGAAAAAGATGGGACAGTCTAAACTATTACAAGACAGTCTTCAGAATTGTGACCCCATTATTCTTTGCTCTTGCTTGAAGGGTTTTGTTGTTGTTTATGGTGGTTGATTGTTTTTTAAACCACTTTAAAATACTGCATAAGATAAATATGTATTCTGGAGCATATTCCTATATTTGCAGTATCAGTAAAATATGTGGGACCTTACAAATAGGACGCTCCAAATCTACTGCAACTTATTAACACAAATGATGAAACAATTTTATGTCTTCTTTAATCACCTGTGCAGGTTAAAAATACAGAAGGCAAGTCTCTTAATCTAGTTCATGTAGAACAAAACAAAGATGGTATTTATTTTATTTCATCAAGAATCTCAAACATGGCTTCACTCCTTCAACATACTATTGTTTCCTCAACAGGGGGAAAGGAAATGCTTAACTTTCTATGTACCCAAATTCTTTATTGTTGGACTGTTGTGGCTGGCCTCTGTTACATTGGGAATATGGCAAACGTAAGTAATTTAAAATACAGTGCAAAAGTAATGAGCTGAGAGTATTCAAGAATGAGAAGATTGTTTATAATTAATGGTATCTATTTCTTAATGCTCTGATTGTGATATAGGAATGAAGTTGTTAGGTGTTACAGCTCCCTACAATACTCCCTCTAGCGCTTTACATAATTAGCTTTTAGTATTTGAAGCAACAGTTTCTCTGCAGTTAACTAAAAAATTTTTTTTTTTGATTAAACCTGCACGACTGATATTGACAATGCTCAGTCAAGCTATGCTATCTCTCCTCAAAACTCAGTTCTTTTGTTTAGTTCAGTGTTTCTCTCTTTTTTCCACCTAGAAAACTTTACCAGGTTTTGTACATTTGTAGTTTCTAAACTGTTTTAGTCTCAAGTGTTTGCCTTTTATTTTATTTCTCAGAAGGAAGATGCCTTCTAACCTTCTTCATGCTGTTGTACATTGTTGAAAGCAGTGCAGTTGCAGGAAATGCTTGTGCTAATGCGCTATCAACAGAATTGCTATGAGGGAAGGTCTTATACCACAGTTATCTCTTAAGTATAATTCTTATCACCAAGGACAAAATTTAAACACTAAATCCTGAAGGCTTGTAGGATTTTACAAGATTACACATTTTTTTAAAAACAAGTCGGGAGATTAGACCTGCTCACAACTGAAATCCTCCATATTCCTTCAAAATTGGGTTTGAGAAGGAAAATGTCATGTACTGTAAATTGTCATGACTCCATTGGAATCAATGGCTTTGCACCAGTTAATACAGCCAAACCCTTAGTTATTAACTCTGTATAGTAACTTTTAAACCTTTTCTTTGTTAGTGGGCTTCTTGGTCAGTACGGCTTTTTGACCTTGTCTTTTATAATGGTGTAAGTACCACTTTTTCATTTTGAATCTTTTCTAGTGTTAATGAAGTACATGATCCTACATATCAATACAGGGTTGACACAGGTAATTTCCAGGTAAGTCAGAAATGTTTTCTTTCTATTAAATTGTCAGGTGGAGTTAGGCAATACAAGCAGGTGTGGTTTGTTCTTCTGTTAAAACCTATAACACAATTTAGAAAATAGCAAATGCAGGTCAGATGGTCTTACTCTGATGAGGTACTTTTAATTTTGCTTTAGATCATGCATAGGCCATATTGAGCTCCATCCCAGTAAGAAGAATAAATTGTCTTGCAAATCTGGAGACTCAACACCTCAAATTTAGTTACAGACTTGTGACTGTTGGGATTGAAAGAAAAATTTTTAAGCCTCTTATTAAGTCAGTTTTGTACATCTTTACTCCTGCCAAGATCTTCTGTCCTAGTAAATTTCAGATGTTGTTGTTGTAAAGGAAGATCTGATTTATATGAGTCCTTGTATTGTTCTTAGGAGCTGTGTTTTTAGCAAATCATTGAATCACAGCTCACTGTGAACTCAATGAACAAAATCATGACTTCTGTTAAACATCCTTTCTTTACATTCCCCCAAACCTACCTTGGTGTATAGCCATCCTCATTTTGTACTTCATTTTGTGAGTCTACTTTCCCTGAATAAATGGACTGTTCTATGTTGTGCTTTGGGAAATAATGACTTCTATCAAGGGAAGAAGGAATAGACCAAATCTCGATAAATAATAAAAATTCTTCTTATAGGGAATGAAAATCTTCTTCCTTGTGGTGGCAACCACATACATTCTCTACCTTTTGTTCCTGATAGTGAGGGCATGCTCAGAACTTCGTAACATGCCTTATGTTGGTAAGGAATATTTCTTTTGATTCTTCCCCAAACAGGCTTCCTTTTCCTAGATGTAGATGTAAATTTGCTAGTAACAACTCTTCTCAATGTTTTTCAGATCTCAGGTTAAAATTCTTGACTGCATTAACCTTTGTAGTGCTTGTCATTAGGTAAGGCTTTTCAAAGTATGTTTCTCAGTGCTGTAACTTTTATAACCTTTTTTCAGGGCTTTGAATATATTTTGTTGATAATAAAATTGTCAATGAAACTGAGGAATGTCTTTTGATATGATTGTTATGGCAACCATTTCTTAATTTTTTAACCCTTCTTGGAGCTTTTAAAGCTAACTTTGTATTATTTCCATTACCACAGCAAATACACTGCAAGATTTAGAGGTTCATTTAGCAGAGATGTTTTCTGTACTGCTGAGTGGCCTGTTCACCTCCTTTGGAGCTTTGTAAGCTTCACTTAGTCAAAGCAGAAGTTTAGAATTAGTTTCTTAGTTTATTGTTAATATCTGTCTCCCCCACTCCAAGCAGTTATTTCAAATTACTGTTGACTCTTGGATTGTCTGTAGCAGATGAAATCTGAGGGAAATAGACTGGGGGGGGTGTTCTTCTTTACTCAGTTGACTGCTGACTTTTAATCACAGAACAGTCATTCTTAATTTAGAAGTATGAAAGCAAATATGTCTTAAAATAAATGGTCAGGATGTTAATGTAATTATTTTCTCATATACTCTTCTATCAAGCTAGCATTTCAATTTTGTGGTTTAAAGACACATACACCTATATGCTTTAACTTTTTCCCACAGCATTGTTATACTCTACCTACGCTTTGGAGCACAAGTTCTACAGGACAACTTTGTTGCTGAGCTGTCGACTCATTATCAGAATTATATCCTTGTGTTGTGATACTGCTCAAGTAGGAATGTTAATCTGTTTTCATGCAGAAAGTATTTAAAAATTATGTACCTAAGGACCGAGACCTTTGACTTCTAGGTGGGCTCTTGAAGTTCAGTCCATTTTGATCGAGGTTTCATGTCAGCATTTTGTAATGGCTCTTCGTAAAGATTACGAGCTGAGATAGTTTCAGTCTAATATGTTTACATCAGATAAATCACAACTGCATTTTATACTCTTCAAAAGGAATGAAAGCCTAGATATGCTTGCATTCAAGTAATTTTAACAAGTTGTTGTGACAAATTTGGCTGTATTTGCTGCATGAATTCAGTTTGCTGTATACCTGTCAGTTGGCATGGGGTGAACCAAAATATCTGAGAAATTAATAGTTTAGAAGTCACTGAAAGTGTGTTTGTATATTCGTCCAAGTCTACATCTGGAAAAGGTCAGAGCAGAGAATTTAAGTGACTTGAGAGAGACTGCTTCTGACTTCTGTTGGCACCAGGGTTACAAACTATTTCTGGACCTGAGCCATGAGATCCTAGTTCATTCTACTTTCTGAAAGTGTCTGTGTGACTGTAACTGCTCTGGTTACTGATAAGCTTAGATATGTATTGGGAGCTAGTAGAAAACAATATGTAAAGCCTTTAGTATTTCCCCAAAATGATAACACAAATTCATCTTCAGAGGTCTGTCTACAGATAGTCCTTTCTCATTCCTTCTCAACTGCTGTGCCAAGGAAAAACTTTTTAAAAAATAAACAAAACAAAACAAAACAAACCCACCTGAACACCCACCTTACTCAGCTTTCTTTTAGCACTGAAGGCAGAACTATTCAATTTACTATGCACACCACCACTCAAGAACAGACCTTATCTCAGCAAATGTTACTTGTGTTAAAGATTTGTCTTCAGTGGGAGCTTTACCTTGTAATAGCTTGAGTACATTAGTTGTCACTGAATTTAAAACATACAGTTTTGTTTAGCCATTAATGCTCTCAAACTTTAGTGAGGTAAACATTCCTTCCATTGAAACAGCTTATGTACGGTTTGGGTCTTGTTTCCAAAGTTAATATGTATGGAGCTATATTGAGCAATACCCTTGACACTTACTACCAGCAGAATTCTTATCGTTTTATGGTTTATTGAACTTTTATCTCTACACATTAGCCTTCGTGTATTCCCCCTCAAAGAATGCACTATATGGTAAGTGTAAGCAATTATCTGGCAAAATTTAGATGACAAGAACTGGCATATTAGCAGATACTGTGTAATATCTTTATAGTTTGGTTGTCTTGTTACTGTTTCAGTTGCTTTGAGTTAACATAAGCAGAAGCTGCACTGCTCCTGAGCAAATTAGTATTGGATATGTGAAGGAAGACATAAAATATATACAACTGATTAGCTAGACTTGAATCCTTATACACTTGGATCAAGCTTATAGTCAATATGTTTGCATACGATGCACTGACTCACAGACAATCCCTAAGGAGCAACAATACTTCATTTGTCCTTTGTTCTAACAAAGGTTAATATATTGGCCTGCTGGCAAACTGGACTCTGAAATAGGTAACATGCTGTTGGAAAAGTAGGCGTGAAGCTGATTGCTAACATGGGAGGAATTTGGGGGAACTTGCTATGGGGACAGGGGTGCACAGGGCCTATGTAAAGGGAGATCAAAGGATAAAATCAGTGGCACTTCTGGTTTTGCCTTCCTACATAAAGGATGTAATCTGACTCATGTGATGATTATAAAGCATTATCCCTCTCTAACAGATCAAAATCTGTAAAATAAATATTTGTACTGAGTGCAATTCTGTGCTTTAAGCATTGAGTTCAAATTATAGAACCACAGAAGAGCCCAGGTTGAAAAGGACCTGGACACATCAGCTGGTCCAACCTTTCATGGCAAAAGGAGCCTAGATGAGCTAACCTAACACCCTGTCCAATCACATCATGCATGCTGAGAAGTATGCAAGGGGAAGGTACTAAATAGTGGAGCTGGTCCTTTCTCTAAACTTTTTAGAGTTGAGATGGATGGAACTGTTACAGAAAAATGCTATTTTTCCATTGAGAAAGAGAAATGGCTGGGTGAGGATAAAGTTAAAAACTCGCTGTTGGGTTGTAAGAAGTATTAGTTTATAGAAGGCAGAAAGTAAAAGGCTGCCAGGCAATGTTTATGGGAAATTGCTGGATTTAATTTTACTTGCACCAGTTTATGAACTGCAGCTAAGCAGCACAGATTATGCAAGAAATTAAGCCCTTAAAACAAGGTAGAGGGAATTGTCATAAATAGCCAATGGAAAGTATGTGTTTCCTTTCACCTCACGATAAAGGTACAAGTCCCTCCTTCATCTGTTACAAGGATGAAAAATAACTGGCTAATCATTGACTTGCATACAAGAGATTACAACTTCGGTCTACTATATTTGCATCTTAGAAATGACCAAGAAGTTAAAGAAGTCTATGCTTTTTAAATACATATGAACTTTTAAATAATAATTAAGAATAATTAGGTCTGACTTAATTACTCTTATGTGCAGGTTGAAGTAATACGACATAGGAAACTCCACAAGGGAGGAAATCCACTTAAACAATACGGACAATATCTATCTAAAAATAAGATGACATATTTGTATCATCTCCTTAACTCTTAAGAATACCATGATGTTGTGGCTGAAGGGTGAAGAATTTAAAGGAGAGAATTCCTGATTGGATATAGTTTTGTTTAATTTGTAGCCATGACTGCCTTGGAAGTTGTAGAGTCTGTTGCTACAGTGTTGAGTTAGAAGTACAGCCACATTTCTATCATAGGCTAAATTAACCCTTATTGTCTTTTTCAGAATCACAGTTGAAAGACAATCCTGCTTTTTCTATGCTGAATGACTCAGATGATGATGTGATTTATGGGTAAGATTATAAAACACCTATGGAGAGTTACTTTTGGTGTGTTGTTTTTGTAATGTTCTTTTCCATATTCATTAAATAAGTGAAGGATTTGTAGGTTGTTAGTGAAAGTATTCTGCCTAAAGAACAGATATGTAGCCTTATTCTCAAAACAAATGCAGTGAGAATGCATGTTATTTTTCTTTTTTTGGTTTCTAAAAGGGATTGCAATGGCACTGATACAAACAGGTAAGAAAGTATTAGGATGCTGGTAGGTCATGGAATGAAGGCAGCAAGAGCTGTAAAAGGAAAGGACTTCCTTTTAAACTGAGCAGGATTGCAGGAGTCAAGTGGAGTTAGCAAAGAGGTAACTCATATGTAAATGTTTCAGGGAAGGAGAATGGTTCTTCTTAAGTGTCCATCACTTACTGAAATAAGAATGATAAAATCTAGCAAAACTTTCTGGACTTGTGTCAGTTTATGTAATATGAGAATTGCAGTAGCACTTAAAAGCCATCCTGTTCAGGTGTGTCTGTGCCAGACACTGAACAAACTCATGATCTGCCCTTGATGTTTTCACCTATTACCAAAGACACTGAAGTGGCTGGAACAGTGAGGATGGGGTTAATACTGCAGTCACCTGAAGAAGTTTGTGCTAAACTAGCTGTATGCATTGCCTGAGATCAGCTTGCCTTTGTTTAGTTAGATGAGTAGTGGTAGTACCAGCTTGCTTCTATACTCTATAAGAATCCTTGTGAAAAGTGGCTCGTAGTTACTGGAATAATTTTTCTTATGCATCATCCTCTGGAGAGAAGTCATGTATGTTGTCCATATCCCCAACAAGGAAAGAAAACAGATACTAGCTTTTTAACCCAGTAACAATTTGATGCCTCAGTGTAGTTTAGAACTTTGCTCTTTATGTTGGGCTTCCCATCTGAACGCCACGTTCAGAAGTTTTAACAAGATCTGTTTTACAGGAGTGACTATGAAGAAATGCCACTTCAGAATGGCCAAGCTATTAGAGCCAAGTATAAAGAGGAATCGGACAGTGATTGATTGATTTTGATGTAGACAGACTTGTTCAGCTGGAATTAAACCAGTTTTGAAGTTTTCCTAGATGGACAACTTCCTTGGTTTCCTTACAGTCTACTGTCATCTGAACACCGACTCCCAGGAAGGATATCCTGCTTCTGTTTCTGTTTACAAAGTTAAAACTGAAAAAAAAGAATGCTTGAAACGGTTGTGGTGACAACTTAAGAAACCAAAATTTTTACATGTCTTACAAAATGTTTGATAGCAGGATGCCTGTGGACTAAAATCTTTAAATCTATTTCCATTTAAGTGTCACTGATTATATACTGATTTTAAAATTGCTTCCTGGCTGCTTTGTTTTGGGGTTGGGTTTTTTTGAGGATTATGTACAGCATACTGTCATTCATCTGTTGTGTTTGTGTTAGCTCCTTTGTATATTGTCCACTGCTGTACAAAGTGCCTCATTTCCCTTTCAATGTCCTACCTTAGCCTTTCAAGCTGGAGGCAGGGAATGAAGTGTTTTAGGGTTTTCTCTGTTTGTTTTTTTTTATGAAAGAAAACACAAGCTTTCCATTCTTCCTTCAAAGAAGCGATATAGACTTAAGACCATTTTCTTAATTCATTAAAATGAGTTTTCAAGATTTGTAAGTGTGAGATACATGCAAATAGTCAAGTTCTAGTGAGCCAAAATAGCCTCAGTGGTGCAAAATTATATTGTATAACATATGTTTCATAACATGCTTTACTGCTGCAACAGAAGTGTTTGTTTTCGGTTTTGTTTTGTTTTTTTAAACAGCCCTTTCAAATGGAAATATTTAGGCAGCAACAAATCTCAGAAGGAAGCCAGTACTTTTCTTTCTGCATTTTTTTGTATGCTGGAGGAGATTGTTACATAGAGAGAATACAGTATGAAAGTTTCATAGAGAATTACAATTTCAAATTTCCAGACATTTAATTTTAGAGGCTTCTTCATCAGAATTATTCCTTAAGTTGTATTAATAGATAGCTAATCTATGTCCTAGGACCAATCGTGGTTGCTCATGTATTGGACTGTCATGAGAGTTAGCTTTTGACCATGTTCTGTGCATAGTTCAACTTCTTTGTCATACCGCAGTCACCAGCTGTACTGATCAGAACTTTTACTAGCACATTTTGTGATTGTCTGTATTCCAGTCTGTGCTGGAACAGTTATATGGGAATTAAGTATTCCTAGTACAATGCTGCTGCTTCTCTATTTAAAAGTTGGCTTTCTCCTACACCATTGTTCAGTTTGTTATTTAAGTGGATGCTGTTTGTTTCTAACTACTTTTGTTTTCAGGTACTTGACCTGTCTGAAAGTATCTTTTTTTTCGTGGATTCATACCTGTGATTTACTCTTGTAAAATTTCTCTGCCCTGCTGCTGTAGAAGACTCTCAAAAGCACTGTTAATGTATTGGAAGATGGTGCTGGCTTACACTAGGGAATTGCGCTCATCATTGAAGTAGTTTAAGCAGAAGAGTGAAATGGAGTCCTACTGGACTTGCTGAATCATATTGGGCAAGAAGTAGGTTTGTTCTGTTTTGATGCAACAACTGTTCTAGACCATTCCCATTGCAATAACCTGGTAGCTGTTTGAGATCATGAAGGGGAGACTTCACAGGATAGCAATTTGCTTAGAGAGGACCAAAGGAACTGCTTCATATGGTTGCATCCTTGCTATATCTTAGAGTAGTTCAGATTAAATCAGTGCTCTGCTAAAGATAAGTGTGATAAGATACTCTCTGTGTGTGAGAGAGAAAACTTCCTGAAATTATGTACAGCTGTGAATTTTTTGAGGGTATTTGAAATTTAAAACTTTCTGTACCAGGGATCACTTATTTGTTAGAAGCCAAAGCACTATTGTACGGCTAAAGCAAGGAAACTGCTGGGGAGGAGGGGAAGCTTTTTCCCTTTCATTTCTTAATGAATTGGCATCAGTTTAGAAGGACTTACAGGAAAACATTAAAGAAGTATTTCAAGTTAGTGGTAGTATTTTTTTCCAGTGAGCTGTAGCAAGCTGTACCTTCAGCACTTCCTTTTAGACTTTTTTTTTTTTAAACAAGCATGGGAGTAGAGAGCCCATTCTCATTTTTACTGTTACCCAGATGACTCTCTTGAGGTTTATAGCTGTTTGAATTTGCAGAGTCTGACTTGGGAACCAACTAGGCATCCTTTGCATAGCCCAAATCCTTTTCACTTTCATTGGAGTAATAGTGGTTACAGGATAAATCTTCAAAAATGGATACTTACATGATCCTTATTATATTCATATCTTTTTGGCTCTGATATTGTTTAATTCTGTTCTGAATTGTTCTGAAGAGATAAAATGTTTGATTTGACCAATGTACAAAGTATACTGATGTTTCTTATCACAGACTAAACTGGTTGTTATGGTTAATCCTGTGTCATGCTTTGGGATTTCATTAACTAAAGAAAATATTTTTAATCTAACTTTCAGATGATTTTTTCCTAAGTGTTCTCAGCCTATTTCACTTGCCATTTTGTTTGCATTAACTTTTCTACATCGCTACATTCAAAGTGGAAATAGGAAAGCTGAGAACAGGAAATGTGTACTTTAAGTATCTCACTATTAAAATAGTGAGAAAATAGTTTCCTTGTTAATTTTTAGATATTACATTTAAGCAATGTTTGCCATGCAAAATAGTTTTGTATTTTGGAAGTGCTAGAGTGTAACGGTAAGCTTGGTTGAAGCGCTGTGGCGTCAAATTCAATATACAGTAAAAAGTCAAAAGTGGTGAAGCAGATGAGAAAATAAGTTTGCTAGCAAGAAGTCTGTTTCACTCCTCTTATTTCCACAACTGGAAAGCAGAGACAGTATCTGAGGAATATTACAATATGGATAGTAAAGAGCTTGGAAGTAGGTGGCATAAATTCACCTCTAAATATTGTAACCTAAGCGTGAAACAGAAGATGATCTGGATAAGAAACTAGCCTGGCTTTCTTTTCATTACTGCCAAAGTAATTAAATACTACCATCACTAGTGGGACTGCATAAAATGAGAAAAGTATACAAAAAAGGCCCCACAGCATACAGTGTTCCTGCTCTAAAGGAGATGCCATCTATTAAATAAATAATTGCAAGACTTCCATGTACACAATGATCAAGAGGGACTTTTTAAGAAATCAATAATCATTGTGTGTGAGCCATTCATGGCAACCATTTTCTGTAGTATTTGCTTTAAAAGTACAGTTGGTATTGGAATTGGTTGGAAACTTTCCTAGGACTGGCAAAGAAGAGGAAGCATAAGGCTTAACACCAGTAAGGAACAGCTAGCGCAACACATCTGTGGCACTAATACTGGGGAAAATGGGAGCAGGGTTCCAGCTAGAAAAGGCCTTGATCTGTTGTTTTTCTCTGAGCCAAAAGACAACTTTGTATCCATAGTCACCTAATTTTTCCCCCATTTCCTTTTGCTTATGCCAGTAATAACCTCTGCATTACTGTAAAACTTTTTTTAGACGTTTGTAAATATGTAAAATAAAAATATGGAAAAAAATGTGTACCAAAGTGGTATAAAAATGTGTAAGATAAATGCTCTGTTTAATGAGAAGCTGTAATTAAATCCTGCTTTGAGAAAGTGTGCATGAGGACATGTGGTAACTATTCTATGTATCTAGTGTTAATGACAGCAATTATCCATTTACGTCGGAAAACTTCATGCTAATACGGAATATGAAGGAAAAACTAGTATTTTACTTCAAGCAAAAGTTGGGTATTGAGTTTCTAGGAAGACTTCATATGCATAATCATTGTTAAATATGTTCATAATAAAGTTTTATATCTTTATATTGTATCTTGGTTTTATTTTCCTTCTAGTGAACAGCTAACTGTACCATTTTCATAACTTGCATGCATTTTCAGTTTTCATGTGTTTTCTAATGCATATTGAAACTTGGTTAACTGTGTAAGGATGGGATCCAGGAGGCTCTGTCAGCAGAGATTAACCAGGGAATTATGGTTTGGGTTGGTGGGGTTTTTGGGTGGGTTTTTTTTTTTTTTATTACTCTGCCTGGGCTTGAAGATGGAAGGGCAGGTTGCTAGTTTTCCTAAGAAATACACTAGCCAGTTTACAAAGGGCAACATTCTCAGATGGCTTAACAGTGGCTTTGCAAAGCCTACTGTGGTCACGCTGGCAGTAAAACTTCCCCAGTGAATGTCAGTGCCAGCTGCCTTTCTGCCAAATGTGCATGCTTCACCTGAGCTGCTGTCAGATGCTTCCTTCTGCCAGCAGGACTGTAAGTTCTATTTACCCTGCAGTAGTGCACCCTCTCAGCACACCCAGGAAGGGCTGCTCCTCCTTCAACCCACTGGCTGGTAGTTAAAAAAAAAAAAGGTTTGGAGATGGTGAAGACGCTGATGTCATTCATCTCATTCTTATAGCTCTGTATCTTCCAAGAGTCTGCTCGTAGCTGCTAGACTGCAAAACTGATCAGTATTTCACCCTCTATTTGGGGTGATGCCAGTTACAGTAAATGATTACACTACAACCCCTCCACACACACGCACTCACGCACACAGACACACACCCCCACACCCCCTCCCCCTTCCTCCAGGTGTGGGCTGACATGCCTCTGATTTTTAAAGCTGTAGGCAGTAAATTAGAGAAAGGAAACAGACTGACCTTACAATTACCTTCCTGAATACTCCAGCCCACAGTTTGTGCTAATTTTTTTTTCTTACAGCCAATTAATTACCTAGAGCAAGGACTCTGCAAGCTCCTCACCCTAATGCTTTACTTTGGTCCTGAGATGAGCTGGCCAGCAGTCTTTGAAAAAGGTGATTAAAACTACAGTATTTGAAGATAATTAAAATTTAAAAATCAGTAGCTGTACAATGTCAAGACTGTACTATATAATGGCTATAGCATTTTACAGAAAAGCCCTATCTTAATTCATGGGAGTGGCAGGAACAACACCCAAAACCCCATAATCCCTAAACCCCTTTCTGTAGTCCTGAAACAGTTATACTGGAAGCATTTGTTATTGCTGACATATAAAATTATCTATAAAACTGTACCTTTCTGTAGCATGACTCCTGTTTTAATGCAACAGGGTTTTTTTTCCTCCCGTACAGCTTTTACACTGACAAGTGGTTCAAACCTTTTTTCTGCAGTTCAGCACATGCATGAACCAACAACCGGCAAAAAAACTCAAGGCATTTGCTATTATTAACATGAGCAAAGGACAAGGAATGTTTGAATGGCTTGACCAAGAAGCTAAGTGTTTCTAGAAGTAAATACTGATTCAAAGGGCACAAAACTATTTCTTTTAAATGTAAATAAATAGCTAAAAGTACTACACCTCCAGCATCATTATGGCATGCTAATGGAAAGGAGATAAAGTATCCAACCATCCAGAGTTAAAATTTCCTTAGCAAGTCAGAGATCAAGGATATATTCTCTTCATGGCAAGTTTCTCTCTCAACCTGACGACTACTTGTGAGAGGCTGAAAGAGTTAACGCCTCAAGCATCGTGGTGGGGCAAGTTCTGCTTAAGGACAAACTCTGCATAAGGAGGAACCCTGCCTAG
>JANZLQ010000086.1:28392026-28439559 GCA_026212715.1 Elanus axillaris | reverse complement strand
TGACGGCATGCACGATAGGTGGAGTGATCCCCCGTGCATCCAGCGCTGCCAATAAAGAATACCTACTTAATAGTTAAACAAACTATTGAGTCAGTTTCTTCGAATCAGCGTGCAGTGTGTACAGATTCCCCAAATTACTGATGATACCAACCTCTGAGAGCTGCTCTAGGGAGTGGAAGATGCTGTTCAGGTTTAGTGGCCTAGATGAACTGGAGAAATAGTCCGAAGGAAGAAGAAAGAAAATAACTTACTGGGGCAAGTGCAACAGCCTATACTGAGGCAGGAATAACCAGCTCCATAAGTGAGAGAGAGCAGGACTAGCTCACTCGGTAGCTGTTCCAGAGACAAGGGGGGGGGGGCGCTGTTAAGTACCATTTACCTCAATTTGTCATATGGTGCTGTTAAAAAAAGGAGATGCCACACTGGGATGTGTAAATGGACATATAGCTTGCAGGACATGGGAAGCAGCTTTCCTGTTGCACTCTGCAGTTAGACCTCACAAGAAATACTGTGTCCAGTTTTAGGTGTTGTATTTCAAGAAGTTTGAGGGAGTTACAGCCTCAGGGCCCAAGTGTGCCAACAGGCCTCAGCTGCCCTGATCAGCCTCAGCTGTGGCCTCCACTCCTGTGTCCTGTGCTCAAGGCTTGTCTCTTTGGTGGATCTTGGCCCTACATTTTGGCCTTGTCTCCAGTACTGTGTCAGGCCCTGTCTCCCATTTCTCCTGAAGAAGATGACCCTGACAGGTCACCTTGCTTTGGAATGGTGTGAGCAGCCTGCAGGCAGCACCCATTCTGCCCGCACCCACTGGGATATGGTAGGACTGCAGCTGGCTCCTGAGCTTGCCCTCAGCCCCTCTCTGAGCCCTGCGCTCACTGCTTCCACCAGCCAGAAAGCAGAGGCAAAAAAGTGAGGACTGTGGGAAGGCTGAACAAGTGGTACTTGTTTAGTCAGAAGAATAAAAGGCTATAACTTGGTTATATTCTTAGCATGTATAAAATACTGCAGCAGTTTTCCATGTCCAGGGGTGAGAGGGAAAAATACAATGAGTTAAAACTGTAGCAATTAAGGCTTTGGTTAAGTATTAGAGGAAAACTGGTGGTAGGGCTAATGTTCCTCTGACTGGATTTGTGATACTACAGATCTGTCGCTGTAGGTAGTTACAGTCCTCGGGTTGTTTCTTGTCTTTCATTTAGTTAGTTTTGCCTGAAATGAAGGCCCAAATCGTCCAAATATTCTTTGTTGAGCATAACTCTGTGCCTTACTAACAGTTGCTTTGTCTTTGGTGTTACAGTTGAAGGTGATTAAACTTGACATATGCAGGTGGATATGTTTAAACCTACTTAACTTAATGAGGTTATAAAATTGTAGGCTGTTTAACTTTGCCATGTGGATAGAGTTGCAGTGTTTTGTTTAATTTTAACTGAAAATAGTGTTTCTTAAAACACCCAAAACACTAAGTAGGGCTTCTGCATGGTATGTACAGTTTATCTGGTAGAGCCAGGAACAGGAAAGGAGATAGACCTCTAAGAACAGCCTATCTTCTTTTCCAGTGTTTGAAATAATTTGGATGTAATTCTGAATTTCATTACTCACACTTGGTTCTGCAATAGTCTGCATTGGTATAGCCAATCCAAATAATATGTTAACTTTCAAAAGTTATCTGGTATCAGATTTCCAGTTGTGAGGTAAAATAATATTATTCTTTTTGCAGGTGCATAAAAATGAATTATTTTGAACTTCTGCCTATAACAATTGCTTTGCCATTCAGATCTGAATAGAAAACTACTTTGTTTCCAGGAAAGAGCTGTTTACGATGTAAGCAGAGTTTTCTGTGCGAGTCCTGGGGACATTGAGGTTAGTAGTAGTTTCATATCTATAGTAACAGAAAAAGAAATTATGTAGAACTCAAAGCCACTTCTCTTCCTGTGTGTGGCTTGAAGACTGAGCATATTTTGATGATATTGGTCAGCTTTTATAGTGTCTTGTGCCAAGTCTCTTTTTAATGTTAGAAAAATGAGTAACTTCCCTTTGATAGCTAGTTGCTGTTGCTGGTAACAAAACCAGAGACCTGGCAAAAGCTGTTGTAACCCTAGAGCTCTTTGTTGAATGCATTTGCTTTTAGCTGTTTCAGGGATGCTCCGCTGTATGTATGTCAGTCTCATTTCGGTGCCCAAAGGAAGGAGAGGGGGTGGAGAACAGCCACCTGTTTTCTTTAAGAAAGAAAGATAAATGATAAGAGTGCTACTCATCTCTTAAAAGCGGTTTACTTCCACATATCTTTCTTTGATGTCTGCTGAAAAGGTAAGGACATCGTTTTAATTTATTCGATATGACATTGCACAGGGGGATTAATTTTTACTTACTGGGATGGTGTTTTTTCAACTGCAAAGATTTTCTGGAAAGACTACAGTGGGAACTTAAGTGGTTTTGTTGTTTTGGTTTGTTTTACTTGAGGTGCTGGGATGGGATGTTATTAAAATCGCAAGACATAACTTTAGTAAAACATTATCAAAGAACTTGTAAGTAATTTGCATGTGTGTGTGCAAGGATGTGGAAATCAGTGTTGCAGCCAGGTGGTATGAAATAACACTTGTAATTTTCTTAACTAAGAATAAATTTATGTGATTGGCCTCTGCAGAATAGAAAATAGCCACATATTGTGGTCTTTTTTACTTTGAACCTTCTTAATCTGTGTCCTAGCTACTGATTTATTACATCCATCTTCTGGGTTAATGGACAAAGTAATCCAATTAACTCAAGTCAATGAAGGCTGTGACTTTAGAAGATCAGTTTATTTATACTTATTTAATTGTCATTATTTTGCTAATGCTTAAGGATCTGAAAGGAGATCACCAATACATTACATGCAAAATTGCTTTGAGAAAAAGCTTGCTAAACCAGGCATTTCTAAGTTCAAAAACTTAAAAAAATAAGCTACCTTTCTGGAAAATTAATCTTGTTTTAGGTAGGCCTTTTGACTGACCTTCAGTGACATAACTACATAGTATTTTAGCCTGATAAAAAAGAAAAAAAGCATGGTCTTCTCAGATGGCACTGTATGCATGCATGTCTCCTTCTCCTAAGGTATGACCAGGTTGGTTGTCCCATCTCCTTTATGATGGCTTTGAGACTTTACATGGTATTTTCAAAAATCTAGTGATCCATCTGCAAGGTGCCTGACACAGGATTATTTAAAATAATTGCTTGAACAAAATATTTTATGTGGGCTTTGTGCTGAAAAGGGGGAAATGTCATGGTATTTACTAAAAAGGTTGCTGTTGCTTTTGGGTTTACATAGAAGATGCTTGGCTTTGAGGTTAGCTGACCATGTAAAACAGCTAGCTAGCTGGTAAACATGAAAGGAAGGCATCTGTAAAGGTTTTTAAGATTGTTTTTTCCTGTCAAGGAGGGTCATTACTGAAAACACAACTTCTTTATTACTGCCAAAAAGCTAATCTAATTCATATGGCTTTGGTGTTAGAAAAGCTCTTCATTTACAGTGGTAGAGAGATTTTTTAGTCCAATTTGAACACCTCTGTGAAATGATTACGAGTTCAAGTCTGTTGTGGGGCTCAAGGATTATCTCCCATTTGAGGGGATATAATACTTTATTTATTCTTAAAGCTACCTCATCATTAAGCTAGATTGAGTTATCTTAGAATGTGCAAGAAAAACTGACTGAACACAACAATTGTCAGAGCTTAAATCTTCATGAAGATTTTTTAAAAAAAAACCACAAACAAACAACTGTAGGAATGTCCAGGTGCAATATTGATGGAGCTTCTGGCTTCATGCTGTGTTTTTTTATTCTCTGCAGCATGTGATGGTCTTGGCCAGCAGTGGGAGTGCCACGGTGGCTTTTTCCCTCTCAGCATAGTGCAGATACTGTAGGATGTAGGGCCCCTGGCACTTGGCTCTTCAGTAAGTTTGTTGTGTTGTTTGGTGCCAGAAGATGATCCTAGTCTTTCCATCCTAGTCCCTGTTGGCAGTCTGCTGCTGGAGTTAAATTCAGTGCTTGTGATTTATCACTGTGAATAGGGTATGAAGTGTAGCAGTAGATGAAGTGGTTTTGATGATGGTGTTTGTAGTATCACTGATGGGCTGAGGTCCAATGCTCTTCTGAAGAATCCTGCCCTGGCTAGGGGGAATAGCTGTGAGCAAGACAAAGTGGAAACAAGGGGAGGCTCCAAGCTGTTACTTCCCTCACACCATTTAAATTTGTGCAAGCTTGAATAGCTGAAAACATATTTTTTAAAAAAAATTATATGCATCTCTAAATAAGAATCTGTATGCCCTCAATATTTTTGATACACAAAGATGTCATCTGAAACCGATTTCCTAAACCAGATTTGAAATATGGAAAACTTTATGCTCTTTCTGTGAAGAAGGAAGCTAGTAGCCCTTTTATAAAGAATTTAAGGAAATACCAAATAGCAACTATTCCTGTGCTTGCTTAACTGCAGATGTTGTTCTTGGTAACTGTTTTACCATGGCACGTTCTTAACAGCTCTGTAAGACATTAATATATTTTCTTTATGATCACTAGGGTGGTTTTATTGGAGCCACCTAATAATGACTATCATGAATTTGCTAGCTTTTACTCATGCTTCAGCAGGATTTTCTGATGACATTGTAGATATGCTAGCCATTGGAAATCCTAGGAGCTTATAGAAAATGTAACAAGCTGTAATGGGTGTTTTGGTATCCTGTATAGCGCAGAGGTGCCCAAGTTTGTACTGACAGCTCTTTCAGATTGTATTGACTTAAATGGAGTTGAAAGCTCTAAATGTGCTCATCAATCCTGGGAAGTATTCTTGAGGTAAAAGATGAAAGCAAGTGAAGGATGCAGGGGCCTTTGAAAATGACATATATTGTGTTAAAAAATTGCTCAGGCTTTTTAGGTTTCAACTGAGTAATTTCCTGTGAAACTGCAGTTGGTAAGGAAATAAAATATGACTATGCCTATCTCTGTCTCTTTTATTTCCACAGGAAACCAATCTTTTTTTTTTCTTTGTTAACACTGCTTCTGTGAAATGCTTTGTCCTTTCAGTGTGTTGAAGGGTTTCATGAAAAATTATAAAAGAATGGAATGCATACTGTTTATAAATACAAATTATCACCTCCTGCTTTTTTGGTGGGAAATTAAGTAACTTAAGGAGGGCAAACTGTATGTAAAGTAATTCCCTGCACTGACAAAAATACATTGTCTCTATATATCTGAAGTTTTGGTGTTTTTTTCTTTTTTAAACTTAAAACTCACAGTATTTTAAAATAATGATTCAGCAGTGCAGATAGTTGGTCAGATTGTCAGCTGACGTCCATCAATGAAGGATCAGTAACTGCTTTGGGAAAGCTTTACCCTTCTGTCCTACTGTCTAGACTTCCTGCCTAGAGCCTGACCATATTTATTTAGCTTAGATTAAGTTTGAAACATAAAACCAGTTTTCATATACACATCTTTAATATTTGGTGTATCATAAGTGGAACTGTTACATTTCTTTTAATACACACTAGACAATAAACAGTAGTATTAAAACTGAGTATGGTGTGTAAGCTGAATTAGATTGAATAATCAGTTTCTCTACTTTGTTGCAAAGTGTAGTAAAATTATTTTCTATTTTAGTGGGAGTTTTACAAAAGCGAGGTCATGGAATATATCCAAAATACAGTTGTGATTCTTTTTTAATTTTATACTTCTCATATTTGTACATTAACAGCATCAATTTGGGGCCAAAATTGTTAGTGCACTGAGGTGGAAATAATATATATCCCAACTCTTAAGTGTTTGTGTGTATCTAGACTTAACATATATAGGTAATTGATAGAAGTGACTCTTAAAGGGTGGCTTTCCCTCTTTCCTCTTAGGCTTGTGATGTTTTGTCTTTTCAGTAAGATGGGATTAGAAAGGGGCATTTTTATCTCAACCAGTATGACTTTTCCAGTCATGGGGCCTGTAGGCCTGTGTTCAAAACTAACTTAAGTTTCTTTATTGGTTGTTTTATGTTGACTGTATAAAAACTGTGAAGGTATGTGGCTGAGTGTTAATGGACAATATGGTGAGATTGTCTGAAAAATGAGACTGTCTTAAAACCTCTCCTGTATCTGCATTAGTGCATGAAAGGTCTGAGTATAGCAAAATGTGGTCTTCACATACTATTTGAAATGTCTTGCAGAGGTGAGGAGAAGAGATAAGAACATGTATTCTTTTTTTTCCCTAGGTCCAGAAATCTCAAATCTACAAGACCAAATAAAAAAAACCAGCATTCCCCCCACTCCTTTACACCATCTCTTGATGAATTCTCCCTCCATCTGGTGACAGTTAAAGCCCTATCTAGGACCTTGCTGCAAGCTCTCATCTCTTTTGGAACCATTCTCAGCAAAAAAAGAAAAAATAAAAGAACAAGAAGTTTTTTTCATGTGAGAAAGACAAGACTGTTGTGACCTTGCTAACTGTTCATATTCTCTGGGTAGCAGAGACACTTAAATGATGATGTGTCTGAAGACAGACACAGTTATTTTTCTTTTCAGGGTATGACACAGTAAACCTATCACAAATCAAGTAAGAGTGCAGGCACTTAGTAAACCCTCAGACCACATTATACTCTATAAAGTATTATCCATCGTTCTGGAGGTAGTAGAACCATAGGACAGTAGTCTACAAAATAGGTGAAGTTTGGGGGAAATGGCCTGTGAATTTAATCTAAACTTCCTTAAAGAATTGGAACGAGAGGCTGTTCTGGAAGTCCTGTACCGTGACCAGATGGTGAGAAAAACAGAGGAGGAAAGAATAAGGTATCTGCCATTCCCCTACTCCTGTATTTCTGTTCCTTTTTTCTTAGAAGTAATCTTCTTTGCTGTCCTTCCAAATGTCTTCATTTTTTAACTTCTTGTTAGCTAATGGCTTTTTATTCTTTGGGAAAACTAAGGGTTATCCAGAGCCTCTTGGATTTGCCATACTATTGACTACTGTACTGTAAAGATGGGCAAATACTGTTCAGTGAATAATCTATTGGATAAATTTTGCTTCTAGCCTTCATGGAAAGCTCAGTTGCTACCTGTATTTTTTCTATGGCATTCTTATCAAGTTCCTATGTATGTCTGTATAGACCTGGTAACACAGAACATGTTCACATCTTTGGCTGGCTTATTTAACTTATGTTGTGGCAAGACTGGAGTTTAGAATCATTGGATACCTGCTTATTGTGCTGAATCCATTGCTGTCCCTTCTCACATATGACAGGTAGCAAGTGAACCACACTGCCTCAGAGGTTGTTACTAGTGTCAATAGATGTCATTGGTTAGGAGGAGGATTCTATTTAATTATTTCACACTATGCAAGTATCTCAGTTGTGAAAGATAAGGGATAATCCTCCAGCATTTTATTTGCTTTGTATCAGGGCTAGGGCAAGGATTTCCCTGCAGTTTGCACCCTGCTTTGTCATGTTACATCCCCATGTAAAACAGGGTATTCATGTTGCAAAGTTAGAAATTTTTAGTCTCTTAAATGTAGAAACTCGAACTTTGTTTACAGCAAACACTTATCTAAGTATTACTGGAGATATTAAATGATTGTGGAAAGTGAGTAAAGGCTTATAAAGAAAGTCTGAACTGGTTAGAAAATCCCTGACAACCACTGATGATGTAGCCAACAAAAATATAGATCTTGATTATTGGTACATGTAATGGAAGCAAAGTTAATGAAAGGGAGAAGTTTTGATATTTTGGTCTGATGTGGTTTTTATTTAACTTTTAGATGATGCATTTGTTATGATTATTTTTATTTGGTGGAAGATTTGATTCTTGGATAAATATGATAAAAAAATACCATCAAATGAAAGGGAGCACCATTTAGTCTCAGTTTTTGTATGTGAATACACAATCACTTGCACACACAATTTCAGTGCCCTGCCCTGAGCCTGCATAACTGACATGAACAGAACCCTGTTTATACTAGACTACTCTGTCTGTATGTACAGCTGTGGTTGCATATACAGTCATAGTGCAAAAATGCTGTGTTGACACCTTCAGACAGTGTTCAGTTGAGGTCAGTCTTGAGGGCATATCTCCCACTAGTAATGCTATTGCACAATCAGGGTATTAGGGGTATTAGCTTGTGACTTACATGGGGGTTTTTGTCTTTTCTTTTTTTTTTTTTTTTTTTGACCTGGGGCATTAGGAAACTGAAACTGCAGCTGCAGCAGCTTCGATGGAAAGGGGCAAGAAATGTAAACCATGAATACCAGGAGAGATCTTGTGCTCGCTGTCAGAAGCCACTTGGATTATTGATGAACAGAGGTGCAGTATGCAATGGGTGCAGTCATCGAGTGTGCTCTGAATGCCGTGTCTGCCTGAATCCTAGCCTTTGGAAATGCACCATTTGTTACGCTCATGGGTAAGAAGTTTTACTGGTTCGGATAAGTGCTGGTTTACACTGTTTTTGTTGCGTTAAACAATTAATGAAGCAAAGCCTCTGGTGGAATGAAAATGTTGGATGAAGTCCTGGTAGCAATAAAATTGATGGGAATTTTCTGTTATACTTCATGTAGTCAGGATTTCCCTTCCTGTAGTTAGCAGAATGGATCCTTAGGGTAGGCTGGAAGCAGTATGACAAAGATGGTAACGGCAAAGCATAGTAACAGTTTCTGAACTGCAGATAACAACTCCTTACCCTGACTCAATACTGAACCAGTGCATCACAACAAGTTGCTGAAGTTGCTGTGTTTTGGTGTAGTATTTTGGTGTAGTATAGCCAATTTCTCAACAATTTCCTAATCTTGATTTTTTTTTTTTTTTTTTTTGCTTCATACTACAGGAGTGAAGAACCTGGATTGATGAATAATTTGAAGTCATGTTTTGTATAAATTTAAAAAGCAAAAGTAACATTATCAGGAATTGTTTAAATGTGGTCAGAAATCTAAACCTGTTTACCTTGAATTAGTTGTTTTTTCTTTTACTATGTCACCTTGGCTTTGTTTTCCAGGAAAAATATTTTACTGTATTGGTACAATTTTTATATCAAAATACTTTGTCATAGTCTATTCTATTCATCAGAATCTTTCTAAACCAAATGGTTTAGCTATTTTTCCAGCTTTGATGAAAAGTAATATTTTGTAGGCAAAGAAAGATAGTTTTGGAAATGAATCAACAGCTGTGCTGGATGATATATATCCCTGTACAAAGGGTGAGGATTTGGATGAAATTTTACTTGATGCCAACAGAAGATTAACGCGTTACTTTACTCCCTCTTAGGATGCCAAAATGAGATTTAAATAATGCCTGGGAAATGTAAGGCAAGGTATTGGTCTTAAGCTAAGTGAATTTCTACTACTAGTTTGAAGTAATTTTCTATAGTTTGGAAGAGACTATAAACTATCACTAAAAAGAAGTTCTCTGAATCCTCAGTTTATTTTGCAGCTTATACATAAATAGGCAGGTTAGCTCCATATGTATTTGATACAAAGAAGTTACTAGATTTTGGCACGTATATTTCACTATATGTGTGTCACACTATATGCACTAAAAGGAAAGGTTAAAAAGTTAACTTTCCATATCCTCCTCTAGATACCTTCCACTACTTCTTTTAAACTGATTTCCAGTTATTTGGTGGCCACAGTGGAAATCCCCTGTAGAGAGCAGCTAGTCGTTAAGCTGCCTTGTATAGTGCTGCACAACCGTAATTATTTCCTAAGCTTGTGTTGTGGTTTAACCCCAGCCAGCAACTAAACACCATGCAGCCACTCACTCACTCCACCCCCACCCAGTGGGATGGGGGAAGAAATTGGGAAAAGAAATAAAACTCGTGGGTTAAGATAAGAACAGTTTAATAGGACAGAAAAGAAGACAATAATAATAACGATGATAATAGTAATAGTAATAAAAGAATTAGAATGTACAAAACAAGTGATGCAAAATGCAATTGCTCACTAATTGCTGATCGACACATAGTTAATCCCTGAGCAGCAATCCCCCATCCCCACTACCCCCAGTTTATTTCCTAGATGTGACGTCACATGGTATGGAATACCCGGTTGGCCAGTTTGGGTCAGCTGCCCTGGCTGTGTCCTGTGTCAACTTCTTGTGCCCTTCCAGCTTTCTCGCTGGCTGGGCAACAGAAGCTGAAAAATCCTTGACTTAGTATAAACATTACTTAGCAACAACTGAAAATGTCGGTGTGTTATCAACATTCTTCTCATACTGAACTCAAAACATAGCACTGTACCAGCTACTAGGAAGACAATTAACTCTATCCCAGCTGAAACCAGGACAGCTTGTCCAGATATTTAATGGTAAAACCAGGAAAGCATTATTTAACTTAATTAAAAAACATTATTACTTTTCCTTAAGGAAATTACTTTTTTTTTGTTCTTTTGCTAATATATACCAAAGAGGCAGCACATTTGATCTTGTTTAGTCGCAATGCAAAGTCCATTAAAATCAGTCAGATTTCTTCCATTGCCTTCAGGGAGCTTTACATCAAGACTGCAAATCTGGAGAAGGGTAGGGAGTGCAGTAGTGTGGTAAATACTACTCAGTGCTTTTTGTTTACCTGGGTGAGGGGACAATAGGATGACTAAGAAGCTCAAGAGCTGATTTTCAAGTCCTGAACAACCGTAATTTTGAGTCTTAGTTACCACTAAAGTATTTTTTCCTGAACAAAGCATTATAAGCATCAGCACTACTAAGATTCTCCTCTAGATGCTAGGGTCATGTTTGTAATGAACATGCTTAACTGCCTCAGTGAAAGAGCACACAGGGATAGGTGAACGTTCATTGTTTACAAAATAAATTTAAAAAGCCTTGTGGACTGACAAAGTTTGTATCTTTCACCTGGAAGAGGCATCACTTATGTGAATGGAGTTGGTATAGTGTGTTTTGTTGGTTTTTTTTTAAGGAATCCTGTCTTCTAGAAGTCTAGAAAGATGTTTGCTTTGAAGGAGGTGTAGTCTGTTTTACCTGACAAAGATAGTTTTTTATCTGCTTAATTGTCACAGTTTTGGTCATAGCTTAGCTTAATACACTCTTTAACCTACAAAAAAAAAAAGAGGTGGGGAGGGGAAGAGGGTATTTCCAGATCTGTACTCTTCCTGTAAGTGGCCTAATTATCACATGAGCTTGTGCAGAACTGGAGATTAAACTGGGAGGATAACCATGGGTAGTGGGAAGAACATAAAAGGAAGACGAGATGAGATTCAAGGCTCTACCAAGGAAGAGCCCTTGATGATCTAGTGCAGCTAGAGATTTCAGACATTTATTAGTTAATAGATCTCCATCCAAAGTAAGTATCCTGTCTCAAAGTTATTTTAGCCTCATTTTCAAACTCATCTGTATTCACTTATGAGGGTTAGGCATGAAAATAAATAGTACAATCTACACAGGTAGTGATTTTTTTAATATTCTGCATTGCTACTTACAAAGGTGCCTTTTAAATAACTAAAATGCTCTAAAATCAAGACCTAGAAAGAACAAACAACATCTTATCTGTAGTTTGTCTATTTTAACATAGAGTAAGGTGAGGTGTGAAATGTCAGACCCAGGGATTTTGTTGTCTGGCCTTTGGTGGGTGTCACTATAGCTCTCATGTTTAGAGATTTTGCTTTCTTAAGGAGGCAAGCTTTACAAGCATTTACTGTCTGTATGTTGTTGCCAATTTCAAGCAATTTTGCCAGAGGGAATGGGTAATAGAGATTAATTTCCTACAAGGAAAATGAACTGCTGGGTAGAAAAGAAAGTTTAGCAGTGCCTGCACTGAGGAAATTTTTGCAATGGGACTTCATCGTATAATAAGCATCAGAAAATCCACAAGGGACAGATATTTTATATGCCCAAAAAATTAGTAAGGCATTTAGATGAGAATTTGGAACCTGAAGACTCCAGAGAATCCTCTCCTCAGTTAAAATTCTTTTTGTCTGTTTAATAATGGATGAGTTCAGATTAAAGACTTCACCTAAGTCAGTTGGAGATAACGAAATGCAAGAGTCAAATCTGCTGAAAATCTGCTCTTGACAGAGCTATTTAGTCTGATACCATTTTGTACCATTACTTTTCTGATCCTGTGATCCTGATGCCTGCATATGACACTGACATAATTGATGTTAGTCTCCACAAAATGGAGAGAGATGGGCCATGAAGTCGTCACACCATCAGGGTTGTGGAGCTCAGTGCTCCCTGGTATCCGTCCCAAGTTCTGCTTGGGACCATGTCCTTTATCATTGACTTTCCTCACTCCTCAGACTAGGCTGCAGCTGTAAGCAGTCAGCACACCAGTCACTGGAAGTGCCTGGGCTGTATTGGAAGTTGGTTGCATAGAGTGGAGTGGACCCAGGACTCCTGGCTTCAGAGCGATGCCTAGAACAGTGTGTATTGCTTTCCATGGGCAGTCCTATGTAGTGAAAAGGAAAAAAAAAAATGGACAGGAGGAATCCTTTGTTTGCAGACCCACAGCAATATCAGACAAAGGCGTGAGCAGTCATGTAATCTTAGTTTTATGGTAGGATTAAGAAAGATTGTTGGATTGTTAAATAGTTATCAAACATTTGAAGAAATGCACTTTGGAAAATGTTGATTCAAATGTCTTTTTCTTGTTTTTCAGAGATATGAAAGTGAAGGCGGGTGAATGGTTCTTTGAGGAGCGAGCAAAGAAATATCCAGGTGAAGGTAATCACTGGAACAGACCATAAACTTCTGTGTAATGTGTAGCCCTTATCTAAGTGAAACGCAGAATGTAGTCTGCCAATGTATGTAATGTTTCTTCCGCTTGGTGAGAGATTTTTCAGAAATTATCATGTGGTGCATCTGTCTATGCACTACATAAAACATGAGCACAAACTATCAGAATGCATTTAACAGTATAATTTATTTTCTGTGAGTAATAAGAATAAGAAAATTGGCTGTATCAATTTGAATTAATATGTGTAAGACTTCTAATAAATACAGTGACATGAAATAAATATAGAAATGTTAAAATATATGTGCAGGAAGGAAATGATCTTGCATCCATTGTTTGTCAAACTTAAAACTTAATTGTTTTCTCTGAGAAAGTTCTAAAGCTTAAAGAAATGACAGAATGGAATAAAGAAAAACGTGTATAGCTATAAATCAACAGAGAACTGAAGGTTTACTATTTCTTTACTTCAGCTAACTGTGCCATTGCCTCATGTTCAGTCTTTTCAGTGCACTTAGAAATACAAAGCCCTAAAAGAAATTATAGAGGATGTGGATGGATTGCTTTGTAGGGAATGTGTTTTGCCAGCCAAGGGGCTATTAGTCTTCATTTTCACCTGCAATGAGGTGGAGAGGATTTCCTTCCTCTTTCCCTTGAAGCACCACTTTAGATAGGCAAATACTTCACTTTGTGCCTGGCTGTAGCTAAACATTACAGTTTCACTTCCAGTATCTGCATCACATCTAGATTTAAGAGTAGCTGGTAAAAAGAGAGGCAGTGGGCCTTAAATATCTCTTGGGAAACTTGAATAGGAAGAAATTTATAAATGGAAGAACGTAATCAGGCAAACTTTTGGTAGTAGGTATTCACAAAAGACCGCAGGTAGCATATTAAGAAACTGAACTACAGTTCCTGCTAAAACAATTCATTAAAAATTTGAATGATTTAACTGAATTCCATTCTAGCTAACGCAGTTTCTGATATTAACAATCAGCCAGTAATTTTAACAATCTCAGTTATTGGAAAATGCGATGTTGTTCTTAAAGACTAAATCTGATATTGCAACGTACTGACTGTCCCTCTTTCCAGTAAAATCAGTGAGTTCTCACCTTGTATTATCAAAGCTTTGTGGGTGCTGGAAGCTTTTTGCTTGCTTAGTCTACAGTAATACTGTTGAAGTCACAAAGACCTAAGGATATACAGAAGATAAGCCTGCAGGGAGAAATACGTTTTGTTTAGTTCCTTTGATTAGACCAACTGATATAATTAAAAGGGTTAAAAAATGGCAAACTTTGAAACACAGCAGCTGTAGTAGTTATATATCCTTCAAGCCTGAAGAGGCAGTGCCCTCTTTTGGTATGAAAATACAACACAAGTGAAGTATTCGCTGGGAAGTAAGTTTAACTGAAAAATACAAGTTACTGTGAATTTTTCTCATGTTGCAGAATAAAAAAACCCAACAGTTACATCAGTATGCTTTTTATTAATTTTGCATAGCTTCTACCTAAAGAATAAAAATCATATTTTCATAAAAGTGCTAGATTGCCTTTACTGACTAATAAATTAAAAATTGAAGAACTCATTTAATGCTGCAATAAATCAAGATACCAAATATTAATAATAGAGCATTAAGGCTGGAGTTCTGATTGAAATTTGTAACATCAATAAGTTGATTATTATTTCTACCACCACTATGGTCTACTACTTTTACATAAATAATATGTTACAATTAATGACATCTTCAGCAAAGCATGGATCACATGCTGCTTTCTGTATTAGGAATGATTAGTGATTAAAGCCACTCCAGATATTTTTAGCTGGCCATTTGTTTCGTGCATTTAGCCCTTCCTTCTGTTTGCAATTACTCAGGAGCAAACTACATTTTTATGAGTCTTCATTGTTTGTGCCTAATGGAGCGCTTGCTCCTTGGTGTTTTTTACATCACGTGGCTGCTCACATGAGGAACGTGACATGGTTGCTATTTCCCCACAGGGATGGCCTTTAGCAAAGAGGTTTGCTCATGTTTGTGAGCTAGTCATGCGTTTTCATGATTGTTTAGGTCTCTAGTAGAAGTGAAAAGAATTTTTCATAAGATGCAAGAGATGACCATGTGCCTACTCTTGTACACGTTTTCAAGCTTTCCATAGTGTTTGAGTTTTCTGGTTGAAGTGTGCTTCAGTGCAGCGGGCCTGTGCACTACCTGCCTCCTGGACCTCAGGAGGCTGAGAGCATATAGCAACCTGTAGGAATGGGCCTGTTAGCATCTGTACATGATTGTCCTCAGCATTTGTGAAGAGCTAGTCTGAACGTATCACCTGCAAGAAGTGAAGGTGAAATCATGATACAGTTTGTAATACAGGAGAAACTTGCGTGTTGCTTGGCATGTATGCTGGTACGTCAGGTTGATGTCACTCCTGACTTGCATGTGCGTGAGTTTCTGTAAATACAGGCCAGTTCCTGAAAGGCACTGATTTAAAAAAGTATTATACAGGCATTAATAACTGCTGTTGATGCTAAATGATCTTTGGGTGGGTTTTTTTGTTGGTTTTTTTTATCCTTCACAGGCAGACATGAAACAGTTGGTGCAAAGCTCTTGAAATCGTATCAGAAACTGAGGTAAGACTCACAAAAAGACAAATGGTCCTAGGACACTGAGAATTTGCATAGGAAATATATTGTATGTTATAAGCCAGCCAGAAAATTGTATTTTTTTATTATGAAAAACAAATTTCAATACTTTTGGAGTACCAATGATAAAAGCATAGAAAAAATGCCACTTTTATCTGTCAGCAATCCATAGAAAGGGTCTCAAGTGAAAAAGAGTACTATGTTTAGTGTAATAGTGTCTGTCTTACTTTGAAGTGAATGGATGTGCATTATTTTTGTTCTGCTTAAATTTTTGCATGGCTGTTTACACCATTATCTTTCAAATTTACACACTACTTTTAAATTATCAGAGATGAAAATTATTTACTAAGTATAATAGCAATAGCAGCATTATTTGTTCAATGGGAGATATTGCTGATTTGGTAGCTTTAGAATAAATAGTAGACAAGAAGCTCTGTATTCAATAAGATGCATCCACTTAGCAAAACTAAAACAAGTAAAAAATCCAGTTTGCACTGAATAAATACTTTGGCTAGAGGCCTAAGCATGACCATACTTAAATTATTACCAGTGATATATAATGAAATAACAGTCTACTTATACTGTATAAAAGAAACCCTCTTCCTTAAAAAAAAAAAAGGTAAGATAGAAAGAGATGGCCTCAATTTTATGATAATATCTGGTGAGGCATAGCTGTGTAAGACAGAAACTTATAGTCAGCTAGATATGATCCTAACCAATGCTGCATAAGGACTTGCTTTTACCTAGATGTAGTAAAAGAGAATAAAAAAGGAAGTTCACCTACTGCCTTTAGGGTCCATGATTATGCTGTGATAACAGAATCAGTCAGGTAACATTTATTTTTTTCACAGAAGGGGGCTATTTACAACAGATGAAATGGCTGGACTGCTGTAAAAGGGCACTAACAGCTTTGGGCCTAAACAAGGAAAGATCCTTTTAGTATTGTAAATAAAGATAACTGTTTTCTGAAAACATCTCTGAAACAGAGATGGTGTGGGTTACACAGGAATTGTGTTTTAACTTGGGACATAGACTGTAATACTGCCAACCATATAGAAGGCTAGGAAGCCTGTCCTAAATTAGGTCTTCCTGATTATTTTAAATTAATAATTCTACCTAGAGCAGGCCAAGATTGAGAAGATAGAAAAGTAGTCCTAATTCTTACAAACGGGTAATAAGCCTGTGCTGCAACTCTTAAAGGCACAGGATCTCAAGCCAGATCTTTAGGTTGCAGGAAAGGTATACTGTGCAAGAACATGGTTTATTTATCCATCTATTAGCATAATATATTAATTGTTGCACTGTTTATTGTCACTTAAATTTCCAGTAAAATTTCCGTCGTACCTCCTACTCCACCTCCTTTCACAGAATCCACAGCAGGAAGCAATCTGATGGTAAATGTATGTATCTGCAGAATACATATATACATGCACCTCTTAGGGTGTCATTCACGTGAAAAGGCCAGCCACAGAAATGCAGTAAATAGCAACTTCTGTAGCATCATATTGCAATATAAATGCTGGTTTATGTTCCTTTGTAATTTTTTTATGCTGCATTGGTAGTAGGAAAGAAAGGTCAGAGGCTATTATGAGTGATGTGTTCAATTAGTTTTCAGTTTTTGAGGGAAGTGATTAACTGCTCTACTTGGCACTGAAATACTGCACTTAGTTTTTGGTGCCTCACTACTGAGAGGCTGGACTGAGATCTCCTGAACTCCCCTCCAGCCTGAAGGATCCCATGATCCTATGATATTCAATAGTCATTTATAAAGCAATCATTCCATCTGTTACTTTTGTTAGTGAAAAACAGTGAATTTGATGGTTGCCTTGCATTACAGTTTCTAGTGGACAGAATAGTAGGACATGACTCAGAACTCATCAAAATCACACTAAATTACTGTTTCTGTTAATTTTGCACTGGATCCTCAGGCCTTGGTTTTGAAGCCCATTGCAATCCTGTAAACATTGTAATATGTGCTTACCTGGAGTTTGATGAAAACTGAGTCAGAGGCACAGGAGCATCAGTAATAGATAGGACTTTCCTACTTGAAGTATTAAATACATTACAGTGAATCAGTTGTATCAATTAGTTGTATTTATGAAATTGCTGTGTGACCTTCCTACAAGGAGTTCCACTTACATATCAATGAGTATGGAACTGAAAAGGTTATCTTCCATCTTCATACATTAATGTGACAGTTTTCAACCATGTCAATATATGTCCTTAGACGTATTCATCTACAGAAGTGAGCAAAGGGCTGCAGGCTTACCATCTGGTTGTTATGTGGTCTGTAGATATGTGATCATGGAAACTTTAAAACAGCAAATATTTTGTGTTTTTTTTACTCTTGGCATCTCCCATTTGCAGGAACTTGGACAGACTAAAAGTTTTAATAAATCTGTGGAAAACTTGGTTTTGTCTCTCACAACACATATAAAAAGTAAGTAGGTGTCACTGCTTTGTCATCTTAGAGTAACATATCATAGTCAAATGTTTCAATTTTTGGCCAAATTGTTGCAAAGTAATTTATTCTGCTTTCTGTTAGTTTGAAGCCTGGTCATATCCCATAGTTACTGGTAAAGACTGTCAGGACTGCAGCAAGCTAATTTAATAATTCACTGCTGCCAAAAGGAAGGTCCTACTCCCCCCACGTCTTTCTTCTTTCTCTGTTTCTGGCCTTATGCTGCCATCACTTAACTTGAATTAGCACCAGTGTTTCTGGACCCCTCTGGAAAGTGATTTACCTAATTAAAAGGGCAAAACATTAACCCAGACAAAATACAGAGGTACTTTTCTGCTGGTTTAGTGAGTTAAATAGGCTTAAGGCAGGGTATATATGTTGGAGCCTGTACAACAGAGGGTGCTGGGCCATATAGCCAGGAGAAAGGGATTGAGGAGAGGGAAGAGCAGTGGTTGCAGAGGGGGATGGCAGCAAGTCGTTAGCTCAGTTCAGCTGTATGTAAAACCCCATTCAGGTGCTATCATCCTGAGTTAGGGTAGAACCTTTTAATTTGTGAGAAAATAGCAAGCTGTTGCAATCACTGAAGTCAGTAATTAAAAAGTATAGGAAGTCTTATAGAGAGAAAGACTTGGTGTTCTTGACTTAAGAAAACAGCTCTTTCAGACAATATGGCCTCTTAATGAAACCTGGTGCTGTTCTGATAAATGCTTTTGGTCACGAGTGTCTAAAGTTAGTAGTCTATCTTATCTACGTAAAAATGTCCTGGTTTGCAGAGGAATTTAATACACCCAGCTCTTGTGTATTGCAGTAGATAAACCTGGAGAACCTCGTTATGCGTCTGATTCTATCATTGGAGCCAGTGTGTGTGCACGTGTCTGAGAGCAGCAGGAACAAAGGATTAGTGCATGCAGCACAATGCTGCTGTTGTACAGTCTGCTCTTTATGCTGTTACCTCCTGTTCCAGCACGGTTTGGCAGCAACAGCAGATTATAATCCAATGGTTGCCATTTGTTGAATGTAAAATGGGTTGCTGTTTGTAGTTCTATTTGCAGTGCAAAATTGCCCTTGGCACTAGAGATAGTGTCCATCTTACTGATCATTTGGGTAGAGAAGCCAGAGGAGGAATAGATGGGAAAACCAAACAATCATTTTTTTCTCACAGTAACCTGTTCTTGTGTTTCTGCTTCTACTGCTGCTCAAGCTACTCAGATTGTATCTACTCCATTAGAACTCTCACTGCAGTCTCTTTTATGATCTCCGATTTCACTGTGTATTTTAAAAACCTGGTTTCATTTACAGTCAGAGATGACTTAATTGAGCCTGCCTATGAATATGTCACATGATGCCTTAATGGTGTATACAGAGTACAGTAAACATCTGAGGACTGATTGCTGCTAACAACAAAACCCAAAGTGGCTTTAAAAGTCACACTTAAGAGTTCCATTGTTTTTGAATACCATAATGATATATTGTCTGCTGTCTGAGGTTCCTCCACAGAGGCTCAAGTTGTGAGACAAATATTTATTTCTTCTGTATGAATTAAACATAGGATAGCTATTTCTTGTACCACTTAAGTTATTAATTTTCCATGATAGACTATTGGGGATTTACAACAAAGTGATGGCTTCTCAGCCTGCTAGTTTTCAACTTCAGAAATCACAGATGAGTGCTGCCCTTCCCTTTAAGTTAAGTTCTGACTGTACCCTGAGAAATAAGAAGCAAAAAGTGGTGCACTAAATGTCCAGTTATCCTGTAGGTTTATTTGAAAATAAACTAGATGTTACTGAAGTGCTAATTCAATAAGGTACTTAAGTATGGACATAAGGTTATCCATATAAGTAATGCTATTTAAGTCAATGAGGGCTACTCATGTCCTTAAAATTGTATGTGGTTTGGGACCAAAGTATTTAATATCTCTCCTTTCATTGATATTTTGGATAAATTTCTAAATATTTTCCAATATGCTCTGCTGTCTAATTTTCATTGTTGTGTCATCACTTTATGCTATTTATGTTATAACGATCTTGCTTTTATCCTGAAACAAACTGAACTGCTTTACAAACCAAGCTATATATAGGGACTGTAGTAGCTACTTCTGCAAGGAAACTGTATTTGATAGCGTACGACAATTCCTTGCAGCAGCTGCAGTGACAGCACATAAGGAGTATAATTTCCAGTTGAAACAGCAGGAAAGATTTAGGTAGGCAAAATATAATTATACAAAATGGGACAACCACTTGCCTTCCCATCTGTTTGTTACTCTTAGGAGGTCAATACTAAAATTGCAGGCTTAAAGTTTGAAAGCTACAGAATTGCCTATAAATCCAAAGGATTGCTTGCCATGTTTGTTATAGTGACTTTTCTCTTTATTTTCACTTCAGAAATCTCTAAGTCCCAGAATGATATGGCTGACAGAGGTCTCCTAAGCACAGATTATGGGCAGAACGTGGAAAGAAGGAAGCAAAGAAGGAGTCAGTCTGACACTGCCATCAACATTACAAGCAGGGTATCCGTATTATTATACATAGTCTCTAACTGTAAGGGTTGTTTCAGGAATGGAATATATTTGTAAGAATAATGACTTACACGGTGGAATTTTACTTTTATTATACGAGCAGGGCTTAGCTGATGTTCACTGTTGCCAGAACTCTTGACTCTTCACAAGGTTCTTAACTGAGTCTGCATGCTTGACCTCAGCTCAGAGCTGAAATGTTAGACTGAGATTTTACAAAGACCCTCACATAGAGAGGGAAAGGATGGTTCATTTTGCTCTCAGGTGCTCACAGGCTCTCTTGAGGCTGATTGATGTCTACTCTGTGTGATTGTTGGGCTGCAGGGAGGTGCTCTGTCTCTTGTCCTCTTCCTGCCCCTCTTGCTGCTGAACAGGACCAAGCTATGACCATCCAAAACCCATGCTGACACTTCCTGAGCACTTTTTAATTTGGCAAGGAGAAAACGTTGACTGCTGTTAGTTGTTGGGCAACTTCCCTTTTCCTTCTGCTTTGGTTACAGTCTCTAGCTTTCAGTGTTTTCTTGAGAAGTTTGAGAAAAATCCAGTCATCTGTTTTTCCAAAAATTGTGCAGGGCTGAAGATGATGTCACGTATCTGCTTTAAAGTTATACTGAAGATTTTGTTTTGTAAGCTTTCACCTCTCAAGTGTCTGAACTTTGTCCATACTCAATTTTCCACATAGTGGCTACTTACTGTATCACCATGTTCATCTGAGGTAAATGTAGTCTGCTAGGTGCCTGAATCACATGCTGAGAAAAGCTTTTGCTTTGGGCCAGACCTCATGGCAAATATTACTCACAGCTCCCTTGGTGCATACTTTTCACTTTCCTCTGAAGTGTTAAGTGTTGATAAATGGAAGAGGCAGCATGTCAGACCACATGGACTAATGGTTTGAATTGGCCCAGCAAGGTCTGTGAACTCTGCAAAATTAGTTCTGGTATTTTTGTATACAGTTATATTATAAACAAAATTGGCAGCAGTTACTAACTACCTGAGTGCTGCTTTCATTGTGGCAAACAACACTTCAGTGTTACTTTATTCCACTGGCAGAGCACTGCTCTTCTAATGCACTGAAAGACATCAGAGTTGGAGATAATATGAACTTAAACTATGCTTCAATGCATGCTGATCACACACAGCCGGTCCTGTTTAAAAGATGGATATGGATTCTTTGGCTTGAGAAATGTATTAGTAGGAGATTCCACATTATTTGTGTGGGTTTTTAATTGTCTGTTTAAAGATTTTGAACTTAATTTATGTCCACCCTTTGCAGTACAGATATTGAAAGATAGATTTCAATGTTGTTTGTGTGTCAGAGCACTATTTCTCTTAGTCAGGAAGCTTTTGTTTCATTCAAACCAGTTTGGCTATATTTAAGATAGAATTTTAGTTTTTCTAGAATTACTGTTGATCTTTTTTCTTGTGAATGTCATCTTTGCCATTTAGGGTTTTTTAATATAGAAGGAATTTTACTCATCTGCTCCTGCACTTACATGATGGCTTTTTTGTGTCCTTACTGTGATTTTTAAAACTATTTTTAATCTCTGGCAAATGACACTATTGCATTATTCTTCCATTTATTTTTTTCTTTTCCATTTTTGTTTTCCTTTAATAAGGGTAGCTGTTTACACCCTTACTAGAACTATGACTTAAGTTTAGGGACAGAACCTGTTTTAAATTACACTTGCAAAACAACTAATTACTCAAATTCATAACAAAATATGATGTAGAAATCTTACTTGGTGTGATTTCCACCCCAGAAGGAACTTCCATTTTTTTGAGAATGAATCAAAACAGTATTTTTTTCCCCCTAGAAAGTGTGCGTTTTTCTCCTAGGAATAGACTGGGAAGTGATATCTGTTAACTCCACCATTTTGAATGTATAGGTACCGCTTCAGACTCAAGACCGCTATCTGTTTCTTCAGTAAGTTTTCCAAATTTGTAGTATGTTTGGAGCTTGGTTCCTTCAGATTAAGTTTGAAAGAGATTATGTTTAACTTCAGTAATAGTGAAAAAACAATCCAATGGCAAGAACTACCAGCCAGTGTAAAATATGGATTTAGGAAGTTAACTGAATAGTGTTTCCTAGGGCCTCTCACCATCACAATCTCTAAGTTAATTAAAGGAACTGCAATTATATCTGCCTTACTGGGGGAACAAGCAGACATGTGCAAGCTTTGGAAGCTGTTTGTGGTGTGTCGGTAGCTGTGGGTTATCCCTCCTGTGAGAGCAGATGCAGGCTGCTGCAGATGTTAGAACTGGGCTAGATGGGAGTCTTGCTTATGTGACCTGATGCTAAGTTTAGCACTGGTAGTTATGCTGCCTCATCAGTCATTTATGTTCTGTTTAACACAATAGAGAAGTCTTTCTGATCCAAGTAGAAGCTAAAATTCAGCATGTAGTAGGTTGTTTTGGTTAGCATGTGAAAGTGATTGGTTTTATTTTCAGGTTTTTATAAAGCAGAAGACAATTTCTCTGCTGAGGAAATATGATGTTTTGGTTTTGATGGGGTTTTTTTGAGACTATATTCTGAATGCATTTTCTGTCTGCTCCCTTCTCACAAGGGAACTTAATGAATTCTTACACCTATTCTAAAGGTAGAGCAGTTATTACACGTAACAATTTCCGTGTTATAACAACAGCATACTGGTTTGGATTTTGCACATCCTGTTTTTTCAGAAGTAATCTCAATATATTATCTCCTCTGTTGTCCTCATTCTTTAGTGCTTTCTGCTGATCGTGCAGGAGGGCTTCCCAGGTTTGTTAAATGTATATTATCTGTTTCTTTTATGCAAATACATCCTGATCCTTTTTGTTGATTCAGTCACACTATATTTTTCTAGCATATTTTTCAGGTAATCCCTGTTGTACAATTTCTTTTAAGAAATTATTTTCTTAGATCCTAACCCTGTAAAATTTCTTAACTCACTCTTTTCCTACCCATTGAACTGTGAACATACTTTTCATAGATTGTATTATCTGGGGTAGTGGTATGCCAGAGTGAGATAAAATCTATTTTCAGCATATTTCTAGCCATATGTATTAGTCTTTTGGCACTTCATCCTATTAACTGTTGTTATTGGTAGTAGAGGTGGCTGAAGGTAAATCTCAAGGAGTTTTGTTACTATATATCTTAATTTATCACAAATTATCAGGGTTTTCATGGGAAAATTGGAAAGGTGAAGGGACTTAGTCAAAGCAAAGTCAAGAATACCTCAGAAATTTAAACTTTTTCTATAGTCAAAGCTAAATAAGAACTTGTGAGCATTTCTATTTTTAAGTCTCTTTCAACTTTCATTCTTGCATAGGTAGACATGGGCATGTGTCATGCATATTGCAAAACTATTTTTAATTTCCTGAAGGCAAGATTATTATTTTTTGCCCAAAATTACTGTTTTGTTAAAGGCTAATAAGGCCTTTTATTAGTATATTGCTACTTTTGGTGTGTTATTAGTAGACTGTTGTTAGTAATTGCTGTGGTAGTGATCCTTAGAGTAGGTGGTAGTGTGTTGATTTTAGAAAATTAAGAACATAATGATTGTACTACTAGCTGGGATGAGAGAGTTGTAAGTCGACATTTAAATTAAGTTACTACCTTGTCTTTGAAGGTGTGCCACCTGCATGACACTGATCAGAGTGAACTGTAGCTATTAACAGAGTTTTCTTCTAATAGCGTTCCTGAAGGCATCAGGGCATTTTTCTTAAATTAAAAAGAAATTATTTGCTGAATTTCTTACAGATGAAAAGTATACACAGTCTTCAACAGCTCATCACTGGGGCCCAAAATGACAGTGAAATTCTGATCAGAAGGAATTGCAAGGAGGAGGAAGACATAACAAGCAGTCCCACAAATGACGCAGTTTTCTGTGATGGCAGAAAACACGTAAGTTAGAGTGAAACACAACAGAACAGGTGCTTAGTGGAAACAGATACAAAAGCTAAGATCTTGTGCAAAATGTTGGTGTATTTTGGATTATATTACAAAATGAAGGAAGAATTTTACTTAAGTTTGTATCTGATGGACTGACTGCTTTTAGCACAGTCCTCATAGTAACACTGTGAACTTTTTACAGCATAAGCCAAATCAAATTAATAATGGATAATTGATAGATGGTTATATCCATTAATAATGAATAATTGACAGAGAATCTTCCTCTGAATTTTGCAAATGCAACTAACATTCTTCCCATTTTGTGTTAGGGTTGGGATCGTGAACGTGGTTCTTTCTAACCTAGCAGCTAGCTTTTTCTCTTAAAACTTCATTTAACAGAAGGGTTTTGTTATTCTGCAAGAACTGTGGTACTGGAAATGTCAGTGGAAATTCAAATGTCAGAATGTCAGTGAATGAAGAGGAAGCTGACAGTGATGGAAGCCAGGGGAGCAGTTCATAGGTTTAGGGGGTGGCATTGAATCATCCTCTGATGGATGGCATTTTGAATACTGCAAATGAGAGAGAAAGAAACCAGTTATAAATTAATTAGGCATATCCTTTAAAGCCTCTGTGATTAACTGTGAAAGCTAATTTCTGTGTATTAGTGATGAGGGTAAGTAGAGTGAAGTATCCAAAGAATCCATGACTGATGTTGTAAAGAAGGGAACTAAACTGACATTTAGGGAATCAAAATTAAACTAGCCTGTTCACTTTGCTGAGGAGTATAAAAACACACAAGGACCTTGGTGCGCTTTCATAGTTCACTGCACTGTGAGGTCTGAGGTGTTAAACTGACAAATGGATAACAGTTCTGAGTGACATTTGTGATTCTAATGACAACCATTTGAACTGGGCTATAGACAGCCCAGGCATAAACCTGAAATATTTTCTACTGTCTTATAAAAGGGGAGGTCAAGTTCCATCAAAGTTCCCTTTATGGGTAAGTGTTAGATGTTGATGACCACTCCATGAAAATATATCTTCCAAAATATCAGATGACATTGCTTCTAGTCATGCCAGCAGGAGTGCAATACATGAAGTCATTGCTAAATCCCTGTTCACTGAATCAAAAGGGTAAGTGATTTCTACACTGAATGTATGTGACTCCCAATCAGGTGGGAGACATATGTAGTGGTATTCAGTCCAAACATCATTAATCAGAACACCTATCCAGCCTCTCTAAATAAATAAGAGGTTCTGTGGAATAAATATTATGGACTTTTGCAGAACTTTTTTTAGGATGTATGAGTTAAGACAAAAATCTGTTTGCATTCCTTTGTAATGAAAGATTTTGGTGGAAAATAAGCATTTTCTGGTCAGATGAATAAAAATATGTCAGTGAGTGAAAGAGCAGAGCTGAACAAAGCTGCAAGGGAGATTGATTACATTGATACACATCTTGTGGAGGGAGCAAGATTACATGCAACAAGCATCAGGTCAAACAGTCCTAACTTCTTGTGGCTTCCTCAGTAAGCACTCTGACCCTTCTTTTGTCAAGTTTGCATGTTCCTTACAACTTATAGGATAGAATAAATAGGTTCTTTAAACTGTTGGTTTGAATTTTAAAATGAGTATTTGGCAAGCTGCACAAATGAAGAAGAGCATCTGCATGGAAGAGAGATATGATCTTATGAATACTACTGTGCACTCTTAGCTGCTGGGTTGTGCAATGCAGAATTCCTTAGTTAACCAGTCCTGTGTGGGTTGGTGTTTATTTTCAGAGGGAGGAGTGATTTAACCCAGATATTTTGGCAATCTAGGGCAATGTTGCTGTGAAATTATCACAACAACAGTTTTGTCTTCATGACACATGCTATCTAAAAAGTTTCTAGGGTTCATCTTGAAGAATATTATTATAAATGAATGGAGACCAAACTGTTTTGACTGAGTTGATAATTTGTTGCAGTGAAGGCTAGATAGTGCCATAAAGTTGTATGCCTGTGCTGTGCCATAGAAAGGATTATAGTCTCTTCCTTCATTGCAGTTTCATGACCTCTGTAAATGCTAGACACAAATGCTCTTTATTTATGTGGATGGAAACCATCCAAATCTTTGCCCCCTAGGCAAAAATAGACAAAAGAACAAAGTGGCTGAGGCAAGCTAGGAAACACCTTCTTTATGCACCGACATATGACAACTGGATGTCTTTGTATTTTAATCTTTCCTGAACTGTCTGCTGCAGTATGGAGTATGTCATTTTTATATGGAATTGGAGCATCTTGTAGAATGTTTACTGGATGTGCAAGGCCACTTTTCTTTCCTTTAACACTTGATAGAACCTAACATATTAGTAGTGTACTCTACTATGAGCTATGTATTAAAAGAAGTCTAGTTCAATGTTTTGTATCTTCTTGGATTTCAGAGGTATTTTCACTCTCTTCCATTCAGACACTTAGCCCATTTTTTTCTCATGGGAAGCTACATAGCAGTTTTATTCAGAGAAAATTTCTGGATCTAGAACTTACCTAAGAAAGCATTTTCTTAGCCTAGAGAGCTTACTGAAGAGAAAAAGGCAAAGCAGTAGAATTGCAATTACAGTTATCATTTTCAAGGCAGAAAACAACAGGATGTTTTATACAGGTTACCTTAAATCTTCGTGATTTGCAATAGCTCTACAGTTGTGTCTGTAAAGATACTGACCTTTGAGGGAAATAAATACTTCGTACTGTTCGATCTGAAGCTACTTTTCCCATACCTTTGTCTTTTCTTAGGGGAGTTTGTATAGTCTTAACAGCACTTGCACAGAGTCTGGCAATTTTGGCAAGGCTAACATCACAGGAGAAATAGAGTTTGCCATAAGATACATCTTCAAAGCTTGCATCTTAGAACTTTGCATCAAGGGGTGCAAGAACCTGGCTTATGGGGAAGAGAAGAAGAGAAAGTGTAACCCGTGAGTATTTTGTAGAGGAAGAAAAAAAAAATAAGGAAAATACTCTGGTTTTAAGATACATATGTATGTTGTAATTGAAACAGATTGATGTACGATGTTATACCATATTACTACTTTCAGAACATCCAACATATATATATACCAGCCCTTTTTACATATACACACTGCAAGACAAATAGGTTTCATACCAGCGCTTGTTCCATTCTGACCATTTTCTGCTAGTAATTGTTTCTTTCCCTGCCTGTGAGCAAGCAGCTGGGTATCTGTGTTACTGATGAGCACCTCTGGATCTCAAGAACAGCTGTTCAGACTTTAGCTCTTAAGCTGTGCCTGCAAAATTAATACCAAGTGGCTAAAACATGAGATGTCATGTTCCTAATTCGTCTGCTGACTCACTGTGGGTCACTGGGTGATTGCTATACTACTTCTGTGCTTCCATCTTCTGTAATAAGAATAGAAATTTCAGACACTGCAACACATTTTAAAATTGAAAGCTATTTAATAATTATGTATTATTCTAAGAGAAAGAAATACCTACTTCTGTGGATAAAATATGCCATAAAAATTTTTGGTTGGATAGTTAAGCCTTGGTGATTTGTCTGTTTATTACTAAACAATCCTCTCTGACCATACAGCAACCATCCACAGAAAATCACCAGGTAGAATACCTAACTACCTGTTCTTGGCCCTGCTGTCACACCATGTTTGAACACTTGAGTGACCACATTGAAATTTTGGAGTTGCAGTCACCTTCACCCAGAAGGAACATGGCTTTTGTGCATCTTGGAGAGGACATTCATAAAGACAAGCTTGGTCGTGAAAGGAGCCTTGCTGGAACAGCAGCTTATGAAGCAGGGCAGTCTGGGAGCGCTTCAGAAGTGGGTCAAGGTTCTTTAAGTCACCTGGTAATTAAGTCAGGCAAATAGTTGCGGGAAGCCTGAAAGGCAATGTGGGAATGCAGTGAGCACTATGTTCTCTATTGGTATATATTTATATATTTTTTTTCCAAGCCAACAGAAAAAGTACAGTGTACTCACTTAACACACTTGCTGAAAAGCAGACTTTTAACTGATGTTTATACCTGTTGAGTTATTTAGCTCATTGACTATTTTGAAGTCTTTCTGCTTTTTAATTAAATTGATCTCGGGTGATAGAGCAAGAGGCTAAAAATTCTAGTGCCCAAGTATTTTAAAAAGTAGTTTTACCTACGGATAAGTTTGGAAAGAATACGGAAGATATGTAAGTTCTGCACTGATGATATGAGATACAGATGATTTTATTTACCCAGCAAGTTAATCAAGAGGCTGTCTAAAAATTTGGTTTAATCATATCTGAAATATATACAAGTACAGTTTAAAAATATTAAGTATTATGTTAACAATCACTTCTTTCCCTGCCAAGCTGTGAGCAAGCACTCCTTATTGCTAATAATCTTTAGTTTTGAAGCTGTAACACAAATACAGCCCACTGAAGTTGTATTAAGGGGAATATTTAAGTATTGATGTTCACATGACCTATACATGAGAAACTTTGGGTAGGAATCATTGGTGCTTGATATTGGTCCAACTCAGCTTCCAGAAATTTTTGTTTACTGCTTTTTCTTGAATCAATGTTAGGGCAATTTTGAGCACTTTAGACAATCTCCCACTTTCACTTTAGTGGCTATTGTAACAATTAGCATTTGTAAGATTACAAAAGATACATAAGAATTCATACGATTATAGCTTTTTTTGCTATATGGTACTTGGTGTTATAAAGATGAGATATTTTCTTCATGAACAAGCAGCAATGACCCTAAAGTTGATGGAGTTGATTTTTTTTTTTTTCTTTGAGTACATAATACTGTTTGTTTTCTTCATAAAACTGCCACTACAACTGACAAGGTGACTTCCTCGGTGGTTATTTTATCAGATGCCAAGAGTATGAAAACAAAAGGTTCCTATCGGATCCTAATCCTTTCCCAATTAGAATAAAATTGAAACACATTAGCTGAATGATATACAGGGATCCTTATGGTCTGTCTGCTTTTATTGAGAAAGGATATAAATCACAGTCTGCCATTTTATTGCTTGGAAAATTACAAAGTCAATAAAATTGTTTAAGAATTAAGAAAAAACTTCTCTCATCTAACTAATTTTTATTCTTGGTTTGTTTCCCCGTCCTCCTTCTGGTCACTTTCCATATATTCTTCTCTCTATCTACAAGGTATATTAAGGTTTATTTACTTCCTGATAAATCTCCTTGGAGCAAGCGGAAGACAGCTGTCAAAAAGGGCACAGTGGATCCAGAATTTGACGAGACTTTAAAGGTACCATTTGCAATTGTGTGCCACTAAGCACGCTTTTCCGTAGTAATGTCTCCTTTTGTAATGTAGAATTCTGCAAGTTCAGAATTAACCTGATGGGGCAAGTCTAGGTGTCACTGACAATAATAATTTAAAAAAAAAAAAATGTTTTTCAGTCCAAATAAGAGAAAAATGCTACTGGAGTTACAATAGTAAATTGGAAACCATTAGAAGAGTCTGCCTAACACTTTTGATGAATTCCAGTGTTGTTCTGAGTTACCTTTGGCAAAAGCAGTGTCTTCCATAGACACTTTTTTTTTTTTTTTACATTCAGGAACTGGGTGTATTGCAGAGCAGTTAGTATTTTACACAAGTATCCCTTTCAATTGATACCCCTTTTGTCAGTGCCATTGGGAGCATGTCTCTGCTGTTAGCTGAATGCTAACTGAATTCTACCACCTCTAAAACGTTGCCTGCTTCCTTTTCCGTGCGCAACTGATGCCAAGCCATCTCTTTGTTGTGTCTAATTTCAAACGTTAATAATCCCACGAGAGAACAGTAGTTATGATTTTAATTCCTTACTGCCCTGCAATATTACTTCTTGCATCCTTGTAAAAAACTATGTGTAGAAAATAGGAGCCATTATTGTCACTTCACAGACACTTAATGAAAAATGAAGTGGAAGCAGAGTACTCTCAGCTGGGAGAAGTTGGGTTAGTTTGGTTGTTCCCAGCTCCAGTTTTGTACTCAGATCACTACAAACCTGTTTTTTTGTGTGCATCAGCAAGCTGTGGTAGCATATAAAGTGATGAGTACTTCAGTAAAATGTTGTCTTGGAAGAGAGATGAAACAGAGTTAATGGAGAGACAAACTTGTATTGCTTCTCCTTGAGCTATGTAAAAGTTTCAGTGTTACCCCCATCATCTCTCAGTGTGTGTGTACATAAAGAATTTGGAGTGAATGAAACAGGCAAAATGTTTGAAAAGACCAGTGTTAAAATTTGACAACAACAATAAAAGATTTATGTAATGTATATAATTCTTGTATAGCCCAAAGTCTTTATATAGGGTTTCAGCTGGGAGAAGAAAGACCCTGAAGTTAGAATAGTTGATCCTAATTTTATAGTCCTTTTTCAATGCCAGAGTCATGGACAGCTGACAAAGGGAGAGTGAGAGCTGTGCCTGAGCTGACTGCATGAACTTAGAAATCTTATAAATTAGTTTAATTATTAGTTTATCCAGATTAGCAGAAAATGGTCTAAAGAGCACAGCGCTAGTGCAGGTAAACTACATCATGATACTGAGATCCAACTCAGTGGGATTCAGCTGCATATTAAGGCACCTGCATTTAGGTAGCTGCATGTGTGAGAGGTATATAAGTGCTCTTGGAAATCACTGGAGCCCAGGATGATTCAGGGTGATTAGCCCTGGAGCCTACATCCAGTTTATGATTCAGCAGCCTAAGTGTCGGTAGCCGTGTCCTCATCCATGCCATCACCTCCAGCTTTCAGTCCAGGTTATCACCTGTAGGCTGGGTATCACATTTTCAAGTCTCATGTGGGTATAGTAGATACCCAACAATGTCTCAAAGGGCTCTAGCTATGTTTTGGGAGCAGATCAGGGCTTTAATTAGTCGGCAGCTGAATTACTTCCTTGCCCCTACTGACTGCATTGAGTAGATGTCCACTGACTAGAGTGGAAGTTTTAGCACCATTGTTAGGTGTCTTAATCTTGAACTGGCCTCCAGGGCAGCCAAATTATGTTGGGAGTGTAAAACAGAAATATAAAAAAACCCAGCAAAAATGGTCAAGAATTATCTAAAGTTCTGAATTAATAATCAAAACCTTTAGCAGGTCAAGGAAGGTATTCCTGGAATGTTGTTTCATGTTTGGATGAGGATTATTTAGCATTTAAGTAGTGGGGTAATAAGCAGATTGCAAAGCACATTCAGACAACATGGTTCTGTCTGCATGGAGATGCCTTCAGCCATGCTGCGGCTGGGCTTCCTTTGAGCAGGTTATGAGCATGGGCCTGCATTCATCCTGTGTATTGCTTTGTAAGAGCTGTTTATCTTTCTAGTACAAGATTGAATACTCCCAGCTGGGAAGTCGGCAGCTTCAGATCTCTGTGTGGCATGCAGGAGCCCTCAAATACAGGGTGTTTTTGGGGGAAGTGGTGATTCCACTGGCAGCATGGAATTTTGAAGAGAACTCGATGCAGCTGTTCAACTGGTACCAGCTCAAACCCAAGGTGATTCTTATTTTTTAGTTGTATCTACATCTCAAGATGTAGTGAAAACTGAAGATCACCCTTCTGAGATCAAGGGGAAAAATGCTGTCAATCCAGCCCATTAGTAAGACATGTTGCAAACATAAATAAGCTGTGAGAAAGATGTGGAATAGAATGATTGCAGTAATGCAGATTTCTATATGTCTCTTTCTTCAGCTTGAAAAGCCTGAAGATTATTTTAACAAGTACAGCGGCGAACTCCTTGTGTCTGTAAGACTGTCATTACCAGCCCAGCATAAAAATTTCCTGTTTGAAGGTATAAAATGTTTCAGCACACATGAATCCTTTGGCTAGAAAATAATTGAGATCAGTGAAGGACTGACAATGTGTCCATATAATATTCCTGTATGGGGTTTATAAGAGCTACTGCAAATGGTTTGTGGTGTATTATATTTTAAATTACTTAAAATCCAAATGTTTGCCAGCTGTTTGGCAAGCTTTTGGCTGTCATGGTGTTGCCAGTAGACCTTATTCTGGAGGTGATGCAGCAGTTTTACTGCCCAAGGTAGAGACTGCCAATTTAGGGAAAAGGTGGAAGGGAAAAACGGCTGCAAGGGTACCAGACCAGCACTCTTGTCTTCCTCCAGTGGTCTCATTTTAGAAAGATTTTCACTTGGAAGATGTTAGGTTCAAAATGTAGTCAGGATTCAGTTTTTGGCAATGAAAGGCTTGTAAGGTACATTAAGTATTGCTGTAGTGTGTCAGACCAAGCACCTGCTGGTGGAGTAAAATAAACGCTTGTGGCAGAGTGGGGGGGATAGGTCAACCTCATTTTCCTTGCCTCCCTAGATCATAGTGAGGTATATAGAGGTTCAGAGCTCTAGTAAGGGTGTGTCAGGACCATAGCAACAGGTAAAGACCAACAGGAAGATCTAATTAGCTGTGAGGTTAATTTTGTTCCCTTTTCCAAATGACCCCAAAGTTACCAGCTTGCTTGCTTCCATTTTGCCTCCCTGTGCATGCCTGTGTGTTGGGTCTCTGCTTTATAACTAGAGCTGTAACAGAGGAGCAGTATCACACTGTGGGTTTGACTGTTTCTCCTGCTTCTGGCTTTGTTTCAGAGAAGCACTCCTGTGGGTACTGCCCTGTGTTTACTTTTCACAAATACAACAGAAAGCACTGTCTTTGGAACAGGAATCACAAAGCAACCTGCTACTCATTGCTTGCATTTTTTTGTGTGTGAATCATATATTGTACAAGCAGGTTAAAATCTTTCAAATTATCCTAATACAGTACTACGACTCCTTATCTCAGTAGTACTGCTTAGGCCATTTTCCTGCTTACTTACAGCAGCATCTTAAGCCATCAGCTGAACTAACTGGTTATTTCATATGATAAATGCTCCTGTTTCAGGAAAAAAAGACTCAGGAATTCCCAACTGCCAGCTTCAGGTTATGATATTTGGGGCCAAGAACTTGCCCATGCTGAGATCTGCTGGAATGCCAAACTCATTTGTTAAAGGGTATGTATGAGACCTAATACTTCAAATACAAAATGTCACATGCCTTCTGTGCAAATGTATGTATTAACATGTTTTCATTAGGAGATGGGCATATGAAAGTGGCATTGTTCACGCTCTTAGTCAAACTTCATTGTAATGGTGACATTTGGGTGTCTGCACAACAGCAGCACTCAGCACAGTGGTAATGGTTCCCACCTGCTCTTTGGGTCCTGAATAGAACTTCAGAATTTACTGATGTCATTAAAATTTAGAGTTCACTAGTTTAAATATCTGTTTTTTCTTCTCCTAATATCTAAAAGCAAAGTGCAAATCAAGAGGGTGTTTTCATTCCTATTTTCAGCTGTGCCTTTGCAGAATTAAATATAGCTTTGGATATATTGAAAAGGAAACTTTTATCCTCTTCATTCTAGACATTTTAAAAGAGGAGGGACTGAATTTTTCAATGCAATAAATAGCTTGTATGTGGAATTATTTTACTTTCTTGCTGTCAGGCATCAGATACCATTGAAAATATGATACTGGGGTACACTTACATCTCATAAAGCCATTTCACCTGCTGTGGCACCTATCTTCAGTGAAATGGGTGAGCATTTTATCTACTGAAAGGCAGTATTGGATAACAGAACAGGGTGTAGGCTCCTTCAGCAGTCAGTGACAGCAAAGCAAAAGAGCCTACGTGCACCTGCACTGAAGGCAAACAGGAAAAGGAGTAAGTCCCAAAATAAACACACTAGCACCATGTTCTACCTTGCACTTAAGCTGAATTTTTTTGCTATTTAAGGCAAACCAACGGGCCCTAGTTGATTATTGCAAATGTTCTGTTTTCTGGTTGAGAATCAGTAACCTTGCTGAACATTCATTGTTTTGGGGAAGTTGTCTTATCCTTCCAGACCAAGCAGAGGTAAAGCAAAAGTCTCCTGTCCTGAAGAAAGAAGCCTTTCCCCAGTGGAAGCACTTGTTTGTCTTTGATGGTGTTACCCCCGCTCAGCTACGGCAATCATGTCTACACTTGACTGTCTGGGACAAGTTAACTTTCAGCTCAAGTGATCAGTTCCTTGGAGGAGCTAAGCTTGGTGCAGGTAAGTTCTTTATTACTAAAAATTGAAGGTAACTGGGGAAAAAGTTCATTTAGTTTACATTCTAAATAATAATATTTACAGTTTGCTATTTATTACCTGCTGTCATGTGCCTACACATACAGGCACAGCCCCTGTCCTAAGCAACTTGTGATCTTGGGCTTTGATCCTGCAAGAACTGATGCATGTGTGTTAGTTCAGGCCTGTGCAGATGCTCAAGGTTGTCAATGGGAATTTTCAGGAAGGCCATTTGTTAGCATGGTAACTTTTAGGGTCAGAGCCTGGCCATGCTAAAACAGGCACAGAAAAGTTGCATGGAGTTAATTCATCTAGAGCTCCATATATATATATTTTTAAGACTTGTTCCTTGAGCTGTTTTCTATGAATTGGCTAATGTTAAATACTATTGCATCAAAAAAGAAGCACAAGAACTAATGATCTAGTAGGCTCCAACCTTGCTTATATTTGTGCTTATTATTTTACATCCATAAACCAACCTAATCAATGGGAGACACAGAAAGTGAAACTTGCTCAGAAGGGGCTATTGCATGTCTGAGTTGTGGGCTCTAATCTAACATGAGAGTAAGCTCTCTTTCTCAAGGCTGAGAAATTTCTGAGAAACCCTCTGCTCACTGAATAGGCCCTGTTTAACTGGTAGTTGAGCAGGGAAGCATTGTCACTTGAAGACTGCCCAATGGAGTCTCTCACCCCTGTCTTCCCAGAGAGTAAGTGCATGCTTTGGTTTCAGTATTTGAGATGAAATGCTCCAAAAGAGTGAGGCTTTGTCACTGTGTTATGGTATCAGCATGTACTTTAGAGGAGTATCATCACTAGTAATAATGCAGTACTCTGCAGGCTTCCTTGTAAGCTTCTTTTGATTGTCCCAGCATTTTCTTTCTGCTAGAGCAGGGACTACCTGCTTCTGAGTGAAGAAGTCTATCTAAGCCCCAAGCCTAGTAATGCACTAAAGTCACTGAAGATGAACTGAAGCAGCAGACTTAATAGCAGAATGGCACTATTAGTATGCACACTTGCTCCTCTGCTTTTAGTCATACAGTTAAAACCTCTTCCTTTTCTGCAGGCTGAGTTATTCAGAGTGTGATCGTGGTTTAACAGGATGTAAATAATGCTTCACATGTATAACTATAATTTATTGCAATTAATGCCTTAGGAGCTACAGAACAGCTGAAATAGCTATAGAAGTGGGAGAAGCAGGTTCTTTGTTAGCTAAATCAATTGGGCCAGAAGTTAGGTAAGGACCAGTGAAAAGTAACTCTGTGACCTTTCCTTTTGCTTTCTTGCAGAGGAATCATTGGGCTCTGCAGATCTGGTTTCTCAGTCAGTGCTCCAATGGCAGGAAGTGCTCCACAGCCCAAACGTGTGGATGGACTTTACACTTGTACTGCATTCAAATAAGGAAAACTTTAAATCATAAGAGATTACCACACTTTTCCTTCCCCACGTGTCATGTTTCAAATTCAAGTGGTACTTACCTTTCAGGTCTGCAGAAAGGTACACTGCAACAGTACCTACTCCAGCTTTTGGGCAATAGAGTCATACATTTGAAAGTGTGTGATGTTCTGAAGGTTTTATTTATTTCTCCAGAAGTTAAGGCTTTGTTATCTGTGTGTCTAGCTGGAGTATAAGGTTAGTATTGTTTCTTCAGGAGTGACATACTCTGTTTGAAATGCATGATATTGACAGGGCAACAGTTACCTGATGGTATGCAGTTTTCCATTTCTGGGCATAGCAGAACAATTATTTAATCTAATCTAATCACAGACAGGAATACTTCTTAAGAGAAAATAACTGTTACCTTAAAGTTACATGCTTTCACTCTGATCTTGATGTTTTATAGATGTTCAGAGAACTGAAAACTAGCTTATCTTTAACTGCTTGCTGCAGCTGGGTGATGCTAACACTTCTGTGCTTCAGATTTATCTACAATGCCACCATTATTTCACATGACTCTCAAAAGCTTTGGCCTGTGGCCACATGCCTCCCAAAATGTGTGCTGTATCATGGTGCTTGAAACCAGCTGAATGTATAAATTTTCCCTCAGTAGGAGTGTGGGACAACAGCTTATAGAGTAAATGTGGTTGTAGGAAGGTCCTTGTTCTTACCAGCTGCTGCTGTAAGACAGTACTAACAAGTCTGATCCAGATGGTATACAGCACAGGACAAGAGTTTGGCTAAGGTTATAATTTGTTCATGTGAACTGGTGGAAATGCAGGCTTAAGGACCAACTACTGTATCAGCTAACTTTGCCTCAGATGGCAGATAGTAAGTTTCTGCTGACTGTAACACTCCATGGTAACTAGTGCTGCTGTTACATACCTCCAGTCATTACAGCAAGTATTCTCTTCTCTTCCTTTCTAGGTCACTGTGACTTTTAACACTTAAGTCCTTAAAGACACAGGGATTCATATGCTAAGCTGAGGAACTAGAAGAGCAGTAGGACAGGTTACACAAAATACACCCCACAAGAAACACTTGGCATCAAGTCCTTTGTTACTTTGCAGATCTTTTATTTAGATGTTTGCTGCTGCAGATAAAAAAAACCCACACAAAATTCAACTCAAGTATAAAGCAGCATAGATGTTGTAAATGGAAGAGAAGAGCAGACAACATACTGTATCTCACTTTCTAACAGATTTTCAAGGAAAGGGGGAGATTGTGGGGAAGGAATGGTCACAGAAATGCTCTCTACTAGAGAGAATACAACTGTGATATAAACAAGCAGTCCCTTCATCTTTGGAGTCTGAAACTTTAAATCAAACATTTAAAAAAATTAGAAAATTTGTTAGAAAAACAAGTGCAGTAAAATTGTATATATTGGATCATGCATACATATAACAGTTTTCATTAAGTAAAAAAATTATCTTTACAAATAATGCTTTATAGCAAATAATCAGTTGCAGTGTATCAGACTACAGTGTTTAGGCATTTTTACAGATGCAAGTCTTGTTAAATCTGAAAAGTAACAAAATATACAGAGCAAAACTATTTCCCTTTAAACTAGTATTGCAATCCAGGTATTGCATGTTATATATATATAAATACTACACTATAACTGATCAGTAATGAAGCTGGAATGCAAACACAGTAGTGTATTGGATTCCAACAGAGTATTTGCCTAGTTGTTGTATCAGGAGGGTATCAGTGTCCCTGTGCCACACTTCTGAACCATCACTACAGAATTTTTCCAGTTGAGAACAGCAACCAGAAAAAGCCTAATTTCTACACAGAGTAGTTCTGAGGTGTTGTCAGTTCTTTTGTGTGTGGGGAGGGGGGAGCGGGCAGGGAAAAAAACATGTACAAACACCTGTGCACACATGTACACAGGTGCTTGCAAATCCTGAGTTCTACAGCCTGTCTTATCATCTGTTGGACTTCACACTGTAACTAATAATACAAAGACATATGGCACAAAATTCACCCACAGTTGCTTATTTTTAGACCAAGCTGAATCCAGCACCTGCACAGGACACATCTTCAATTAGAAGCATGGTGTATTACAATTTGTCTTGCTTAAGAGAGATGTGACATAAGGCCTTTTGGCACTAAGCAAAGGCATGAGCAAGTTACCAGGATCAGTGGTACAATGAGTTTTTAACTATACCAAATTTAATAGAAGGTATGGAATAAAAGGGAGATTCAAACACCTCTGGGTTTAGAGAATATTTGTTAAGTGTCATACAGGGGGGAAAAAAAACCCACAACAAAAACAATCCCAAAAGAAAACAAGAACACAGCATTAAGATCTGCCTTTCCCACAGTCCTGCCTTTCATTACATTGCCTCAAACTCATCAATTCTCTGCTTGGTGTTGCCTTGCCGGATCTGCCGCAGTGTCTTGTACTTGTCACGTCCTTGTCGCATGTTCTCTGAGTGGATAATATCATTGTGGGTCCTCTTATTTTCATCTCTAGCCTGGGCCAGCTCATCTGTCAGCGCCTGCAATATAAAGGACATTAAATACAGTTTATACACGACAAGCTTTCAGCTCATGACAGTAGTGTTCTTTGATGAAAGTTGACAGTTCTTAGATGACTGGACAGATCAGTGAAATGGATACAACATATGCTTTCCATAAACACTATGGATGATGTAAGTAATCTCAAAGCCTGAGCAACAAGAGTAATCTTTATATACCTTGTCTTTAATTCAAACTGCCTATAGGATCTGCAAGCAAAGAGAAACTATCATGCTTGTGTGCTTAACCAAGTGGTTAAATGATGTGTTTTCCAGGAATGATTGTTTCAATTACTCTACTTCCTCCAAGCATTGTCTTACCCTCAGTTGCCTTTGTACACGTTCATTCTTCTCTGCTTCAGTAACACGTTTCTCCTCGTTGCGGTCATTCCTTATCCCCTCACTGGAGAACTCTGCGCTGTAGGCAGAGTACTCAGATCCTTCATCTTGCAAGTTATCATGAACGTGGTAGTTCACTGGCTCATAGACAGGCGGTGGGGGTGGAGGCGGAGCAGTCATTACCAGGTGTAGCTCTTCCTTTGTCTTTACCAGATCCTCCTGGGCTTCCTTGGCCTTTGGGAAAAGAGTGAAAAATATTTTAAATGCATTTCTTGTTTAAACCAGCTTAATGAACACTTCAATTTTTTTTCAATTGACTATGAAAAGCAAGAAAGAGGGAATTAAATCTCCACAGCTGACAGTATTCTGTTACCGTCTTATGCAGAACATATCTTTTTTTTTTTTTTGCTAGTGATGCTATCATCATCCACTGTGTAATGTGCAGGGGATCTGAACACAGAATCTTCCAGTAAAGCAGAGTCTAGCAAAAACAGTTCTGTGGGAAGCTACAGTTACCTTCATCCTGTTCACCATTTGAAGAGCTGTAGGCTGTAAATATGAGTTCCACAGAGCACAAACTTAGATTCTCAAGTTAGCATTTTTAATGCAATTACTCAGCAGTGGCTGCGTTTGCAGCATCTTCTCTTGATACATATAGTGTTTTCAGATATTACATCATGGATTAAATGCATCATTTATACATGTGCCCCTTCCCCTCCACGGCTCCAAGATGATGATCACAACATTTTTAGGTTTATAGAAGCTTCCATTTTGAATTTTGACTTAAGGCTTGTTGGAAAAAGTCTATTTTGCAGGCATATTGTACATTCATCACAACTCTGCCCTTCTCTGCTGGTGTACAGATGTTTATCTCCATGTATTTAAAGAAGTCACAGGAGGCTAAGCACTGTGGTACGCTCTGCTCAAGTGTAGAACTTCAGAGCAACTTGGTAAAGATAAAGATACTCACTCTGATTTGCCACTCTTCAACCTCACTCTCTTTACGCCTTCTTGCCTCTTCAAGAAGTGCAATCTTGGCTGTATACTCTGCAAGCTCTGTAGCCTGTTAAATAACACTGGAATTATAAGGACTCTTACAAAACAAAACCAAACACAAAGAAACACTGTTGACTGAGGACAGACCCAAGTGTTACACTCCACTGTAATAAAGACTGAGTAGGAAATTAAAAGCAAAAAAGTAGATTGCTCATGATAGAAACCAGTGCCACAATGGTGCTGTGACATGGTCTAGTACTTCACTGCACTATGCTTTTCCCCAGAGGACAAGGCTTTCCCTTACTCTAAGGGCATAGTAACATGCACGTGTATCTTACCCTCAAAATGATTGGGTCTTACCAGCTGTTCCTGGCTCTTTATCTGGTCCATAGTTTGTCTCTCCAGCTCTTCCTTGGCCTGCAGAGCAGCCAAACGATCAGCTTCCAAGCGTTCTGCTTCCTCCTGGGCTCGCCTCCTTTCCTCCTCCAGCTGAATGGCTCTTTGGATCTGATCTGAGAGCTCTGGAAAAAGATGAATCAACATGGTTAGTCCACAAGCCTGGTCAAAGCAAAGGGACTACAGACAGCCTCTTAGGTAACTGCAGAAGTCATGACAAGCACTTTACTCCAGCTTGTAATACCCTTTCACTCTACACCTCCAAGTAATTATTTGCATAATGCATCAAGTAACTGAATTCACAAGTAGTCAGATGCACGTTATAATTAAATCTTCTGCAAGATATTTGCACTGAAGTCTGTAACACTGACATGATTCTGCAGCCTTTAATTGACAGTTTACTGCAAGGACCAGATGTTGCTGTCTGCAATCTGCTCATTGAAACAGAAGCTTCTGTTTCACTGGAAAGACTTGTTCCCAAAGTACTTTTTCTGTTAGAAGTTAAGTAAAAAGTACTTGAGAGCTGAACTCTTGCTCACTGCTGGAAAAGGCTATAAACCATCTTAGCAACAGGGGAAAACAGAGCATGCCCTTCAGTTCCCAAATACAATCAGCAGATTTTATGCTACTTTCATACTTTGGATGATCTCAGCAGTGCACACATATGTGTGTATTTATCCATATAGGTAGATATTAGTAAGCCTTGCCAAGAGATCCCAGTGTCACCAGACTTAGGCTAGGTGTAGGTGGCAGTGACCCATATAACCCTTCTATGGAGCACAATGTACTGGCTGACCAGACCATGTGTAAGTACTTTACCTTTCTCTGCTTTCTGAGTCTTCACCTCATACTCTTGTAGCCTTATCAGCAGCTCCTCCTTTTCCCTCAACATTTGCTCTTTCTCCCTCTCAATTGTCTCCCTCTTCTTCTTCTCATTTTCTAGTTGTTGCCTGTTAAAAACAGATTTCATGCTTGAAGCTCACTTTCACACCTAAGCTAAAGCCAGGCAAGAAAGTTGGCTGGGCATCTCTCCATGCAATTCAATGGGAAGTGACTGCCACAAAACAAGAGCCAGAAGACAGAAATACATATAGGCTGTTCCTTCATTACTTCAGAATTTTTGCTCAGTTTTGGATACCCCATTTCATAAAAACATTTGTATTTTTGTTGCCCGCCAGAGAAATTTAGAACAGCAAATAGGTGCTAGATGCAGAGAGAGAAAACCACAATTCCATTGCACAACTGAGATTTAACTTTGTTACTTCTGTCATAAGGCAAATCAAGGAGGTGTAAAAACAAGAGCACTGAGGGAAGGAAGACAAGGCACAAATACGAGAGAAAAGCAACATGATTTCTTGAATCATAAGCAACCTGCAGCCAGTGGCAGAAGTCCAACAGAATTGCTAATCCTTTTTCCTTGCCTGTAAGAGGTCTCCCAGTCTCCTCTCTTCATGGTGTACACACATGCTCCCTTGTGAAGGTTTCTCCCTTACTCCCAACCATCCCATGGTCCAACACATGAATCAGGTCCTAGCACTCAAGAGCCAGGAGAACCCCTCTCCACCACCACACATGACCTCACTGTGCCTTTACTCACACATTTCCTTGCAATTCTCAAGACTGCAGACAGGACAGCAGACTACATGGACACAGGTCTGAGCCAGAAGAGTAACACCTACAGTCGTGCTGCAGGATATCCCAAGTCCACCCCCGTAAGCCAGAGCTGGAGGGCCACATGTACACCTTATGAACATGGGACGGCTTGTGGCCTTGCCTAAGCAAAACCCATGTTACCGACTGCTGCCCTGCAGGTACAATTGTCTGCTGGCCCTGGGCAGTTTGGTGTAATTTCTCTCTCCCACCCCATCCCTGCTGTCTGTACTGAAGCTCACCTTTCCATTTGTTTCTGTTGCTTCTCCTCCCGGGCCTGGGCTTTCATCTGTTGCACCTCAATGGTGTCGGGCTTCCTGCGCCGCATATACAGTTCATGGTTGCCCATGCAGAGCTGCAGGATCCTCTTGTTAATTCTCAGACGAGGGGCATAAAACACAAAGTCCTAGAAGAGAGACACCACACAGTTTTCCAAGCATGCTTTCTCTTCTCCCAGCTAACTGCAGACAGATCATCTTGCCACTAATTTCACTGTAATCAAGACACATACGCAGGCCATTTAACTATAGCAACAGGGACTGCCAATATCATCTGAAGCCAAAACAATTGTTATTTATATTCTCCATTTAAAGTCTACTTAGAATTGACATGTTACTCTTCTAGAAAAGGTATGTTTTAGAGAAAATTAATAATCTCCATTTAGAAGAGACTTTGTGGAGTTTGGGTATGTTGCAGAAGATTCTGGGTTGGCAGGTAACCATCTAGGCAACTCACAGAACTCTAGTATTGAGTAATTAGTTTTTACCTTTGCATGGTTTTGTGACTGAAATATAAAGCATGAAACTAAGAATGTATTGCACACCATTAAAGTAACTTTGTAGAATTTCCTGATCTATCTGAATCACTATTCAGGGCACCATCTATGTTTTTTTAGAGAAATACCTTCCAATATCATTCTTTCCTCTCCACTGCATTTACTAGTTCAGTTAACCTGGGCAGTTATAAGAGTGTCAAATGAAAGCTATTTTTTTTAATCCACCAAACAGATGGGTTATTTTGAATATTGGGTTGCAGGCAGTAACAAAACACAAGTTATTCTAAAATTTCTGATTCAGCAAAAAGAACAGCCAAACGTGTTTACAATGCAGTCTGAACTTACACAGTGAACACACTGCATCTTTGTGCCTTTTTTTGTGTACTTTGTGGATGGTGATATGGGCAGTGGGCAAGCTACCACATTACCACCATAAACCAGTACTCATTCCTTAGAATCACTGTCTATGGGTTGCCTCACTGTTAGCAAGAAATGGAACTGAGAAGGGGCATACAGGCTCTACACTTTTGCATGACAGCAGTGATCATGGTTTTTAATTACCTGAGCTCAGAAACACAAGTTGTGGCTATCTCTGGGAAAACTAGAAGTGACACTAGAAGTGACACTAGAAGCAATTAAAAGCTCTCCAGGTACTGTTAAGAAGAACATGAATATGCTGACAAAGACCCATTTTCTTCAATGCATTTTCCTAATTCACATACTGACTGCAAAAGAGGCAGTCAGCATGGTGTGTTGTGCTCGCCTGCTAAATCCTGCCCAGAGCTATTCTGAGCTCTACAGGTCTGATACTGTGAGCTGTACCTGTAAGCTATTCATCTGACCTCCTACTTCTGACAAGTAATTCTAAAAACATACAGTTTGTGTACATTGTGATAAACAGGCCCTATTCTGAGGCAAGGCTCACTTACATGGAAGTAAACACCAAGACATGGACAGTGGTTGCATTTGTCATTTAAGGCCATAACCAAGGGACAAAACATTCACCTAAGAACATAAAAGAATCCCGTCCTTTCCTCATCTCCAGCCTCCTTGGTCTTACACAAATGGGAGCATCACAGCTTCATAATTTAAAGATAATGTGCTGAAGATGTTGGAGTATGTGGGCAGACAGGCCTAAAAATTAAAAAGTTTATTCTGGGCAAGGTGCCACAGGACTCTAACCATTACATCAGTGTCCATTTAAACACTGACATGTAGAATCCTCTAAATTAAAGGGGAGCTTCCAACCCACATCTTTGGTGGACTGAGTATTTTGCTGTAGTTATAATAGCTGCCTTTTAAAAAGGAGACACAAGCATATGAAAAGACCCAGACAACTTCCTGAATGCTCAGAATTATGTCCAGATAAATTCTTTCAGGCATAGCTTTCAAAATAACACCACCCAGAGGGAAAAGGACAATTGACACAGAGAGAAGAAACATAACTGAGGTTTTCAATGTTAACACCTTTCTGTATCAGCCTCTTGCAAATCTCCCACTTCACACTCAGTCAGATCTACTGTTGGGGAGTGGATGGAAAGCCATGCTCCATAAACAGGAGATTAATACTTAGTTATGTATACATGTGCAAGAGGCTCTTCTATTGAGAAAAAGCATGCCTGATAGAACAGCTTTCTATCTCTGCAGAGTTTTGTTGGCTTTCACTAACAGCATCACAGAAAGAAGCTCCTCTCCCCCCAAAACCCAGGTTGTTATCTGGAGGAAAGCCCTGCAGCACACTGTGTGTTAGTATCCTTTAAATTACTGGGAGGATCTTTTTCTCTTAAAGAGATTTATAAGCCATCACCCTTTGCCAAAGCCAAACTGCTTATTATTTCTCAGGGCTGTACTTACCCACCAAGGGCAAGTACTGGGGTGGGGGAAGAGAAGAAGAGGAGGCCTTTCTCAACTATTCCAATAGTTTCACAAGACTGACAGAATGAGATCCACCTGTACCAGTTACTCCACTTTATGTTCTCAACAGGTCAAAGTAAGTTGCTAATTCTTCACTGAAATAACTGAAAACATATTTGTAAGTATTGAAAAGCAACATGCACAGGTAGCTACATTTCAGCTACAAGGCCAGGTTGGATGGTGCTTTGGTCTAGTGGAAGGTGGCCCTGCCCATGGCAGGGAGGCTGGAACTAGGTGGCCTTTAAGGTCCCTTCCAAGCCAAACCATTCTATGGTTCAGTACTGCACAGAAACTACATCCCTGCCATTTACTCTAGCATTCAGGAAGGTCAATGAACACCATGGTTCTTAACTGGCTTTTACTCTTTCAGTAGTGTGGAAGTGAGCAGTGAGCATTAAGATGGAAAGCCATATGTATCCACGTGGTTTTGCAGTAGCATTTGAATTATTTTTGTGGTTTGGTTTTGTTTTTTTTAAAGGAAAAAAAAAGTTACCCACCAGGTTCCATGCACTGAAAGAAACAGAGAGGACTAGATTCAGTATAATCTGGCTACACAGAAAACACACAGAAATAACAAAGAATCTCCAATTTAAGCATAAGGCTACCTAGCTTGCTAGAAAAAAGGACTCCACAGTTGTAAAATCCTTGTCTTTCTCCGTGTTAGATACCACCATAAGACCTTTATGCTGCACAGAAAAACAGAGAGCTCTAAATACACCCTAACTACGAAGGCTCATTTTGCATCTAGCATTATTTGCAGCTCTCTCCTCTCCAAAGACTACTTTATTTTGAGATAAAACAGTATTAGTTGTTCATATGCAGTATCCAGGAATCCATTCTAGATATACTTACTGGTGCCTTCTTGTCAATAGGCTTTATAACAAACTTCTTGTCATTGAAAGAGATGTTTCTGATTTCGCTCCAGGGGAACCCAATCTTTGGAGTCAGTCTGGAAAGCAGAGAATTGGTTTTGAGAGATGCTGCAATGAACATTTTTTTTCCCCCACATTTTTTCTAATGCACAGACCCAGTGGGATGCAACACTTCACACAGCTCTCCCAACAGAAAGAAGACAGTAGTTGAACCAAACCCCCACAGGAAGCAGGAAAAGAAGTCCAGTCACCTCCCTTACAGGATCTCTTCTCATTATGGTCAGCCACCCTACTGACCTTTGGCCATGCAGTAGGGATGGTCTCTACTGAAGCCATACACTCTGCTTTACCAAACACCTGCTTTAAGTTCATTTCTTTGAAATCAGGGCCTAAAATCCACAGCGTGCAGACTGTAGGTATATCTGCTGTGCTTCCTGGAGGCTACTTGTACAAAATGGGAGGCATAAGCCAAAGTAACTCACTGCTCCTCACACCTTCCAGCACCCACAGAAGAGTCTACGTGCTGTGTTACAGATAGCCCAGTTACCTCCACTCTGCTTTTACTTCTGAAGTGCTGGGCAGGCACAAACACAATTTTGTTTCCTCCCCTAGATTACAGGCAAGGCTAGTAACAAAGAGCCCTGTTCTTTCCTTCCATGCAAACTGCTCTTTCAGCCCATCCCACTAGTCACCAAACAGAACTTTACACATTGGTCGTGCAACAGGCTGTACCACACGGCTCTCTCCTTTGGGAAGGCATCCCTAGGAAGCAAAGGGCAAGATTCAGACTCCCAGCTCTTCCTCACTGCTTAGGAGTTTAGGTCTGTTGGTTTGGTTAAAATTACTTCTTTAAGCTTCACTAATCATTTGAGATTTTCCTCTGCTTTAAGTTCTCCAGACTCTTGCATACAAAAAGCATCATGTTATTCATGAGATCAAATGCTTCCGAGCCATTCCAGTACTTCACCCTTACATACCTGCCCAGCTCTGCAGCAAATTCTAATATTACAAGGACTTGTGTATTTGACTGTAACTAATTCTTTTAATTCCCCCAAACCAAATATTTCAATTTTTATGTTTAATATCACATGATTATTCTTTTATTCTTCTCTTATCAAGGGAGGGTATATTCTCTAGAGATAGCAGTTAATGATTAAGAATTATCTTACATAAATGATAATACCAACAAGCAATCTTTTTGTTATCTAACCCCTCCAATACATGTGTCTCTGACACACACTGAAGCTGACAATTATTTCTAGCAATTGGTTTGAAGACTCGAGTATTTAATGTTTAGCACTTAGAGAAACATCTATCATCATGGTGAACCACTCGAACTCTGCAAGACCCTTTCTATGGAGCTCGTTGGTTAAGGAAAAAAGCTGGCAGTTTTGGAGGAATTTGACTCATTGTCACAGAGATGGAAAGCTACGACATAGCACGATTTCACTGGGCCCAAGCATAATAAAAACTTTCTTTGTTTAAAATCAGACATCAAGAAAGAAAATACATCCTCTTCAGAACTTACCATTCCCTAACCTTTAACTCAACTGCAAGATTATGCAAGTGTGTGTGCCTAACATTAAGAACTGTAAAGAAAACAATTTGATTAGACTAAGATTAACTAATTATTCCACCCTATATTATATTATCTTAAGTGTTTCAACCCTAGACAATACAGTATGGCAGAAAACTAGAATAATTCACTTTATTAATAAAGTTCTATTGCAGATTCCCCTCTTTAATTCAGAAAAAGAAAGCTTGAAAATACCTAGAAGTGGGACACTGACATACACTGCAGTATAGAGGCTCGCACACCTATACCACAGTCTCATTTTCCTCAAGTTGAGCTTCAACAATGAAATCTTTGCTTTTTCACCTTTGCCCCAGTCCCCAAATTTTGCACGTAAAAACCAGAGGGGTGAGGTTCATATAGCTATTTTTCTAGTCCCCTTATCTACTCAAAAGACTTAATTACATAGTAGCAAGAGTTACAGCAGAAACAAGCAGTTTATTCCAGCACTGTATTTGTTTTGCAAATGTTCTTGTGATAGCTCTTTACAGTCAATGGCTATATCCTGTCTGCTTCTGTAGCTCGAAAAACCTGTTTGTGTGACCATGGTTACATAGCAAGACCAGTCATTCAAGACTGAAGTATTACATGAGTGAAACTACTTTTCTTTCAAGTGACACTCCTTGTTTTCTGGGTGACAGCACGTATTAGCATTGCAGAAAAGACTGCATTTCTCTTTGCCATCTTAACAGAGGCTCCAGAGACTTCCAATTAATATTTGGATTGCATTCAAAGCTTTTTGGAGGCAAAGTTGTAGAACAGGTGAAATCCCTTCCGTATTGCAATGATAGATAGTCTGTTATAGATTAGTGACATGAAACCAAGAGTTGGAACACAGGGAGAGAGAGAGA
>JANZLQ010000086.1:28371834-28391926 GCA_026212715.1 Elanus axillaris | reverse complement strand
AGAGAGAAGGGGAGGGAGAGAGAGAGAAGGGGAGAGAGAGAGAGAGAAGGGGAGAGAGAGAGAGAAGCAGTCTAGACTGCATCCCTTCATCTAAAAAATGTCTTTTTTAACTCCCCTTCAATCCTTCAGTTGTGGAGTATTAGAAGAGACTAGCAGGCTTAAGACACAGCTGTTCTCACCTTCCTTTTATGTTTATTTGTAGATGTAGTCTACCATTTCCCACCTACTATCCAATTAATAATGGCTCTGCCTTTACCAGAAGGGCTGATTAAAACTATGTGTACCTCAGCAAGACCTCATTTCATTCCTTGTTCATGGTAACTATATAGGTTAACTCCTCCCTGTATTCTGGGTGTTATCCAGCTTTGGTTTTGTGTCTACCTCATAATCTGTCTTTTTGAAAACCAGGCAGCTGTACACATATCTATCGTTAACTTCAGTATAGGAATGGCCTTAGATGTCCAAACACTCTGCTGAGATGTTAGCCTATCTAGGTTCTCATATTGTATCCACTGCTGGCATACCTGGCAACCTGACTCAAGGAAAAGCTTGGTAGACTCCTTAGTTCAGGGTTCAGCTCTACAACTGTGCACAATTTACCAGATGGCATTGTACTACTGACATCTCTTCTGATACAGTAGGTAGCATTAGCAGGTCAGGCTACAAAGGTCAGGAAAGTCATGAAGGCATAAATTATGTGAAAGCTCATTTCCTAGCACAGCTTCAGCTACTGATCCAAAATTGGAACACGATCGAGTTCTAAACTTTGCCCTGATCCAGTAAATGAGAAGTCTCCCTTGGCTCCCACACCAGCCCTTGCTCTGGGCTATCAAAGGTGAAAAACAAAAGCCTTACTTATCATCCTTTTCATAGATGTTGAGCCCCAAGGCATCAACCCCCAGCCAAAGGTCAGTTCCTTTCTTATTCTTGATTTCAAAGTAGTTGATTCCATACATCTCCAGGTCTTGAGCAATCTTCAGGTATTCCAGCATGGCATTCTCTCTGGTTGAGACAGGAAGGAAAGCAGATGTTAGATTCTCATTTACCTGACTATCTCAGAAAGCACAAAGCCCTCAGATGAAACAGGTAAATTTTCCTAAACTCACACATCAAACACAGGAGTTAAAACTGAACATTCACCATCTGGGATTCACTTTGGAAGTTACAATATTACACCTATGAACGCACATCTACACACACACACTACTTCTATTTACCAAGCCCTAGTAATTCCAGATGGAAAATTAGCAACATTCATCTCTCTCAGCATTCATCCTTGTCTCAAGGTACTCAGTAGGAAAGGTATAGTATCTGAACTTTCCCCATCTGCCAATGTAAATGCTTCAATGAACATAAGGTTAGACATACACCTTTACTTTTTTTCCCATGCATAGCCATCACTGATGGCTGGACTTAGGTCCAGGATCTTCAGGAAGACGACACCATTCTCAGCACCAGTGCAAATATCGTACTGAATTTTACCATGCGATTCAATGCTGGACTAGAAAATACACACCAAGAGCTCCTCCACACAGGTGACTCTTGGATTCTATTTCAAAAGCATGTTGTAGAACTGCAAGGGTAAGGTCAACCAGCAACAAAGTATCCAGCCTAAGGACCAATACAGAACACTTACTTGAGCATGCCACCATGTTCAGCATGCCACACCTGGATCCGTTCTTCCCACTGCTCTCTGGAGAGTTTATGCTGGTCCATCACCCTACACAAGGAAAGAGATATTAGCAAGATTAGACTTTATGTTCTACAGTATCCACTGAAGCTGATCTTTGCTATACCCTTACTGAAAAATTAGTCCCACCCATGAAGCCTTACTGAAACCAAGAGGAAGTTCCTACCCAGCCCAAAGATGTGCTCTGTGAAGCAGAGCGCTTCAGAATGAACAAAAACCCTCCACAAAGCCTTTCTGGTCATCGATCAGGGACATGAGAGGCATAAGCAGAGCACTGCAATGAACACTGTAGACACCAGAGGGTTAAAGCAAAGCAAGAGCTGGTGTCCTTTCTGGAATCAGACACTGCTGCAGAGCAGCAGGACTTCAGGAAGTGTAAACAGAAGCATTTGTCTGATAACATATGCTTATTCTGTGTGGGGATGGCCTATGTAGCCTCAAGACATGCTTTCCAGATACAAGATTTTTAGGACTGTACATTAGGATTAAGGACACACAACTCTACCTTCTCCAAGGATGACACATTCTTGACTGAATGCTGCTCTTTTCTTCTTAAAGAGAAGACATTCACACTGCCAGTTACCAGCATGGCAGCAATGTTTAGGAAAGAAAAGCTGAATTCAAAGTATACTTCCTCTCCCTAACTAAACCAAGGAGAGAGCACAAAAACATACACTAATATGACAGATAGAAATAGAAGAAGGAAAAAATCTGAATGCATACAGTTCAATTAAAAAAAAAAATCATGCTTTCAGTGAAACTTCGTATTTAACTACAGTGCAAATTCTTGACTTTAAGAAAAAAAACCTACAACCAAAAAAACCACCAAAAAAAAAAGGGAGACTGCATCAACCAACTCCTTCACCTTTGGGGGATCAGACGTTCTGAATTGAGGTATCCAGGCTTGTGTACATCTTTGTTGTAATCTCCAAATTTGGCCTGCACAGCGTAGGAGCCAAGAAGTACTGCTGTTTCAGGAGGACAGTAGATCTCATCGCTGAGGATCCCTTCCTTCACCTGCAGGAAGAAGAGCTTCTGCGTGATGTCCTGGATCAGCTCTTCAGACACATCCTCTGGGAAGAACTTGGCACGGAATTTGAACTGGAGGGGATTCTCCTTTCTGATTTCTTGAGCAGAAACCTGAGGACATAGGTAACACCACAACTGAGCAAGGTTGCAAACAATAGAATAAATTGCTTTCACACAGACGAAAAAGATTTGAGGGATTTGCCTTAAGAGGTGATTGGCAACTCATTACTAGAATTCCTTAATTCTGGCTGCTTACTGGTATGAGAACACAGGGGAGACACATTATGTTTTCCAACTAAGCTAGTAAAATTCTGTTTGCACAGCAAACCATGGTCGCTGGAGAATGATTTACCATGCTGTATCAGATGGCAAACCCATCCAGTATTTTATGTGTTTTACAGAGAACAGCCCCCTGACATTAAAAAGGTATGTCTGACTGCCCCATCAAGAAAAACAGTTCATACCTTTGTAAGAACTGCAAGTCCACAAACAAGAGCACATCAGAGGCATCACTGTTCTGTTACAGCTGCCCGGCCTTGAAGTGGCCTATCTTTCTGATTAGTGCCACAACTGATCCTGCGCAAGCAGAGACTAAAACCATCATTAGCCAAGATGTTCCTCCAGTCACAGCAAGAATAGCTGCTTCTACCCACCAAAGTACAGTATCAAGTTGCCGCTGTATATCCGACCAATGCTGGAAAGCTTTCTACAATTCACACAAAAAGGGCAAACTTCCACCATGCCACACCTCACCCAAACTGTTCCCATGGAGGTTACAAAGTTCCTTCTAAAAATAATCCTGGACTTATGAGAATTAGGGAACAATCAACAACAGGTACAAGGTTTATAAAGTTGCTGCCAATAACACATCAGGAATCATGTAAGCTTTAACCTTTGTTCAGCAATTAGCCCAAAGTCTGTTACCTTTTTATCAAGCTTCAGCCAAGTCTGGAATCCTTTGTTGTCTACATACTGAAGACCAAAGTACCACACTTCTCGCAAACCTATGGTTTTAACCACCTGCAACAGAAAGGTTAAAAAAAAAGTTATTGTAGGTAACAGTTCACTTGAGATCCAGGTATCCTCACAAGTCCCGCATCACCTTCGGGTGCAGGCAACAGACTAAACCTACTCATCTGGCATCTCTTAATTTCATCCTGTAAACAAAGATATACAGCTGCCATAGTAGATGACAGCAATGGTACAGGCTAAGCTACTTGTCCCACCCAGTTCCTAGGACAAGATGATACAGGGGAAACTGGGAGAGACAAACAGGGTATGTGACAGACCATCAACTGCTAGACAGGTACACTGGCAGCAGGTGGGGCTTCTGCTTGCTTCTATCTACTGGCCCCTCTTAAAACTGTACTTGGTGAAGCAGGCAAGTTACTTCTTGTAGCTTGTAGCTTTTCCGAAGCTTATGGTGAGATGGTCTGTAATGGTGTTAGTACTAACTACAACTAGTTAGCAGTACTAATGGCTCAAGTGATCTTGCCTGCTAGTCACCAAAGTTTATTTGGTTGGAGGAAGCAACTGAGGGATGCTTCACACAGCTGCTGCAGCAAGCTCCCTGTGCAGTTTTGAGAATTAAAACAAGCTGCAAGTATTCTCAGTCAAGGGCATTCTTTTTTTAAACACACAGAAAGGCTGGCTTTGAAGGACAAAGTATATTGATGGCCCAATATTAGGACAAATTTTGTTTCAGATATTGTAAATACTAATTAGGCGAAAGATCCAGAAACACCATTGACTGGATGGCACACTTACTAGTAAAAATAGTCCTGTTTGGACATGTTCCTTTTCCTTAGTGGAGGAGATAACCTAACAAGTTCCTGACCTCCTCCTACTCTTGACCACTTGTTCATACAGCCCAGTAGTTTGCTGCCAGCTCATCTATCTGTAAAGCTTTGATCTAGACAGAGCCAAGATCTGGAAAGATCCACTACGTACATGTCTGGATCACTTCATTGATGTTATTTGCAGAGTAGCCCCTCAGAAAGTGATGTAGGCATCACCACAGGGAGCCAAACTGAGTTGGAAGGCAAGAGCTTTTTAAAACCACTTTGCAAGTCAGGACAGTGTGACAAGACTTGAGAGGGTGTAGTTACATGTGTTACAAGAAGTCTAAGATCTCAACCAAGGATCTGTTTCACCATCCCCCTTTATAGTATTGCTGAAGACACTGGCTGGAGAGCAGGCTTGAGAGACAATGATTTTAGGATACTTAATTAGTTTTTGCTGTAATTTCCCTTAAATTTTCTTACCGGTGAGCTAGAAGCCAGCAGTCTGTACCTGGAAGCCAGAGCTTCCTGGGGTGGTAAGGAAAAATGCACCATTCTGATTAGCACTCTGAGAATTACTGTTTGTGTGACACTGTTGAGTAACAGGTAAATCTATAAATTTTAATGATATAAGCAGATGAAGCGAATTGCTTAGCAGTATGAAAAATGTCACTAAGCATATAATAATTTTTAAGGATAAAGAGGTCAGTGCCTACTAGCTGATGAAATGAAATAGCTTCATAGCTAGACACTGTGGGCCATATTCAGACTATGGTTTATACATACTACTTCAACAGGGCCATAAGTAACTACTTATAACTAACTAGAGTTTATGTTAAAAAAACCCAACCCAACAAACAAAAAACCCCAAACCCCACAACTTCTTTCAAAAGAGCTGGGGTCTGAAAATGCTTCAGCCTTTACTTGACTAAAATTCCTTTTCCCTCCACCCCCAAAGTGGCTTGTTTCACCACAGAGCAGACAAGTTTTCTGACAGCTAGATAGCTTTATTTTTAGAAGGGTCAGAACTGCGCTTTACTCAATCTAGCAGAAAAGCAGAGGTATGTTGAACATGGTACTTCCTGTTGCACAAAAGTGTGTTGCAACTTTGTTAAAATAAAAGAGTTGCATAAATCAAGCAGTTATTGGGTCATTATCTCTGAGTGTCTTTTACAACAAAGTACACATTTTCTATAAATCAAGTTAGAAATACTGCAGAAGTTATGACCCCTCAAATTCTTCCCAAAACCTAAAGGCAAAGAAGGAGAAAGAAAATATTAAGCTAAACTTCAGAGTTTGACCATTTGAGTTCCAATACAAAGAACAAAGACATGAATGTCTTAGCCTGTATGCTGGGAAATTGTTTATAAACTTCCTCCACAGCAAAACACGGAAGAACTAAGGATCAAGGCATTATATTTCAAGATGGGAGACACCTCCATCCCCTCCTCAAATGCATTAAGTGGCAAATCTTAAGTCTGCCTATTCCACCCAGAAATGCATTGACTCCCAGAAACTGCCAGTGGCACGCACTCCAGCCAGCTGCAGAGCCCACTGTGTTGGTTCTCGGGACACCTCAGACCATTGCAGAGCAAACTGCACAGGTCTCACTTGAGCAGAGCTGAATTCAATACTCACAGGTTTCCACAATTTTCCCCTCTATAAAAAGGGAGCCATAATCCACCTTATGTGCAGGATACAGTTATGCTAGAAAAGCCTAAAGCATAAAGGCACTGCCAGAGTAGTTTTGCTAGCTGAGAGCCAGGCCAAGAAATCATCTTGTGGTTTTTAAAAATAGCCTGCTTCTTCAACACCCTTTTCCGCCCACAGTTCTGCAGTTCAAGTTGAGCCACTCCCCATACCTGCGAAAACCTGTTGTCTCCATAGGCTTTATCCGAGTGTAAATTCCATCTGAGATAAGGGCCTAGTAAAAGGCTTGCACAGCAGAAGTGAAGAGAGGATGTCAGAACAGTTGCAGCTAAACATACGGTCTTCACCTTTCCCTGTTTTGTGCTACACACTTCTACCTTAGTAGAAGCCACGCTCCTCTTGATATGCAGAAGTGCACCCCTACAAGGCATGGACTATGGGTAAGAATTTCCAATCACAGGTTTTAAACCTGAGCCACAGAATGTAAGGAGCAAATCTTCATGAGGTGATAGTCTATCTCAGTAGTGCAGTAAGTGCTGCAAGTGCAAGCAGTCTTCAGAAATCGAAAAATACCTAGACAGCAGGCTAGAAGTATCTTGGATCTGAAGGATCTGAATCCTGCCTTTTCCCACCTTCTCCAGATTTTGTGCTTCTGTACTGGAGGTCAAGAAAGTAGCTTCTCTTCTGCCACAGGGGTGACTGGCTCTTAACAGATGTAAACATTAGTGAATAAATGGGGAAAAAAAAGTCCTTATTGAAACCTTGTCATAAGGAACACAAAACATACTTACATTGCCTGATCTAAGGCACTGCTTTTAAAAACCTGGCTTTTAGTCATTTGGATTTTTGTACTCTCAGAGATGAAACCAGAGTTCCCTGTTTTGGGTTAACATGGAAAGGCCTGGGGGAGGAAGTTATCCTGATGCCAGGGTGATCAGCAGTGAATGGAAGGTCAAACACCAGATGTTGGTTCCATAAAAATTCAGGTTTCATATGCACTTGACCAAATTTCCAGTCAATGAACACCTGATATTTATTCCACATTAGTAATAATCAAAAGGAATTAAAGTTAGATTTAATGCTAAACACAATTTGTAGTACTCTATTTAGTACTCCGAAGTTGTTCTGCATTGATTATAGTTTGGTTTCCTCCTCTCACCCCCTCCAAGAACCCACTAAATGTTTTGTCTTTTTGTGGTGCTTGGGGTATTTTTGTTGTGGGTTTTTTTGTTGTTTGGAAAAGTACTTCTCACTGCACAGTTGCCGTAAGGCCTAGCAAGTTCTAGCTAACTCACTGAAATGAGAAATTGTACCAAAAAAAACTTAGAAGGCATGGACATTGTTCAGCCAGTTCTGCCTCCTTGAGTTAAAGCTCAACCACCCTTTGCCATCAAGGCTAGGAGGGGACAAAGGGAAAAGTGCCAAGGAATTGCTGTAACACTTCATAAACAGCTTAATATGTGTAACTGAAGTCTGCATAGATCAATTCTTAGTTTTCAGGGTTCCAGTAGGAATAGCTAGAAGCAAACTTTTTTTTTTAAATTCCAGAACAGTAAGTTACATTTTTCTGCTGAAATCTAGGCCTTGCTTCATTTTTATAAGAGCAAGCTACTTGAGAAAAGAATAAAGTTTTACAAAGTGCTCTTTGTTTATTTTAGTTGTCTTTATCTGATCTTTGTAGGTCCATCTCCAAACAGACCTGTGTATTGTTAATTCAGTAGCAGGAAGAGTAACAGTAAAGGAGGAGAATCTTGACTTATGCCCTGCACCTCCCTGAGAACCCCTGGAGGAAGGCTGGACAAGTCTTTGCTCCATCCTGCTGCACAGGGGCTTCTTACAAGGCATGCTGCTATAGTTGCTGCATGGAGATCACAAACTCTTCTGTTTTTCCAGTAGTTTGGCAAACTTAAACACTTGTGGCAAGTGGCTACCTCCAGCCCAGCTTCTGAATGAATGCAGCTATGCCTGTGCCTTTGTCAGCCACCTGAAGACCTGATTCTGAGGAGTTTTACGCACAGGGACAACATTTCAACTTTAGAATTTAAGAAATAAATAAGAGCTAAGCTCTATTTCAAAGCAAGAGGTGCATTTTTACACACTACCTATGCTATCATTTTAGATCCCTTACGACACTTCATCACCCAACACTGCTAGGAAGACAGGTTTCACTGGAACATAATGTACCTGCAAGGATTTTTGCTTTTTTCTTTTATTGTGATGGAATTTAGAGATCTCAGATCAGACCAGGCCCTTTGATTAGGAGGTGGAGAGAAGAAAGGTAGGTTTGGAATCCAGTCTTAAGAAAACACTGTAGTCTGAATTGTACTCCAAGCTTAAACAACAAGAGCCCATACCAACCCTTCACTGACCTGGTCAAACAGCTGTTTGCCTGTAGTGTTTGGCTGGATGGCAAACTCCAGCTCTGCATCCATAGTAACAACTCGAACATTGATCTAAGGAGAAAAACAAAAAGCATTGTGTAAGACGTATTGAAAGCCATTTCTCAGTGTTAACACAGTACTTTGTACAACAGTCTCCATGCTTTAGTGCACTACTGTAACCTCTGTAATATACATACTTAGGCCCCAGTTAGATTTGTTATCACAGAAGCAAACTTAATTGGGGCACTGACTTAGCTGCGTTATCCAGATTGCTCTGCAGGTTTTCCTACTCAGCATAGGATTGGACTGAGCTTCTGGCTAAAAGAGAGGGCATTTTAGAGTTGACCATTTCCAGGCCTAAACCCCCTTGGAATAAGAGCTCCTGTGAGTGCACAGCATAGCTGCCTGCAGGCCATCCCTTGGATTACAAAAGGCCCTAATGACTAAATTAAATTTAAGACTTATAATTTAACTTCCATTTATATTAGAGCTGGAATTAATCTGAGGTTTTAAAGGCAAAAGGCTGCAGATTATTCTTACAAAGCAATCAGCATTAACCCGATAAACATTCATTCTTTCCCTCATAAAAATCTACTCAGCACATAAAAATAGCAGTTATGGGTACTGAATGATACTACAGGGCAAGAGTTCACAAAGCTATTGCTGTAAGTGAAGAAACAACATAACCAGATTTACTGCAATGGCAGAAGTAGACTGCAAGACAGAGGTTACTATTGTATGCAGAAGGCAAGAATGTTTAATGACTAGAAAAAGTCCATTAGCTTTTAATCAAGAGGCAAAAGCAGCAACTAAGCTTGCAGGGAATAGCATAAAGACCTGCAAAATGGCAAATCAGCAAAGTATTATCTCCAACTGTTCTGACTACAGGACACTATATTGCTTGCAATATTATACTATGTCTCAAAAAACCCAACAACCCCAAAACAAATATAAAAAACCCAAACTGGAATGATCATGTAGTATAGTTGTACTAACAAGTTAGATTTGTAGCTTGGTATCTTAAAACAAAGAGGAGAGAAAGTGGACACACAAACACAAGGCCAGACAACAGGTAAGCTACAGGCAGATAAGATTTCATGAAAATTTCCCCATATTTTATAAACATCACATTACAGAAATCCAGAGCTAACAGACCGGGAGAGCCTGCTACAGCTGCAGCACTGGTGCCCAGCACAGAGGCACACATTTGAAGAAACAAGAGGAAGGGGCAGAACAGGAACAGAATCACACACTACAAAGCCTTGACACTGCAGCAGTTTCCAGCTACTTAATTATGTATATTTAAGCTCTAGGATAAATGTCAGATAAAACAATGTTATGGTTAACACAGAACTGTGAATAAAACAAGTTGCCTCAGCTAGTTTTAGACAAATATAATATAAAATTCTGCGTTTCTTTTTTAGTGAGACATTAAGGCCTCAAGTGTCTTTTAGCCTTTATACTGTTTCTTTCTCCTGCTCTCTCCCAGATGACAGATGGCCTTCTATAGAAAGATGACTGAAGATAGTTTCCAAGTCATGAAACCCCAGAAGATGACTTCTTCGGTGTACTGTCATTTTCAAGCTGTATTTTTAAAGGAGTGTCCTTTAAATTAGGATTTTAAATAAATAAATAAATAAAATTCCTCTAAAAGCAACAAAAGAACAAGCAAGAAAGGTTTTCTAAGAGTTCCTTTTCCCAGCTGTAGCATTTGGGATCCATAACAGAGCATGGAAGTCTGCTTTAAGGCTTTCTTCCTGTGCCAAAAGGTTTCCCAGTGTTTCCAGTGTAGGAAGGACAGGGAAGTTCACATACCAAATTCTCAGGTACAGCAAGGCTGCAATTGGAAAATGTGACCTTAAAATCTCTTGTTGCTTAATCCCTCTCAACAATAAATCCCTAATCATATTCTAATCCCTTTCTACCCCCTTAAAGAAAACATATGCTTGCAATCCGCAGTTTTGTATTGTGCAAGTTATTTGTACTTCTGGCTAAAACACCTCAGTGGGTGTAAAGTAAGTATCACTTTACAAGCTAAAGAACTTAAAAGCCTGTGCTTCCCACTCCTTACCAGAAAACCTGCAGGATGTTGGCTGAGCACAGAATTCCAGCTGGTACCAGTACATTCGTCTTTTACTCTATCTCCTTTGTGGTTATTTGCTTGTAAAAAAAAATGTAAACCCCCTAGTCTAGGGAAACACCCTGTATTACTCCAACCCTAAAAGACCCTTCCAGGATACAGTCCCCTTCCTAAAGGATCAGCTACATAGTGAGTTATTTAGTGCTAAAGCCATCTACCTGCTACATCTTTTAAGAATTATTTTAGTATTAAGACCAAAAATCTAAGTAATCTGCTTTCCACTTCAATCATTTAAAGGCATAAGCGTGCAGGAATATGACTACTTGGTTATCCAAAAAGGGTTCAAGGACACTTGGGACATGTGGTAAAGGTTAATTTCTGTGTTCTTACAGGGCTGAACACCACCTGGATAAAGAGGAACTCCCTGGTCTCCCTGCTGTGCCCTCAGACAAGCTGCTAGCCACATGACAGGCAGAGCAAGAAGAGCCAGGGCTTCAAGCAGTTGTCACTTCAGTGAGTTGATGACTGCCTGGGAAAATCCTTTGGGTCTCCTTCCTGCCATATTAAGTCCTCTTGCTTCTCATCTCCAAACCTTAGCCTTGATTTCAAGAAGAACATGATGGTTTTAACAGTGTTACTAAACGGATGTCCTACAACCACTCCACACAAACTTTTAGCCACAGAGAAGCTGGTATTGAAGCAGGTAAATGGAGCTTAACCCACTTGAAACCTGATTTAGACCATCTGAAGAAACCTTGATGTCTGTTGGGCGGAGAGGTGATCAGTTTGGCATTCAGCTCAGACCACATGAAACTCCCATGGTGCCAAGACAATCAAATCAAAACCCAAGGTGCTAACTGATTCAATATATTGTTGAGGAGGAAAATGGAATAGCTCAGACTGAGTTCTATCAGCAACAAAAACAGCAAGACACAGTTAAGACAACTTTCACAATTGAAGACCTGCTTACCCTGTGTAGGCAAGGCAGGTCATTTGCAGGATCCCTACCAAATCCTGGCAGTACCCCAGGACAAAATTGAAGGCATAACCAAAAGGAAAGCACGGCATAACCAAAAGGAAAGCACGGCATAACCAAAAGGAAAGCACGTCTTAACTGTTTCAGAACACAAGTGCATGGAGGGTGTTTAAATGCACATAGTTAAATAAGGGTGTTTAAATGCACATAGCATGCTAAAAACCCTAGACAGTAAGTTCTAGCTTCCTTCTTAATAGGCCAATGCCGTAACACTTCATGATTATATTTTTATGTCAAAAAGTAACGTGCTTAAAATGAACGACAAATAGCACCTTAGAAGGCTTGCTTGTGTGTAGGAAAACATTACAAGGTTTTCCTCTTCCCCATCTTAGTATGCATAAAATTCCTTACAAATTTGATCCAGAGGGGAAAAAACATTCTGTTGAAAAGGCAATGCCATTTCTGTTAAAAGGAAAAAAAGCTCCATGAATCGTAAAAGACAACAGGAACAGAAGAACTTACTACACCAAATGACTGAACACGAATTCCATGACCTCAGACTGTTTGGGGTGGACTGTAACACTTTTACCTACATTTCCAGCTGGGACAAGAGAGTGGAAGTAAGATGAAAGATTGAACTGGAGAGAACTTCAGAATATAGTTTAAATAATAACAACACTGTGGAAAGTTCTTGTACTAGAAGTTACAGTGCTTAGAATGGGATCTTCCTTCCTTTAGCAGTGCCCTCAAGTCATGCACTTGTTCTTACTTGCTTTTGGTTTTTTTGTTAAGACAGCATCTTTTCTAATGCTAAGTCAGTAGATGAACCTATGGGACGCTGCAGCTTTTCAGAGACTGTGCACCATACAGTATCTAACTTGGAAAATTAAAGTGCCATTTGAAAAATATTCAGAAAACATTGTCTCTTAAGGAGGCAACACATTGCTAACCAGCTGAGTGGCAACATCTTCTCTGTGTAAGATCCAAGACCTAGATGGGAAGCCAAGATAACGCTGCCTCTTCAATCCCTTCCTAGCATAAATGCCCAGTTTCCAGGTGTGTTGGACACTATGCATGCACAGCTAAGTTTTTTTCTGAAGTCTGACTCTTGAGCTACAGCCTGTTGGTCCAGAAACTGTCTCTGTTTGCAGGCAGCATGGTATCTTTGAAGTTAACCATCCCCCTCCTCATATTGCAGCTCCACTGCAAAACATCCTACACCGAAGGGGAAAAGGAAGGCAGAACAGGAGAAAAACCCACAGTGCTCACACACATGGATATTTTGTATCCTGATGCATGAAATCTAATACCCCTTAAGTTCACTTGCATAATAAAATAGTTCAGTGACACCATGAAGTTGTGCAAGTTATTTAAAATACCATACAATTTATTTCCAGTGAATACCTAAGATAAAAGGGCAGTAAATACCAACTTTTATCCGTACACAAGACAAACCAGTACTTAACGTGTTGCATATCATTATCATTATGCAGCTCTAAATGCCTCAGACAATGCTCAGGAATGTTTTCTTCCTCTTTCCACGGAGGGATAAAGACCAGAGCCTCTTAAATAGCAGGTCTGTGAGTACAAATGCTAGTGAAGTATCTTTCCAAGTGGTGGCATTACCAGTATCATAGTGGAGAAACCTAGACAGGCATGCCTTCTTTCTGCAGTCACTGGATGTCTGGAAATCCCAGGGAAGTAGCTATTACATGTAAGCAGATCCACTGCATAGCACAGAGGAGATAAGGGGTTTTGAAGTGCCGTACCTGCACAGCATATGGTGTGAAAAACAGCATGAAGGCCTGTTAAGGTTTCTTGCACATACACAAACTGACCGTATAGCACATGGACATGCTTGTGCTGAAGGAATATGGCAGTCTTAACAACAAATAAGCAAAAGCGGTAGTATTAAGAAAGCAGTAGTATTAAGCTTGCATCCTCTCTTCTGCATGTCTACTCTTCCACCACACAAGCAATAACTACAATTATACTTGTAATAAATAACAGACAAGCCATGAGCTACAATGCACCTGCATGGATGAAGCAATCTCATTTCAACCTTAGCACCCAGACCTGTTTGTAGACACATGTAGTGATTAGGTATCTGGTAATAGGAAAAGCAATTTTACGTAGCAGCATCAGAAGGGCACTGGAACTGCTCTCTATTCTTCCATCTTCCGTGCACTAGTGTTTGTTGGCTCCAGGCCCAAAACTGAAGAAAAATACTGTGCTAACTGATGGAGTAACTGTAGTCCCAGCTCCTCGAAACTATTTTGGGAAATTTTTTAACTTTGATTAGGGAAGAAAATCCTAGAAGCTCCAGAGCTCAGAGCTGACCTGCTAACACTTCAGTGTCTGCATTTCTCTATCCTCCACAAGTTACTTAAGTCAACAGCTAATGGTTCAGAGACTGTGTAAAGGAGAGGGTAAGTCTGGGAAGGTAAATAGCACGAATAACCCAAGCAACTGGAGAGATATTAGTTCAATTTATTATATTATTCTTTAGTACTTATGAACACCAACATGTCAAGAACACAGCACCTGGGGCCAGTTCTGTTTCTTCTCTGACAGAATACCCTGCCTGAGGGATCAAACCTCATGTAGTAACATATTTGACACAGTCCCATGACATAGACTAGGCATACAACAAACCTGAGCCATGTGAAATTACAACCAAAGGACAAGTTGTGCACCTAAATTCTCCATAGATTCTGTCAAAAGCAGGAGACAATGTCATGAATATCAAAGCAAATGATCAATTCTATTCACTGCTGCAGGTCTGCCAAAACACAACTTCCATCCTAGTTGGGGTCAGCACCTTCACCTTGCTGGAACTACTGTAGGGACACATTCTGACCTCTTCATGGCAGGCCAAGGTCTTGAAAGGGGGATGACAGTGTGGTGGGGTGGAAGGAGTATGAAAACACAGTTAAGTATTCTCACGGTCCCTGGAAGACTTACAGGGTGCACTTAAAAGTTCACAAACAGCACCTACTCAAGAACAAAAATAAACTCTTTAGGAGGACAGGGCTGGAATTCAAAGATCTTAGTAGGTCTGAGAAATAGTTACAGGTGTTACACTTGGAGAGGTGAGAATGGACATGAGGCAGACAAAGAGATGAACAAATTACAAGCTTGCAAACAATGGGCTACAACAGTACTGTAGAGAAGGATATAGTCTATTATAATCCCCAGAAAAACACCACATTTCCTGGCGTGAAGCTATTGCATAGAAGGAAAAATGAAATTCTTGAGTGTATTTGTCACTGGAAGCATGACAGGTGACTAATCTGTTCTGCTTGCCTGATGACTTGCCAGTTGGAATGCTGTCACCCAAATTTGAATGCTTCTTTTGGAAGGGAGCAAGTTAATCAAGGAAAGTCTGCACTAATCTGCAGGTCAGGTGTTTTGGGGTTGATTGCAGGGTTTGGGGGGATTCAAACGACTCTATTTTTTAGCATGGTACTGATCTCTTCCAAATGGGAGTTGGCTGAAACATTAAGTGTTTATAGAGCAGACAGCAACTTTTAAAACCACAAGGAGAAAACCACCAAAAAGCCCTCTTATTTTGCAGGATGTGTAACAGGAAAATAAACAATAATTGCTAGAGTGGTAAGATATTGGGATACTATATAACCACTTCCATGCAGCCTTCAGACAACATAGGTTCAAGTCTTCCACAGTGCTACATTTTTATGATTTAAAGGATCTCCAAGAAGCTAAAATGAGAAGGCAAAGGACAAACCTGCCAATTTCTATTCTACAGGGAGAATCTGATTCCTGTGAGAGTGGGAAAGAGATCTACAGCACAACGCTGAAGAAAGCCCTTCAGTAGGATCCACATGCTCCTCTCCTGCTCCCATGCCAGAACCCCTTCTGCGCTACATGCCCAACACCTAGCATTTCAGAGGGGGCAGTGGTAGCACAGCAGAACAGTCCTGAGTGTTCCTTTCCTCACTGCTGAGCACACAGTCTGCCGATAAGGGAGAAAACAGCCTCTGTCAGTCACGAAGCCAGGAATGGGGACAGCCTTATTGGCATCCACTTGACTGATAGGGCAAGCTCATTGCACCCATTTAACCGACCCAGTTTCTCAGCATACCCTGTTAAATAAAAAAAGACCTGACTGGGAACCGAAGGACATGTTCCATTTCAAATCTCATTGTGTTAAACACTGCTTCCTCATTGCAAAGAAATGGGAACATTAAGTCACATTCCACTGGAATTCCTTCAAGTCTGTGAAGCAGACTTCAGTAGTGCTGCATTTGCAACAGGTAAAACTAGAGTTGAGCAGGGTGGTTTTTGTTCCTTAAAACCTTGCTCACCTTTCCCAGGAGAGGGGGAAATACCACTGAGGGTAAATACAGTTGTATAAATAATCTAGAAGCTAGCAGTTACCTTAAAATTGCCCTGCACAGTTGTTAGCCTTAAATACTAGTCAACTTTATTGCAACAGCTTGCACAACTGTATATTTTTTTTTTTGGTAGCAATCCTCAGTATTTAAGCAGCAATAACTATATAACTTAACTGAAATTTATTAAGTTTACTCAAGGCAATAGGATCTCAGGTATTTGCTGCTGTCACGTAAGGTGAAAAAGCCTTATAAGAACTTACCTGGAAGTTTTTGTGAAGAGAAAAGTGCTTTGAGGTGGAGCCAAGAATAATTTTGAAGTAAAATCTTAAAGCTAGCCTCTTTTGGATGAAGCATACATCCAAATGGGGTGGGGGAACTTATGTGGCCAGGAAAACCTTGAATACTCAGATCTGGAGAGTCATCCAGAAATTCCAGTTTTAGCAAAGCAGGTTGAATTTTCAGAACAAACTTCCCCCTCCCTGCCAGCATCCACAAACAGATCACAAGAAAGCCAACCCATCGAGTTTGGTTTTGCAGCCAGGTCAGTTGAGTCTTCTTTGTGAGATACCATGAAACCTTCCTTATAGTTAAACGTGAAGATAATCCTAGAATGTAAATTCAAACTTTTTTAGTTTAGATATGCAGAAGAAGATGCCATACTAAATTATACACCTATCTCAGTTTCCTTAACCAAAGCCTGATATATCTTGTCAGCATATAACTCCATAGCAGGCATCTGTGTGAAAAGCTGAGAAGCAGCCATGGCTGTAATTCAGTTCTTTATCTTAGGTCAAGCAATAACACTCTGCACGCCAGATGATCAGGAAGATTTCACGCAAGTGTGGCAAGCACATGTGACAATTCTTCTCTGACAGCCCTGGTTCCCAAATGCTTAGGCCTCAGCCAGACCTCCAGCACTCTCTACCTCTGGTCAGCTCTGTACAGTTAACATTAGTTGCTCAGTGAATCAGTAAAACCAAGTAAGTACTCTTCCCAGAGAAAAATCTTTTTCCACCCACCAAAGTTTCCCCTAACTCTTTCCTAACAAGCAAACTGCATAATTCTGTCTCACCTTAGGAAGAAGTTGAAAAATTAAGGCCTTAAAATTTTAAAATTCAATTTTTTTTAAAAAGGTAAAATTACCTAGGGACAGCTCTATGTTCTAGCAAGACATAAAGCAATGCCGTTTAAGCCTGAAAGGCCCCAAGATATTGCCCTTAAATAAAGACCCATATACTTGGGGAACCCAGATGTTTTTCATGCAAAATACTTGCTCTCACTTTCTGTGAGGGGTGTAGGAATGGTTTACTTGAACACAAACAACATTAGCAAGCAGCAGGAGGGTTTACGGTGCTCTGAAATATATTGACATTCACTTCAAAGGCTTTCTGACACTGTATAATACTCTATTAGCATTGTTGGAATATCTGCACAAGCAGCAGTCTGTTCTTTAAAGAAGGAACACACAGCCAGTGACAGCAGGCTCAGCACAGGACCACTGCTCAGATGAGCCATTTGCCCTCAACGGATGTTTGGATGGATTTAGGAGCCCAGACTGCAGCAACAATAAATCCTTTGTACCTAAAGGATAAATACAGAGGAAAGCTACAGGCCACTGATTTAAACTCCTTCATACACACTGTTTTATCATGGCAGCTGTTGCATCTAACTAAACATAATGAAGTTGTGAGACTAAGATCTTACGCATTAAGTTTAAAGAAAGCCCCACAACCAATCCTCAAATAAGCTTTATCTGAAGAAGTCACTCAGAGTCCAGAACGAATTACATCATCTTCTGTGGTCTTTAATCAGAAAGATCAGCATGGGGCCAAGTGCAGATAATCTAGAAGTTTAAGATCTGAATTATCATTTCAGAGTCTTTTAAACAATTTAACATCACCAGTATTTATGTGAGTCAGCTACATAAAGTAATACGATCCTGCTGCAATCCCCACAAGGGAAAATAAAAAATAACTGAGTGTCTTCTAGGCTTGATCCAGAACAAAAACACTATTTCATATTTCTGCTTGGCTTTTTCATTTGGAAACGACAGGCACACAACAATCTATGCAAAAGCTGAGCTCCACAGTACCAAGTCACAACAAACAGGGGCAGGGTCTGAAGGCATGAATAATGTAAATAAAAGCTGTAACAGCCTCAGAGCTTCCCCTGAATCTGAGATCAAATACTGGTGCCTTTTATTCCAATGCTTATGCAGAGATAAATTCTAGAGAGCAATGTGCATGGAAAACCCAGAGCCATTCCAAAGAGTCAAAAGTCTGACAGATACTCACCTGGAGACCAGGCAACATCACAGCCTGTCAGCACACAGCTCTCAACACTTTCAGTAGACCCTGTATGAACAGTACTAGAACAAGGTACAATGATTGTTCTTCTGAGGTGGAACAGAGGCACATTATATTGGAGCAAGGTGGGTTGTGTGAATGCAAGGAGAGCCTGTGACTTACTCTCTCACAGGATTATGCCCGGCAGGTTTAAGGGGACCAAGAACCAACTGTTGGAGAAATGTTCTCAACAACTGTACTCCTTCCAGATGGAGACATTGCAGGATGCAAAGCAATATTTTAATCAGATCTGAACTGGAAGACGATCAAGCATGTTCAAAGGCATGGAGTAATTTCCATGCAAGGATCACTAAACTAGTTAAGGCTTCTCAGTTTGGAAGAAAATTAACTGAGGCTAGGATGTAAGAGCATATAAATTCATAAGTTACGTGAACAGGGTGGACAAGGATCACATGTTCATTGCTCTACCAATAGAATAAGTACAGGGCATCAGCATTCTAAACAAGAAAAAAATTTTTCAAGTAGTGCTGTAGCAAGGAGTTTCATAGATAACTTTCCAAACAATGTGAAGGTTATCTAGGACAGCCTTTGTTAAAGCATACTGTGGATGCTGGAGTTCACATGGTTTCAAGGGGAGACTGGACAAGTTCACAGAAATCCACTTAGTAACTCATTATATAGGAACTTTCAGCCTCCGACACCTCAGTAGCTCAGAGGAAAGCAATGATGCATATCTTTGAAATACTCTTCCTCAGGCATCAGGTTTTGGCCAACATCAGAGGTACACTATTAGGCTACAGGGGCTTTCTGCCTGACATGGCAAGGCCAGCCATGTTCTTACAGAAGTCAAAGCGCAGAATGAACATGAACGCCGTTTAGTTAAGGAGAAATAGCAGTGTAAACAAGTGACATAAAGCCCAGTAATGTTATATGGTGATTCTGCATTCTAGATATGAATCCATTTGTCAAAGAGGTATTTACTGATTCAATACCCCACCTTTCTGTTTTACTTGTTTTATAATCAGCCTCTTTCATTTTACCTCATGGACTTTGGTGGAACATACCACATGGCATTTGTGAAATTTATGAGTGGGATTAGGTGATGTGATCACCTCTGATAGCTTGATAACCTGACCTATGTCCAATACACTACAACGCTTACACTTCCCAACAAGGTACTTCAAACAGTATGCAACAGGTACTATTTGCTCCCAGATAAAGGCAGGTCATTGCAAGTCCTGGAATGTCACCTAAGCACAAAGAGATTGCTCTTGATAAGTTATAGATTGTACAGGAAAAGTGATTGGAAGGATTGGCAAAATACCCCTTCCTGACCCCTAAAACAGCTTGAGAGCTTCCAAGATGAAACTCTTCACAGGCCCTTCACTACAGAAGTGTGATGGCAAACAAATATGCACCAGTGATTCCCAAAGAGTACACAGAACACTGTGGGGGCAGAAAAGGTAACTTTCAGAAGTTTGCCTGCACTGCCATACCAGTTGTTAAACGACAACCCCTCCCTGGTCTGTCCAGCACGGGTCGTGACAACCGAGTATCAATTATGCAAATCCACCCCACATACTTTGTGCAGCAGGAACTTTCTATAATCACTTATCTCTACAAAAACAAAAAGTTAAGCAAACTAAGCTTTCACAATTGAAGTGTATTCAGCTAGATGTTAAAGAATAACTTTAACTCCCACAAAGAACTCTGAAGCCCAGATCCTACAGTACAGACTTTGAAGTCCCCTGCTGGGCTATACCGCCTAAATTCAGGCACACCAGTACAAATGTGAGATTCTTTAATCTCTACTTCTTCAGGTAGCAGGCAGCTCACAGACC
>JANZLQ010000086.1:28336521-28369245 GCA_026212715.1 Elanus axillaris | reverse complement strand
CCGGGCCACAGGTGGGGGACCACCCACCCACCCACAAACAAACCCCACCACACACACTTAACTGCTCTAATATTTAAGTCTCTTAAACCACAAGTTCTGCTTAAAGCAGTACTTCCTCCTCTTTGTAATTTAAACCCCTTACATTTTATACAGGTGAAAGAAGAGGTAACTTGTTTAATTCTACCAGGCTAAACTAGCCAAGCACTCTTATCATGAGGTATCTTTCTGCCTCTAGTCATCCCAAAACCCTTCTCTAAGTTCTGCTTTGAATTTGTCCCTCCTGGACACAGGTAAGTGCAACCTATATTCAAGGAAAGATCTCACTAGCACCCTCTATTAATGCTTTCCATTAGAGAAACTCTGCCTTGCAGATGACATGGACAAGGCAGTCATACTACCACTGATTAATCTATATCCTTCTATCCCATATAGTGAGGCATCTTCTTCCCCCACCCCTGCAAGTTTAACTATTGCAATGGGACCTTATTACCCCAGTCCTTCAATCCCCTTTATATGATGGCCCTCTGCATCAGTAATATCTCCTCCTCAACCTTTATATGATGGCCCTCTGCATCAGTAATATCTCCTCCTCAACAGCAAGGCATTGGCAGATTTCATTAGTATGTTCAGCTTTCTGACCACAGGCCATTAGTAAAGGTATTAAAAAATGGTGCCTCTGTATGTTATTTGCTTGTGTTTTCTCTTTAGCACCAGAAGCTGTCAGACTGCATTTACTGCTGTCCTCTCTTTACAGTTTTATATACATGCACACAAGTATTGAAAGCTCTTGTGTGACACTACATCAAATACTCTACTGCAAAGCTGACTTCATTTCTTATGAAGCTTTAAGTTTTTTCCCCAAGAGGACACGAAAAAATCCACCTTCAATAAAGTAACAGAGAATGCTGGCAGGTCAGGTCAAATTAACAGGTCTGTAGACCAGAGATCACGTTTCCTTCTCCTTCGGTAAGTAATGTTCATTAGCCCGCAGCTATGCTGTTCTAGCCACAATTTATTAGATTGGTTTGTTTTGCAAAAAGATGTAATTCATCTAAACCACCATCTATTCAGTGAGTCAAAGAGAAATAAACTAGTAACGTGCATTTAGGAAAAACACTGACAGCACACAGACACTGCAGCAATGAAAAGATGCAAGGCTGAACAAATAAGTTTATTTAGCATTTTGCTTATTTCCAGGTAACACAGCAAGATTTGGACAAGATGACATGTCTTTCATTTCCTTACATAATAATTCACCACCTGTGAAGCCTAACAAACCTCTGTACTGACTAGGTAGAAATTGTGTATCTGAACTATTGATGAACTACCAGCCATAAACCCTTATGAACTGGGTACAAGTTATATATTTATAACTTACCTCAGAGAGATCTCATTACTTTCTAACTGTTACACATGGCAGAACATCTGTGTTAAATTATAAATTAACACTTGCCTATATTAACAAATGTATTTATTTCAGAATTCTTTTCTGGACTGTTACTAAAATTTATTTTGAGCACTGTAAATGTGCATCAGATCCAACTAATTGTGATTAAACAGTACCACAGAATGTGGAAAACAGTTGGTTTTCTAGCACTTCACTTTGTACTCAATTAAAATACAAAATCACTAACATTCTAGTGCTAATGGACTTACTATTTGTTTACTGTGAACAAATAAGTTACAAACATGATCTGTAAGCTTTGTGCATGCATGCATAATTTCTGTTAAAACATAAGTTTCATATAAAGGTTTAACTTCATGGTTTTGGGGGTGGGAGGGCGTTGCCAAAGCTTTGCTATCTGTCATCTTAACCTTTACTTGTAAACAACTGATGACTAGTGTGTCAAACTTCACGCACAGCAGCATGAAGCCTGACAAGCAACATCATATTTACTTATGCCATGCAGACAAGACACATGCAGACAAGACACATGCAAACAAGCGTAGGTAATAAATATTTAGTACCCATGTCAAATACCCATCAGAAACTAAAACTGCTTCCCTGTGTGTCCCAAGGGTTCACGGCATCATTCCTCATGCATGCCAAAGGCTGTTGTCATGTTCATCCTGAGCACCATTCTGCCTCTGGAGCGACAGCTTTACATCCTCTCTCTGCTCCCTGCAGACTGACAGGAATCCTATTTATCTGTATTAAGACCAAATGAGCTGGGTTGGGAAGGTTCCAAATCCAGTCGCAGTCTGAAGCAGTCAGACCAAACAGTGTGTTTTATTAAAATAACCTCTGCAAAATTCCTCTTTTTGGTCTACAGTAAGATGGCAGTTAGCCCTACTGATCAGCAGATTAAAAAAAAAGGTGCTGATATTGTACAAACTATTGACACAGAGCCTTGTCCATAAATCCCAGCCAGTAGGTCGTGTCTCAGAAATCATTACAGTACAACTGTACTTCCCCAGTGGAAGGTGGTTTACGCCATCCATCTTTGTTATTCACTGGCTAGTCAACCAAGAAACAAACAAAAATCACCATCTATGAGGCAATATGAGCATAGCCATGCCAGGTAAAACAATGAACACAGCTTGGTTTTGTTGGGTTTTTTTTCTTGTTGGTTTTTGTTGGGTTTTTTTGTTTGGTTGGCTTTTAAGAGATTAAAGAGTTTTTCCACACCTATCCATGGCTTCCAGTACAATTTAGTCCTAAAGCAGGATTTCAGATTATTCTGACCAGGATATTTCAAGAAAGCACTCTGTAATTAGCAAATGGCTAATAATGCAATGAGAGATTATTCACACGCAATCTTTTATATCCATGCTTGTAAATTATGTATTTGCTCCCCCAGTTGCAGAAGGGTCCTTTCAGTATATGGTTTCATACGCAGTAATATATCACCTCCTACTGATAAAAGACACCCAGGGAGACCAAAGATTTAACAGTTCTTAAAAGGATTGAGCACTTTTTTTTTTTTTTGGTAGGTTTACAGAAACTGCAATGTAAGTTAACCTCAGCACTCCTTTAAAAAAAAAAGTCAACCAACTTTAATGTTACTGTGGTAAAACATCAATTACTTATTACCATAAAGATAAGCTTGTTTACTCCCATTTCACAGGGTGTAGCTAACACACAAGTCCTTCACTGCACTGCATTTTAAGAACTATTGCCTCTGTTGAAAACAGATAGCAACAACAATCTGTTCTGATTATGCTGTTCAGGAGTTCAAAAATGCGTCTGCTCCAACGACTGCTCAAAGCTTTGCATTAGGCAGTTGGTTCCTCAAGGAAACTATCGGTTTTAAGTGCACGGTAGTAGCAGATTTTAAAACAAAACAAGCAGAAATCCGACTAGAATACCGTGGGGAGGGGGTCAGCGGTGGGGAGGTGGTGGTGTCAAGAACAAGGAGACAGAAATCCACCGCTCGGTCTCTCAAGCGCGGCTCCCGAGCCTCCTTGCCCCCTCCCCGCCGCTGGGGAGGCCAGCCGCGCCTCCGGCCCACCCAGGGGCCGCCGGCCCACGCCACGGCTCCAGCGCCGCTCCACAGGGCCCACGCAACCTCTACAGCGAGCCGCTCCAGTTACTCCTCCTGCTTAAGGTAGCCGCTTATTCGGTTCTGGGGCGCCTGCGTGAAGCGGAGGGGTGCCCGCGGCTCCCTCTTCGGAGAACTTCTGCGGCAAAGCCCCGTCCTGTCCCGGCGCGCTCGGCCCACGGGCGCGGCGGGGACCTAGACTCGGCCCTTCCAGCGCGGAGGGGACGGGACCCCCGGCAAAAGCCCACGGCGCGGCGCCGGGAGGTGACCGCCCCATCAGGCAGCCCCTAAACGGCCCCAGTACGGCCCCACGGAGCGCCCGTCTCCCTCCCCCCGTGCCCCACTTACCGGCTTCGGCATTTTGAGGGCTGCGGGTGTATGTCCGACTCCCAAGAGCAACGTTCATGCAGTGGCTGCCTTGCCTCAGCCAAGCGCCCAGTGGTGGTGAGGAGGAGGAGGAGGAGGAGGAGGAGGAGGAGGAGGAGGAGGCCGCTCCCGGCCACGGCAGCAGCACGCCCCACGAGTGCCACGCCGGCCGCCCCGCGGCTGTTAAGTACGCAGGTGGGGCCGCCGCGGTGATTCAACGCCGCCGGCCATTACCCGCCGCTCCCCCCGAGTGTGGGGCCGGTCTCTCGCAGCCGCCGGGCACCCACACCGGCCACGCTTCGACGCCACCCCCCACCCGGGGCGCAGGGGGGACCCGGAGCCAGCAGCCGCCCCCAGCCCCCGCGGGGTGAGAGGCGGGCGGGGCCGCCTGCGAACCGTCGGGCAACAGGTGCCGGTGGGCGGTAGTGGCGCCGCCCCGGTAACCCGCCGGGCACGGCCGAGCCGCCGCCGGGCTTCCTTACGGCGCCTCCGCTCCGGGGCCAGCCCCCCCCCAAAACCCCGGGCGGGGAGAGCCGCATCCCCGCCGCCGTGCCCACCGCAACATGGCCGCCGGGGCTCGCCCCGCGGCCGCACCTGCCGCGAGCCGCGCCGGGGTCCCAGCGGCACCCAGCGGGCGACGGCGCTTCTGGAGCCGGCCGATGGCTCCGGGAAGGTGTCCGGCTTAGGGGAAGGAGGGAGGGCTGCCCGGCATGGGCTCACCGAGTCCCCCGCTGCCCCTGCCTCCAGCCCGGCAAATGGGCTTTATCGCTGGTCTGTAATAGTCGTTGTGTGGCTTGAAGTCCAAAGTCGGTTGGATTACTTAACAAACACAGGATTGCTCTGTGTGTTAAAGCACGTTTTCAGCAACAGCAGCAAGAGAGAAAAGTTTGAAGAATCCATCTAAGCTCAGAAACTGGCAAGCAAAGAGTGTATTTCAGTTGGCCCTGATCTTTCATCATTACCAAAAAAGATCATGCAGGTAGCCTAACAATTTATAGGCATACAAAGATGACAAAGTCTGTGTCTCTGCCCCTTGTTCTTTCTCCCTCCTCGTCCATGAATGCACTCCTGCAGATAAAGTGTCTGCCAGTTCCGCAGGAGTTGCTGGCCTCCCACAGCATCTCCTTGCTTGGCTAGTCGCAACAGCACATTGTATTTACATAGTCAAGGGCAACGGCCTCTAAGACACTGCTCTTCCTCCGTGCTGGCAATGGCATGTACTTGAGCTGTAAGATTAAGGAAATCGCACAGCCTGTACCCAAGCTGCTGCCTGCAACATCCCCGCGTCAAGCAGCGCTTGGCTGTTTGGTCAGGAAAGGCATAGGATGGGAAGAGGGAGGCATGGAACAAGGCGAGTAACGACCCACTAAATGGAAAACATACAGGGCAGGAGAGAGCCTGGGAAATACCAAGGGGTAGTAACAAAAAGAACAGCCCTAACAATACAGGTCCTGTGTTGGAGGAGATCCAAATGGCGCCTTCCCTCACAGAGTCTGCTAGGCAGCAATGGGTAGTGCTGCATTAAAATAAAAGAATCATCACTGCATCAGGTCTGTGAGAGAGAGGAGGGGAGCCGAGTCAGAGGCTGAGAGAATTCACAGTTATATTCCTTTTCTGTTGCATGCTCCTTGGGGATTAGAAGAGGCTTTACCACCAAAATGGAGCCATGGGGGTGGCAGTTTGCAACAGCAGGTGGGAAGAAATAGTCTAAGCTGAACAGCTTCCAAGGAAAGGGCCAGGGGATCAAACATCTTTGGGAAACAGGTATGGCCTCTGTTTTCAGATGAAATGATTCCACTGAATTTTATCCAAGTATCAGGGTGATTTAACAAAATATGATTTGTGAGGAGACCCTCAGTGCTCCTCTGTTAAGCAGTAAGTGTATGCTGGAATTCATACCTTACTCAGCAGGATGATACTGGAGATAGACCAGGCCAGATTACCAGTGTTTTGGGTAGGCTGCCAAGCACAAGGAACAACTCTTCCAAGTAAGGAGTGCTTTAAGAACCCAGCTTTTGCATTTCTCACTCAGAACCCAAAGTGGCATTTGTGGATTTTTGGGAGGGGTGGTAGGGTGGTGAAGAAGGGTAGAGATGAGATATTTTCATTCCTTAGTCTTAAAATGCAGATCTTGGCTGTGATTGGAAAAAGAAAAGCCGAAACAAGTGTGTGTCTGGATACCCTAGAAACAGGGCATTGCACAGATCTAATGGGAAGCCCATTTCCATCCTGGGAGATTTCCAGTTCCCAAATCCTTTCCTGTCTGTAGCTCCACATGGGCCCAGAGAGCATCACCCTGGAGCTCCATGTTGCAGTGATTCCATGTCAGAGTGATGCCTCATTTAATAGATCATCATCTCTTCAATGTCTTGAATCAGTCAGGTAAGTATTTATTACCATATGTTAGTTATATATCCAAGTTTAAACCCCTGTTTTTTTTTTTTATTTTTTTTACACTTACCTTTGCTTCCTAGCCACACAGACCTAGAGGCAAAAGGAATTTAGGTGACTAATAATTAAGTCTGGCAACATACAGTCTTTAGGTTCCTATTTGCCATAGCACATAACCTTGTGCCATTCTCCCATAATCACCTGCAATACGTGGGGAAAGGTACATACCTCAATGGTATCCATAACTACCAGTTTACCCAACATTGCTCCACCCAAAACCAGCCACCATGAACATATTGAGCTTACACAGGAAGAATTGTCTTCTGTGGAAGGAACCAGAACAACTGCCAGCTTGGAGTATACATTAGAGACCCTTCACCTCCTTCTTGGGCTTTTGCCTTCTGCTAGGTGCATTTTCAAACCCTCTTGCCTGCAGCACTCAGTGCCTTATGAAACACTCACTTAGGTGGGGTAGCAAGGTGTCTTTGTGACAATATGAAACCCTTCTATAACTGGGTCCCTAAGCTCCTTCCTTGATATTTCTCTCCCCACCTCCCCCTTCAGAAGGATGGGAAGGTATATAATGCCAGCCCCTTCTTCCCTTTTATACAGAAGCCTACTTATCCTTTGCAGGTGCAAACCAATCTAGCTCACCTCTCCTCCAGAGGAGGGGTGAAAGCCCTCAGTTCTCTGGTTTTCCTGAATGTGTCCTGACAGGCCGCATATTGAAATTTTTGGAGCATGGTCACCATGTATGATACTGATAAGCATCGTCTAAGAATGCTTACAGACTGAATCCTCTTCGGAGTCTGGGCAAGGGAATATTGGAGCAAGCATGAAATGGGCGCAAAGCAATCAACCCCCATCAAGACAGCCTGTGGCAGAAATAAAAATGTGGAAAAAAAAGACAGAAATGTGGAAGCTGGGGAAATTTTCACATGAAAAATCTATGGAACTTGGTTACTTCTGGATTTAGGCATTAGCTAAGCAAGAGAGAGCTTTTATATCCACCCTAACTACAGCATCTTCAGTCAGACCTCACAATTAAGCAAAAGACCCAAATCAAAATGAAGCCTTTAAGTTACAAGATTAAGATCTGCTCTGATCCAGCACTTATTCTTAACCTGCTTTATTAAGAGGATAGCATTACTAACAATTTACAGGAATTACTAAAGCAGAGGAGGTGATGAAAGGTCAGTAGCAGAACCCAGTTTCTGTTTTCTTCTCTGTAACAGTTCCTGTACCTTACTGACCCCTAACCAAACCGTGTCATCCTCATCAAGCCTGCCTTCCTGTTTTAAAGAGAAGACCTATTTAATTTTCCTGATCTACTTTAATCTGTAATAACATTCCAACTTGATGTAAAACATCTATGAATTCCAAGTATTTGCCAGAATTTGCTCAAGCAAGTCCTATTGCTATAAAGTGGCTTTTGCTTAACAGGCTTGGTGCCAGACAATTTTTAGTCAACATAAATCTTCCTAAGCCGAATCATCCCAGAACTGGGCAACATAGAATCTTGCACCCTAAAAACACCATTCTTGGTCGCTCACGCAAAATCAATAGTCTCAACAAGAGACAGACCTGAAGTCCCTGTTTATCCATACAGAAATCTTCATCCAGGTTTGGCAAGGCATGGATGGAAGAGTTTTACAGCATCTCTGCTGGTTTGTTTGCAGTTTTACTCCATGGCTTTTTTACTAACTGAAAATCTATAGTAGCTAACTCTGTCCTCTTGACAAGTCACAGGCTGTGCATTTAATACAGCAGTTAAAAGAAAAGACATTCAGTATAGTAGTTAAGGGAAAGAATGCCATGTTCTGAGCTGTGTTGTATAGATTTAATGAGATTTGCTCTCATCTAGGACAGTCAGGAGGGTGATTTTCTTTGTCAATTGGAAGAGCTGTAGGAGGAAAAAGAACCATATGGTATTATTGACAATAGCTTCTTTTTCATTGTCCTTGACTGAATAGGCAGCTTATTCTCCATTGCAGTTTCTGAAATTTTAGCATTACAATTCTAGAACTGTCAGACTTTACGAAGAGTGGCCAAGGACCTGGAGAGTTCTTGTTCTGTATGCACTGAAAGCTACTTCCCCACTACCCGCACTGAACTTACTGAAAACCTGATGAATTTAGGTCACAGAGGACCAGTATCTATTGACAAAGCACTGTTGACATTCTTTGGCTTTCTTTTGAAGGGGATATACGAGGTAAAAGAGTGCCAAGCTTGTGCCTCATGTTTGGTTGTTCCTAAATGAGAAGCTGCTGCCAAGTTTAGTTAATGTTTTTTCCAGTAAGCGTGGGTTCCCACAGGGGTTTTTTTGTACTAACAAATGGTTTGGTGGGTTCAGGCCTGGAAATAAACCTTATTAAATGATCCAATGGTTACATGCTAGAAGACCCCTATGTTCGCATTAATTTTGTTTTTCAGCTGCACCCCCAAGTATTCCTTGGGATTACCTGACCCTCTGATAGATCATCATGCAGCTCTATGCGGACATGCTAGGTTATGAAGAAATGTATATATAAAGAAGTTTATGAAGGATTATTTTTAAATGTGGTAAGAAGGGAAAAAAAGCAGACAAGACTTCAGGCTTTTATCTGGTTTCTTCTTACCCATCATAAAAGGAGAGAAAAGCTTAAAGCAAATTATTAATATGTTTCGTTTCCTCAGCAAAAATTCTGAAATGTCCCGAGGTCAGTTTGCTTTCAATTCCCATGAGAGTTGTCTTAGTAACAACTCTAGTAACATTCTTCACTCTTCTTCCACAGGAAACTCTCACAGGGAGTGATGCAAAGTGTGCAATAAAATCTCCTTCTGGACTGAAACAAAACATAATTTGGCATTTACATTTTGAGTACACTGAGACTAAGAAATTACTTAGAATGGATGAGGAAGGCAAGACTTAGTGATAGGTAAAATATAGATAAAATATTACTCAAAGTAAAGGTAGTTTTAAACATGCATGTGATCAGGGAAGGAAAATCTGTGGTAATCATCTCTATAACCGAAATCCACAATGAATTATTGATCTTACCCACAAAAATAAACAAATAGAAAAAGCACTGAGAGTTTTCTGAACCTACTGAATGAGAACAATCATGTCAGAAAGCATTGTTTAAAAATGTGTAAATGAAGTTCATGACATACTGCATTTGTGGAGATTATACCACATGTGTAAATCCAGCCATGTTTGTCCAAGACTCAAAGCAAATAGAAACTAGAGGCAACACAGCTTTTACGTCTCAAAATGAAATAATGATCTTAATGTGTATGATAAGAAAGGAAAGAGGAAGGGAGTTCCCCTGGTTAAGTAATCTTTATTCTACCTTGATATCTTCCTTTGTGCTTTTTTATTTGGAATCTGATTAAAAGCAGAGCTGAGTGCCATATACTGCAAACAGGCCCTGCACATCTGAACTCTTTCTACTGGGACCAGTTCTTTTAGTTTTGTTTTGGGTTTTTTTTTAACATCAAAGTAGAGATGTATAAAGACACCGTGGACAAAAACAGCAGGTCAAATAATGTTAACTAACTTCGTTCATGTGCTTCACAAATGGAGCACAGATGTGTGCTTACAGCAGGTATAAGTAGTAAGGAAGGTAGAGGCAAAATAAACATTCACTGGTTGATAGAGAGAAAAATAATTCATCAGTCTATGTACAGGAGTTTTTTTACTCCAAGTTGTTTTATAATTATATATGCTGCTGACATTTGTATTGCTCTCACTATGGAAACGAGGCTGTAAGAGTTCAAAAATACAAATATTAAACTATTTTAATTTAACTAAGAGTGCCAAAATGCAGAATTTCAGGGCTAAAATAACAGCGCAGAGTTCAATGTACAATTAATGGACACAGCGTACATTTTCTTTTCCTGTGATGTGATGCCGACTCACACTGTTTAAGATCAAAAGGACCATGTTGTTTGACTTTCAGCATAAACTAAGCTGTTGAGTTTCACCTGGTGATTCCCAAATCAAGCCCGTAACATTAGAAAGGCCTTAAATCCCAGTCTCAAGACTGAATGACAGTGATTCTACCACCTGCCCAATTCTCTCCATGGCCAAGTAGTCTTTCATTGTAACTTGTGAAATTTGTTTGCATTGACTAGTACTTGTATTTCTCATTCAATTTCAGAAGATGCACTATCTATAATGCAATTTGCATTTAAATACTCAGCCAAGATAAAATATCTAGCATGGTTCTTCCCTCAGCTAAGTCAGCAATATCAGCTGTGCATTACTGTACAGTTTGGTGCCAGCTATTAAAAGACCATTTTCTCATATTTTTCTTTAACTGAAACAGAAAGAATTGCTTGATGCAGAGGTTACTAGGTAAAGTTCAGAAGGTCCCAAACATCACTCTAGCCTACTTTTCCACTCAGGACTGTCTCTTTCCGATTTTCTTCCAATATTTTGCCTAGCCTCATTTAAGTGCTCTATGCAACAAGGCCTCTACCCCTTTGAATGTTAGAGATCAGGTTTCTTTTGTAACGCAAGGCTGGTTAACCTTAAAAGTTGCATCCAATAGCAAGAGAAACAGAAACTATGTAATATTGGGGCTGCTGTTTATTACTGGTCTATACATTAGCTCTCCTACTCTGCATCCCTTGCTTCTGCCGTAGACAAGAACATTTCCTAGTGCCACCAGGAGCTAAAGTTATTTCTGCTCCACTCAGGCCACAGCTGCCCAACAGCAGTGCAAGCTGCATAGAGAACTCCCAGTGCTGAACTAGGAGACGATATACAATGGACACTTCTCTCGCAGATAAAGGAGAGTAATTTTGACCTTAGTATATCATGAGTAAGACACTAAACTGGAGTCTGAAGTACAAGAATCCACCTGTCTCTTGGGAAATCCTCTGTTTGCTTTGTGATAACACAATAATGCTGAAAACAGGCGGGCGCTGATAAACATGTGAGACCAAATACAAGGCAGGTATAAGCACGGTGACATTGCTAAACAAAGCAGAACACTGCCTACTTTCACCAGACCTGAAATTTAACTCTGATATTTTGCAACAGCTTACCTGGAACTGTACCTCAATCAAATATTCACTCATGAGAAAAAGCTGTCTGTGTTTCATAGCAAACAGCTCATACACAATTTACAAATGGCTGCATATATCCTTAATTAGTTTTCAACAACCCTGCTAAACACTGAGGGCACACTAAATCCATTTTATGTCAAGGCTGCAGATACACAGTCACCTTATCTAATCAGCCCCAGCTGCCTTAAAGCCAGTAACTCAGAAACAAAGAGGCTACCAAACCAAATAACTTCTGTGAGGCCTCACTGGAGGAGAAGGGGATGGGGTTGATTACTGCTCACCTGCCACACTGAGGTATGCAGGCAACCTGAAACAAAGGGAGTTTTCAGTGCTTCCCAATGACACACCTAGTTTGTGAAGTAATTACCTCTGACGCATGATACAAAAGATAAACACCGAGTCTTGTATAGCATGTTGGCTAGCAACTCCTCAGAACACTTTGGAAAATAATACCACTATGATACCTTTAAAATAGCAGGTGAATTTCACCTGTTTGCAGCAAGTAACTCAGGACCTAGGTAATAATTAAGTACTACTTGAGCCTTCAAAATAGAGCTGAAGTGCAGCCTCAGACGTAACCAGGATGTCACGCAGACTTGATTTGCTCCTAGGCAGAACAGGGCTCAGCTCAGTGTTTCACTTAATAAACCGATTATCTTTTAAAGATGGCATGATAAATTCTTTGGTCTCTAATAAAAGACAAATGTAAGATGAGGGGGGAAAATCTATGACATGTAACCTTATGATCACCTTCTGTGCCATTGTTTCATCTGCATGACCTCTCAGCAATTGCTAGCAATGCCTTTGGAGCCAGATTTGTTGGTCCACTGCTCCATTTTGACCTTCAAGCACTATGGTGTGGGAGGAGAAGGGTGAGACACTGCTGGACTCCAGAAGCAGGGCGTTGTGTCCCTCCACCTGGTATCAGTTGAGGGTGAGGATCTGGTGACTCCAGAGCTAGTGGTTCATGAGCTAATGGTTCAGTATCTTTAATTATCTTGGAGTGGTAAAAACATTGTTGTTGCAGCAATCAGACATGAAGTAGAGTTTCTGTATCCAAGAAGTTTGTCTGGTTTTCCCAACTATGTCATTTGGCCTTACAGACTTTGCTTTGGGTAGTTTAGTGCAAACATATGTCCATTAGAGACTGTCATAGACTTGTCTTGGATTACCTCCAAAGCCAGCCCCAGCTCAGTCCTGGATCTGAGAGAGATCAGGGGTACAAGCGGTAAAAACACCTTGTAGACATGGGTGAACTATATTGTCCCTAAGGCATGCCACGCCACACTGTTACATGTGGCATTTTCCTATGAGAAAGTGTGTTGCCCCGTGTTGTTCTCCCCGACTGTGGTCTGGCTGCCAGGGCAGATGGAGAGTGAGGTGAAAGTACAATGTCAGATATGTCCTTCTTTTGCAGAGTTCAGTTTTAAGGCCAAATGCTGTGAGCGCTTGGAATGTTGTTACAGTAAGGGCTTCACAGTAGGCCATACCAGGTAACATGGCCTGTTTTTGACACAGCATGTTGAAGTGTAGTCACTCCGGGCACAGCCTCAGTTCAGAGTGTCTGAGTGCTCTGGGCCTAGGGCCACAAGCAGCTTCTTGCCTACAGTCCATGGGGAAACTGGTCTTTGAGGCCTGTTTGTGAAAGCCTGCAAGAAGGGCTTGGCCCACTCCATGCAGACATGGCAGGCCAGGCCTGCGGGGCAGTTTCGCTACCCAGCCCTCTATGGCTGCTCTGCCAGGCAGGACAGAAGCACAGAGTGGGAAAACTGAGAGTCCTGGCCACTGGCCTAGCCTCCCTTCACCTGCCTGACACCGTGAGGCAGGAAAATGCCAAACGGGCTTTAGAGATGACAACAAAACAGGGGGTGTGTGTGCAGCTGATTCACAGGGCAGAATAACTGCTGGATGTGCTTGTAAAGAAAGTCACCTGTCTCACAGGCAGGGACCCTGCACAATGCAGATGTGCCTGGGAGGGTTCAGGGACATCCTGGGGAGCTGCACCTAAGGTGCTCCCAGAAAGCAATGTGGACAGGAATATCGAAAGCACTTCGCCCATGCTATTTCTCTCCAAGCGCAACTGCCTATAGCAACACAGCATTTTTTTCCAGTTGTATTCAAATTGATGGGAACTCTCCTGATCCCTTTAGGGGGCTGTCCCATAAGTGAGCAATGTCACAGCAAGGAATAAATTTTTTTCCTGCTATCTAAATGTGCTCCTTCCCTGCATTGCTCTCAATACCCTCCACCCCTGTTGCCTGAAATAACTGCTCACTCATCACTGTAGTGGCTTTAGCCATGCTGTACGAATCCAGAGAGATAAGAAATAATATTCTTTAGATAAATAGCACAGACTCTTGCACAAAGTTCCTTCTCGTCTCAGAGTTCAGTCTGCACCCTTAAAAAAAAAGGAATGTAACAATAACACCCTCTTTACAGAAATTACCGTAAAATGCAGCATGAAATACTGTTAGTGCAGTGCTAAGGACTTTTGAAATAGTGGTGGTGTTTCAAGTAAGATTATGGCCACTGTTTTCCACATGGTTGCCAACATGTAGTATTTGAAACAATCTCTTTTTCTGTGCTTCAAGCAGCAATTAAGTATAATGTTTCAAATGCCACTCCACAGCAACAGTGAGTAAATAATGGCTTAAATAAGAAGTAAGAAAAAGTTTTGTTTGCTTTTGCGGGTGTTAAATTTCAGCAGGACAATCTAACTCAAACAATGCCCTAAACAAAAGTTACTGGAATTCCTGACTGACAACCTGAGTTTCATGTTAGACAAGCCAAATAATCAAAATTATCTCTCCTGTCTCTAAAATCTCTAGCCACCGATTTTTACCATGGCTGTAAAATTCTGAGATTGAGATTTTTAACTTCAGGTATAACATTTTTGTTTAAATTTTTAATGCATGGGAAAAACAACTGCAGCAACTACATGTGGTTAATTGATTTATTTCTGTAATGAGTATCCTTAAAAAAAACCCACAGTAAAACTCACACTGACAAGTACATTGCAGGATTAAAATGTGAATTTAGGTTATTTTCTTGTTCTTCTGGTAACCTGGTTATTCCTCCCTTGAGAAGAAATGCAATGCTACGTATCCAGTACCCAGATGGATTCAAACTCACATCCTGTAAGAAATCTCAGAACATTAGGACAAAGGTAATTGAATCATTTTAGACCCAATAATTAATTCTGTGGAACCCATTTATAGGAAACAGCTGCATTGAAACCCTGCTTGTAGAGAACAGAATGAAAGCTGCAAGTTGTTTCAATGCAAACTAGTGATGCTTGTAAGTGAGCCCCTTCCCACAGGACTCAAGCTTGCAATCCTGCCCCAATGTCAAAGCCCTTCAGAGTGAAGGCGGTGGGACGAGGCCTGTAACTGAGAGGTTTAGTAGAGAAAATTCCATGACTTCATGACAACAGGCTCCCATTGTAATTCTTAATTGGTTACTTTAGATTACTCTCTCAGCCAACCTTTGTTAATGTGAAATGATAACCTTGAACTGTGTTCATGGTTTAAGTATTATTCAAACACCTGCATGCAGCATACAGGGACAAAGTCAGAAATTCTTTTGCACTTGTGCGAGGTCAGAATCAGGCTGCTTTTGTCAGCCTGATCACAGGATCACAGTAATCCAGCTGTTTATGGGCCTTATCAAACATTAGATTAAGAGTTTGTGCATACCGTTCTGGAAATAGAGCTTACTGGCCTGATTCTGCTACTTCCAGCCATGGTCCTGTTACCTGATTTCTTGTGCAATCTTATTTATATACAAGTAGAAGTGGAAGAGATGAGTCTTATGTTATTTAGAAAACTTGAGATGACGTGAATGGAACAAATTAGTGGTTCAGCAATTATAAAAATCTGAGGTAATGAGGGGAAGTTGAAGTGGTCCTGGTCAGAACAGTTGCCCTGTTAGTTTTCAACTCAAGCTAAATGCCTGTTGTTTGTCCTGGAAAGAGACAGAGGATAAATTCTTTAAAATAACAGATTCCTATTAATCTGGCCTTTAATGTAATGATTCTGAGGTTTCTATTGTGGGTTTTTTTGCAATGCGTTCTGTAACATTATACACATTCTATATATGTGTGTTCTGTATACACATTAATTACATCTGACTTTGATATGCACAGACTCCTCTTGCTCCTTTGAGAAGACTAGTGGGATGGTGTTTGGTGGCACTGCTCAGGTAAGGGAGGTCAGCCAGATTTGGCTCACATCACACAAGGAGAGAGAGGGTAAATATGAACCTATTCCTTGAATTATTGAAGTATCTCCTTTACTCCTCCTTCTAGGATTATTATCTACACAAGATTTCCATCTTGGATCTATGCTCCTCAACACCCATGTGCTTCTTCCTAGAGCCCTCAAAAGCCTGTCTGCTCTGCTTGGCAATTCTTTTTGCATCTTCCAACCCAAAGCTGCTTTTTCAATACTTATTTACCCAGTGCCTGCTCTGTTTCCCTTCAGCCTGTCAATAGTACCCTTCAAGCCACCCATGGTTCAGCTCCTCTCTGCTCTCCCCACTCATCTTTAAGTCCTCACTCCTCACCCCAGCTGGGAGTTGGGGAGGCAGTTGCACCAAGGGTCCTGGTTCTCCTCCCAGGTGAGGAGGGAGAGGAGAGCACATTGGAGTGGAGCAATCCCTATTGTTCACAGTAAGGAAGTAAGGTGTGGCTCATCCTGAATTTGCCTGACACACTTTCTCATCAAAGGACAGCTGGCAACCAGGAAGGTTTATCAGGTGAGGGCTACTTAGAATTGCCTATCCAGGCCCTACAACAAAGGCCAAGCCGTATGAGACTAACAGTTTTGTTCTGTGTAATATGGTTAACAAAAAACCTGCCCATAAACAGGGTGATATGGCTCCAGGTGTTCTGGGACAGGAACAGACTGCTGTGGGATGCACAAGGACCTTCACTGGAGCACACGTACAGGACAGTACATGCAGGACAGAAAGGGCCTGCTACAGCAGCCAGTAAATGTTATATTATTCTAACAGCATAACAAATTGGTTTTACTATTCTTCTTTTGTCTTTTTTTCATTAATAATTAATATTCAGTTAATACAGCAGTGAGCAGAATGTACCCACAGGTCTATCCATAAAGGAAGTAATTTACTGCCTGCTTTACAACAGTGCTGTGTAAACACTTGAGTTGCTTTCAGTACTGCATTCCTATGGGAGTAGTGGCACATTCAGGTAAGCAAACACAAAACTTTGGAGAAAACCAAGCACTTTTGGTCCAGCCCCAGCCCACATTGCTACCAGCCCATGACAGTGTAAAAATAAATCAATGTTGTTAAGGAAAAAATTGAGGAACTGAAAATTATCCCAATACGGTCTTTAAAATTCAATGTTTCCATTAGTTCCACAGGACTTCTGCTTTGTGCAGCTTGAATACAGCATTAGAGAGGCCCTGGCCTTACTCCAAAACTCTCATGGATTTCAGTCAGGATCAGGCCCAGGATGGGCACCTGAAACCAAAAGGCCAAGAAAGGAAGCCCAAGGGACCATCATTACTTCCCAGCAACAGAGTGATTTCTTATAAAAGCCTTAAAATACTCTTCCAAAATTAGAAGTATTTATAAATACATAATTCTACAACCCCTGTAGTGTCCTGTTAACATTTGCCTCTGTATGAGAAGCAGATTTCCCTCTGTTCTTGTTCTATAAATCACAGAGCAAGTTTCAAATGTCATTATTCAGTTGTTTCTTTCTCCACAGACATTAACACTGTTTCTTGCAGTGCAGTTTCACTGCTGAACAGCAAATGGAACTGAGACCCAGATGGAGACAGGGGTCTGCAAGACCCTCCTCAGATTTGCAGTGTTTCTTTGCCTTAAAGCACATATCTGAACTGTTCTTTGGGACTCTGTGGCAAGGCACGCATCTCATGTGAGGCTACTGACTTCAGTTTGTCCTTGAAACCAGCATCCTCCAGAATTCAGTGAAATTACAATACTTATTTAACCCTGTGCATATACTTAAGAGTGCTGCTTGGGCCCAGCAGGCATTCCTGTACATGCTCAAGGATAACAGTTGACTAATCAGTTTGGTGAGAGCTGACCATCAACTTCTAGTGACTGTGATCTTCAGTAAAACTAATTTTCATCCTTTTTAGAATCATTTCAGTATGGTGTCTGTACATCACAAGTCATTGCGGCATACATACTGCCCTGTTTTCTTGCAGACATAGGAGCTTAGAATGTTAACTCTCTACCCTCCCACATTCCAGTGCAATTCCTTTCCTTAATGAGCATGCACACAAAATGACCTCTGTGTTCTCTTCTGCAAAACTGTGCACTGTTTCCCTAAACTCGGGAGCTCACACTTTCATGATGAAAGGTGCAATTATTTTCCTGTGCAGCAACATCTGCAACAAGACTGGCTTTGCAAACAGATTTTCAGCCTCTCATTAGGTTGACAAGAATTTGGTCTGCCTGGTAAGAAATCATCTGCATGTGGCAAATTAATTTTATTTAAGCACCCCTTCACTTTAGTCTTTCAAAAGAGCCTTCTGAATACAAAGGCAGACACTACTGTTCAGTCTACCCTTCCCTGTGCATTACAAATTGTTTATTAATGAGGCAGGCAGATACTGATTTTATGCAACTGATCATGCAAATGTGTTAACAACTATAACCTAAAATTGGCACCTTTCATGACTATAACATCATTTCCAAACTTCCCTCAATTATGTGCTGTTCCTTAACAGTTACAGTTAATTCTTTGTCTTTCTGGAGTCTCAGAAAACTCCAAGCAGTGCACTATGCTGCTGACCACAGCACTAACAAGGCAGAAACTGGATCTATGTAATTCTTAAACACTACTCACAGATCTTTTCTCCCCCACAGTAGATGAGATTCAGTGAGTGCAAAACTTCACTGACATTCTTTGATGATGTCTTTAATTTGTGGCAGTGGCAAAACTGCTTGTCCCAGTAACCTACAATTATGACATTTCAGTGATAAAACCCACACAAACCAACACCTCCACTAACAATACAGTTTCACTATTTTAATATTGGGGAATTACTTGCACTTTACTTTTGGCACAGGTTCTGATTTAATTCCTAGTTAAGTCAATGAGAGCCTGGAGAATCTTTGGGTTTGCTTCAGTGACAGGGGATAAGCCCAGCAGTCAAGGTTTATTCTCTAAATATTAGCAGAAGCGCTCTGCTTATCAGGCAACTGATACTGTTAGCTCAAAGACAATAAAATCTTTGCATCCAAGTACAAGGTTTTGTGATATCTCACTTGACAGATGGATTTATAAATTGATAATACAATCTTGCATTTCTTCTTAAACTTTAGTTAATTGAAGCATTTGGGAAGTGTGCTCTTTCCAAAACAATTCCTTGAGGACCCATACTGAAATGATGTTGCCTACTCAGGAACTTTAATGTCAGTAAACCTTGACTTTCCAATCATCATAAACTGTCTTTAAATTAAGAGTATTATAAAACTGGAATCTAGTTTTATTTTTGCTTGGATAAAGCAACTCAAGACACATGACATGGACAGAGCTAACCAGATACGAGACAGATCTCTACTAAAACTGCTAACTTTTCTTTCTGCTCCCTCCTAAACTTTTTCCCCAGTGAAGACAATTTAGGAGTGGGCTTTATAAAAAAATTCCACGAATATTTGTGTGCTGAGGGCATGTCCTCGAATATACTGAAATTCTTGAAAAGGCTCTCATAGGCTTCAATGGAATTGTAATCAAGCTCTTAATGCAAGAGGCAAGAGATTCCCCAGTTTCATTTTCTAGATATGATCAGCAGTGATGGAAGTGCCCAGCTCTGTGAAATGTGTAAAATTTTATAGTATGCTTTTATATATGGCTTGATAGTGGTACAGATGTGACAGCCTGGGAACCCCTATAGTATATAGACTATGGTAACTCCTGAGTGAACCGCCTTCTGGAAGAAGATTTTCTTTTAATGAATTAATGGGCAGCAGATGCTGGGAGGAATGCATTTGTCTTTCAGCAGTGCTTCATATGTAGACTAAATACACATAATGCTTAAGACACCTCTAAAGATATGTATAAAAGATGTATAGTCAGGATTGCTCTTTAGAAATTACTAAGCACTATCAGATGACCCGTAGCATAATCTTTAAACAATTCAATACTTCTGAGAATAATTTTTAAGCCATAACATAAATAGGTTCTGAAATCCTGCAACACAAGTTGGACAAATAGAAACAGCTTCTGCAAAGTATATGCATTGCACTCCACTTGCCAAAAACGTGGTCTAAATCAGGAAATGGTGTGAACCAAACCAGTCAAAGTCCAAATAATTAATATTTTACTATAGCTGTTAGCAGACAAGACTGTAAAAAGTCCTTCTTCCCCATCTGCATGCTTAGCATGTGATAGGGCTATCACCTGGCAGAAACTGTCCAGGAGTCTTTTTGGCTCAGGCTCCAGATTAACACAGATCTTGCCTGCGCAGACAAATTCCTGTGGGAGATGAAGGGCTTACATAAATGAGTATTTCAGGGCCACACCAATATGTTGTTGCATTTCCAACCTGTCTGCCAGAAGACGCACTGCTGTAGAAAACTGGTGACTTCCCATGACACTCATCTCCATGTGGCTTGACTTCTGCATCCTTCTGAGAGCTACATCCAAGAACTCCAGGGATGATGACTCCTGCAAGACTTAAGGGAGGCAATTAGCACTGCTCGTTCAGTCTCATACTATGTTGCCAAGCTAATACTTGCACCTTTCTCAAAGTGCTCCTAGTTGAACAGTTTGGTGAACTGGAGAAACTTCCACACCCACGTAAGAATGCCAGGCAACTGGATCTTTACACTATTTACTGATGAGCTCTTTGACCGTATGAAATGGCAATCTGGTCTTTCATCTTTACCAGTAGAGTTTTCTGGCCTTGCTCTCAGGTGCATACTGATGTACCAGCAGACCTACTAGAGACATGAGGGACTGCAGCTGCTAAAAGCATACATCCCAACCATAATCACAAACTTTCTATAAATAGAGCATGAAAGTCACACATGGCTTTTATGGGCCAGGTGTTCTGGAAGCTATTTTTGAGTGGCACTGAATCACGGTGACATAATTTAGCCCATTTGTTAAATGTTCACAAAGCAGTTGTGCTATATGCCAAAAATAAGTCTGCAGTGAACTGATACATCAGACTCTGTACCATCCCGTCATGGATGAGTGAGGATGTGAAGATGCTCCTATCTACAGGCCAAAATCAAAAAAGCTGAATTAAGGTTGTTTGTACATCTAGAGATAGGACACAGCCTGGCTGCTTCCAGCAGGTTCATTTCAGCAGTGTCAGGGGAGTGCAGAGGTACCACAGCATGCTTTCACAGCTAGACCAACACCTAAGGCAGCTGCGGCTGTGGCAGCTGGTGTGTCCTCCCCACCCCTCAGGTTCATGCCTAAGCCCAGCTGTCCCTGGAAGCCTTCCATCCCTTCGCTGCTGCGAGGGCATGGATGGAGAAGCGACAGCAGCATCACGGGACATTCTCCCCATCTGCAGGGAAGGCTAACCCCTGAAATATGCCTCGGAGCCCCTGCCCGCAGAACCCCCGGCGATTCCACCCTCGGACACTGCTGCCCTCTCTGGCCTGCCCCGGGAGCCCCGCTGCCAGCAGCAGCGGCCCTCAGCCCATCTCCGCGGGAGTCTCCCCTCACCCCTGCCGCCATCTTGAGCGGGGAGCTGAACGGGCCGGACGTGGCAGAGGGCCTCGGGGCAGGATGACCCATGTCTCCCCCACCTCCAGCTGCTCCGCCGCGGTGAGACCACGCTCCCAACGCTCTACCCTACACGCCCTATTCATAAAACATCACACTGCGCCGCCCTTCCCCCGGCCCCAGGGGCCCTGCGCATGCGTACGGCCGCCGCTAGCCACACCCCAGTCACCCAGGGGAAGGGGGGAACGGTGGGACTTTGCCCTGGGAGAGCCGGTGTCGTCACACAGGCGACAGCCAATGAGCGAGCGCGATTAAAATAGCGCACATAAATAACAGTTCGTCGGGCGGTGGCTGGTGGTGTCCGAGCGCAGGTGCGGTGGTGTCTCCGTCTTCCCCGGCCCTCGCCGCCTCCCCCGCTCCCTGTCACGACTGGGCGGACTCTGGGGGGCGTCCCCCTCTCTCGGAAGAGGCCCCAGGTGAGGGCGCGATGCCCTCGGGGCCTGGCCTGATTGCTTCATCTCGCCTCAAGGACTGGGTGACTCTTCCTGGTGGTTTTAGTTCATTTTTTCCTTCAAAGCGTGCTCTCTGCCTCTCTCTAGAGTGACTGAGGGTAGCCAGTGACATGTCATCATGAAAAAAACAATGTTCCTGGCAGTAATGTCTTGTGCATGCTTTTGAAACAGCGTTGGTTTAAGATCTGAGGCTGGCTGTGACCAGTGAAGGAAGTGGAGTGATGAAGCTTATCCTGTTGGCCTATATTCTTCTATCTCTTCTCTGTTAGTCTGAAACATGCAGCAGAAATGGTTTAGAGGTATTAGAGGGCCAGGCCCTTTCTGGATAAGGTCCTGCTGGAAAGATACAGGCCTGCCCTGTTTGGGGCTTACTGCTCAGGCTTCCCAATCCTGTACAGACATGGCACAGTGAATACATAAACCTATATGCAGCAATGGAGAAACAAAGTGAGGTTTTCTTTTTATCCCCTTTTCCTCTGGGAAAGATGGGGATGCATCATATGGAGGTGAGTAGAGGAGAACTATAGTAAAACATGATTCATAATGAAAGCAAATAGTTTTTTATTTGAAGATTTTTGCTTTATTTTTGATGTATTATCAGAAAAATGTTAAAAATATGTTGAGTTCCTGACTATACTCAAGATTGCAAGTGCTCGAAGTGCAGTGGGTCTCTTAGAAGATGTGTTCCTACTTGCTTAAACTGCTGATTTTGTGGAGATGCCCATAGCACACCTGTTCTTGGTCTGCACTGTGCAACTGTGTTACACATTTTCTCACCTTACTAATTGAGTATACTGCATTGCCACTTTTGTATCAGGTAAGGTATCTGCTGTAGAATTACTGGGGTTTCTTTTTTTGTTGCACGGTTCATTTTTGCACTTTTTTTTGGTGTGTGTGCAACCTTGCTAAGATGATAAAGAATATGCATTTGCTATTTGGGAAGATATGCAGTGTATTTTATATCATTTTACATATATATATATTTACATACACTTTCATTCAGCTGAATTATCTAAGTATGAAGTTTATTCTCTATTTTTTACAAAGTTGCCACTGGATTCAAGGAGAAATATTTACTGAAATGCTTAACATAATAGCTGGGGGAAGAAGGATCATCAAATGAAGTTATGATATGGCAGGTTCAAAAGAAGGTACCTCTTCACACAAAATAATTAAATCTTGGAACTTCTTGCTACAGGATGTCAGAAGTTCAAAAAGCAATTAGGCACAATCATGGAAGAAAAATCTGTGCAGGGATGTTCAACACAAACACCTCTGATCCAGGAACTCTTTAAGGTACAAATTTGCATCCTGCGGAAGCATTTTGGGGAGCAGCCTCGCCTGTCCTCACGCTGTCATTAGGCGATTCCTGTCGGCTTCTCTAGGAGATAGAGCCCTGGACTGGAAATGCTGCTGTTCTGACCCAGCATGGTCATCTCTGTTTAACTGTCATTGCATTCAACATGGATTTTTTTTCACAGTCTTTAATAAATCATAAATGCCAATCATTGCAATAAACTTTTGTGATACATAAATGCTGTTTCCTTATGCTCCGTACATCTCTGTCCTTTCTTGCCTGTCACTTTGACTTTGACTGAGGGATGGAATGTTGCTTTGCTGTTTTTTTGTATAATGCCATGTTATCAAGCTGAGCAGTGTTCTGTGCCTGTATTTCCTAGATAATTATTTGATACAAATAAATATTAATAATCTGTGTTTCTGAAGATGGCCTGTCCTGGTTTTGGCTGGGATAGAGTTAATTTTCTTCCTAGTAGCTGGTGTAGTGTTATGTTTTGGGTTTAGTATGAGAAGAATGCTGATAACACACTGATGTTTTCTGTTGTTGCTAAGTCGTGTTTAGACTAAGTCAAGTATTTTTCAGCTTCTCACATGCCCAGCCAGCAAGAAGGCTGGAGGGGCACAAGAAGTTGGGAGGGGACACAGACAGGACAGCTGACCCAGACTGGCCAAAGGGGTATTCCATACCGTGTGGCATCATGCCCAGTATATAAACTGGGGGGAGTTGGCCTGGAGGGGGCAGTTTGCTGCTCGGGAACTAACTGGGAATTGGTTGGCAAGTGATGAGCAATTGCATTGTGCGTCACTTGGTTTTTATATTCCAATTCTTTAATTATTGTCCTTTTATTATTATTATCATTATTATTATTTTCTTCTTTTCTGTCCTATGAAACTGTTCTTACCTCAATCCATGAGTTTTACTTTTTTTCCCTGATTGTTTCCCCCACTGGGTGGGGGGGCCGTGAGCAAGCGGCTGCATGGTGCTTAGTTGCTGGCTAGGATTAAACCATGGCCACAAGCCAGAAGATTTGCTGCTTGTATAAATATCCTAAGTAAGAAACCATGGAGCTCTGGTCCTCATTTGCTGGCAGAATTAGCCAGATGGGCCATTTAAGAAAGCGATTAAAATACCAGCAATACCTGCCTAAAGAGTTACAAATTCCATGGCTCTGGCATCTGCAAGGGCTTGTATTTATTACCTAGGAACACCGGACAAGATCTCGCCGACCCTGAAGGGTGAGATTCAGAGCGAGACGTCAGTAGCAGAACAGGCATGGGGGCCTATGTGGTGCCAGCCCCCATCTCTGCTCCGAGCTGCCCACTGTGCCTTCCCTGGTGAAGCCTGGTGCTGGCCGCAGGCCCGTGGTGGGTGCATGCACACCAGAGGTGTTCTCCGGCTACATGTCTGCATGTGGCAGTGCCTTTGGCACTGTGGACTGGGTGTCTCCGAGGGGGTGTGGAGGGCTTTGCGAGGGGGTGAGTGGGCACCTGCTGGGGACTGTGCTCTGACAGCAGGCTTGGAAATTGGAAATGGGGTCAGCTGGGCTTGGCCCTTGGGTTTTTCCTTGTAGCAGGAAGATCAAGTAGCCTTGTATGACACAGGTAGCTCCTGTTCCAGCCTTGCTGCCAGAAGATGGGTTGATGCGTACGTTTTCCGTTGAAGATTCAGTTGTCCGTATTCATGGTTTTTTTTCCAAAGACAAGCCTAATTTTAGTGCTCAGGACTGGAAGTACCTTGAGATCATATGGGGAACAGGAGCATGATCATCCCATTGCATTGAACAATACTCAGCACAGATTTTTCTGAAAAAGTCCTAATTCCTTTCCTGCCAAGGCTGGAGAACCAATATAGACTCTCATACTCATTTTAGACATAATGGAAATCCAATGTATCAGTCCTAGGGCAGGGGGAACAATCCAGGGGAGGACTCTTTCCCTAAGAAGAAGTGAAAAGAGGAAGAGCATGGGATTCTGCTGAGGAGTATCCTTGCCATAGGGATAGGATTTTATACCGGTGTACAGCTCTTGGCTCAGAGGCACAACCTCACATGTATATAAGGATCTAGCTCAGGATAGATGTGGGTAACTCAGCAAAAGCCAAATGGTAAACCTGTTGTTCTTCCTGCTTGTCTCACCTGTATTCCTGTTGCTCTGCTGATTTTGCAGGGCATCAGAGGGAGGCTGCATACGTACAGAATTGGAGACAGCATGCGCTTATAGAGGTTGACAATGGAAGCCAGTCCTGCTGCAATGTCAGATTTCTTTTATGCAGCTGTTGATATGTGTTCTGTTTATGTGTTGCCGATAACTGTTCAGCTCATGGTTTTAGCAGTCCCTCAGAGGTAACAGTTTCATAAAGATGACTAGTTCTTCAACACCTGCTTAAACACACAACTGCCCCTTGGACTCAGATGTTTTGTATAGCTCTTTTCTCCAGGAGTGAGTTAGCATATAGTGTAAGTGAAGACAATAAAACTGAATTTATTCTTTATTTGGAGGGCACAGGCTTGGAGGATATGGGGTAGCTCACTGAGCTCAGTCCCACAGGACTGGCAGCAGGGATCGGGCTTCAGTCCAGAAAGGGCTGCAGAACAGTTATTCCACCTGCCCCACACTCAATGTACATTTATACCACATTGGCTGCACACCCATAGCTGACTTCTGTACTTGCTGGTTAACTTTTAACAAGCCTCAGACTATTAGTAGATGTCCAAAAGTCACAAGTACGGGGGGTCCCACAGGAATAGCAGAGAGGTTGGGGATGCTGGCACTGTGTCCTTGTGGTTGAGGGGTTTTCCAGTCCTAAGTCCCCCAATGCTGTGGCACCTGTTAAGCTCATGCAAAGTCCATAGAGGAACAGGGAAAAGCTTTCCCAACTCCTCTAAGTTTCAGCTCCTGAACAAAGCCTGACTTTGGTACCCTTTTAGTTTTCCTTCACCTCATCCCTTCTGTTCCCACAGGTGCTGCTGCAGATGTGTAACGCCCATCTGCTTGTCCAGGCAGCTCCTGCAGCCCAGGCATGGTGTGTAGGTGTGTTCTCATGGAGCAGTTCATCAACTTTTGTGGAAACCCCCAGTCATGAGCAGCTGGGGATGGACATGAGATCTTGCGGATCAATGGTATTTGGAGGGCAGCAATATTTTCTTGGAGTGGGGCAGTACCTGAGAGTCTTTGGAAGAGGAAAACTTTCCTAAATTGTCTAAAGGGACAATCTAATCCGCCACACAGGGATGAGGAGAGTAACAAGGAAAGAAGACCAAAATTATAAATGTATATATTTTTGTCATTTTCCAAGGGAAAGGCTTGTCTTTATTGGCTGGTATATCTTCAGACTGTGCTGATTTACAGACACATAAATAACCTTTTCCTTGAATCTGTATTTTTCACTAACCAGAACTAGACAGTGCCGGTCATTTAGGCAGTTATACACATGAAAATACATTAATTTAGATTTGTAATTTTTACATTTTAATGAATGACATTTTTGCTCTTCATTTGGTGTGTCAAGCTACTGTTGGAGGGAAATTGCAATTCAATTCAAAATTCAGAAAAACATAATTTTTAAATTGTTTGTTGGAAATAATCCGGGCATACCTACCAAAATAATATGCTGAATCAATATTTATTAAACAATGGTAATGCTACTGGTTTTGTGAATTCTAGTATTGGTGAACTGATTGTTTGCAATAACCACGTTCTTAAGATTTTTTTAAATGAGTAGATTTTTATACCTACCTGGAACAGAAAAATACATTTCTCAGCTATTTCACTCGTGCTCACTCAGCATCACATGTAACCTCAGTGGAAGAGGAAAGCTTTGTGGAAGCCCACAACTAATGTCACTGCCAGCCAGCTCTGTCTGCCTGCAACCCTCTGCCACAAGCCCATCACTGTCACCAGCAAGACCCTGAAGCACTACAGACCCAGGCAGCTCCCCCGGCAAGCCCATCCTTGGCACCGCATGGAGCAGGGATCCATGAGACTCTCCATAGGCACCTGTGGAGTGTCCAGTTTAAGGACCTTGAGGGCTGCTCTGGAAAATCCTAATGCTTGTGGGTTTGGCTTTGCCACATCAGTAAAATACCCTTCAGAAGCAGTGTATGCATTGGGAAGGATTGAGTTATTGAGGAGTACAGGTCAGGGGTGGCCAGCAGTGGATCCTTGAGCAGGGCAGGTGTGGTTTCCAGGCTGGAGCGGTCTCACGCGACGAGCAGTGTGTTGTGCAGGCACAGACGCTGCCAGGCGACCTCAGGTACCAGCTCTGTGAAGAAGTACGTTGGCAGAGGTGGCTGCCCAGCCCCATGGAGAGCATGGGCCAATGGGGAGCAGGTAAACCCATGCTGGAGCTCTCTCCTCTTCCTTAACCATTAGCCATATGAGGGTTTTGGCAGGCAGCTTACAGGAGCATAAAGGTTGGTCACCCTGGAGTAACCTGACTTATTCTCCAGCCTCAAGACATTCACTTGCCACTGCTACACAGCAGAGACCCAAGGATCAGCTGGAACTCTGTCAGGTATACAACTCTTCTACCTCTCATTGCCAACCAGCTTCCTCCCCATATGTCAGTTTGTCCCTGCTGCACCTTTCTAATGCTGCTTTGTGCAAAAGTTTTAGTGCAAATGGAAGGAAATGCAGCAGAACCTGCTCAACCACTGGTTTGTCTACTAGCAAGATGCCCTCTCTGGGTCAGTGCAGTGCAATTTTTATTGGCATAGGAGCAAAACAGGCTCCTAAATAAATTCTGTTCCTCTTGCTATCTTTAAGTTAGAGTGAACTTAGATAATTCCTATTCAGGCAAAGGAATGTGACTGCTGGGCTGACTGCAGAGCACAGTAATGTTCTTCCACCAGTCACTTGCAAAAGGTGGCTCAGGGATGGCCATTATAATATTTTTCTTTTAAACTTAGGTACACCTTATCCATGTGAAGAAATATTTTTTGTCAAATAAGCATTCCCGGTGCCCATACTGCTGTTATCATTAAACAAATATTGTATTTAGGGGGTATGGAAACAGGTTTATGAGGTTTTTTTTACCAAACACAACCATTAGCTGTTGACAAAAGAACACAGATTGCACCATACTTTAAGGCTAAAAGATTTGGTTCCCCTATTCTAATACATTCTGCAAATTTATTGTAAGATAATTTTTGGAGTGTGGTATTCTTTTCATGCCACATTTGTTTTTTTAAGTGCAGACTTTAAAGTATAGATATGATTTACAGGCTTGGATTGTATTTGTGAATTCTGATGAAGTAAAAATGGCACTCCCTCATATGAATGATGCTGCAGAAAAAAGACCCGAATGTAAGTTCTCACATAACTTTCCATAAGTACCCTCTACCCACGTTATAGCAGGTGGCAGGTAAAATCCCAAGCAGCATTAGCTAAAAAAACTTAGGCTGACCTTGGAGTCTCTTGACACTTACAGCATAAACAAACAAACAAACTCTTCACATTCTACTTTTAAAAAAATGTTGTTACGAAGTCAGGAGCATGTCTTTCTAGATATGACCAAACCTGTTTTCTTTTCTGTAGTTATGCATTGGTCACATCACTTCAGGTAAGTCAGGACAGGGACTTTCTGAACAGCACTTTTAATGTTATGTGAAAATCAGATGTGATGTATGGGCTTTGGAATTTCTCTTAAACATGTTCTTGACCTTTCATAAGTCAATATTCCTGAATTATTTCAATGGATACAATTCATTAATTTTTCTTACAGCAATTTAAGAATAAAAATTATGGCACAGACAATTTAAATAGAACAATTCAACACTCGCTAACTAAATTTTCCAGCTAATAAAGCACAAAGGAGAAATGGCAGAAATGAAAATCTTCCAGTTGACCACTTTTCCCTTGGACAATTTCCAGAACAAATATTCAAGTCAGCATTTGGTTCCTTGAGTCTTTTCACAAATATCCACAGCAATCCTCTTAGTGATGCTAAATCTCTTGTAAAGCTATGACAAGACATCCAGTAATGAGTAATCCCTGAAACTGACATTTAATATTCCACTGAAGAAGCTAAAACATTTACAGTTCTCACAAGCCACACCTTAATGTCCTTTTTATTTATTTTAATCCAGATAAAATAAGCCATAGTAAGACTGATTTATATGAAGTCATGATGTGAGTCTCCATCCTCCTGGAAACAAAACCCGTGTGAAATCTTGGTCCCATTGACTTCAATACCTAAACCAAATTTTCACTGCCAAAGTTCGACTCCTGTCTTGTGTGTCATCAAAAGAAACTGAGCAATTGTTCTCAAATACTAACAGACAGGTGTGGTGAGCGTGGATAATTTTAATTTCAGACGGATGACATATATTTGGATACTTTTAGGAATTAATGATAGAGTAAAAATATAGCACAATACGTTGAATTACTGTGACTTAAAACCCCAGAGGTTTACAGAGGTATATTCCATCTTTAGAATGTGTCCATGGTCTGCTAGCTGAATTCTGACCTCAAACCATCTGACTACAGACACTCAGTTTAACACATTCAAATCTGTTGATCCTCAAATCACTGAGTAGACTTGTTGGTGGTTACATCTCATTATTTCTGGTTTTCAACTACCTACAGAGAGAGGTAAATACCTGACACCTTCCAAGGGAGCTTTTCTGTGTTAAGCAATAGCTGCCCTGATTATCACTGGATGTCCTAGCCCAGGACAGAGGGAAGGCAGGGTCTGCCTTTGAAGTCACACGTACAAGTGGTCCAGTGAAAAGTCTGGACATCCCTTTGGAGGGTAATGAGATATGGAGCAGGTCCTTGTCTCTTCAGGTGTCATTCCTGGCATCCCACTGACTGGGATCTGGCCTGCTGGGTTAGCACACAGGGCAGATAATGCTCTGAGCCTGAAGAGCTTCAAGAACAGCAGCCTTTGCTCCATTGCCTGCTGAGATGCCCACACAAGGCTCTGTCAGGGCAGAAGAGGCAAATGTGATGACAGCTTTCCTGTTAGTCATTTTGCAGCTCCCTGCCAGCCCCCAGACCTGTCTTGAACAGGTCTGTCATCTCCACCTGCCCTGGGCAAGGGGCTGAGCATGACTGCTGGCTTGCCCTCTGTATCAGGCACATCAAGCCCCATGACGGTCTCTATAGGATGAACCTAATCCTCTGTTTCCCACTACAACCAATTTGGTACAAGTCAGAAGGTAGAATTTTATTACCATTTTAGTTTTCAGGTTTTTGCTTTTGACCTGAAGCTATGGGAAGCGTGTTTTTTGGTACCTTGCCAGGTTGCGTCTGGTGTCCCGGTCACTGCCATGGCTGTACATTTAGGGAAGCCCAGTCCCTAAGCCTGTCTCCATCCAACCTAGGGAGATTCCAGCAAAAATATTACACAACCCAAAATGCATGATAAGCAGGAACAATGCAAGGAAGGGCTTTACACTGAATAAGCTCCGTATGACAAATGCTAAATTAATGCCTGCAACGTCAACCACCCGTGGCTATGGTGCAAGCTGTGGACAATAGGTGGGTGTGCAAGCCTGGCTTTGAGGGATGACTTTAACCACAGATAAATATGCTTTGCTTCAGTGTTATCAGTGACATCTGTTGGTAATAGACAGTAAATTCAGTTTAAGTCTTTTTCAAGGCTATGTATGATTTTAAATGGCTAATCCCAATTGAAGTATTTTACGAAGTTGTATTTCCTAAAGTGTATTTCTTTCTGACAAAACCATATAATTACGGTGCTCCATGCCAGGAGCAAGGACTAACTAGGAGATTGCCTTTACATGGCATGGTATTTTTTGGTGGTGGGAAACACTGGAACCAAAAAAGCCACAAAAGAATTTAGTGTGCCTGAAAAGCAGTTGATGAACACCTTTTCTTTACTAGTGTTAGCTACATATAGCCTTTTTAAGTTTTCCAAACCTCATAGCCCCTCCAAATCAATGAACATGGCAACAATTCAACTCCCAATTTGCAATATATAATTTGAATAATAAATATGACAAATTAAAAAGGCCACCAGTGAAGGTGGAGGGGCTTAATAAAGAAAATAGGACAACATAAAGGTGCTGCAGAAAGGTCCATTGGTAATTGATGGGTTGGGTTTTGCACAAAAAGAAGGAATTACTATCAACAGAAGTGAGTTTAGCAGCAGGCCACTGAGATGGTGAGGGCTGGAGCACTTGTCCTGTGAGGAGAAGCTGGGGGACAAGGGCTGCTTCAGCCTGGGGCTGAGATGGCTTCAGCAGAGCCTGACAGCAGCCCCCAGCACCTGGTGGGGGGGTCAGCAGGACGACAGAGCTGGGCTCTTCCCAAGAGTGCATGGCAGGACGTTCGACAGATCTCCTGAGCTCCTCTCCAGCCTGGGCCAGGCAGTGATCAGCTGAGGCAGCAAATACAGAAGAGCAAAACAAAGGCAGACTGGTGTTGTTTGTTAGCATGTTCTGACCTCTCTGTGCATCCCAGATACAGTGTAACTGGTTGTAAAAGTTATAAGAAAAGAGATTTAATGGAAATATGATGGACCTCCTCATCAACAGTATATCCTACAACAACAGTGTCCTTGGGATGTTTATTCAATACTCACATACAACACTTCTTACTTAAAAGAACAGAAAATTCCCCCCTGCCCCCAAAGAGCTATGTGAGGAAGTGATCCTTAGGTGTATATAGCAGCACATATATCTTACAATAAAATACCTAATAGACCAGATGTAATTATCCAAATTATACCCTAACAAATAAAATTCAGGGTCCTCATTAAACTGAAGATAAACCCAAAGGAAACAAACACAATTGTAATTCAAACCCAAATTCACAGCAGGATGCAAACTATAGGAATGAAGGTGTAACGCAAGTGCAAAAAGTGATTTGATCTAGGTCCACCACGGTGGACACGTATTCATCATAATTTTGTGTTTCTACAGAAGACAGAGTTTAGTTTGTTCTGGTGTTTCAACTGCAGCCTCTGAAGACTGACTAAGAAGAGAACCTGAATACTTAGTTTGAACTAGCCCAAAAGACGACTGATACTTTAATCTGTTTCAAAAGCAAGGACACGGTTATTGGTAAGGTAAGCCCTTGTTTTGATGAAAAATGTTGGTCGCCTGACTTCTCAGTCAGCCATGGCCTATGATTATCCTTCTCTTCTCCTTTCATGTAGTATGAACATATTACTCCATAGCTCAGGAAGTGAACACAAATGAGTTAAGAGACTTTTGTGGTATACATGTGGCTGTAGCCAGGATGGGCTTTTCTGTTCCCACTGGCACAATCAGGCACACTACAGAGAACAGCACAGCTATGGTGGCAGTGTAATACATGAAAAATAAAGGTTTTATAGGAGAGAAAAGAACTGGTGTTCTTTAACCATTCTGCTCCTGCCAAATGTATTGCATCTCCCAGCATCAACACATCCCAAACAGTATAAAGCCAGCAGAGAGAGGGTAGTGCAGCATGACTGACACTTCCATTAGTTCAGCTGAGAATCTATTACGGAGGTGTATGTAGTAGTGATTTTCCAACATTAACTTCCTCTCTAGCTTTTCTTCCCCTTCTGCCATCAGCCACAGAAGGAATTCTGTCTCAATATCTGTAAGAATTTGGCAGGAAAGAAGCAAGACAAAGTATCTTTTTATTAAGGATGAGTGACAGGATCTTGGGGATGGTTTTCATTTACTGCAATCATTACAGTATGAACATCATTGCTGGAAGATACTTGCTTTGCAAGAGCCAGATGAAGTCTCCCAGAAGCTGCTGGGTGTCCCACTCCTGCCTCTTTTACTGAGGTTCCCCACCTTTACAGATCTGGGCCAGAGTCTGGAAATGTACTAGAAATGGTTTTCTCTCTTCTGACGAGCGTTCAGACGGGCCTGTTTTGCTCTTAGGAAGTCCTGCCTTCTCCTCTCTGTATCGCCTGTCCTGCTCTTCCAGGCGCTGTACTTCAGCAAGCTCTGCGTTACGCAGCTCTGCA
>JANZLQ010000086.1:28311778-28322216 GCA_026212715.1 Elanus axillaris | reverse complement strand
GGGGGTCCCCGATCCCGAGGCGGTGAGTGCGGCGCGGCGGAGCGGGGCAGCAGCCCGCCTTCCCGGGTGTCAGAGGCGACGGTGGCATGGCTGCTGCTGCTGCTGCGGTGGGTTATCTGAGGGTAGAGACTGCCGAGGAACGGGGTCTTCTGAGCCTGGTCTCGAGTTTGGTAAAGAGCGAAATCCGACCGAGGCGTCTCTTGCCTAAGTCTAGAAATGCGCTTCCGAGGGCACTGGACTGCGTGGACCGGTCCCGTAGCGCTGGGCTCCGCGGCGTCGTGCTCCCAGCCCCGGGCTGTGGAGCCCTCCTTAGCCTAAGGAAGAGGGCCACGGGTATCAGGGTCAGGTTATCAGGGGTCAGGCAAACGTGCAGCCCCCCACCTCTTGCCAGAGACAGAACGCGAAGAGGCTGCTTGACGATACTGCTCACACGGTCAAACTGCTCAGACGCTGTTTTAGGGCAGCGGGGTCCCGGAAAGCAGAACAAACAAAACCAAACCCTTAGCCACGAGTACATGTATATTGGTTAAAGTAAACCCGGAGGGTTTATTGGCTATATCTGTGTGAGGGAAATGTTTAAAGAGGGGCTTTTTGTTGTCGTTGTTGTAGTTCTCGCTATGGTGAGGTTTAACGCCGTTGCAAGAGACATGTTTCACATTAGCGCACAGTGTGAACTCTGTCCCACAGCACCTGGTACTCTGGTGTGGGCCCAGGACCAAAGCCCAATCCCTCGGGGGGTCTCAGCTGCAGCTGATCGCTCCTGTCAGCAGGGAGAGGAGCCCCGGCCGCCAGCCCATCAATTGCAAGGCCAGAAGGGACCGTTACATCATTTAGTCTGACCTCAGACAGGAGCAAGGTGCTGGCTGGGAAACAAAAAGAAAATTGCCGGGGACTTCATCTCTGCACCGAACACAGCATTCTTCATGACATTGTCAGTTTTCACAAATAGAGTCTTCCAGAAAAAATGAGATTAATGGTAGGACTTGCTGAGTGAGTTGCTTACACAGAGATGCATGGCTCTTAAGTAGAAGCTTCAGAGCTTCCAAATATAAAGCCTGGAAGTGTATTTTACATGCCAGCTGATCTGGTTTTCCATTGCTCCTCTTGCTCTTCAAAACTAGGGCTGCTAGCAGGAATGGACTGTTTTCCAATAAGAATTTACTGGGGTAAAAAAGACTTAAGAGGAAAAAAAGAAACAAATAATAGTTACATTTTGTTCAAAGTTGTCTGTAGAAACATTGTAAAAAAAAAATAATCAAAATTTCAGATAAGTGTATTTTTCTTTCTGGTCTTCCCATTTCTTTCCTTTTAACCACTCTTCATTTTTTCTATTTCTGGTGAGAAAGAAGGAAAGAAACAAAAAGAAAAAAGTAGGTGATTATTTAGCAGAGACAGTTGGGATGCTGACTGCTCTGAGATCAATTTTTACTTTACTTAACTTTTTTTCAAAAGTAACCCTTCAATACACATTGAAAAAATGCCATTTTCTTTAGACATAACACAGCCCTGGCACTCGCACCCATAGCACAGTGCTGGATTCACTTCTAGTTTTATGGATCTGCCCCCCTGCTATTTTACTTAAGCCTGGTACTTTTTCAGAGTACCAATGGTCTCCAAAAATGGAACAAGACAGTAATGAATAAGGCTTCTCAACTTACATCCCCCTTTTTCTGATATTAACAATGTACATAAACCCCTTGCAATGGATGGCAATGGAGTATCACAGGAGTGCCAGGCTGTACTGGGACATGATCCCAAGGGACAAGAAGGGTGAATTACCTCCCTGGCCCCATGCATCCATTGGTCTGGTGCACCATCTGCTGCAGACCAGTGGGTCCTCCTGGGAGCTTGAGAAATGTGTATCTACTGCAGATAGTCATGGGTGTCTGGCTTGCGTGGCGTGGCAGGAAAAGGGACAACAGTGTTTGCAGTTAATAAAGTCCAGTGCAAAGCTGCATCCTGCAGTGATTTATTACCTTGAAAAGCAGGGGTGTGATGCCAGACAAATAACTAGCCCTGCAGGAGGGCATGACACTGGGAAGGCAGGACCAGGAGACTGGGAAGATGATGATGATGAGGAACCTCCCAGTGCCACGCTGCTGGGGACAGCAGCAGTGCCCAGCAGAGCTTGTGGGGTGGATTTGTCACAGCTGGCTCTTAGAGACCCTGCAGCAGGGCCCCTGCAGGGGCTCTGAATCATACTGATTGCACAGTCAATAAAGAAAATCTCACCACTCCCCATAACCAGGCTGTTGGCTTTTAAACCTCTTTAGGTAAAAATCTGTTTATTGCTCTGTTGTTAGAAGTTCAGAGTAACTGTGCTGACTCCAGCAATGTTAGTAGCACAAAGTAGCTTTGGAAAAGAGTTTTAATATAGACAAATTCCAATATAGAGGCAAATTCCAGTCTGTCTTATTCCATATAAGCCTGGAGCCACTCCATGGGATGGCTAGCCTAAATTGAGAGTGCTATGCTTGTTTCAGAGGAACCACGCTCTGCCTGCACTGATACAACCAAGACCAGAAATCCTCCTCTTGCATATATTTGTAAGTTTCCTTCCAGGCCGCCTGACTGAGCCAAACTAACCCCTCACCCTAAGGGAGTACCTGCAGGGCAGCTCTTGGGGGTACTGCTGGGGCAGGGGGCAGCAGGGCACAGAACAGGTCTCAGGGGGTACAGGGGATCCCTGGTCCATGGTGGGGGGGGACGACAAAGGAGCCAGCTGATGCCATCCATCTATGTCCCACTGGGAAATACTTGCTGAGGGCTGCCCATCCAAAATGTCAGCTAATGGGACTGGCTGCAGAAATGGCCAGGGCACAGACCAGTCACAGTATGTCTACACTAGTTGATTAAGCAGCAGCAGCATTTAGAGTCCTCTAAGTCTAAGAGGACTGTCTAAGGACAGCAGAGAGTCCTCCCTGGTACTGCAGCATAATTATCTATAATCAGTATAAATTTATGGATATATATCATGGATAAAGTGTTAAGAGCCAGCCCTGGCACCTGCTTCGCCCATGCCAAGTAGCACTACCCCGCTCAACCCCTGCCCTCTTTGAGGCAGCAGCATCCTGGGCTGTTCCTGGTGGGGAGCAGAGCCCTGCCTTGGGACAGGCAGCACTAGCTACCGCAGGCACAGCCTGAGCCATGGCACCAGCGGCATCTGCAGGTAGTTTGGTTTGGCAGCGCAGCGCTGCCTTGGAGAGAATCTGGATGCTCCTGCCCCACGCCACGTGCTCCGAGCCCTTCCTGCTCCCTCGCAGCCGTGGGAGCTTGCCCCAGCTGTTCCCACCTGGCTTGCCCCTTTCCTCCTTCTCTTCTTGCATTCCCGTTACCCTTACTGAATGACACCAGCTATACAGCGATAACAAGATCTGGTCCCTTGTTCCCATCACCTGGGTCACCCCCATTACATCCCCACCTCATCTGTTCCCACCATGCTTACCCAGGCAAGGCTCCTTGTACCGTGGTGCTTGTACGGCGCTGGCTGCACCCACTCACCTCTGTGCGGGAGGGAACCAGACCCTTCCCCTTCGCAGATGGATGGGGAGCTATGGGTGATGATGCCCTGGCTGTGGTGACCGCTGGGGTGCCAAGGCCTGGCCATACTGGGGAGAGAGGTGGTCTCACTTTCAAGGTGGAGCAGGGCTACCCCCATGGCTCTTGTCCCCTCTTTGCTGCTGGCAAGAGACGAACTGGAGGAGAAGTCCAGACAAAAGCTCATTTAAAGGACTCATCCCCCCTAGGAGCCCATTTTTCCCCCCCTTTTTGGTGGTCCGATGTGCCAGGGTGGTCACAGCTGCCCCTTCCCTGGCCTCCTCAGCATGTGCACATGCACAACATGGCCGGGGAAGGGAAAGTCCCTGGGAATTTTGGTGTGTCCCCTGGGAAAACCTGGTCAAGGAAAGGCGGCTTTACCTGCCAGCACACCTGGAAATCCCCCAGGCTCCCCTCTCTGCTTCTCTTTCTGGTGTCTCATGGGATTTGGTTTAAGCAATCACTTAATGTGGACCGTGTGAAATTTCTGTGTTCCTGCCAGTGATGGATTCTTTTAGAAGAAGGAAGCATTTGGGTTTGCTGTTTTCACAAGGACTGCTGCCTAGCATGGTGGAGGGGGGCAAAGAGGCTTTCAGTTCCTCCTTAAGGATTGTAGAAGTAGGTTTGTAGGTGTGGGGGCATTTCTGAAAGTCCAGAAGAAACAGAAGTCCAAGGTTTTAGAAATGTGTTTAGTTTTCAGCTAGTGCTGGCCCTTGCCTGCTGAAGAATCTGGCCACCTAAAAGTCTCTCCAGATGGCAAAATCATGTCCCTGTATATCTCTGAAGGAGGTAACACTTTGAAAGTCTTTCCAAATGAGTGAAAACAAGTGATGTGTTTGCACCTATAAACCAGCAGCACGTGATTAGCCCATCCAAGGAAGAATGACTAAACTCTGGATTTTCAGTTCTTTTGATGGAGTGAGTGCTTTGAGCTAATAAAGGAGTTTCAACTTCTCTGCCAGTTTCAAAAAGCAAATCATTTGGTACCGGGGTTGTTCAGCATTCTCAGTACCATACATCCCACTGCAATGTGCAGAGCAGCTTTTTTAGGCTTTCTCTCCTGTTTTCCTGGTTATGGTCGAGTCTTCAGGCAGTTCTGCTTGTGGATGCCTGGGATGAAGCCCTTGTGCAGTGCATGTAGGCAATTTCACTAAGTAAATGGCTTCCAGTGAGTGCACATGTAATCCTGCAATCTGCAGATGCCACCCTTGCTTTAGCTGCTGTGTCTTGGAATAAGAGTAGGTTACAGGCTAGAGTAAGAAGGGCTAGAGTTTAACTTGTGGCAGATACTGCGATATCCTCCATGAAGCAAGAACAGATTTCTGTTAAATGGAGGAAAACCTCTGAAGAGAGAAAGTATGATGTAATTGATAGTCAATACTGGCATAAATGGGTTCAAATTCTCCCAGTTCTTAGAGCACAGGGCAAAGTTAATTTGTTTTCTCTGGGCCTGATGCAATCTTTCAGGAAAAATTACATGTAGTTTTTTTTCCACCAAAGTAGCAACAACACTTGGAAATAAAGTTTTTCTTTATGACATAATATTATTCGGGTTCAGTAAATCAAATGAAAATGACCATTCTCTCTGTGCAAATTAAAGACCAAACACCAAATCTGGCAGGTATAGGTCTGTCCAAGTTTTGCACCACCAACCTGACATTGGCATTGCCCACCTGTACTGGCTTTCTAAGGGATTTCCAAAGAGGACAGGGATGTTTTACCAGGGATCACACAGGATGCTGGGATGGACACCCAGTAAAGGTGTCCAGTAGCTTCGAAGAAGTACAAAGGCTGGGAAACGGCTCAGCAGTCCTAGTGGGGCTGGTGGGAGCTTCTCATGGAGCTCTTCTTGCACTAATGAGGACTCAGGCCAGAAGGAAAAAATATGTACCCCATGTGGGAACTTTTATGCAAACTATTCTAACAAAGTATTAATTTAATTTCTAAAACCGTAACAACTGAATGTGCTTTCCATGTGGAAATAGCCAGTTCCAAGACCCTGGACCCTGATAAAGTAATTTATTGCTTTTATATGAAACTTGTTGTATGTGCTGGATTGATTCTCCACATCCCAGTACCTCCCACTACCCAGATTTAGTCCTTTGCTACTGAATCTTGATAGGAAACTTCTTGCCCTGTCCAGATAGGATTTGTTTTCAATTCGCCGAGAGGAGAGGCCATCATCAGAGACCTAACGAAGGGAATAATTTGGAAAGACTTCTCACCTGTCTCAGCTGGCAGCCAGCACACTCCTTCTGCAGGTGACAAACACCAGAGATGGGTGAATCAAGGAAGATCTGCACCCCATTCCCACTGTTGAGCCCAGGGCCCTGCTTCCCACCTCTGCAAGGAGGTAGTGAACTGCTGCTAACTCTGTCCCTTGCCCAGAGCTGGGTCTGCTAAAGCACATAAACCTGCTGCAAAGCGCAGTGGTTTCTGCAGGACCTGCCATGGCTCCCCACTGGGCAGGAGTGACCCTTGGGTTCATGCCTCAGCTTCTCAGGAGACCCTCCAGCATCACAGCCCAGAGCCAAGTCTTGCTCTCCCTCATATTTGGAGTGACAGGAGGAACATCAGGTCTGATATTTCCACTGGTGCCAAAATGTGTGCATGCATACATGTGTACCTTGAAGCATATTGCTCATTTAATCTTCGCTATATGCACTTGGTAGATGAAATTGTGGCAATTGTAGAGTAACAGGAATAATGGTAACAGAAATTCAGGGAGAGGAACAAACTTGTTCTCTGCATTGCAGCGCTCTTTCTTTGCCTTGCTGGTGACTCATCGATCCAGGCACCCCAAGCATCATGCTGCCACCAGCTGTAACCCCCGTGCCAACCCTGGGTGGCAGTCAGAAGGTTGCGTTTCCCTGAGCATCCCCCGCCTGCTCTGCAGAGGGTGCCTCTGGCTGGTCCTAGTTGGGTTCAGAAGTGGTTCCTAGCCAACCTCCTGGTGCCGCTTGCTGGCTGATGTTAAACCAGACTAAGAAGTTGGTGCCTGCCCTCCCACATGCAGCTTGTTTGGGAGTATGTACTCAACAGTGCTCATGGGTTTAAATGGAGGTGGGATGACAGACAACACTGACAGTTTCATAAGGTGATATGGTCAGAGCTCATGATACAAGGAAGTAGGCTGCAGAGAAAACAGACCTCTGCCTGGGTCAGGATTCATCCTCACTTCTGCTGCAGTGTGCAGGTATTTCTATCTCTCTATCACTAGCTTGGTGATTTATCCTGGTACAGCAAAGCCACTGAGAGACAGACTGCACACACACCCCCCACCCCCCATACCATATTTTAGACTCAAGCTGGAGGACTCCCCCAGGCTGGAGTCTTGCTGGGCTCAAGCATGAGGACAACACCCTACAGCATCTCAGGAGAATAACCTTTCCCCAAAACATGTTTAACACTGTGCTCTGCAGTGACTGCTGTGAGAGCAACACGGGCTTTGTCACAAGGAGACCTTTTGTTGAGCAGCTGACTTCAGAAGATCTTCTGGTAATAATGAGTCAATGTTTATCAAAGAAAAAATCTCCTGCCCTAGTAACAGACACACGTACATAATAAGCAATTTCAATGTTCATTTCTTTGACTTCCGACTGTGTATTTTAAGGTATTTGTCAAAGGTAGGCAGCAAAAAGGGCCATGATAGTACAAGCTTGGGAACAACCATTGCATTCAGAAACCAGCTCATGTGCAGGTATGAAGCAGTGTCACCTACTCCTGTCACACAAGCTCCCACATCCAGAGAGGCCACAGGAGTAAATGTACCAGTGTCAAACTGGTATAAAACAGGTATAAACTAGGAGTGAATATACCCGTGTCTCCTGTTCCTAGCAGAAAGGAGTTCTCTAGTATCTCACCTCAGTGCTGCTGCAGCTTCATGGCCATACATGCCAGCACCTTTCCCTGCAGAGAGCGCAAGGTGGCTTCTGCTACTGCTTTACTTTTCTCTGCTGATAACAACTGGGACCATTGCTCATCTCTGAGAAACTGCATTTGCTTTGTGTTACATGGGCCGGGGCACCATGGGAGTGGTCTTAGCTGGCTCGACTCCCCATCACCCTTCACAGGGCTTGGACCCCAACACCCTCAGGGAGCGCACTGTGCCTTCAGCTCTGCTCCGTGTTGTACAGGTGCCTACCCTTTGCACTGGGCTGGTTTGCACTAACTCAGTGAGATCTTGGTTTCTGCCCTCTAGGAAATTACTCAGTTCCTTGTCTCACCTCCAGCTTTGGCAGCAATGCTTGGTGCACACACACACACACACACACACACACTCACCTTTTCCTCTGTGACACCCCAGCAAAAGACTGAGGCCATTTTTGCACTTCTCCCAGGAGAGAAGATCTGCAGACACAGATAGTAGGGCTTGTTTGCCATTTGTAAACTGCATGGAGTGGTATGCTGCTAACAACCTTCAGGAGTAAAAATTGAGAGTTAGAGGTGAAAGCTGCTGAAATTCTGCTGAATTTGGGACAAAAGTTTCAGTAAAAAGCAGATGGCATTTTTAATAATTCTTTTTCCACTCAGTAAGTAAATGGGGCCAAATGTTCAGAAAGTTGTCTGTAAATATATGACTCTGGTTTTCAAGTATCTCAAAAAATACTGCAAATACTACTCTAATAAGACAGGCATCCCCCAAAGGGTGGTAACCTGCCCTTTATTGACCTCATGTCAATATTTGGCAGCAAGGAGCCATTTCTTGCCTCTAATGCTCCTCTGCTGTGTCACTTGTTCCTGAAATAGCCTTGTTACTTGGCACCCATGCTTGCATTCTGATGGCGGGTGGCCACACAGAGCCTGCTGTCCTGAAGTACAGATTTGAGGGATCTGAGCTCTTTAAGAGACAGGCAGGTCCCTTGTGGATTTGCAGGAGGCAACTTACCCATGTCAAATTGAAGCCAGCTTGGTTACCTCTGTAGGGCACCTGGCTTGCCTCTGGGAGCCCAGCTGGGCTCACCAAGGGCAGCCTCCTCTCACCCTACCTTACAGAGCACAGAGGTCTGTATCCAACCCAGCTGCTCCAGGGGCCTCTTATAGTCAGCACAGTGAAGCGGGCACTTCTAGGAAAGGATGTGGCTCTTCTTCTCCCAAAGCTGGCTGCAGAAGCAGGGAAGGAAGGATGGTGCCCTACAAGCACCCATGTCTCCCCACTGACTGTAAAAGGAGGTTGGAGGGACCAGTCCCCATGCAGATACTGGTGCTGAGGTTGCCCTAATTTGGGCAGACATACCCACTGTGCTGCCTTGGCTGGTGCTTTTTAACAAAGCCAGTGCTTTACCTATGGTGCTGTGGCTGTGCACCTGCCCTGCCCAGTGCTGCTGTGCCTGGCTGGCTCTGCAGGGCAGCAGCTGTTGTGCTGACTGCTGTGGGGCTTGGAGCCCTGGCACTTGAGGGGAAATTCAGCAGCATCCAGGAGTCAGGAGCACAAAGAAACTTTATCCTCTTCCCCTACACACTTTGTAGCAATGACTCCTTTAAATGCTCAAATCCCTCACCTTTGTGGGAGCTTTGCTGGATGATGGAAACTGATAACAAACTCATTCTCGTTTCAGCCCCTCAAGACTGTGCCTTCCCGCCGGTGTTCAGCACCATCACTCTTATTCAGTAAGGGTTTGAGCAAGCCATGGTTGCCTTCAGCCAGGTACGTACATCGTGTGCCATATACACTAGTGCCTGCACGGATGTTTAATGCCCAGGAGCAAGGTGATATACCTTGGCTTGCCTGTGCAAATATCATGTGGTGCCACTGTTGGTGTCTGCACTAGAGGACCCCAGGTGAGTCTCAGACAAGGGAGTGTATATGCGGAGCCAGCAGTCATGGGTGCAGTGTGGGGGCTGCTGTTGTATAGAGGATGGAGGGGAGAGGTGGTGGGAATCGAACGTCCTGGCATTGCCCCCAACTGCTCTTCTCACCCTCTCACCAGGTCTGTGTGAGCCTAGCAGGAGCTTAGTCTCTTCCTTGCCTCTCTCCCATCCCATGACAAGGGTGGCCAGCACTGGCTCCTTGTTCATATTAGTTTCTGCCTGTGCTATTAAGAAGCCTCCATTGGCAGTTTCCCCTGCAGAGCATTTAGATTCTTTGCTTTCCAACTGTTTTTCTTTCCTTTGGGTAGCAAAGCCTTTAAAACAGGCAGAAGAGTTGGCTGTGACAGCATTTACTGCCTTATTTTGCTACAGGTCATGGCTTGCCTAGCCAAACCAGTGGGAAATTTCTGCTGATGTTAGTGGTGGTGCCTCTTTCCTTTATTAAACTGATTTCCAATAAGCAGAGGAATGCTACCATTTGGATTGCAGCTACTTCACTGCAATGCCCTGACTTCCCTCCTATCCTCCCACAAACTGAGTCCAGTTAGTCAAATGGCACTGCTAACTGGGCATGGTGGTGTTGCAAGTAGGCTCATTATGTGTTAAATAAAAAGCTTACAGAGGAAAGGCAGGAAGGGCAGCAGCATCTTGGGTCTTCAGGTAGCAAAAGTTTGAGTCATTGAACATTCTTCACTTGGGGAACGGGGCAAGTTGTGCTGTACGAGCACTTGCAGTGAATTATTCTTCAGTTATGTCTCTCTTCAGAGTGAGCACATTTTTTGCATTCGTTTCTTGACATGAACATCAGGAGCTGTCAGGCTGTGAGAAAGGCTGAGTTTAACACATTTTCCTTTAATTGGAAACATTCCTGATTGAAGTCTGTGCAGTGGGTTTATGTGACACCTCCTCCTGGCTTGCCATACGGCTCCATCTCAGAGTCCAGAATCATCCTACAGCCTGGGGGGACAGGTAGAACTCAAATACTGAACAAGTGCCCAGGATTCACTGCTCTGTTTTCTTCGATGCCATAATTTACTAGGTGTTACAATCAAAAAATACTATCACCACCCCCACCCCCACCTCCCTCACC
>JANZLQ010000086.1:28272683-28311678 GCA_026212715.1 Elanus axillaris | reverse complement strand
CCCCCACCTCCCTCACCCACCCCCCGAGCCCTACAAACTCCAGGAGCCTGCAGGGAAAAATAGGCTATTGATGTCTCTATAGGAAGGAGACAGCAGCATCCCTGTGTTGGCTGGTGATGGGTGACTGGCTGGAGGGGCAGTCGCTGCCCCCCCTCCAGCCCTGAGTCCCTGCCTCCTCCAGCCCCTGGCTTTAGCTTTCTGTATGTAAGAACAGACTTGGCTGGGCAGGAAAGTGGTCCCAGTGCCTCATCCCCTCTTCGTGCACAATATGGATCCTCCCTCTCATTTCTGCAGGAGGCAGCATTTACCAAGAACACAGTGCACTCCCGGTGATGTAATCCATGTTGTTGCACGCTGGTGCCATCAGCCAATTTGCAGCTGGTGCCAACAGCTAATTTGTTTGTGGCCTGGGCGTATGGGGGAGGGATGTGTGCTCTGGCAGTCTCCCCTGTTTTACCACCCCTCCAGACAAATCCAGTTTAAGGTATCTCAGCAGGACAAGCAAAAGTCAGCTGCCAGCACCGGACTGCCCCTACAGTAGGAAAAGGAAGGGAGAGGGCAAGCAGAAGAACCAGGACCCAGGTTTGTCTGCTTGTGCTTCAGGCCATAAGCTGGGGCAGGACAGAGCAGGAGCTGCTGCTCCTCCAAGCAGCAGTTCAGCAGTAGCTGCCACCTCCCTTTGCCCGAGCCTTGCCTCCGGAGCCTGCCTGGCTGCCCAAGGAGCACCGGTCTCCAGGTGGTGTGGGTAGGAGACCTGTGATGGCTTTCACGCTCTCAGTAGCTTGCTCCCCTGGGTGAATGGCTCCTTCGCCTATCCCTCGAGCTGGTGCTAATCCTGCCAAATAGCTTAGGCAGAGCCCCAGCTGCTCCATCGGCACTTGCCTCACAGAACTAATGGCTAGAAAGGCCTTGAATCAGCTCATCTCACAAAAAGAAGCATCATTTCCACTGAATACATTTGAGTTGATGAATACACAAAAGCTCTGAGGCAGAGAAGAGGCTTGTGTGAAAGTCAGGTTAAACCCAGCTTCCTTTATGCCACAAATGCAGTCTCTCCCTGAGACCTCCCAGGCCCGTGGCTAAGCCACTGGTGGCTTCACCATGACAAGAAGCAATAGAGAAGGTCCACAAAGCCCTATGGAAAGAATTTTTTGTTTGTCTGTGATGAGCACAAGCTAATCAACCTTTAAATGAAAACTGTCTTTTGTATTCCAAAAATCATTGCCATCTTGGGCAACACTCCAGACTTGCTGCCTGCAGACATGGTTGAGAGCCTCTGAACCCACAGAAGCATACATAGAAAAGTCTCTATTACACTTAATAGCAGAAAAATTGTCACAAGTTGGAATTGTCACAAGGAACCCACCTTCATAAAGCTGTCACCTTTTAGGATTCAGAGCAGTCACAGATGCAATATCCCCTGAATTTTTTTCTCTGCAGGCCGTAAGCTATACAAATACCATGGAGCACTTACTGGAGCATTACCCCTCATAGCTACTATACAGCGAGGAGGAATTTCAAGTGGAGGTGAAAGCCTTTGTGACATGGTTGCCAAACCCATGAACTATCCAGTCCTGACTGTTATCAATCTAAATGGTGATTTTCCCTTTCCCCTACAGAGGTTCACAAACTACCTGACTGGGCTAATGCAGGTCATTGCAGTAACTGAACCATAAGTCATTTCCAGAAAGTTGTTGAGCTTATTCATCTTGCAGGGTCAACTGCCTAGAAACTAGTTTCCTCCAGCTCTCAAACCAATTCCTGGTTGCAGTAGCATGCAGGACATGCTCTAATCAACTAGTGCAGATCCAGACATTGACTGAAGACTTAGCTCATGAGATAAATTCACTGCAGTGTCTGGTTTCTGGACCTACTGAGCAATTATCAGCAGCATTAGGAAAAGGTAGCATACTCCCATGCTTACTTTCAGGTTATTAACCAACGTGCCAATCAGAAATCCTTTGGCTTTATGTTGGACAACTATCAATGACAAACTTCAAGAAGTAAGTAGGGCAAATATTTTGTTTTAAAGCACACATCCTCCATAACAAACTGAGACCCTGAAGGAACTTATTCCTTGGGATGTTGTCTAGAGGACATTACCTGACAGCTGATGTTTGTTTTTCTACCAGGTATCTTCTGTACCTCTGAAGCTGAGTTTGCATATTGCTCATTAGGTACTAATTTCGTTACCCACTCCTGGCAGGGAAGACATTAAACAAGGTGCATCCTGTTCAAACATTTATAGGGACAGGATTCCTACCCCAAAGATTTTCCATTGGGTTTTCCACTGATGTAGTGTTGGAGAGGTTAGTGGACCCAGACCAACTCTTGCCATGACTGCAGATGCAACTGCAGAAAACGAGAGGAGCAGTGTACTGAAGACAATGGTCAACGGAGCTTTCAGGAGAGTGAGGCAAGTCTGATCTGCAGTTTTTATTGTGACATTGGGAAAAGAATTTAATTAACCACTGTCTTGATTTCCAGCCTGATAGTGAAGCTAGCACTGCATTTCCTTAAAGAGGGAAACATCTACACACTGACAGAACAAGGAGTGGGGGAGCTTGGGCTCTGTGTGGCCTTTCCTTGTTGCTCTGGCTCCTTCCCCTGCCCAGGCAGCCAGGTCCAAGTAGGGAGGCACAGCATGTACTGAACTCTCCTACAGAGATGCTGGATCCCATCCCAACACTGAAGATCTGATTCCTGTCATCATGCAACCACATTTAGTCACCTTTTTTTTTTTCCCAATGGTGTGACAGTCTTGCCTTGCCAAACTGAGAAAGCTCAGAGAAATATCTGCAGAGATGCAGAGGGTGTGAATCATGCAGAGGGGGCTGACAGCAGAGACCCTTATGTGAAAGGCTACAGTTAAAGGAGGTGGGAGGGTTTCTTGCTGGCCACAGGACTGAAGTGGGAAGGTGTAGATGAGTCAAGTGAAGGTTGTTGCAAAACAAGATATCTGAGGGCGAAATCAGTGGGGTTGCTGGTAACAGTACAGAGTTTTATGGGTCAGAGCAAAGCTTTGATTTCCATCCTATACCCTCCTACTACTTCTTGGCAGCCATGCTGCTCCTGCTCTTCAGTTTTTCTCTTCATTCACTTTTACTCTCTTCTTCCATTTTTCATCCTTTGTGTGCTTATACTAGCTCAATGGTTTAGCTCCCTTTTTAACCAGCTGATGATAGTACTGTAAGTTTTCTTTCATAAGCTGACTGATGGAAAATAATGAGTAAAAAAATAATACTATCATGACAGCACCAGCCGTATGGAAGCATAGTGGTTAGAGTGCTGCTTTTCAGAGGAAGAGTGGGCATTCAGCCCCTGCTCTGGTCCAGATGACCTGTATCATCTTCAGCACGACATTTCATCTCTCTGGACCACAAGTCCCCATCTGTAACACAGGGTTAATAATGCTGCCTTTCCTCATAGGGATATGGCAAGGAAAGGAGTAGTTAACAACTCAACATAGTGATTGGGCTGATTGAGTCAGAGGTAGGGATAAGACAATTAGGAACTGCAGAGACCTGGAGCAAATCCAAAAGATGAGGTTTTTCAGGGTAAGACTTGTCTCTATTAACCGTTAACATAACAGCACTCTGACCCATGAGGGATCCCTCTTTTTTTTATAATACAAGTAAGAAGTGAAAGTACTTCATATTAATTGAGAGCAGTTTACTTGAGAAAGAGTTTTGTGAAAACAGGCCTATTTATAAATGTAGAAGTAACATATTCAGCTTCTCAGGCGGGTTGGTTCAAAACAGTTCATAGAAACTGTTCTGCCGAGAAACTCACAGGCTGGCTGACATTATTATAGAAGGTGTCTGCTTTCTTTGGAAATGTAATGTTTTTGTTGAAAAAAACAACACTAAAAATATCACCCAAACTAAAAAGCTCAATGGGAAAAATATGTCATCATTGTTGGTATAGACCTTAAAGCTTTCATTCTACTGTTTTCTAACTTTCATGTCAGCTCTAGAAACTTGGCCTGCATGACTCCCCTTTGTGCTTCTGATAAATTAGTTCCATGAAAGCTGCAATCCAAATTTATTCAATGAACACCAAAACCATGGTTTTCACACCCAGAAAGCTAAGCACATTTTGAAACAATATTGCCTGTCACTGACTGATGTCACCACACACACATGTGTCTCCAAGACCAGTGACTGGGGGCTATGATCAGATTAATTCAATGGGGTGCACTGTGAGTTGAGGCGTCTCCCATACAGTGGTCAGCCTGCAGACCCCGCGCTGCTGGCGTGACAAGAGGTGTCTAGTTCGCAGTGGACCAGCCCATCAAGGCATACACACAGCTTTAAAATGGCTGGAGTGACTTCAGGTATTACTGCCCTGTTCCTACTTGTCACTGTTCCCTGTCTGGAAGTTATAGCCAGCTGCAAAGGCTGGTGGGCGGGACCTCACAGCTCTGGTACCAAGTCTGCTACTTCTGTATTACAGTGCTGAGTGATGGGGCTTGAAGTAAGCTGGAGATTTCCCACTGGAGAAAACCTGGGAGCACTCACTCTATTTTACCTAAAGACTGGTGGGAGCAGGACACTTACCTTGTTTAAAGCAGTAAAACTTTTATTAGGTGTCCAAGCCTTAGTTGTAACCAGCTTATCTCTAAGTTAACCATTTCATTATATTTCTAAATGAAACTCTCAGGCAAGCCAGAAAAGGTTTTCCTGACCTCTCTGCATACACACAGCTATTCCCATCTATGTGCTGCAAGAAGTGGGCAGGGGCAGGTACAGCGTTGCTACTGGAGACATCTAGGACTTAGCTGAGTCCAGCAGTACTGCAGACATCTGGACAAACTTTTTCCAGAAATAGCCAGCACTCTGCGGTGCTCACAGGATGCTTTTAGAATACAGGATTTTGTGTTTTTTTTGAAAAACATTGTACCTAAAAAGAGAGCTTGTAAAGGGCCTTAGAGGGATGGGGGCTTCAGTGTTGTGGCCCTGTCAGAAGACTGGTCTGAAAAGAGATAGCCTCAAACCGAGAGATGCACTGACGAAAATCAGGAGCATTGCATTGCAGGTGTTGACGAAGGCTAATTAAAACCTATGACAGTTTACATCCTGTCTGCTAGTGGAAAGGAAACATGCCGTAGGCGTCCCATGGCTGACATTCATGGCTGGCATTTCCCCTGCGCTGCTGCCGCAGGGTGGGCAGCACAGCTGGCAGTGAGCTGGCACACAGACCACTGGCACTCCGGGCCTGGGAGAGCCAGCAGACACCAGACTGGGACGAGGGGCTGGGAGGAGCAGCATTGCCCTGATGGAAGTCACAGGCTGACTGGGGGGGACTCCATGCTAACGCCTCCCTCTAGTTCACTGCTGTCCCTTCCACCTCAGCGAGGCACATATAGCCTGTTAATGCTCAGGAGGACCTGTGCTCCAGAGCCCGACAAGAGCACTGGTAACCCTGGCCATTGCTGGTGATGCCTCCAGGGCCTCCAGCTAGGACCTCCCCATGCTCAGCAGCATGAGGCAGCCTGCGGAGGTGTCCTGCCAGCAGAGCATCAGCCCTGGGCTTGCCGGGCACCAGCTCTGCTAGCAAATGGGGCGCTCTCGCAGACTTTCCCCGTCACTGGCACAGGGTCGTCCCTCTCAGAAGGTGTTCAGGTGTTCCCAGCACAGCTGTGCCCAGGCCAGCCAGCTCCTGCCAGCAGCTCCTCGGCACCACCTGGAAACTGGCATGAGCTGGCCATCCCTGGTGGGTGGCTTGGGCAAGGTCTCCCTGCTTGGCAGCGTGATAGCTTTGAATAGCAAAGATGTGGGCTGCCCTGTGCCAGGTCTCCCCAGACCCAGGCCTATGCTGCGTGCCACCATTGCCACACTCTGTGTTTGGCATCTCCCCAGTCACCGGGTGAAGAGACGACGAAGCACTATCCTCTGCCCTGAGCTCAGGGCATGAGTAGGGCCTGGCCATGCTGGCAGTGCAGCCCTGGTCCCTTTGGCTCCCTTCCCTACCCAGCAAATCCACTTTACCCCCCCGTTCATTTCATAAACACAGACCTGGGTGAGAGATCCCCTGGTGCTACAAGAGCATTTGGGGGGCTACGTCTAAAATAACAGCACCGTCTACATCTCACTGGGGCTGCCCTGTGTAGCATCTCAGCCCTTGAGCGGGTTTCACAGGATGCTCCTTGGGTGGCCCTGGCATGCTGCTGCTTTTGGGGCAGACAGAACAACCCCAGCTTCTCTGAAGATGCTGAAGACTTTCACCTTGGCCGCCCGCAGTGCTATCTCCTGTAGGGGTGGAAGGTTTCTTACCAAGCACAAAGGTAAAGCTGTTTCCTCTCGGAAGACACACCACAGGACTTTGCATGTTTCCTCTGTGTGCAAAGTGCCAGCAGGTGCCACTTTCTGTGGCAGCCAGGTGCCCTGCCCTGCCCTGCTGGCTCCCTGGCAGCAGCTCCTGTCACTTTGGCCAGCCTACGGAGGAAAGATCGGGGAAAGCACTGGACGCTGGGCAGAAGAAGACCTGTGGGAAAGAAGCCAGGCAGAAGGAGTGGGAGCAAGTGAGAAAACATCTCTCTTCAGCCTGGCAGGAGGTCCCCCGACCTGCACTTGTGATGGCTTGTCACTGTGACTGGGAGGGCAGGTGGACTGCTAACACCAGCACAGAAACTGCCTGTCCAGCCCAGGGACGAACATTTCAAAACTACAAATCGCACCTGGAAAAAGCACTGGCAAGAAGCAGGGAAAAAGCATGCATCTGCATCCTGGCAGTCCCCAAGGAGTTTCCTGTAAGGGTCCCCAGTGCAGGCAGAGCAGTACAACTTCCAGGTGGGGGAATCTAAGGTGAAGATGGGACAAATGATTAGTCTTTTGGACTAGTTGGGGGGTGCCTGTACCCCAAGCCCCAGCTGTGCAGACCCATGTGCAGAGAGCGGCCACATGCCAGCCCCTGTGCACTAGGGAGCAGCAGCCCCTCTGGAAGCTCAGACCCACACCTGATCACTGTGCTTCATTTCTGTGTATCCTCAGCTATGGGGCTGATGGGTCAAATAATCATGAACACAGAAGTCTCTTTTTCAAAAGAATCTTTAGAGCCTGAATCACTTCTGCACTTGGGACTTAGTGGTGGCAGCCAATAGGCTTTTTGGAGAGCATGTCCCCATCCCTCTCCACATTCCTGTTCCCTGGGTTCATCTAGCACTGACTTGCACAGCCCTGCATTAGCCACGTGTTTCCAAGTTCTTCGTAATCCTCTCAGGGAACCCCTTTTCCCACCCTCACCCCTCACACTTGGTTGTGTTCAGGGGAGACCTTTCTGGTGCCTGGGCTGCAGGGCCCTCTGAAGCCCCAGGTGAGCCCCAGGGCCAATTGGAAAAGCAAACTTGTGCCCTGCTGGCAGCAGGCTTGAATGTGAGCTCCTCTGACCTGCAGTGGTGGAAGGACATTGCTGATCTGCACAGGCCCACTTTGGTGCCCAGAGCTGGCCTAGGTGGGACTCCAACTTAAAGCCAGAGCAAAGCGAGACTAAATGTTTCAGGCTTAGGAAAGTTTGGCATTTTCCTTTTCCACCTGATTTTCAGTCCCACTTGTGCTGCTGATTTCCTGCATGCCCACAGGAAACTCAGTTTGTCTTCCTCCTCAGCATCCTCCCCAGGGAGAAATACTGAGATTTATGGGTGAATGAAAAGCAGCTAAGTACTGGGTCCTGTTGTTACCCCAGTGCAAGTGTACTTGGCATGTACTTGTGCAGCCCACTTGTGCCTGTGGCAGCGCACACCTCTGAGAGCAGGAAAGATGAGCCACAGAGGGCTGCGGGGCCATCCCGATCCTATGATAAGCCCCACAGCTGAGTTGAGCCAAGTAATGCTTATCATCCCCTTGATCAGGTGTGCCTGAAGCAGTGTCCATCCCCTGACAGAGAGCTTTTGGTGCTCACTGAAGCTAGGAAAGCTGGGCAAGTCTCATCTCAGCAGGGTGAGACAGCTCCTGGTTTTTTTTGAGATCAAGCTTCAAATCGTGCCATGGTGTCAGCCTGTACAGACTATTTGAGCCATTAGCATGAATGGAGCCAGAGGGTTTCCACCCACTCCCTGTCTGTGCTCCCACATTTGGCAGGCTTTTAATCACAGTCACACAGTTATCCAGTGCCTCCACTGCCAGGCAATCTCCTGCTAGCCAGGTCCACGAGTACTTTAGCACCCAGGTTCAGCCAACTGTTCTTTCTGTTAAGAAAACAAAGGTCAAAATGGGTAAATGTGATAACAGCTCTTACTGCATGACACCTACTGCTCCTACTCTTTCTCCCATCCACACGTCACCTCCCACAAACTGCACCTTTTACTTCAGTCTTCACGAAACTGGTTAATAGTTAAATGTCAACAAAAGCAGCAAAACCTTTGCAATTCTGCAGCAGACTTGAGCTCCCTGGTACTACACAGCGGGCACAGCAAGTGAGGGCTGAGGAGGAAGCAGCCCGTACTGTGTATTTAGGTGTGCTCCTCTTGTTGCACAGAAGGAGGGTGTTACTGGATTATCACTCCTGTTTCTCATTCCACACATTCTACACATGATGCTGTCACCTGCTCTTTAGAGGAAAAGGCATGCAGTCAGTCATGAGCAAGACAGCAAGGAGACAGGCACAAACCAGATGAAGATGCAGTTGGCTGATGTCATACGCCTTGAAGGCATCGCTTTGACTGCTCTCTTTGAGGTCCCTGAAGATTTGAGTGTTACCTGTCATGGTAACCAGGTGTAAATGAGGTAGAAAATCCATCTGCGCTTCTTAACCCTCCACGAGAGAAGGCAGACTGGAAGGTGCAGGATCCCAAGTTGGTCTCAGCCTGGTTCACTGGGGGACCTGTGGCCACGGACAGACCTGCAGTTTGCCAGAAGCAAACGTCCTCACTGCCCTTCCAGGGCAAGTGCATGTGTCTGTAAGCCACCCAAGCCAATGGAGGACCCTGGTGTCCTGCAGATAAGGCTGCATGTTTGGGTTTCATATGGAAACACAACCCAGATGCTGGACCTGTTACATCCTCAGACACCAACCTCATCCCTCTTGTCCCAGGCAGCAGTCATATCCCACTGTCCACTGCTGGGAAGCTAAGTGGCAGGCTCCTAGCCTCCAATTAAATCTTTTAAAACTCAAGCAATGAAGGAACCAGGGCTAGGGCACAATAGCAGTGGTTCCCCAGCTCCACACTTACTGGTGGATTAATGAGAAGAGACTTGGGTGTGGAAATTAGCCCCATAAACCTACAGTCTGAGACAATGCTGCTGGTTTTGCATAGGAAAGAAATGGCAGTTGCTGAGATTTCAAGTACCCAGTGAAATGCAAGGGACTTGAGGAACTCCCACTGGAGGATAAAGTATCTCCTTGGTGCTTCCTGTGCAACCTGCATCCATCAGTCAGTGGATGAGCTATTTCTTTTTAAATCAGTTATAGCCATAAAAACAAAATGCCATTTGCTTTAATGTCAAAATGAAGTCCCACTGAGTTGCCCATGTCTGGGCAGGAGGAGGGATTTTAGCCAGACTCATTGCAACTGTTTCTTACAGAACAATATAATCCAGAAAAATAATATAAATACTGTCAACTATTGTTTTTCTAAGCCTCTTGTACTCAGCCTGACCCCATGAAATTCATCCAGGAGGATGCCTTATGCCTGTCCTCACTGTGTATCAACTGTATGCAAGCCCTTTACTTCTTAGAAATGCTCTTGATCAAAATTACTTGTCTCCTTTGTGAGTCAAGGTCTACACTGTGTATCCATATACAGGAGATTTATCAACATTTTTCTGCCTGGGTATGAATTTGGGTTTCCTTGAGACTGCGGGCATGAAGCTGCTGTGGACCTGGCATCCCCAGAGCCAAGGGACAGCTGTCCCCACCTCTCCTGCAGCCAAAGATGGTGGCGGCACAGAGGACCCCAGCATCTATGGACAGACCTGTCATCAGCGTCTGCATGGTCCATGGCACTTGGCCTCGGTTTTGCTGGGAGAAGGCACAGCGCTTTACCTTCTGTGTGTCCGTGGTCTGTATCTCACTTTAATTCAGGTAGATGATGGAAGCTGGGACAGGTGACTTGTTTTAAAGCCTCTTTCAGCTGTTTATTAGCAAGAAAACCGCTTGTAAGGAAGCATTTATATACTCAAAGCTTGATGTGATGTTTCAGTATATAAAAAACAATTAGCAGAAGTAAGGAGATCTATCTGAGAAAAGTTTGAAATGCTGGAACTGAAGGACTGTTGACACTCTGGTGTCTGTGTATTTTTTTAAAGGATTTGGAAACTTGATGAAACTGCAGAACGATCCCTTAAAAACTGCTGCAGGGTTTGAGAAACTCTGCAGTGCGAATCTGAAGGATATCAGGCCACATAGATTACTGCAAGGAAGATTAGGAGATGACTCAGGGTATGAGTGGATTCATTCATGTAGGGGAAACAGCTGCCGCAAGGGGCTCCTGAAAGTAGGAGAAAAAGCCTTTAGGAGAAAGTGGTAGCTGTACAAGCTGGGAAAAATAAAATGTGGAAATAACCACACTGTTAATACTTAATGAGCCATTGTGAAAGTTTGAACCACGGTGAAAAAAATATCAAGGTAAATAGCAGTCTCTCTGCTGAGATCTCCAGGTTGAAAGGAAGAGCCTTTTCTGGGGGGGGGGTGTGTATGTGATAACTATAAGCAGAATTATTTTAGTCAGACACACATTGCTGGCTGGGCTTGCTCCAAGACTAACCAGCTGAAATTCTAGTGTGGCCATGCAGCCAGACTAGATGATTTCATGGATTCTTTCCTGGCTTTGTGGATGAACGTATGTGCCATGTTACCTGTTTTCCTAAGAAAAAAGAAAAACCATCTCTCTTCTGCTTGACATTCCCTTATCCTGCAGTCCTCAACTGAGCACAGTTTCCATCAGCCTCATCAAGGTGTTGTTCACATACTCCTGCAAGGCCAAGGCCAGATCTCGCTCTTGGTCCTTCTCCTGGCTCAGACCATGATTCTGATGTGCCACTTCCAATGCTTCATTGCAAAACTAAGGGCCCAATCATATCCAGAGGCATCTAAAGAGACAATTCACTTTCTTGGGCAAGCAGCAATATTTAACTACAGCCAGCCACACTTTGCTCTTGTCTGCAGTTGTAAGGTTGGCCCCACAGTGGCCCTGGGTAGTAGCCTCCCAGAAACCCAGTGATGAGCATCTATCTCCCCTTGGCTAACAGCAGTAATCCTAATTCTACACAAGAAAATGTGTACACTGATTATGTCTTACAAATATCAAGTCAAATGGATTTTCTTACTTCTTATAAATCTCTTTTTTTCATATAGTATCTCTAAAAATAATCCCTGAAACCCCCCTACCTTAAGGTTTTTTTTTGAAAAATAACAAAAAAAAACCAAGAAACTCTCCAGTCAGTTACAAACAGACGATGGGAAAATCCTGCACTTGACTAATTGTAGTACTGCGGCTGGGCTTCATCTTTGGGGATTTTTCAAAGTTCAACTTCTGCATGAGTGAGCTAAAAGCCAAACTGAAACCAAAACCTGGGCTCTGCTTGGAGCCCTGCTGAGCCAACCACAGATGAACCGGGTAAATCTGCGACTCTGCTTTTACTGACCTGCACCAAACAAAACAAACAGGTCTTTTTGGTGCTGGCTTGAAGGAATTTGAGAGGAGCTCAATTTCTTAAAAACAGCTGCACAAAATCTTATTTCTGGCAGGCTGCTGGGAACTTTCCTGCTGAAAGTTGAAGAAATGCAAGAAGTTGACTCACATTTCAAATAGTTGGTTTTCAGCTGAGGAAACCTTACTTTTTTCAGTGAAAGCATTTTATATTCTGTTAAACTTTTAATGATGAAAAGTCATTTCCCAAACAGTTTCAGTCTTCATTTTGCAAAGAGAAAAATGTAACCTATTTTTTCTCAGCAGATTTACCACTTTGACCCTGACAGGGGCTCACCGTGGAGCTGGCTGTGGATGGGAGCAGCACAGTCAAGCAGCTGCAGCTGCCCCATTAGCACCTTGCTCATTAACAAGGACCCTGCAAATGGGCACATCACTGTCCCCTCATCCTCACCCCAGGAAATCCACCTGCATCCTAACTTCAGAAAGCCTACTCATGTCAGACCTTTCCAGGCTGTTATGCTTAGGTTATAAAAATATTTCCCAGGAAAGCAGTAGCAGGTTCTTCATTTGAAAAGGATTACCAGATCCCTTCAAACTGGTAACCTTCTCCTCACATGGACCCCAGGTACCTGTTGTGTCCAGGCTGTAACCTGCTCAGGCAGAAACCTGGTCCCTCTTTCACCTGTGGTGCCCTGATTTGGCTAAGCCTCAGGCACTGCGCTATAATAAGCAAGGTTAATAATAATCATGCTAATGGCTAGGTCAACAACATCAGAGTCAATCAAGTGTGCCCACCCTTGGACCCCAAACCCAGCCTCTCTATATATAACATACTGACACAGCAACCTTTCCTTATCAAAACAGTTGTTTGACTGTTTATCTAGCATTTAATAATTCATCACTGATTTGCAAATCAGCCATCTGATGTTTCCCAATTTATATATGAAAGGTGCAAGCTTTCACTTCAGGAGAGTGACTTGCACAAAGCCTGTGCTGACCTTGAGGAAGTCGTTGATATCCACTGCTCTTCCACAGTAGCTTTCATCCACGGGCAGCTCTCCTCCTCCTCCTCCTCCAGCTCCACTTTTGTAGTTGGACTTCTCCATTCAGACCCTAGTAATACAGTCTCTGGTTCAGATGCTATCTAATGAGCAGATCCTGCAAAACAAATGGAGGTGAGAGAGCTAGCAGCTCTGTTTATTTTCAAGAAACTTTGAAATGTAATCATTCAGGAGGATACTAAAGGCAGGAAGGGAATTTCCCTGGACAGGCTTAGTCTGAGGCGAGCTGCCAGCACAGATACAGGGAAGTTCATGGCGCAGAAAAAGTTAGGTCCAACCTTTAAATACATTTAATCTGTTTCATAGACCGTAAATGTTCCTTTACACTCTTTGCTAGGTAAAGTGCTCATTTCAGGGTCCCAGCTCTAGGTTTTTGTAAGCTTCACAGCTAGAGGAAAATGAAGGAGGCTAGGCACCCTGAGGGGAGCAATGCTTTATAAGCTCCTTATCCTCACAGAAATGTATCAGGAATCTAGTACACTGTGTAGGCCATTATTCAGAAAATGCTGCCACTCTAAACAGGTGCCAGCTGGATGCACTGCAATCGAGTATGTAAATAGAGTGGGCTAGCCAGTTTTAGCAAAGCTTTTGCTCAGTGGACCAGGACAGCTCTTTTGTAGCAATAGAAGGAAAGATTTTCTGAACCCTAGCAGACACAGAATGCGTTATGAAGTATGATGTTCCCTGGTATCTGGTGTTTGTTTTTCAGTTGGGTTTTGAGCTTGGTTTGTTGGTTTTTTTTCCCTGCAACTGTTCTGCATGCATGCATCTAAACTGTGGCTCATACATGTAGTAAAAATGATTGCATCCTATCGCATCCTCCTCCTGCATCCTGTCCAGGTAATTGTGCCATGTATTTGGAAATGCACCACAAATCAGACTAATTTTCCTTTTCATGGCAGCACTAGGAGGAAGGGACTCTGACTGTGCTCCAGGGCCCAAAGGATTTGGTTTTTGTTCTTAGAAAGACCCTCTCCTTAGGTAAAATTATCAGCCTAAGTTCTAAATCCTTGGGGGGAGAAAAACTACCAGCTTCTCTGAAAGAGTGTCTGCCATAGTCTAAAACTGCAAACACCCCTGGACAGCCTTTCTCTTCACACAGGCAAAACATTCAGCCTGCACACGAGTCAGCCAGCCCACCGCTCTTCATTGACTTTTCACTTTCCTCCTACATTCAAAAAAGTGGGTGCTTCTTCATAAAGCCCATACTTCTTAAATTACTCAGGGGGGGACTTAATTTATCAGTCTGAAGGTCTGGGAAATAACAGAGGCTACACCTCTTGATTCAGCCTCAATTGCAGTATTTGCCTTACTAATGGACAAAGTGCATCTTGCGTTTCCCATCAATGCTATTCATTTCTGCTGAGAAGTGACTTATCAGAGAGAACTGACTGAAAAAGAACAGAAAGATCTAAATGTATTCCTATCCAATTTCTTCTCACAGTCAGTTCAGATGTAGTTTTTAATTTCCATTGTTTGGGGTAATTAAAAAAGTTTCAGTTATTGTATTAGATACACTTCCCATCAGAAATTCCCCTAGATGCAGGCAGAATTCTTAAAATCAATTTGCAATGTCACTTTTGTGATATTATGATATGGGTTTGGGCTTTTTGTTCTGCTGAGAAGCACAAGGAAGAGCAACAGTCTGTCCTGGTTCTTTGGGGTGTCTGTTTGCTTTGGGTTTTTTTCCTGGTAGAACTACTAGCAATTGTAAATCTTGTCTTTGTTTTTCTTGGCCTCTTCTTGGGTGACAGAGCAAGGTGAATGGGAACTCAGCTGACACTTAAAGGAGAAGAAAGGCTGTGCCTTTAACGGAAACATTTTCATCTACCTTCTTTAGCAGATAGCATTAAAAAGTATAATTTTAAGGAGTCTTCAAGGAAAAAAGAGTAATTAAACCCAGAATTTTGAGTATAAGCCCATTCAAGCCTTTTTCATCTTGCTTATGTTGTGTGAAAAGACTAAAGCAATAGCAGAACACGTTAGTTCACTTTGTTAGTCACTCTTTAACATGACTGTATGCTGTTTTACAGAGAACAACCAAGATAAGGGTCTCTCTTTGGATATGACTGAGAGAACTGAGCCATGTGAAAAGCATAGGCTCTGGCAGAGAGGAAGGCTCTTCTCCCTTTGAGGACAGCAAGCTCAGAGTTCCACTGCCAAGACTTAATGCAAAAGGGCAGTATATGTGTCATAGCTTGCATGGATTAGACAAACATTTGTTAATTGTTTCTATTTTGCATGGTAGAAGATGCACCAGAAGAACACTTTGAACACTGTACTCTTCTGCCCATGGGGACAGAAGCTAATGTACTGGTAAAACTGAAATGGTTAGTAGTGTATTAACATTCCTGCTTTTTTTAGGTAAACAGTTACTAATGAAATAAGAACCTAAATCAGCCTTCTCAATACTCTTTTGTCATGAACAAATAAAGTTAATAAACTAGAGGCTTGGAAGAAAAAGCTTCTTACAAAGGCAGAAGAATTGCAACTATTTCTGAAGCAAGTAGCATCATTTGCTATTAGAGATAGAAACCTGGATTAAGTGGCTCATGAGCCTGATACAACCTGCTAATTCCTACATTCCTATGTTTTATGTACACTGTTTTTCCCCAATGAGATGGCTCAAGCTGAAAATTCAGCTGTGTGAAAGCTGTGAAAATTTAGCTTCCATGAGCTGCTGAGTATTTGGACACAGAGATTAGCTGTGGTCACCTGTAGGGGCTTCCCACCAACACACGTCTTCACAGATCTTGGTTTCAATTGCAATTGCAAGCAGAAGTTCCAGAGTAGCACAAGAAAGGATGTTCCCCAAATTGTTTTTAAAATCAGGAAGTAGAAGAAAGCTGGTAAGACCTCCAGAGCTAATACAAATGCTAGCATCATTCACAAGGTATGCCATTCTTGTTGAGTGCTTCTGCCACCCAGATTTTTGGGCTTCCCCATCTTTGAGTGTATTTTAAACATAATGTAAGGGGACTATGCTTGGCTGTTCAGAGAACCACAAGCCCTCAGGATCAGTCCACACCACAAAAGTCTTCAGGTTCATTGAACATGTTGCTTGGGGATTTGCTCTGTAGGCACCTCAACATAATCAGCATGGAGAAAGGGCAGAATAGTCCCCTTAAATGGGCACTACATGGCTCAGAACTATGATGGACGTGAATTCTAAATGCAGTCTGCGAATCTGCCCTGGATGTCTGTAATTTTTTTGTCCAGGTAAAAATGATAGTATCATGTGGGCACACAAATGCTGCCTATCTGCATATATGGATGTCTGTATATGCAACTATGCATTTAGTGGGATGGAACCTGTTGTCTTTTCTTTACACAATTTATTTTTATAAAGAGGCAAAGATAATAATGCTCAGATAACTTTGAGCCTCTGGCCAGCTTCCCCAAAATTCAAGTTTTTTTTTCCAATTTAGAATAACTAGATGGAATAAAACCAGCTTGTTTAGTGAAATGTAGTCACCCACTCCAAAAGCAGAATCCTGCTTTATCACCATCAGCTCAGAGCAGTGGCTGGGAGGTTGTCTGTTACAGTGGCTGTATCAGCCAGTCGTCTGATAGCCCTGGAAGACTTTCCCAAGCCTGGGAGCACTGTCTGCACTGATTTCAGCTCCTTCCTAGCACAGAGTGCATAGGCTGAGGGCAGGTGATGTCTGGAGAATCAGTTAGACCTCCCTGACCTTCCTCCTGGCCCTGGGGTTTGGGGTCTGGCTGCAACAGCTTCCAGGTTAGAAAACACTTGCAGAAGACACTTTGTCTTGTTAAGTTTCATATTCTGGAAAGAAGGCTTGTTTGGCAGACCTCCTCCACTCTGCCTCCAAGGGTGTCTCTCTCATGAAACCCCGTGCTAAGATGCCTCATATAGCAGGGACGAGAAGCACAGAGAGGTCTGTGAGCTAGCTGGCAGTTGTCCCAGTGACCAGGTAGGGTTTGAGGAGACCTGGAGAAGAATGAGGCCACCTTGGGCATGTCTTTTCTCACTTTGCAAAGCCTGTCTTCTCAATCTTTCTTTTGTCCTGAAAGTGGGGAGGATGACAGAGGTGCTGCTGTGCTAACCTTGCAACCGAGGCTCTCATTCGAGGGGCTGCTGTGGTACCTCAGGAACATGGCAAGACAGAGAAAGTGTCCCAGTGACTCAGACTGATAAATGCAAATTGTGTTCAGCATATTTAAAATGCAACTGGCTTGTGTGCCCGCAGTATGTCACAGAAAAAAAGAGGGGTTTGTATTTGGGCTGATGGATACAGGTTTAATCATCTGTGTTCTGGTTTCTGAAGGTCTGCAAAGGTCATCTTGAAGTCATCTGTGAACAGTTAAAACCCCCAAGTGAAAAATGTAAAAAAATAGCTTGAAGTCACCCAAAGATGGTGTTGACAAATAACAGTTTCTCAGGGATCCAAGAGAAGAGATTTTGCCTCAGTTTGGGCTGGCTGAATGCTAGCTGATGAAGCATGAATGTGACAACTGTAGGCTTTTCTCTGTGTTACCAGATAATCTGAAACCCCACCTCTGGCTTTTTCAAATATACTGTGGTTTGTAGTCACTAAGTAGTCGGTCAGCTGCTGTGATGAAGACACAAGCAATGGTCCTCTCAGCACTGGGGGAAGACTCAGTGAGGCAATTATGACCAACATGTCCCAGCAAATGGAGAATTCTTGCCACGGGAATAAGCAATTAAGCAAATTTCTCAAACAGCAAAAGGCCTCTAGTCACTTTCAAAAGAATAACACAAGCCAAGCTAAGTCACTTGACTGGCAACAAAATGAAGAGCTCATTTAAAAGAAACTGAGCATATCTGAGTTGTAGAAAAATTTCATGCTTGTGCAACAAGCCAGTAGGTACCAAGGCAAGACACTGACCAGCTGCCATGGATCATATGCTCTCGGTCACATGAACCAGCTTTGCACAGGAAATGTCTGATGTGCCTTTTAGACAGTTAGTCAGCAGATGAGCTGCTGCGGCCCTTGTGGAAGGTTATCTATCTTCCTCATTTTGTAGCATTATGTATTCTTAAACCTTTGTTCTCAAGAGTCCTTAGCGGGGTTAAAGAGGGAGATGGGAAAAGGCCCTCAGTCTCTGTGAGGTGAGAGTGGGCAAACTTTTACCTTTACATACTCCAGTGTAGATTGTTGCTAGACTTAAAATTATTATACCTGGTCAGATTAAAGGGACTGTTTTTTCCCTTGTTGCTTGCTTAGTTCAGCAAAAGGAAGCAGACCCTGCTTCTAGTTTATCAGCCTCCCACATGCAAACAAAAAGTGTAACACCTCAGAACCTGCCAGTTCCCCTCTGAGGAGGAGGAGGGTGTGAAGAAATGTCACCAGCAATTGCTTTCTGAATGCACAGTGGGCTGGAACATCCTCTCACTGGCACCGCTATTACACAGCCTTCGCAGGACCCCCTTGCTGATGCGCAATCACAGCTGCAGATCTGCCTCTGCTCTCATTCCTTTTTTGCCTTTCTGCCTTCTGCTTGGTCAAACTGGAAGCATAAACACAACTGGGCTTGGGAGCATTTTGCACTCACTGTGCCCTGGGAAAAGCAGGAAAGAACCCAGCTTAAAGCAACCCCAATGGCATGACGGGAGCCTAAAGGAGCTATTACAAAACTGTCAGGAAAAATCAGACATGGGAATCCCAGGCTCCTTTTGTCATAAGGGAGGCATGAGAGTGGTACAGACCCATGCTGCTGAAGGGAACATAAGCAAGTAAATGAGATGCACCTCAGGGCATAAAAGAGCAGAGTGAGAGCTACTGTGGGGGAAAACAGTTTGAGCAAGGTGCTACTGTTGTTATGTGAGCAGTATAGGTGGAAGGAAAATGGTGGTGCTATTTCCTAAGAGCTGCACAAGGAGAATGGCTATCTTTATCAGGAACTGAAAGAGACACTTTTCTATAAAGAAGAACAAGAAGTTTTTATTCTGTCTCAGTTTATTTCTTCATCTGGAAAAAAGGGTCCCTCCAGTTTTCCCCTTAGACTGAAGGAAGTGTACTACCATTCACATTGTGTATGCTACTCATGTACACACTATGTTTTTACCACACGTGTATGCTCTTCTGGGAAACACTGAACATCTGAGCCTGTGGTTAGGTCCCTTTATAATCAATAGGGAGAAAGAGGCAGTTCCAGCTGCAGAAACCCTCTGAACTGTCTTAGGTTCCTGGTGTAGGACAGGATTCCTTCCCATGTAGACATGCCTTGGTCTCTCTCTCTGGACTGCGGAGAGAGTCTGGATATCTAATTTGGATGTAGCTGAGTCAGTTTAGACAGAAAAAATAACCAATGGGTGTTATGTCCACTACCTTTTGCACTGACAGGGACATCTCATTGGTTCCTTGTGATGTCCCCTTGGACTGGCTGTGTCCACTCATGGTCTTAGCTTTTGACTGCATCTTCTTTGGGCAAAAGCTGTTATTTTGTGCTGTGTTTGAACAGCACCTTGAGCAATAAGAGTTCAGTCTGTGCTCCTTCAGTGAACCCTTAGTGTTGCCACACACAAACGCAATTATAACCATAATCCTGAAAAATGAAAGTATGTTTGTCTCACACTTCTGTGATTTCAGTGTTGGGATACCAATGCTAGTGTAAACAGCAGGATGGAGGCTAAAAATAGAGAGACATGTCATAGGTCAGAAAACATGGCAGTGCCAGTCAGCGTGTCTTCACAGCAGTGACTGTTGCTGATTTCTGCCATCCAAGACTCTGGGCCTCCATTCCCAAGACTCTGCCTCAGTGAAGTGACTCTCCCAGAGATGGTTCCCACAGCTGCCCTAAGAAGGCCACCTAGAAGTGAGTCCCTGCTGCTCCCCGCTGCAGCTGTGGCACAACCTTCTGCCTGAAGCACAGGCTGGGTCTCACTGAGCTGTGGGTTGTATGCAGCAAAGAAGGCAGCATTCAAATGTGAAGAGCAGGAGGTACTTAACTTCAGATGCAGCAGTTCTCTTATCCTTGCCTGGCCCACCAGCTTCCCTGTTGCCACTTTTTAGTGAATGTTGGTGACATTTCACACAGCCGTGCTGGGTTGTATGGCATGGCATTCATCTGCCATCCTGTCTGGGCTACCTCAAGCTTGTGTCAGAATGTGGGAAGTGAAAGTAGAGGCACCACTTTGTATTTAGGCTGTCACAGGAGACCACAGGCTTACTTTCACCTAAGAGTTGTCTAAAACCAGTTAAACACCATTCCTCTTAGCAATCCTGAACTGCAGACTGTGACAGCTCTGGAAGTAGTGGATGGCCTGTATATAATCTAGAGAATCACCAAGTTCTCTTTATTTCATGACAGGGCTCACCAGTAAGTGGCAGCTATACAAGATGTAGAGATCCAGGATTGAAAGGGACTACTGTAAAGATGTCTTCTGGCTTTATGTACCTTTGTGTCAGACAAGCCTTTAGTCATTTTATGTTTCTCTGCTCTTAATCTGCCAAAGGAGGACAGGAACACTGCCTTTCTTCCACCTCATCTCCTCTGTCCATTGCAACATCTGTGTTCCTGGGGGCAATGGCAGCCTCTTGTTAGAAATACCCAAGAGCAATGGACACCTCCTTTTTGGGCAGGTGATTTGGAAAAGCCCTGGTCACATCCCTTGCCCATTGCCATGACCACTCTGAGGAACAATCCTGACACTGCAGCCCCAGAAGGCATTACATTGGTATGGAGAGACTCCAGATGAACAGCAGTCTTACATTCGGCAGAAGTAATAATGGGAAAATGGAAGGGCAAGGGACAGTCATGTGAATATCATGCGTAGGGGCAGAGCTCCTTCATCCTGGGATGAGACTCGGCTGGCACAGGAACATGCAGCACCAGCAGTGCTTCAGGAGAAACCTACAGTCTGTGCTCAGAACCAATGGGGAGATGGAATTTAGGCTTGCTAGCCCTTGGTGACTGACATCCAAACCCAAACCTCCCTGGCCTCCTTGGCCCCTCATCCATGAGGAACTCCTGATCTTTTCAGATATGGGATGATGAGATGGGCGATGGATTTACCCATCCCATGAAAAGTTTCTGAGCCTTACAAATTTTCAGGAGAAAATTCTGTTCAGATTGTACAAACCTCCAGTTTCCCACAGTATTTCCCAACAAACTGGAAGGGAATATTAAAGAGCTGCACTGAAATAAACAGCAGTGGGAAAATCAGGCTAGACAGATATTTAACATCAGTCACAGACCTACCAATATTGGGCCACTTTCCTGTCTTTTGCTGCAAACTAGTAAAACAAAAGTTAAATTCAGTGGATGGATTTTAATTGCAACATCATTCTCTGTGATGTCAGTTTATGGGTATGTTGAGCCTTTAAGGGAAACTTCTCCATAGAACTGCAGAAGTAATTGCTCCTCTTCTGCCCCTCTTGCAAAACATATTCCAGGAAATCATGAGGGAAATAACATGTCTAGTGAGGAATCCATTTCCAGGAAAAAAAGTTCAGGCTGGATGGGCCAAAGACAAGAGAAACCAAACAGTGTGGAGGGGAAACATAATCACAGAGAACTGTGTAGTAGCTGCATATCTCAATGCAGAAATAAAAATGTGCTAGAAAACATCACAAGGGTTGCGATGAGATATATTAAAAAAATTTGAAATAAGAATATTATTTACATTTATCTTAAGCCTACTCCTTATACATTAATTTCAAATCCAGAATGAGACAGGGATCGTATGAAAAAAACTTCTATGTAGTTGTATGACCAGAGACATTATAAGAGTGCATGGAGTCAAGGCAGCTAACATAGGTTTGCCCATGCAGCCATGAAGTTGACACTTCCCAGTCACTTCCCAGTTTGACTTGGCAATCAAGATCACTTTCTTTTTTCAGTGTAATTCCCCAGGTCTTTATTAGAAGGAAACCAAAGACTTCTTTATTGCTTGCAGGCATATGCATCCTTTCACTTCAGATTTCGTTGTTTGTGAGCCTGAGTTTGAAAGTTGGGGCTCCGAAGCCCCTGGCAAGGAGAATTAGCTATATTTATAAATCCGAATGGAAGAAAAGTGACAACCCAACTTAAGCCAAGTCCAGGGAGATGGCTGTAACTGGACAGAATTCCCACCAAAGTCATAGATTCTCATTCCACTTCCATTTGAGGTAAAAGTGTCCACAAACAGGAGAAAAAAAGGAACAGTAAGAATGAATAGACAGCCTACAGAAACGGTTCTGGAGACCCTTTTGTTCTTCTTGTTCAGAGTAAGCATGATGCATAGCTTTTTCTCAGTAACTTCAGGTGGCTCTACATGTGGTCATGCATATCACTTTTAATGCATCGGGTTTGTGGAGAAGGAATGGCTTCTGCCCATGCACAAGTTTATTAGTATGTCAAAGTCCTGCTAAGGGTTTATACAGTGTGGCACCATGGTGGAGATGTGCCAAAGGATCTCAGTGATCCAGTGCCCATTACAGTAAAAGAAATTACACTAAAGAAAACATCTCACTGTGGCCCCAGTAGTTAGTCCAAGGCAGAGTTCATTCAGAGCAGGTTCCACTAGGGACAGAATGAAATTTCTTCATTCATAAGATTTTGGCTTGTAGTAGATCTTTGAATCATACTCAGTTTTAGAGATGAGTCATTGACTAAAACTTGATTCAAGCACCATTTGGAGCAACTCATCTCTGAATCCCAGCTTTGCAGCACTCCTGTGCAACATTTCTGTAAAGCTCAAATCAAAATCTAGATGCTGATCCCCATCCCTTCTCTCTCTGTGTCCCAGACCTGGCATTCCAGGCAAACATTAAGTATTAATTATTTATGATATTAAATCCATCCTCTGTAATTCTCAGATGCAGCCTAGGTCATGCTTTTACCATCTGTTTTCTGTAGAAATGATTTGGGGAATGCATCATGTAGACTCTCTGCACCTCCTTTCACTGATACTGAAAATAAAAGGGATCACAATGAAAAGCACTGCCAAAGCACAGGTTAGTTCTATCTCAGCCATGCTCGGTGCACAGTAGTCACGAAGAAGAGCAAACTGAAAGGAGTTACATGTCACACTGACAGAGCCTGCCCGCCCTCTCCCTGACACTGATCTCATCCAAAATTTGCCAAGGCTGATAGGTTCCCAACTCCTATTTAAAATCAGGCTGGCTAGGTGATTAAAAAGGCAATAGGTCCCTAAGTATCTTTGATGATGTGGTCCTTGACTCCAGTTCCTCACCAGAGCCCTCAGTGGTAGCTCCCAGCGCAATGCTGCCCACAGCCACCCAGGCCAGCTCCAGCCTGCTCCTGACAAGACAGCACAGAAGTCACAGCAAAGGAGATAAAATCCCACAAGTGGTCAAATGCTGTGCCCATCCCCTCTTCTCTTCTAAGGAACAGAGAATAGGATGGTACCCTGACTGTACAAAGCGGAGCCCTCAAACACGTGTATCGTGGTTTCTAATGGAAATTCCCAGTTTTGAGGACAGAAATTTTTGCTAAAAGTGACAGAATATTTCATGGCAGAAGGCTTTTATAGGTGTTCTCTCATAAGGGTACAATCTGACACCAAAAGCCTGGGATTTTTTTTCCCATTTTTGTGGTCACTTATCCCAGTTTAATTTTGAATGCGACCTAAATAAGAATGGTGGCATTTTATACCTGGGATGCATGGAGAGCCAGGCTGCAGGAATTGGGCCCTTTCCAGTTATACCTACACAGATATAGAAACAGCCACACAAACCACTGTGAGGGAAGGCATTTTTGGCGGGAAAATTCATTCTGCAAAACTAGTGGTATCTTACGCATCGAGAAAAAGAGAACCAACAAAAACTTCATTTTGAGGAACTAAAACTAGGATGTCCTAAGCAATAATAAAGAAGAAAAAAAGAGAAGGAAAAGAAAAAAACAATGACAGTGTTTGACCCTAATTTCCTTACCTCTGTGTAAGAAATTAAGCAACTACTTTCAAGCTGATGAAAGCGTTGGTTTTTTTCAATCGATACAACAAAATTCAGCATTTAAAAACTAAGCTGGAAAATACAGGCATCTTTTTTCCTTAGTTTAATTAAAATGACTTTATCTATATAGACTACTGGCCAAACCCCAGCCAAAATTCTCTAAGGTAAGCTAAGTGAAAATTACTGGTTGATCAGAGAGATGATATTGTTCCCATTTGTTATTGGATTCTTCCCCCACTGTTAAAAATGAGTAATCTTTGGGGTATAAAATGGGCCTTTGTCTCTTTACCAGGTAGCCTAGTGTACTGAAAATGGAAGAGGGGAATTTCAAGCTCTGAAGTGATACATAAGCCCAAATATCATTGATTTTCATTTCATTTTTCATTATGATGAGAGTTGAGGAAAGGGACAAACCTATTGATTACAAGGAGAAAGCAGTGATTTCTGCCTTTGTACCAAAGGTACTCAGTTCATACTCCAGCTCAGCGTGTTCAACTAAGCACTTGTCTATGCTCTTTGCTGAGACGTGATTAACTGAATCAAGCGTTTTGACACACAGAACATCTCAGTGTTCACACAGACGGCGTCACACTGGTGGAAAAGGATGTTCTCTGGCTTATTGTTACAATATAGAGCAAGAAGTCTATCTCCATACACGCATCCCTCTAGCCACCATCCCAGTGTTCTTTTAGAAGATTAAAAATGAAGTTTATGAAATTTGGCAGCTACCTCTTACCCTCAGCACTTCTTGTATGTTGAATATACAAGAAGTTCTTGTATATTTTGACAGCCCTCCAGACGTATTTGATGACAGGAGGCACACCTTGGCGCAGGCCTTGCTGATAGATAGAATGCACTGTCCATCTAACCACCTTCCACCCACTGTTTCCTCATCTTTGTAGCTCAAAACCTGAATCCAGTCACCAAAGCTTTGTCTGAAAATCTGAGTGTGCTATTCTGGGAAAAGTGGAACCAAGCATGTAACATTTCCTGTAGGCTTGTGTCCTTTGTGCTCTGATCCACCTCTGCAAAGACCTTGATCTCCACCATGATTATATGCCATTTCCATCAGGCACACCACTGCTAGCCAGAGCTATGGGCACAGTGACTGAGTGGCTGTGATGCACATGCTGATTAGCTACCCAAGACTGTTTAATGACATTTTCTCAGGGAAAAAGTCCCCACCACCCACTAATTTCCAAAATGCTTGCAGGATATTCACTGGCTTGGGGAAGAGTTGCTCACTTGCCTGTTGTGACTCTAATTATTGTGGAGACTAAAAGTTACTGGAGGTGACAGAGGAGTAAAAAACACCTGGGAAAAAAGTGGAGCCATACAAGCCTTGCCTGCGAGACTAGGAGCCCAAGTTTAAAAGCATACAAAGGTCTAAATCCAGTTAAATCTTGTACAAGTTCTACATGGCTAAAGAAAAAGAATTTGGCATAGGAAAGTAAAAATTACAGGACAAAGAATATTGCATGCAAGAAGCTAGACACCAATGTCTTAAGAGGGGATAGCTGTGGGCTGGGGGTATCTGAGGAGTTGCCACTGTGGCCCCTCAACCCTATGCAGAATTAGACCCTTTTTGCTAAGGGGTTTTGCAAACTTTCTTGCTAAAAAGGCTAAGAGCCTCCTTAGGAGCTTGAAAGTACACAGCAGTTGCAATGACTGCAGTGCCATGCGGCCCTTCCCAAGCTCACTTTGAAGGACGTAGCTCCTCAAAGAGCACGTAGACATCGCGAGACACCATATCCCACTATCTGCCTGATGTCTAAAGCATAGCCTCTGCTGTGACCATGCTGGAGTTCCCATGTCAGATCCCTTCCCAGAGGTCAGACAAAGGGAGGGGAGTTCATGCTCAGAAACATTTTTATTACAAAATCTAGATAAAATGGCTAGTTCAGTTACCATATTCAATGGTTATTTTATTGTGACATTGCCATATTTCCTCCCAGCCGTAAGCTGCATGCTTAAAATAAGTGAGTATTTGATCTGGCCAGAAGGTGACTGTCACATTTTGATGTGGCAAGTAGAACTGCAAAGACCTTGAGGGACATAAGTAATGCCAGAAAACAACATCTTGTCCTCACAGATGATGCATTCAAAATGCCTTCTTTAGTCAAATATTTGCCACTAAGGCTAAATCTAAGACCTTCTCTTTGCTATGTGGCACATAGGAGATGAAGAGTCAACAGTTGCCAAACTCTTTACAGGGTTCTCCTGTATTCATCACTGTTTCACTGAGAGATACCAAAGCACCTTATGCAGTGCAGTGACCTTTTATTTTCAGCACATTACTCATGAGAAACTGAGGCAGAAAGAAGGCAAGCTACCTTTCAGATGTTGCACAGAAAATCAAAGGGCAAAATGAAGCATCTCCTGGAGTTCACCAACAAAACCCCGACAAAGATGCAATTACAGTTTTTTGGTTAGTTTGAAAATTCCCTAACAGGAGGATTACTGAGCGCTGTAGGTTTGATGACTAAGCCTGTTCAATTGTTAAAGTAATAACTTTTTCCATGTTTGTGACATTTGTTAGGATTTTTCCTTTAAGGTCAGTACAGAAATATTATCTGCATTGTTTACTCATGTCAGTCTCACAGTTATGACAGATTTACCTTGCAGCAGCACACTCTGGTCCAAAGAAAACTGTGGGAATGCTTGGTTCTGGAAACAAACAGAAGCGTTGCAGGGAAGAGGGAGGACATAACGCCGGCCTCTTAAGCTCCTCTTCTAGCAAATCTGGCTCTCCTAAAATAGCACAGACAGAAGTCAATTACAGTGATATGTTGTATTTCAGCACCTGAGTTTAGCAAATGTTTTTGCTGAGTATAGCATTGGAGGTGACTAACACCGAGCTATAATAATTCCAGGGTTTGAAAGATACAGTCTGGGGATCTGTGTACAATGCAGTAAGAATATGCACTTCACCTTGTTACCCACCAAATGGAAGTAGGACCCCCTTGCAAATGTACCAGCATCTTAGGTTTGGCATAACTTACAGGATAATGCATGTTCATTTTTACTCTCTGAATACTATGTTCAATTAAGTTACACAAGGACAGGATCAGTTCATGGTGTTGCACAAGCAATACTAAGACTCTCTGTAGCAGTGTGGTCTTTGCTTTACACAAATGTTACAGCAGTTACTGGACTGTATGTCTTTTGGCTTAGCATTTTTATATCTTATAGTGCCTAAAGGTAAGAGGATTCAATCTCTCTTTGAAAAGACCTTTCTTGAGGTGCTTCTGAGGTACCTATCTTATCTCAACAAGTGACCATGTAACTGATTAATGTATCTAGTAAAATTCAGAGCATTTCTCCTCAACTTGTCCTTAGACTGAAGACAGGCATTTCTTCTCAGATCTGAGGAAGGGTTTTGCACCTGTATCAGTTGGCCGGGTTAAAGATATATCCTCCCCTCACAAACTTTCTTGCTAATACTAAACAAGGCAGTTCATGACTGTAAGACCACACACAGTGACTGTTTTCAGAGGGAAAAATCCCAAAGAAACATACTCATCTGATAAATGGGAGAAAAGGTAAAGCTCAAACAAAGCACAAACAAACCTTTAAAAGGAAGTGGAAAGGGAGAGCAAAATTTTCTGTTCAAGCCTCAGCCACCAGTGAACGGGGAAAGGGACATGGTGGCATGCAGGTACCTTCTCTACATACTCCTTACTGGCATCTCTGCACAGTGACTGCAGATCAGAAGGCAAAGGCAGGGTTCAGAGCAGGCACACACGAATGGAATAAGCAAATGCAGCCATAGCAGCACCTGGCCTGCATGGCAGCAGCAGTAATCAACAGCCAGCTTTGCAGGAATGCAGGCCTGAACAGAACAGCCTGGCCTTCAAGCCGAGCCCTCTCCTGCAATGAGCTGATATAGCTAAACTCAACCTCAAAAGCATTTTTTCTTCCCCTTACCCCACTCTCGCTAGCAGGCGATCCCAGCTCCTGCTTGCTTTGGAGGGTGGAAGTTCCTCTCTTATTCCCAGCCTAGAAGAGTCACCGTGCTTTTGCAAATGTGGAGGTGAGGACCTGGCTGCCTGTTGCAGGTGGGGCAGCCCTCGGTGCCCCCCAGTTGTGCTGGTTGGTGCCAGTGCCCGAGGCTGGCTTGCCCTGCCCCAGGGCAGCTGCAGAGCAGAACAACTCCACTCTTCCCATCCCCTCCGCAGCAGTGACAGTCATGTTTGCCCAGAGACCTCTGGGTTGCCCTGCAGCAGGAGGCAGAGCCTGTGCCATGAGAAGCATTTTCTTTCTGAAATCCTCATAAGGTAGTCACACTCTAAAACAGGATAGCAATACAGAAGTGGAGTGTTTATATAAAACACTAACACAGCAGCTGTTGTTAGTAGCAACAATATGGCAATCACCCACTAATATGGAGATGTTTGTTTCGAATTTATCATCTTCATTTTGATGGGTGGCCAAAACTTCACAGAAGAACATTTTATTTTGCTGTGTGTGGATGTGCATGCACAAGGACAGGGCATGACAGCAAATAACTCTCCCGAAGTACGGGGTCAAATGTGCTCGGGGGAGATTAACTGTAGCCAGCAGAACTGCACTTGGAAAGATTTGCTTTGCCTGACACTGCTTTTGCCTGAAGATTGGAGTCCAGGCATGGGGTCATAAATGTTCCCGTTCATGGTTAATTTAGTGGTGATGAGCTTCGTGTTGCTGGCAGTTGTACTTATTACTTAGGGAGCAGGTACAGCACAGGAATGACAAACTCACAAGGGCATCGCTATGATGAAATGTTTGGGAATATTCCCATCATACCACTGGGGCTTGGAGGAGGCCAACTGCAGGCGAATGATGGGGAAATTCCAGCTACTCCTGGTTGTTCCTCCTGGGTGCCTATGGTGACAGCTGTGTTCACAGACATGGGTGCTTGCTATGCTTGGGGCAGTACCTGCTTTGCCAGAGGAGTTGTAAAGTCTTGCCACTCCTGAGCTTGGCTTTCTTTTCTAGTTTTTGTAGCAATGGGACACATACACAATGAAACCCCAAAATTACACTCAGGCCAAGTTTTCTTGGTCTTATTCCAGACTGGCTCATAGGCCATTGGAAGTCTGCAGATCATCTTTTCTGTGAAAGTGAGATGTCTTATGCCTGAAAATCACAGGCAAGTTAGAATTCAATGTGAAATACAGGTTATCTCTGGTTTCCACTGATTCTCATTTTGACATCTGAGATAACTTTGATGCTGAAATTCAAAGCAAAACACAAGATGTAGAAGCAGGAGAAACACAAGCCTACATCAACCAAAATCAAAAAGAAAACATTTATATTAGTCCTGAAAAGAAAAATCAAGATTCACACCTCTCTGGATTCAGCAAGAAATTTAATCTGTCCCTGAGAGCAAACAAACTTAGCAGAAAAGCACCATTTCAGTTTCTGATTTGTGAATGGACAACATAAAGAAGTGAGAAACCTGCTGGAGTAACAAAAAAAAGTGAGTAGCATCTCACTTTTCAATACTTTTTAAGTACCTTCAACCAGACATCTTGAAAAGAATAGAATTCAAACTTAATTACACACATTCTCTATTATCTTGTTGCTTATTGTAAGCAAGCAAACATTTAGATCTGCATCTGCTCAGTCAGAAATGATAGGCAACTTCAATTCCCCAAACGCTTTGTGCTGACCACCTCAGGGAGACCAAGGAATGAGTGATTCCCAAGTGCTGCTGAGATACAACAGCAAGCTCGATCCAGACACAGCTGAACACCAGCACAAACCCTTTGGAAAAACGGCCTTTATGTGCCCACCCTCCACAGCTAAAAAACTACCCATTGGAACCAATCACCTGAGGATGAGTAAAAAATGTTTAGACCTGCCAACTTAGTTTTGAGGGAAGCATCCATGAAAGAATAAACAAACCATCTTGCAAAGCAAATGCAACCAAAAGGGTGTCATGGGAAGGGCACAGACTACACAATGGGCTGTATTTACGGTATTATTTTTGATTTGTAACTTTTCCCTATGCAATAGTGTGTAGAAGGGTGGTACAATCTAACCCACATTGCAATCTAACCTTGATATCTCATTGAGGATAGAAATCGGCTGATCACACCTGGGAAAAACTGACAGGGGGTTTCACTTTCCAAAGGCAGGTTTAGCATGAGCCCAGGTCCCACCTGCAAGAGTTCAACACAAGCTGGGTTGAAGCATCTCATTCTGAACTGTTACAGATAGAAGGTAGGGACTGGTCTGATCAAAGCTCAGGCCGCCCTCTTTTCTGTCATCAAACCCTGAACCATGCCTATGCAATCCACAACACACTCTGGAGAGTGGTAGGAAATTAGAGCTGCCTTCAGAAGATGTGTAGAAATGTGACCTGTTCCCAGCAACCCACATGACATCCTGTCCTTTGAGTCCATGGATAGATTTTGCAGAGTTTTCTTTTCCAAAAAAACCCTCCCAAACCCCAACCCAGCAACTCCCTGACTTTGGCATAGCTGCTTTTCTTATTTTGGTAAACATTCCTGTTGTCCCCCGGGAAGACCGCAGTTGTGCCAGTGAAGACAAAACCAGAATACAACCCCTGTTCCACATGGAGAGGCACTGATGAAGGCTCTCTCTGCTCTATATGGGCTTGAAAGAGTCACTGCTCCAGGCGTGTCCTGCTGTACCCTTCTCACAGCTATGCTCCTGCTGCGTCTTTGCCTGTACGACAACAGGGTGAAGGCGGGTTTCAGGATTCATTCACACACTCCCTCGTTTCTAAGACCCATCATGTCAAACATTTGTGAAAGTAGTAGAAATAAACAAAAGTGAGCTGTGGCTGGGATTTTCCCGTTTGTGGTTTCATAAGGAGAGAAGAAAACAAGACGCTTTCCAGCCACAGCAGATTTGTTCTTTTGTTCTTTTGTTTACTATCAGCTCCTGATTCCTTTCTTCTCCCAACTGATGCTGCCCCTTCATTGCTATGGTCTGGAGTCCTTCACTGAGCCACAGTGTAAGAGGAGAGAGGAGAAAACACATAGCCTCACTGTAGCTCATACAAAGGGGAAAATCACCATTTGGTCTGTGTTGGCAGGAAGTGCTATATAAGTCCTGTCTCCAAAAACTGGCTGGGAAAAGTGCTTGGGAATGGACAACAAAAGCAGCCATGGACTGGGAAGGGAAAGGGGCTGCCTGGGCCCAGGGCGAAGCAGAGGCATCAGTCTGATGTCCTGGCTTCTACAAGGAAAATGCTTCACATCTCAAGGAGCAAAGGGTGTCCTGAGAGGCCTGGATCTACCCAGCGTCAGCTGCTCTGTGGGACCTGCCTGCTCCTGCTTTCCCTCCAGTGAATGCAAAGCACTTCTGCAGAACTGAGGGAAGCAACCTGATGTACAGGAGGGGAAGAGCTCTGTTGTGGTTTAACCCCAGCTGGCAATTAAACACCAAACAGCTGCTCAATCCCTCCCTTCCCCATGGTGGGATGGGGGAGAGAATCAGAAAAAAAACCAAAAAAGGTAAAACTCATGGATTAAAAACAGTTTAATAGGACAGAAAAGGAAGGGAAAACAACAACAACAACAATAATAATAATAGAATATAAAAAAACAAGTGATGCACAATACAATTTCACACCACCTGCCCAGCCAATCTCTGAGCCATGTGTCCCCTGGCCAACTCCCCCCAGTTTATACACTGGGCATGACATCACATGGTATGGAATACCTCTTTGGTTTGTTTGGGTCAGTTGTCCTTGCTGTGTCCTCTCCCAGCTTCTTGTGCACCCCCAGCCTCTGTTGGCAGGGCAGTAGGAGAAGCTGAAAAGCCCTTGACTTAGTATAAACACTGCTTAGCAACAACTAAAACATCAGTGTGTTATCAACATAGTTCTCATCCTAAATCCAAACCACAGCACTATACCAGCTACTAGGAAGAAAATTAACTTTATTCCAGCCAAAACCAGGACAAGCTCATCATACACAGGCTAGTCCTACAAAACCCTTGTAAAGTCCACCCGTTCTCCCATGCCCTGATATTTCTGTAAATGTCCCAAGGTCTGTGAAGGAGAGTGCATTCACCTAGTCAGGGATGGCTTGGGAGAAACACATCAGCTGCAAACAGCTCCAGTTGCACCCAAACCATCTGCCATCTATTCTGCTTGCCCTAGGGCAACCACTGTGGTGTAACAAAGACATTGCTCTAATGCATCATGGTATAAGATCTGTACCAAACTGAGGGGCAGACCATAGCAAAGGCTCTGAGTTTGCAAAGTAGAGCTGTGTGGTAGAGAGGGACTTGATCTCTTCAGGGAAAAAGTTGTTCATGTAAGAGACCTTCATTTGTAAACATCCCATATGACAGGCCTTTTCTGTTAATATTCAGTGTGGAGATCGGCTTTGGGAGCTACATCTGTGTTACCCTTTACACACTGGTGGAGGAAGCTGTGAAGCTGCTCTGCCTGGTGGGTGTGAGGGCAGCTCACACTGTGCTGGTCCTCCTGTCTTCACCCACCTGGTGCAGCAGCTCTTCTGACCTCAAGACCCTGCACACAGCTCTGCGGTGCTCAACAGGAGGCAGCACATTCTCTCTTACTGCTTTTCACAAATACAGCCAAGCTTCATTCTGTGTGGCCATCCAATTACTCTGTCAAGCCATAGCTTTTTAGGATGCCTGCTATTCAGGTGGGGTATGTTTGTTTGTAATGAAATAAGCTGCTTTAAAGTAATTTTGGCACAAATTAAGTGTTTGTGATACACACCATAAAAGAGCTATAAAAAGAAAGAACAATATCAGGAGGGTAAAAAAAATCAAGTTGTTTTCCACATGGGCAGACAGGCCTATGTACATACCTTCCATGTACAATGGCCATTATATCCCCACAACTGTTAATAGATGGGAACTAACTACAGATACAGCAGTGTGTGCCAATGGACAGTCTGGTGATGTGCTATGGATCCACCACCCCTTACTGTATCTTTTCCTCCTGGGAAATTCAAAGCATTATGCCCTGTGTACAGCTGTGCTCTGTTTGTAATCTGAGCTTCTGGCCTGGCTAATCACCACCCATTAAACTCCCATTTTTTCAGGAGTCGAACATTTTCCAGATCAAACCCCGTGTCTTAATCATGCAGCAGACTGAGCTCAGAAATACATCTACATACAGTGCTGGAAGTGAGGGCAAGGCAGAACTGAATTGTATAGGTCCCCTAAGCCTCCAAGATACCTAACAGACAGATACATTTAGATACACATTTAACAGACATACTGAAAAATAGATTCCCCTTATCCCAGGAATCCTGCTGGGATTATTAGCAGGGGTGCCCTGGAAGAAATTCTTAGAAGAACAAGATGCAGGATGATGATATTTCTGCAAGAACATGCATTGGCCCATGGAATTTAGCAGGGAAATGACAGATGTCACGGGACTGCTAATTAACAAAAAATCAATTACAGCAGTGAGTAAAAAATCAATGGTGAAAGCACAGGGCTTAATTTGAAAGTCCTGTAAGTCTCAGCCCTAAACAGGTCTACAGACTGGTTACAGGAGCATGGAAATGATGGGTCTCAAGAGGACTTAAAAGGTCATCTACAGCATCCCACTCCCACCCCCTCAAAAGCAGGGCAGCTCTCCTTTTGCCCTTCTTAGACACATGTCTGTCTAACCAAAAGTGAATTTGCACCTTGGGTTTCTGCCAGACTCAAGCTGAGACCGCCTGCCTCTTTTGCATGACAACCCAGGATCAATACTACATGGGCCAGGTCTGATGTGGTTAAGCAAAGAATGGCTTTCAGGGTGAATTCAGCAGTGGATGTAGCTGTAAAGTGCATCTGCAAAGAGCTGCACTATGACACAGCCTCATCCCCTGCACATGTGAAATGGAGCATCCAGCGGTGGAAGCAGCAGAGAGACCTCAGTTTTACAAGCATGCTTTCCACCTAAATCCACCGCTGAAATATTCCCAACCCTTTGACTCTCAGCCTTAGCTCCTCTTTTTCACTAGATCAAAAGACCGGTACTCAGAATACCGGCTTGCAATTTGCCTCTGTCAATTAATTAGTAGAACTAATATCATGCATTTAACATCACATGTTGATGAATTTTCATAATGGCCTGGTAGAGTGAGTACTGTTGTCTTTATGTTCCTGATGTGCTCAGGTTGGGGGGGAGTAAGCAACAGACCCTGAAGAGGTACAGGGAGAGCAGAGGTAGGTTTTTCCTGGAATTCTTTATCTCTTCAGTTGAATTAAACTTCATTACTTAGACACATAATTTGTACTAGGACATATTGTAAGCAAGACTTTTTATTACATATTGTCATGCTTTACTAAATTATTACATGTAGGAGTCCAATGCTTAGATTCTCAAGAACTAGTTGGCAATGGCAAAGTGTGTGTCTACATCTGGTTGCAGACAGTAAACTGTTGCCATTAGTTTTTAAAAAAATATACAAAAACATTTCCCTGAATTTTGGCTATTCCACTCCCCCATCTTTTTAACTATTCTTAGTGTAACTTGATCTGGTGGTACATCTTTAAACTGCAAAATATTAAGGTCTCTGAGCAGTCAAAAGACAGACTGTACTCACTGCCCTTTAATGGTAAGGAGAAGCTGCCCACACTGCAGCCCCCTCTGCACATCCCACCTTCTGCTGGTGATGCTAGATGGAACCTTTACCTGGCAAGTGTCTCATCTTTTCCATCCATAACAGCTACAAGGGCTTTTTTTTTTTATTTAAGGAAAAAAAAGTAGTTCCTCTAAAAGGAAAGAGGAAGCCAGAAATTTCGTAGTGTTTTTGACCTGCCCCATGATGCTTCTTCCTGTCTGTGAATTTCCACCTGCCCCTTCTGCGTATATAAGGCAGCACATGTGGGGTAGAACTGTTTAGTTGCCTGTCTCCGTCCAAAGGATTAGTAGCAGTGGGGAGTGATGCTGTTTCTCCTTTCTTCTGCAGTTCACGGGAGGTGAAGGAGCTCTGGCTGGACTCACTCCTTGGGTAAGTACTGCCAGGGATAAAATCTGTGGTGTCACGGTTGAAGTCGGTGGAGTGCTCCAGACGCAGCTGTGCAGAGATGTACAAAAATATAGATGGGGGAGAGGTGTGCCCACTGCTAGCTGTAGTTCACGGGCAGAGCTGACTGACTTGCTTAGCCTTGTGTTTGGAGATTAACAAAGCATATGTAGCTGTCACCACTTGCTCATTTTTTGCATGGATTAAAAATGGAAATCTGCTTTTTTTCTGTTTTAACCAACAGGCAGATAGGGCAGCAGAGCTGAGTGCCTTCCAGAGAAGGGCTTTATGATTGACATGTGTGGGATATCTTGCTGGTTCAGGCTCATACTTAAATGCTAGACTGGCTTGCAGGTGAGAAAGACAAGAGTGCAGTTTTACAAAGCTCTTTCTTTGTCCGTTCCCTGTTCAATAAACAGGCAAACAAAAGGACTGAAGGAAACCAGAGTGTCCAGAGCTCCCCCGATCAAACTCCTAATGAAAGTGTTAAGCAGCTGTAATACTGTGAGTGTCTATTGTTTCAGCTCTGTCAACAGAGTGATTTTGAAAAGCTCTGATTAAACCATAGCATTCAATTACTCACATAGTGTCTTTGTTTTCTTGCCTAGTCAAAGACACTAAATGCGGGGAACATGGAGAGACTGATTGAGTGCCAGCTAGAGGTAAGCGGCAGCTCCATTTCCCCTGATCCTTCTTGGGTACTGATGTGAGATGTCGTAGCAAAGTGGGGGTGGCCGCTGTAGGAGCTTCCAGCTGCCTGCCTTTACCCATTACCCATGAGCGGGCAGAGTCCTTCAAAGGCAACTCCATGCAGCTCTATATAAGAGCTGGATATCGCTGCGAGCAGTCAGCTTGTTCCCTGGGCTCCCAGGGAGCCTTGCTCAGGAATCTGGCAGGCTCCAAAGCCATCAAGGTTCCCCGGAGGAGTTTGAGAGGAAATCTATAGTGCCAGGGGAGGACACAGAAGAGCAGGCTGTGTCTGGCTGTGGCTTCTCTGGATCAAAAGTGCAGCCTGAAAGAGCATGGGGCTACAACCTGCCAGGCAGGTCTGGGGTGGCTGGCTGCAGGGTATACCACAAACCCCTCTACTGGGCAGCGAGGCAGTGTCACTCCTGGAGCGAGGCACCTCTTCAGCAGATGCTGGGCTTGCTTTGGTTATTCCCTGGAGCATCCCACAGATTTCTGAGGACCTGCAGCGGCTCACTGGTGGCCTTCACTGCTGGCGGCAGCTCTGTAACCCTAACATGCTTCTTGCAGGCTGATGTCAAGAAATGCCCTGCACTGGTGCCAGCAGATACTGAAGACGGACTTTGCCATTCAGCTGGTGAGTTTTAAAACAAACTGAGGAACTGCTTTCTTATATAAGGATTGCAAGTTGGTGCTTCTGCAAAACCACCCGTTTCACCTCCCAGAGAGCAATCCACAGCTCTCAGCCCAATCCAGGACATGGCTTAAGCCCTGGAGTAGCACTCACTTACAAATGACTGCTTTCCCTTATGGTCAGTGGCAGAGGTGACAATGCTGAGTGCCAGAGGTCTTGTATCCCTGTCCCTAGTCCTCAGAGCCATGTTTCATTGTGTTCCCTGGCAGCGATGGGAAGTAAAAGTGCTCCTTTCTCACTTGAGCATCACCACTGAGGTGTGGCACTGCAAGCGAGTACCGAGTACCACTACCAGCAGTTGCATCCCAGAACAAATAAACCCTCTTGGCAGCAGCAACAGCACTTGTTTTCTCTCGCCATGCAAAACCTCAGCACCTTTAAACAACCAGGAGGAGCCCATTAGCAGGGCAGGGTCAGATTTGGAGCAAACCATCGTATCAGGCCATTTTTCAGGAGTATAAGAAGAAACATTTTATAGGATACTATAATGTTAGGTGACTCTCATAGCTTTTAACCCCTCCCTACCAAGGACTTGTGCTAAGCCACAAATACAGGTCCTGAGAACTTCTCATCTGCATAAGACAACTTCATTTTGGAGTAGAAGGCAAGTCCTTTTTAGGAAATTTGCAAAAGGCAACTCCTTTAGAAAGCTTTCTAGCAAAAGGATCTTTCTCTAACTGTTTCTGAAAGGGAAAAAAAGCCACACCTCATCCCAATATAACCACCATCTCCAAATTCCTAGCATGCCCTCCTCCTTAAAATGCAGAATGCAAAAGCCATGCTAAAAGATTCCTGACCCTGAAGCCAATGAGGCCCTACTGTGATGCTCCCATCCTCTGGAGCAAGTATCCCCTTCCACTGGCTGGCTGGCAGGGGACAAGCACTAGCTCTAGCAGGATCACTATCATTAGAGCTGGCTCCGAAGCTGGCAGAGCTGGACCTGTGTGTTTTCAGCCTCTGTGAAAGAGGCTGAAAAGCAGGAGCCCCTAGTTCCACTCCTGCCCTAAGGTTGGGGCACAGTCAGATAGCATAGTGAAAATTGTTGTCATTGCCAGCTGCCTGGGTGACATATCTGCCTTAGATAGTTACCACAGAAACCGCTGTGATATCAAAAAATCTCTCTATATGCTGTTATTTCTGTCCCTTGCATGTTCCCACTCTCTAAGAAGAAACTGACTAGAATGTAAAAAAAACCAATGCCAAAACAGGAAAGGTGGTGTCCTTAGAGGGATGGTCACAGTTTTACAGTTTAGGCCATTGTTTCCTTAGTAACCACTTAGTTGTCTTTCAGTTTCTCCCCATTGGGTTTGAGTTGTTTCAACATACATCTCTGCTCTGCACACAGATGAAATGCCACATAGAACGCTCAGTTTTTTTCAAAATTTGATTTTTTGCTTTTCTTTTGCTTGCAGCAGATGGAACAATGAAAAGAAAGAAGGTGATATCACAGTCATTTACTCTGAGACGAAGCTCTACCAATGGGAATTCCCCAGGGCAGCTTGACTCAAGTGCCAAAATTGCTCTGTTTGGCCAGCCTCTGGCAATTATCTGTGGGGAAGATGACACACTGCCACAACCAGTCCAGGTAAGCGAGCCTGGCAATACAGTTACCATACCTCTGGCTTCCAGTGTGAGGCAGGATCTCCAGTATTTGTTCTGCAGAACCCAGGAGATGAGTGATTTTGGTGTTTCCCCTCCACACACACTTCTGATAAGCTCAGGGCCCATCCCAATGTAGAAAGGGTCAGGTCTGTGGGTTTTGTCCAACCCACCCAACTTTCACTGGAAGTAACTTTGAGTGGAGACAACCCAGGACCAGGAATAGGAGAAAATCTGCTTCTTAGTACAGACATCTCTGATTCTACAGAAGTCATTTAAATGAACCTTTCAGCAACATAAAGTTCCAAGTATATCTGTATTTCCCTGAAAAATGTGTTCAGCTATGGACTGCCACAGACAAATACCTAAACACTATATTCTGGATAAAAACGGTCTTGCAACAGTTCTCCCACTGAGTTGGCTTTTCCAGTAGACAGGCTTTTTTCTCTTCTAAGCAGTGTTTGCCTGGCTTGGGAAGGAAGAGATTTGAACTAAGACTTAAACCATCCCCTGTTTCCTTCTGGAAGGAAGCTGGGATGACTCCACTGAAGTTAGTGGAATTCACCAGTCCAAAAAGAGGGTGGGTTGGGGAAAGTCAGGTTATTGCCCATGTAATCTACTTGGAGCAAGAAATAGATACTCCCCTAATTAGAGCACAGTGTACATTGAGACGTCTTTTCTTCTGTTTTTAAAGAAATGTTCACCTGCTAAAGGATCTGCCTTCACCCAAGTAACTGTTCTCCCATACCTCTCCATTTTCCCCCCCCTGCAGAATCTCCTAGCTATATTGCATATGAAAGGACCTTCCACTGAAGGGATATTCAGAAAAGCTGCCAATGAAAAAGCACGAAAGGAATTGAAGGAAGACCTAAACAAAGGCGGGAATGTTGATTTGAAAAGCAAATCTGTGCACCTGCTGGCAGTGGTCTTGAAGGTGAGCTCCTGTGACCTGTAGTGGTGGAAGGACTTTGCTGATCTGCACAGGCCCACCGCAAGTGCATTGCACTGCTCTGCCAGTGCTGATAGTCAGGTAGCTCAAGCCAACCTGCTTCCTAGTGAGACCATGTAACAGTGATGCACCCCCTGTGCTCAGAAGTAGTGTCCAAATCCTCATCTAAATCTCTTGGCCTTGCAGGACTTCCTCCGAAATATTCCCTCCAAACTCCTGTCATCTGACCTCTATGAGAAGTGGATGCAAGCTCTGGAGAAACCAAGCAAGCTGGAAAAAATTAAAGAATTGAAAGAGTAAGTTTTGCAACCAGAAAGTTTTGCAAACAACCCCACCCCAATATGATGGATTGGCTGGTAGAGGCCAATGATGTCTCTCAAAATTGAGAGTCTCATTTAAAAGCCTGTCATTTATATCAGCTTCCTATTGCTCTGTGGGTTTGGTTTAGAGGGCTCTAGCAGCAGCACTTCCTGAAGTTATCTGAAATTGTTCTATGAAACAACTAGCATAGGAAGAGCAGAGAGGCTGCAGTGTCTCAGCTCTTGTACTCACGGGGCTGTGGCACAGGCAC
>JANZLQ010000086.1:28252595-28272122 GCA_026212715.1 Elanus axillaris | reverse complement strand
CCAGAGACAGACAACATGCTCCCACTGGAAGTGCAGAAGGAGATGAATGACAAGGTATGTTGAATTCACCAAGCAGCCGTCCCTTTCGGGACAGCTCAGAGCCATCCGTAGGGACACCACTGCCATTGCAAAAGCTGAACAAAACAGCAGCCCTGGACATTGAGGGTGCCCCTCATCTCAGGTGCCTGCAATGTGATGGGCAAAGCTGCCCCACGTCTCGCCTCCTCTGATCAAAAGTAGCAGTTGCCCTGCAGTTCCCTGTGCTGTAGCACAGCTCCTGAACACTTTGCACACAGAGGTCAAGGGGGGGGGCACCCAGTGGGCATTGCCACCCTTGGGCCCTATGGACAGCAAGGCTGCTGGCATTTTGTTTGTATCGGGACAGATCAATTAATCTGCAGCATCAGGCTGCATCCTCCAGAGTGAACTCTGACTTTAAGGTAGGATTTTGGCAGAAGCCTCTTTGCTCTGTGCTGCCTCCATACAAAGACAGCAGGCAGGGGCAGGAAAGATTGTTCAATATGTTTTCAGCCCTTTTGATTGAAATAAACTGTTTTCTGTTTGCAGGTAACAGTGTTGGTGGAGTTCCTCATAAACAACTGCTCAGAAATATTTGGGGAGGACACTGCCTTCCCTGTCTATGCCTCGGCTGAGGAGTCACCAGAGCACACAGACAGCTCCACAGGTATGAGGATGGACTGGGGATGTCACAGTCTGGGGCTGCTGGGCCAAATTCTTTAATTTTATGTGTGAATACCTCTGTGGAAACCCAGAGAGTTGTACAGGGCTCAAGACATTGTTGCAGTGCTCTTCTACAGGAACTCTTTTCATAGAGTTTCCTTTCATCCTCAGATGGTCAGTGAAAAATAACAAGTGCTTTCTCCCCACAGAACACCTATGTGCTGCTCATCAGAATGACTCTGCCTATGACAGCCCAGATGCTGAAGCTGAAGGCAGCCCCTGTACCTCTCAGATGGAGCAGCCCAAAGGGACGAATACTAGTGTGAGCAGAAGATACCCAACACATATCTCCGCCCCTTCACTGACTGATTTCAGAAATGACATCAGCACAATGGACAGGAGGTACTCAGAGCCAGACCTGTCCTTCCAGAACCGCCTTGAAGGCAGGATAAGGAAACAAAAGCTAAACAAAAGTGAGGACAATTTTCCAGTTCAGCAGAAACAGCTAGGGTTGGGGGCACTGGAGAAACGGCTTGCAATTTTACCTTCACAATTATCAACAGACTCTCTACCCAAAACATCCTCCAGTTGCTCTCTGGAAAGCTCTGACGGTTCAGTCTTCACCAGCTCCCCAGTAGTTTCACCCTCTAGTCCCAAAAAAACCTTTTTAAATAGGCCCCAGTCCTTTTCTACCAAGGCCACTGAAGACTGCAGTACGCCTAGCAGAGAGATCAGAAAGCATTCCATGTCATTCTCTTTTGCAAACCCCAGGAAAACACTGATAAAAACCCAGAGTTGGGGGCCTGGGAAAAACATGGGTTTTCAGCGAGACATTTTCACAAAAAAAGAAGATCAGTTCTCCTGCAGAGTTGTCAGTCAGAACAGCCCTGATGATGACAAACCATTACCTGTGGCATATGAGCAAAGGCCTCGTTTCAGGTCAGCTGATGAAGTGTTCAGAGAGGTAGACCAGAGGAATCCTGGAAGACCACCCTCTTATGAAGAGGCTACTAAAAACTGCCTGGCCACTAAAGGTCCTTCCCACAATCTCACGGTTCAAACTATGAGATTAAAGGTGTCAAGCCAGGATGCTTTGCTGCCTCATCAATGCAGCAGCTGTGCACAGGACACAGCATATATGGCTCTAAGGGATCTACCCAGAGGCAGAGTTTCTGCAGCGAAGGATTCTGATGTGGAAACTGAAACCCTCAGCATCACTGTGGGAATAAACTCCCGTGTGAGTTTACCTGTGACCCCAGGAGTCTACAGATTGAGAGCCATGTCTGAATCCTGTCAAAAGAACAAACATGAGTATGTGGTTCGGAGGTGCAGCCAGCCAGTTTTTGAGGTAGACCAGATCCAGTTTGCTAAGGAATCCTATGTTTAAAAAGCCTATCCCTCCTCTTCGCACTGTACAAATTAAAGATTGTTAACATGGACATCTTGCTCATACTTTGTAAGACTTTACTTTCAGGAGACCAAGAATAAGCTATCTCTGCATGAACTTTTTTTTCCTTGAGGCTCTCCTGAAGTGTCTGTCAGCTTGATATGTCACATTCTTTCACCACAAGAGGTGGTGACAGCAAAGACCTTTGTATTATTATGTAAAAATGTAAGTGAATATGCTGTACATATCCTGTTATGTGGGAAAACTAGTTAGTAGTTGATAAACAGTGTTGCATTTGTATCCCCCAAAAGACAATTAAAAGGTTGGCAGGTCCAAAACCTGTCCCACCTTCCTTTTCTTTTCTGTATGGTCACACTCGATGCAATTTGTCACATATGTGTGCCAGCTGATGGAATGCTTTGCTGATTTTCTGCATTAAGAAGTGGGCTGGCAGTTACCCTAACCAGGGAAGAGCTGTTCTGTCATTAAGGCCACTTCAGCACTCTTCCATAAACCCCCTGTACCTGCTGCCATTCCCTCTTCCTGCTTGCTGTTGATGAGAATGATCTGACCACTAACCAGCATTAGTGTTGTATACCAAGCCTGGGTTCAGAGCCACTGAAGCCTTGCAAGGTCGTTACAGGAATGTATCAAGTAAACCTCATGTGGCCTGAGGTGCTTTTAGTGGAAATAAACTGGACAGGCTAAACAGAAAGAAAGAGTATCTTCAAATTTGCTTTTATGAGGGGAACAAAACCCAATCAACAAAAACCCCTGTAAGGAAACATTCTGGATTCCAGCTTTAAATAGTTAAAGCTGCAGCTTATTAAAAACAAAACAAAACAAACAAAAAAACCCCACCAAACAAAAAAACCACCACCAACAAAAAATACCAGGCGGTGTCCTTATAAACTTGTAAAAATGACTGGAAGTGCAATGTGTTTTTACATGTAGGAACTTGTTTTGGTTAGCACTTACCTCCCCTTTATGGCTCAGCATAGCCTTGAACCAGAAGCAGGGAGACTTTTGTTTTTCTCCTGTGTAACTGCACTACAATAAAACATTTTTCTGCATGAATGCTAACCTGTCCACTGTCTGTCTTTAAAACATCCAGGCCCTACATGTACTGTATTTACTTTTATACTATTCTACAGGTACTGCAGGTCTGCTTGAATGACATGGCATATCTAAGTAATGGGAAAGAAAGTAACTGACCAGCAGTATCACTACTACCGTTGTTGTAAGAGGCTGCAGACTAGATTTTGGGAACAAATCCCTCTCTGTCAGGAAAATAAGTTACACTGCCATGTAACAGCAGTTATCAGTGGGGTGGAAAGGAAGCTGCAAAGAGGTGATGTTGCTCCAAAAGTGGGGCAGACTAGAAAACAGCATACCAGCATCTCAGGTATGATGTTTTCCAGGTGTAGTGTTCACAGGACACAGAGAAAGGGGAAGGAGAGTACCTGGCCTGACAGGAAAAATTATGTGAGAAGGACCATACTGGTAGGTTGCAACTAGAGAAAATGCCACCTCACTCAGCCCCCTAAGCAGTGGCACTCTACTTCCAAGCAAGCTGAATGAGAAGGCTGCAAAAGGCATTTGCCATTTTCTGGATTCTGCAAGTCCTGAGTCACAGAATCACAGAATAGGTGAGGCTTGAGATCCTCCTGTCCAACCCCCCTGCTCAAGCAGGGTCAGCTAAAGCAGGTTTCTCAGGAGCACGTCCAGATGGCTTTTGAGTATTTCCACAGATGGAGACTCTGAAATATCTCTGGGCAACTTGTTCCTGTGTTTGACCACCCTCACAGTGAAAAACTGTCTCCTTGCATTCGGATGGAATTCCATGTGTTTTAATTGTACCCATTGCCTCTTGTCCTGTCTCAAGTGGGAGTGACAGCTTTCTCTGCAAAAAACACAAGCACCTTGCCCTCATGGTAGAACAAGTGGGAAGAGATGTTCCACACGCAGTGGAAAGGCTCAGAAGCCACAAAACAGAAAACACAAACTTGAAAATGTACTCAAAACAACAACATGGCTACTTCTTTGGTAAGTGACTCATTCTTTTTGACTGTGAGAAGACTAAGGATCCCAAGAAGAGGAACTGTTCATCTCCTGTCCTGCAACCACACCAGAAAACCCAGGGAGAATAAGCATGGTCGCTTCACCAGAGATGAAGAGAGCCTCTCTTTAAGTCCACGGTGTCCTAAGGCAGACATGGCAATTACACTCAGAAAACTTACCTGGGCTCTAAATATTCAATATAGATGAGCCTAAATCTTCCAGCTCCTGGATAAGAAAGCTTATTTGGAACTTCTTGTAAGGCATTTCAATAGACGGAGAAAAAGGAAGAGAGAGGAGCTCTACACATCGTTACCAAACAATGCGCAAGGTGAAGGAGTTGTATAAGTGTGGCCCAGCGCCCCTCACCTTGCTCTTGCATTTCTTTCAAGTCCAGGAAACACCATGATTAAGCAAAATCTGAATGGAAACGGACGCCAAAAGAAATTTAGTCCCTCACTGGTAGATAACGTTTGTCTTCCTCCATCTCTTAAGACTTGCCTGTTTAGTCAGAATTATTTTAATGTCAAGTCTCTCCACAGAAGTGATTTCTCTTCTATATAAGCACTTAGGAGACCTCAAAAGAAAAGAATGACACATAAAGCAGAGAGCTTTGCTTTAGCGCTTACTCATCTGCCTTCAGCTCAGAGAACAGTTTTATCATGCTACCAGCCTACCCTACCACATTCAAAGATCCAACCCAACTATCTGGGCCTCCAAGAGTAAGGCCCTTTAACTGCTATAATCCGACAAGTGAATTATCTGAGTGCCTTTTCCAAAGCTGCCTTTGAGTCCTTAGCCAGAAAGATCAAATACCCATTTACAGCTGGGTCAGCTGGAGATGGATTTTGGCACAAGAGTTGAATGATGACAGTAAATCTCTCATTCTCCACAGGTTACTCCATCATCAGTATTACATCACTTGCTTCACACATCTGATTTTCTAATTAAATTTCATGAAGACACTCTAAATATACAAGGCATATAGGACTGGAAGAGGGAAAAAAGCAATATTAAAGCAGAAAATCCAAGCCATTACCTTGTAAGGCAATGCTGGAATTAAGGCTGTTGGTGCAGCCTAAATTCAGTTCCTTTTGTTTGCATCCTGCTGTTGTTTTCAATCACATGAGGCACTCTGTTCCTCCCCACAGGATGCACATGCTCTGGGGAGGAACCAAGGTTGTGCAGCAGAGGAGAAAATGTTAATTCTGGCATTCCCCGGCACAGCTTGCCTAGCAGGGCGCACCAGTTTTGGACATATGTCTGTGTTTGATTTTCTAGGGTTTGAAAGAGCCAACAGATGAACAAAAAGAGTTCCTCATGGAGCAACATCCTCTTCTCCTTCCTTCCCCATGTTGTGCACTGGGGTTTTGCAAACTCTTGTTCTCTGCCACTTGAATTAGGACAGCACCTTACAGCAAAAGCACATTGTCATCAACTCTATGGCCAAACATCAGTGAAGGCTAAGAGAAACACCATGCCTGCAGGTTTCACAAACATTCAGACTGGCACTCAGGTGCAGACTGCAAACATAGACACATTTAGTTATCTGTATGAAAACATTTATGTGAGCCTGTGTCTAATCTTCTGCAGTCTGCATTTGAGTATCTCTCTGGACTCCTGGGACTTAGTTGAGCACAGGTGGAACACAGTGGCCTTAAAGTAGGTGTCTACAGTAATTTGATTATTTTAGGGCACCTTGAGGAATTCTTTAAGGCATCTGTCGTGGTTTAAGCCCAGCCAGCAACAAAGTACCATGAGGCTGCTTGCTCACACCTCCCCCTCAGTGGGATGGGAAGGAGAAAATATAAAGAAAAGCTCATGGATCGAGACAAGGAGAGGGAGGGATCATTCACCAGTTATGGTCACAGGCAAAAACCAGGCTCAGCTTGGGGACAAACCAAAACCAATTAAATTTACTACCAATTAAATCAAAACAAGGATAATGAGAAGTAGAACCAAATCTTAAAACACCTTCCCCCCACCCCTACTTCCTTCCCAGGCTCAACTCCACTCCTGAATTTCTCTACCTCCTCCCCCTCCAGCAGCACAAGGGGATGGGGAATGGGGGTTGCAGTCAGTTCATAACACGTTGTCTCTGCCACTCCTTCCTCCTCGGAGGGAGGACACCTCACTCTTCCCCTGATTCACTGTGGGGTCCCTCCCACGGGACACAGTCCTCCATGAACTTCTCCAATGTGAGTCCTTCCCACAGGCTGCAGTTCTTCATGAACTGCTCCAGCATGGGTCCTTTCTGTGGGCTGCAGTCCTTCAGTAGACTGCTCCAGCACAGGCTTTCCCATGGAGTCACGGCCACCTTCAGGGGCATCCCCCTGCTCCGGCGTGGGCTCCTCTCTCCCCGGGCTGCAGGTGGGCATCTGCTCCCCCGCTCCCCTCCATGGGCTGGGGGGGGACAGCCTGCTGTCTTACCACAGGCTGCAGGGGCATCCCCCCTCCAGTGCACCTCCTCCCCTCCTTCTTCACTGAGGGCATCCCCCCTCCAGTGCACCTCCTCCCCTCCTTCACTGACCTGGGTGTCTGCAGAGGGGTTTCTCTCACATCCCACTACCTCTCTGCTGCAGACTTCCCCTCTTAACTGTGTTATCACAGAGGCACTACCACTGTCACTGATGGGGTCAGCCTTGGCCAGAGGTGGGTCCAACTTGGAGCTGAGGAAGCTTCTAGCAGCATCTCACAGGAGCCACCCCTGCAGCCCCTCCCATGCTACCAAAGCCCCACCACACAAGCCCAAAACAGCATCAAAAGCAGATGCAGATCCAGATATTTAGACAGCTGAATCCTTCCCTAAAATCTTCTCTGACTATGATGGGAGCTTAGACTCACACATAGATTCTACATTTAGATACCTTGAATATAGGTCTCTATAATCTAGGGCTGACACAGCAGAGAAACAGTAAAACTTGGGATTTTAGGCTCCATCTGAGCCTTCAAAGGAAGCATTCTTGTGCAGGCCCCCCTGCTTTCCTCCCTCCGGAGCTTGAGGTCTTCTGCTGCATCCCACCACAGACAACCCTGACTCAGACCTTCCTCTTCTCCACTCCTGACTCCCTATTTCTGCCTCATTTTCTTTGTTTCCCCACTCCCAGCCTGCATTCCTCACCTCAGCCAGTTATTTATCTTTTAATTGAACAAAATCCAGTCTATCCCTTTGGACTTGCTGTCAAAGTCCCAATTTAATTTCTGTCCTCACCATTCCTAGACCCACTTATCTCAGTCAGCCAGTTTGAGTTTTTCTCTTCCAATTTTTCCACATTTTTCCCTCATATCTGCACTGGTTGTTATTGCAGTAAGTCCCACCAACACTCATCTAGTCTCAGTCCTGCCCCACCCCTTGTTTTAGTCTCTGCATATGCAGAGAATCAGAATAAGAGAAGGAAACATCTCTGCAAACTACAAGAGAAAATATGCAATTCATAAAGTTCAGTGATTACCTCAATTCACAGCTGTAATTATGGAAAGCCTCTAGGATGAAACTTTATGGATGGAGGTCCTTGACTTTATGGGACTCAGCAAGGGGACTGCAGGTCTCTTCTTGTGGGGAAGTATGGGCTGTCAGCTACTTTGGAAGGAGATTTGGAGCTAGGTTAAGTCAAAATAAGCCATTTTCCCCCATGCCTCACGAAAGCAATTCACAAGATATGATGTTAGGGATATTTTTGGTAATTTTCTCACATACTCTGAGGAAAGGACACAGTCACAGAACAGAACCGCTTCTCTACGTAAGATCTTTCTTCTGTACTTTCATCCCGTGATTGCTTCCTGTATACCTCAGGCACAAAATGCCACACTGAGGTTGGTGGTATAAACCCATGGCAAAAATGGAAGGAATTCCATCAACTTTATACTAACTAGTAGCTTGGAGTGTTACTGCCTACACTTTGTATTTGGCATTTACTTTACAACACAGACACTTTTTCAGGTGCACTTGGCTCTTCAGAGTTTCTTACACTGTATCTAGTTTGATGAAACATCATTTGCAATCTTCTTTGGACATTATGTAAATGGAGGACAAGACAGCATGCCCTGCATTGACAAACATCACTTGGAGTTCAACAGCTAGTATTAGGGAAGGCAGAGCATCCTGTTTTCACCCAGAACTCTGTTTCTGTTGGGATCAAACCACTGTAGGATGTGACTGTGCTCCACAATTCTGACACCTAAAATAAAGCCAAGTACTTGGGAAATTTTTTGTAATGGGATTGTATCTTTTCAGCCTTTTGCTTAGAAATAGATCTCTGTATTTTCCTGCGGCACTAGAGCCAAAATGGATGGCTTGGACAATGTATACTTCTGCTTGGACTATGTATACTTTAATGTTAAAATGCTAACACTAATGTTAAAAGCTAATGATAAAATTACAGCCTCAGTTATATATTGTAGGGAGTTCCATACAGACCATTGTTGCCGTAATGTTCCCTCTTGTAATACTGCTATGAAATGTCTCCAACTACAGCAGGAAGAAGTATCACAGCAGACAAAATCTTGTCTGTGTTATTTTTAGTCTGGGAATGGGAGTTTTTATTTCTCTACTGCCTGTTCTAGTTTTGGTGCTGATCCATCACAGGAGACCAGGTGGTTTGCTGCAGCACCACACCAGCACTGCTTATTCCCAGGCTGACTCATTCCTCACCCATATACTGCAAGTGACAATTTCAGCTTCCCATCACACCCAGGCAGGTCTCTTGACCCAGAGAACAAAATTTTTGCCACAGTGAGGCCAAGAGTCTACAGCACTTGGCTATCACAGGGGTGAGTTCTGAAAAAATATAGACAGGCAGCCCAGGATTCTGAATGATAGGCTACAGCAGATAAAAGAGTTCTCAAGTTAAGGAGCCACTGATTGCCAGTGCCTCTTTTCTAGGACCTCCAGCCTCAAGGGTTCCCTAGAGGAAGATGGGATTATGGTTGTCAGGAATTTTATCCTTCTGCCACCTGAATGCGTCCAGAGACACTTCTTCCCACAGGATTCTTGCAAAGGGAACCCCTTCATAAAAAAGGCCAAGAAACCCCCCCAGTGGCTCACTGCCAAAAACTCCATGGCAACAGTATTATCTTTCTTCCCCTAAATCCATTAATTTATTCCCCCTCTCAGGAAAAGAGGATGTTTTCAAGTGTCATTCATGCAATCCTATGTTGCTGTTCAATGTAAATCATGCCTGCAATAACAGGTGCACGAGCCATTTCACTTGCCTACTAAGACATGTTCAAGGCAGCAGACTTGTTTCTCCACTGCTCTGCAGACTCAGGGGCCACTGAAAGCTGTGTGGAGCAGGCATGAAATGCTGTTTTCTTGGTACACATTCCTTCTGCATGGCAAATGTGCCTGTCAGATGGAAAGCAGCATAAAACTCATTCACCAAGTTAACTTGGAAACTCAGCCATGAAGTTAACCCATTTCACTTTCAAGTTGGCTTGGCTGGCTGTCCAAGCCAGTAAGCATTTAATGTCCATAACTGATCATGTCTAGCTGCAACATTCAGGTGATTAAAACATGCTGCTACTCTGCTAGCATTAGCCAGACAGCAGTTACTGTGGCTACCATGTGTCTCCACAAGGACAATTTCTCACTACAGGAAAAGGAAACCCACCTTGGTTAGGCGCTGTGGTTACATTTTTCTCTGAATTTTGTTAGCAGTTAGTCCTTATCACGTGTCATCAGAACAGAGTGAAAACTTCAGAGGAACTTCTGAAGGCTAAAAATTCAGAAGAGGAAGCAACTTTTAAAATAAAAAGGTCTGACAATAATAGAGAGAAAAATCCATGGGGAAAGGGCAGCCACTGTTGGAGAAGTGATATAATCCTCATGTGGACAGCTGACTCATATACATAGCCAACTGCAGGTCTCCATGGGTGTTGGGTGAACAACTGCTTTTTCTCTGTTACTCAGAAATGTGAATTATCTAATCCTTTTTTTCTATAGAATGCATTACTTTTATTGTTTTAAATCAGTCTTTTCCATTTGCTGTGATAAATATACAAATTTAAATCTCACTTCTGAGCAAAGCCCATTCCAAATTCTTCGTGTTCTTCTAGAAGGGGAATGGAAACCACAGATTATTTTCTGTTTCTAACCTGAGGTGCCAACATGTAAGTCTGAACAAATGGTTCACAAATCCCAAACAGGGTTGACTCTGTTGAGTTCTGTTTCCTCTGCTGGGTAGTAATATGAAAAGGTTTCTATGAAGGGTTCCACACTTTCTAAATAAAATATGCTCTTTAGCCAACCAGCTATTTACAGAACTGATCCAATGGCTGCTTGAAACTCTTCCTTCCTACAACCCACAAACCTCCCACCAACTTCCTTGACAGATGGACAATCCAAATTCAAACTCTGCACCTTCAGTATCACACAGGCCAAGCTGAAAATTATAAAACTGTATTTTTTAAAAAAGTTAAGGTCAAACCCAAGTAGATACCAAGACAGATGATCAGAGATGCTTTTATGATAAAGATTAGAGATTCGTCTGCTTTTCCACATGCTTGCTGCAGTCTTGGGCCATGCAATTCAACCTAATCATATATAGGGCATAGCCTTGTGTGCTTCCTCCAAGCACTGAAGAAAAGGATTTTGCACTCACCTTCCCGCCCAATCCTCCAGGTGTGAATTCTGTCTCACATCATAAAGCTGTGACTTCACACAGCAAGTGCAGCTGCATAGCTTTGCCTGCAATTCACCAATCAGTTTTCTTTAGCACAACTGGTCATGAGGTAAGAAAGTAACTGCTGTATCATTCAAGAACTTTGCAAAGTGCTGTAGTCCAAGGAGTACACAACGTTACATGATATGATATACATATGATATATGATGCACACCCATCAGAAGACATGGCATTTGAGAAGTCTTTAAGTTTGTGAAAGAGCAGAGCAGTCACTAGTTCTCCATAGGTGATCAGGGAGGATGGCCTTGAGACAAAGACTGGAGACTTGTAGTTAAGTTATTTAACATCAGGTTTTGCTTTTTCCACATGCCTCCTGCCCAGTGCAGTTCTTGGACTGTGCAGTTTAACTCCAGTAAACCACAGATGACACTGCTCTACCTCCCAGAGATGTGATTAAGGGAAATTTATTTCAAGAGGACAAACACCCAGGCCACAGTGAAGGGGCACTAGAAACAGATCAGTCTTGTTTCTTACTCTGTTAAGTTTAGTGCAGTTGAACAACTGCCCTCAATACAGGGAGATGGAAAGTAAAGCAGAAGTTCACGGGGCAAAAGGAAGACACTGGGAGAATCCTTTTCAAAGAAGGGAGAGGTAAGAAGGGGCTGGAGAGGGATTAGCAGCACACGGTCTATTTGAGCTTGAATAGGAAGGTCACCAACAGTTGATTTTCCAATTAGCAGTTTAATGAATGATAGTTTAAAATTAAGTGTGCACTGCTCCACCCTCTAAGGTGCTTTCTCACCCCCCCATAAGTCTTTCCAGTCACTGGCCCTGAAGTTCCACGGTACTGTAGGGCAAGAATGCAAGCCCTGAGAGCAGGTTTGTCACACTGAAAAACAAAGCTTGTGGAGGACATGGCGCGAAGGGAACCTAGGGAAAATGGTGCTGAAAGTCAGAGGTGAAGTGGTAGGTGGAAGCAGGATTATTAATTTTGGCTGGAAATGATGAAAAATAAAATCTGTTTCTTGACTAGTGCTGGAGAAATGAAGGCCTTCAGAACTGGAATATACCAGTCCTGCCCAACCCCATGAGATCAGGACTGGGGTCAAGAGGAAGCTGTGCTGCTACAGAGAAAAGGAAGTTTAATAATTTTGGTTTGAAGACATGAGTGATAGGAACTTTTTTCTATTCACACTTACATATCAACAAGCCTATTTAAAAAAATATTGATGTCATTATAGGGACTCAAGTTTAACTTGGGTATTTTTTTTTCCCTATATCTCATCTGTCAAAACTTTCAGGCTGGCACATATTTTTTAAAATTAAATACCTTACTATTAGGACCAGGCCTATATGTAAGTGATGCCTGTATATCACAGACGCATTAAACCTAGTGCCTATGAACAGCAGCAAAGACACCATCTGTGGGCTGGCAGACCTCAGTGATACAATAGTGGTGCAGTATTGCTGATTCTCTTTGATCATACCACTGCAGCAAGTTAAAAGCAGGTTTCGGTGCACTTCTATTAATTGTTCTCCAAAAGCATTGGGGCAAATAGTACATATGCACCTCATCTGGGCTCTGCGATTCTTTCATCTTTGCAGTCACACTGATGGCTCTCCATGTTAGTACTGTTTTTTGTATTTCTGTCAAATGCCTCAGGGTATTGATTAGCAGCAGCATGATGCTTTCTGGGATTTTTAAGGCTACCCCAGGCATTTCCATCCCTGGAGATTTTCAGCAGCTGGTAGGAGAAGGCCCTGACCAATCCAATCTATTTTTGAATTTGTCTGTGCTTGGCAAGGGGGTTACACTAGAGACCTCCACAGTCCTTTTCAACCTAGACTGCTGTGTGATTCTGTGATATCTCCTTGAAGGCAATGGTATTTTGGCCTCAAGGAGAGTTACTCCCAAGACTGGGAGCTCCATCCCTTTATCTGCAGACCCAGAGGGGTAAGAACTGCAGCTTAAAATTCTATCTCAGGACCATGGAGAACCAAATCTAACCCAAATTTCAGGTAATTACACAGTATTACATGAGGGAAGCATTCCTGTAATTTTAAAAGCAGACAGAAGGCAATGCTCAGGGAAGGCAATATGACCCCCCATGTCCTTCCTTGATAATTAAATATTACGTATATCCAAAATGGCTCCATAAACCTCCTTCCTTTCTTAATTATGCAATGCTGCAGAAAGTTAAGATAGTGGAAACTGGACACAGCTAGTCTGCTCAGCATCATATTATGCAATGCACTGTGGCACAAGGTCTCCCAAGCTAGCAACATCCAAGCTAGGGCCCCAGGAAGACCCAGTCTCAGCACTGTAGACCCCTTATATTGTATTTCAAGATGTCATTCAAGGAGTTACAGAATGCATCCCAGGTGCTGGGGGAAATAGTGGATGCACATCTTTTCTTTCTAGATGCTGACACCTTCACACCTGCTTTGCTGTGAATAAGATCATTTCACATCTTGAAATCCAAGGGGCATGCCATAAGGCATGGTACCATGCCAGGAAATTCTCATGAAAACAAACAAAAAAATAGTCTGTTTGTGGCTCCAAGGCATTTTAACAGACCCACAGCAAACCTGGAAGGAGACAAAGCCCTTGGTCTGAAGCTTTCAATTCAGCTGAAGGTGCCACAAAAGACGTTTCTTAGCTGCCATATGGGAGATGGGCTGATTCATTCCTTGCTAGGCAGGCCCATTTCCCAGGCAGTACCTCCTGTGCTGAGATCTGCGCAGGTCCCAGACAATCCTCCAAAGAATATGTGAAACAGCCACTGTGACTGTAAGAGCTAGAGTGCAGCTATGGATACTAACAGCAGCCTAGCCATCTGATTACAATCAATGTGGTTTTGGCTGCTGCTGCAGTCAGTTTCTTGATGACATGAACTGTTCCAGAACTCAGGGGTATGTTTAGCAAAAAACAACATAGAAGGGGGCAAGGGAGAAGAGCTGAGGTTTTCCCTGGGCATGGCATTGTCACTTACAAAGCTCTGCTAACCCACAAAGTCAGAGACTTTTGCCTCTCCCACACAGTATTTGCAATGCTTTTGCAGTAAACCGATAACTTAGGAGTTAGCAGTGTTTCACAGAGGCAAGTAGGAGAGTCGCTGCCATTTAATCAGTGCATATATTAGGTGAATGAGAAATTCACCCAACAGGTGAGACACCAGGCTAGGGCCAGCTTAACAGAATTAACCTGTGATGCAACATCTTCATCTTCACAAGATTTGTGGCCAATGGGTGTGTAACAGGCAGCTCCTCAGGAATCCTTGCTCCAGTGGTTACAGGCCCTCTTATCATCATCTCCCTACCCAGTTCATTCTAGCCAGATTTCTAGGGTTGTTCAGCAAGCACACTCAATTCCTTACTGGATGTGTATAGACCAATGTTTTTGAAGATTGCTGTGGCTGTTTTTCATGTGAACAGAAAACACCATGTTCCTGACAGCCTGGAAATGTCTACCCAGATTTTAAGTCCCCAGTCCAAAAGCAGAAATAGCTGTATAGCCAAACTCAAATTTTCAGAAAATACAAGTTAGGTCCCCAGAATCAAAGGGTTGTATTGGTTCTGGTCAAATTTAAGGGCCATAGTGCTCTGGCTTGGCTGGACTGAGCTGCCCATTCATTAACTTTGCTTGCCCAGACACAAGCAAATACTGAAGGACTACTGTCCCCTTTCACTCCAGCAACATTTGCACTGTGCTCCTGTAGTCCTATATCCTCTTGTCTCACCACCCAGCTGGCAACTGTGTAGTCAACACAACTCCCATTCCTATAAGCTACCCATTAATTACAAAACCATTCCTTCCTCTTTTACCTTGCCTCCCACACTTGGCCTTGCTTTTTGGTAGGTTTTTTGTTTGTTTGTTTGGGGTGGGGTTTTTTCCTTGTTTTTCTAAAAGTTTCTCTTGCTATACAGTTTCACCTGTGCCTTGCAGGCCTCCTATGAAGCGCTCTCTGCTACTCACTGTTCTCTTGTCTGTGACTGTCTACCCAGGGCTGTCATGGAGCACAAACATCTGCCATAGTACATAACTAAGCTGAAATAAATAGCATTTCACCTGTGAATTACATTTGAACCAAAGATTTCAGAAACAAAGGCCACAGATTATTTTATATATTCAGTCTTGCCAAAGTAATCAAGGCATATTAGGACAAGAAGAAATGGCCTCAAGTTGCACCAGGGGAGGTTTAGATTGGGTATTAGGAAAAATTTCTTTACTGAAAGGGTTGTCAGGTATTGAACAGGCTGCCCAGTGAAGTGGTGGTGTCACCATCCCTGGAAGTGTTCCAAAAATGTGTAGACAAGGCTTTTCAAGACATGGTTTAGTGGGCATGGTTGATGGTTGGACTTGATGATCTTAAAGGTCTTTTCCAACCTAAACGATTCTATGATTCCACCCACATAGGTTAAAACAAGAGCTATCACTGTATCAGTAACCCTTAGTTTCTTTTATGATTCTCTTAATGGAAATTTTTCACAGAATTTGAAAACACATCCTTGCCATTTGCCATGACAGGGAGTGCAGCTCACTATGGATGGGATGGTATACTGAGGATCCACCTCACTCTCCTATCTCTCATCATATGACACCTTTATGGTACTCAAATCCGCTACTCGTGTGGAAAAAAACAAAATTAGGAGTGCCGCTGTTTGGGCTGCCTTTCAGGACACTAATACTTAAGCCACCAGCACGCCACCCAACAGGTTTTCGCCATCTCCCAGCCCATTTTTGCATCCCCAATGGCACTACAGATCGGGTTAAGTCCCTGCCAGTCTCGCTGGAAAACCTTCCCGTCCCTGAGCAGCTCGTACAGAGGCAGAGGAAGGACGGTGACACCTGGCGGTTAAACTCCCTCATTACCTTGGCCCGGGAGGGGCCCCGTAGCACTGCCACGGGCAAACCCCTTAGCAGTTAAAGCGATTGTTTTCCGCTAAGCACGCCAGTGCCTGGAAAGCAGGCACGTCGTCCTCAAATCTCCCTCAGGGTTCAGTTCTTTCCTGGCAGGAACACCGGCATGAGAGGGAGCGGCACTGACAACCCCAACACTGCCCCAACGGCCCCACGGCCCTTGGCGCCCCGCGCATGCGCGGCGCGCTCGCCCCGCCCCGCCTGCGCGTTGCCCTGGAGACGGTTGCCGCGGCGCAGCCGACCGTTACAGCTCCCTCACCGAGCCGCTCAGTCGCTGTGAGCTAGGCCCGCCGCGCCCCGGCTAGATCCCACCATGCTGCCCGCTCGCCAGGCGGAAGAGGTGGCGGCGGTGGCCCCCGCCGTCCCCTACACCTACTGCAGCCGGCCCCGCGCCTTGCCTGCCCGCTCGAAGTACCGAGCGCCGCCGGACGCTGCCGAGCTGTGAGTGCCGGTGTCCGGCGGAGCGCGTCAGCCAGCCCCGCGGCCCGCGCGCCCCGAACGGGCTCCGCTGCCCCCTCCTGCCCTCAGCGCCTTCCCCCCTCCTGCCCTCACCGCCGTCCCCCCTCGCCCCAGGTCCCTCGCCGCCCTTCTCGGGGGAGGAGGTGCCCCGCCGCCCTGCCCTTCTTGTACCGACTCGTAGCTTGCGGGGAACTTGCACCTTCTGGCCTTTCGAAGTCCTTCTGGCTTGTTTGGGGCGTTGGCGTACAGGTTGCAGCTCTGTAACTGCAATTATCTGTGCTTGATGTTGCAGGGAAAAGGAACCCGTTCGTTATGCCAACCTCATGTATGACAGGAGAGTGGTGCGCGGCAACACTTACGCCCTTCAAGTCATACCTGTGGTATGTTTTTATGTGGATCATGCTACAGCTTTGTTGAAAAGTAATAGGTAGGGCAGGAAAGCTGTTCCTCATTAATAATTTTAACTGAAATTGTAATTTTACTTAAAATATTTCATACAGTCACAGGCTCTCCAGTTAAACTATCATGTGAGTCCTCTCAGGTTTTCTCCAAAGCACTCAGTTTCACGTGAACTTCTGTAGTTTTGATTTTTTTCCCCATTAAGTACTTAACTATGTCCCGTGTCCGTCCATTCCCCCCCCCCCCCCATTTCTTTAGGGTAATGATCCTGAGCACAAGTCATCAAGTCATCACTGCATAATCTGTTATCATATGCAAGGTATCATCTGTGAGAATAGCAGCTCTTGGGAAATTAAGTCTTGGGGTAGACTTTGGCTTAACCTACTATAGAAGCAGGGCTAAATAGTCCAGCTATATGCAAAAGCTGCTTGTGTGGAGGCAAAAGTATTTTATTTATCCTGACAGAGTAGTAAATGTTTTAGCAGTACTTCATGTTCAGAGAGTATTACTACATAGATAATTTGATCCTGTAAGAATTTGAAGCAGTCTGTATTTTTAAAAGCTACTTTGTGATGTTCAGTAGCTGTTTCTTAGAGTGAATCTCACATATGTTCTGTTTAAGAAGTTTGCAACTGATGTTCATTTCAATCCATAAAGAGTATTGAATTTAAAAGTTAGTATGGGATTCTTTTCCTTCATCAGCAATAAAGAGCCTATAATTTTTATCTAGCAAACAATTCTGTTGCTAATATGATAACTGGACTTAAATCCATTTGACCTTCTAAAAGTTTTACCTAGCAATTCTCACATGTCAACAAGAACATGCCATTTTAATATACTTTATCTCACAAAACAAAGTTCTGTATACAATATCCACTTCCAAATAACAACTAATTGCTCTTAATGTGAAATGCTATTAGTATGTGCCTGTAGGCAGCTACCATACCTTATTAGTTTCATGCCCTACTTTCTTTAAGGTAACTGAAAATTTAGGGTCAGGACCCAGAAAAGTAAATCCAAAATGCTAGATTTGTAGCATAAAAATCAAATTACAACCTTCATTTTCCTGTAGAGAGAAATCAGTATCATTTTCAAGTACAAAGTGTATTCTGTTTTGTGTTCTTTTTTATTTCTTTACCCCTGCTCAGAGTACCCAACCCAGTCCCCTTGAGATTCAAAGGCAGAGGGAGGCACGGAAAAGAGCACTGGCTAGAAAGCGCGCAAAGGAGCAAATGCAGCCAAGAACACCTGAACCTGTGGAAGGCAGAGAGCATGTTCATGTGCAGACAGGTAAAAGGCTGAATTTTTTAAAAATTCATCTGAAAACAAAAACTTGCTGATCTATATTCACTTACTAAATTGATGTTGTAGTTGGTAGTATCACATAGTGTTAAAGTTAGAATCATAGAATTCTAGAATCAGAGGTTCTCTAATCCCTTCCATTATAACCTCTTATTTTTTTGTTGTATTTAGTAAACTTGGCTAATTAATGACATTTTCCCAGTTACTCTGTTTTTCAGTTTTCAGTGTACGTTCTTGAACACTAGTCAAGACTCCTTCATTTATTCTTTCCTTTTCCAGTATCGTCAGAGAAGTTTGGTATATGATTAAAATTGAGGGGGTTTTAAAATTTTGCTTAAGAGTGCAGTCACATGTAAGAACAAGACTACTCTTAAAAACTGGAGGACAGATGCTTATTCAGAATAGGAAACTGCCTTATTTGGGGAAAAAAAAAATTTTTTGTAGGAAACCCAAAATTTGGCAGTGGAGTAACCCTGAGGTGAGTGTAATGTGTTGCTGTGCACTCGGAAAGTCATTTCATTTTGGGCTGACTTACAACCTGGGAGAACAGCTGTGTTACATGCTAATCAGATGTGGTGTTTGGTTTCTGAATGATCTCTCTGCCCCAACCCCGCTGAACCTCCTACACCACCTTCAATGCATGCAGCAGCTTTTCACCATTCAAGTACTGTTGGATGCAGAAAGGCTACCTAGTGCGGAATTCTTGGTCTTGTATCCTTCCCACTGAGTACTGCAGATAATTTTAAGTACTCCAAAGAACTTATTTTCTGAGCCAGGCTATTTATCTCTGCAGTAGGAGACAGGCAGTTATAATTCAAATCGAGCATATGCTGTTACAGATGTGTGGTTACCTCAAGGCCATGTCTGGTGGGCCAGAAGTAGAATAGAATTCTTTAAACCCAACAGACCCAGTGTTCTGTTTTGCTGCATACAATGGAGAAAAATGTATGTTTTCTATATTACTTATTAGTAGATAGGCAATCATTACCCCTTTTTGAAATTGTCCTATCCCACTGACTTTATCAAGAATTCTTTATTCTGCAAGGTGGGCTGAAATAGCCTATCTAGACTGACTTTTGAAACCTACTGAGTGAAATGCCCTTTTAGGAATTGCTTCCAAGAAGTGTACCTGACATTACAGAGAACGTGGCATCAGATGGCCTGTGCAGCAAACTGATCTATGTTTTAAGTTGAGGTGTCTTTTTTTTTTTTAAAAAACTTTATACAAGACATTTTATTGCACTCTTTGAATATAATTCACACTGTAGAGTCATCAAAAATAGTTGAGAGTTAAAATAAAAAGAATCAACTTTCAGCATTCATTGTGCTTTTGTTTCTAGAACTGTATTTGGAAGAGATTAGTGACCAGATAATAGAGGTTGATACAGAGTGTCAAACAGATGCATTTTTGGACAGACCGCCCACTCCATTCTTCATACCAGCCAAAGTGGGAAAAGACGTGGCCACGCAAATAGAAGAAGGAGAGGTATGAAGCGGTCAGGTTCACAAGTGCGGTCAAAGTATGTCTTCCATACAAAACACATTTATGATGTAAAATCGAGGCAGAAACAGAAAGGAACTCAGTGTCACAGGACATGGCAAAAAAAAAAAAGTCTCCACTGTATGCTGTGAGGTTAAGTGCAAAATTAAGGAAAGTGCTTCTCCATGTGCACTGGTTCCGCTGCTTTCAGCTAAGAACT
>JANZLQ010000086.1:28241032-28252121 GCA_026212715.1 Elanus axillaris | reverse complement strand
TGCAGAGCTGCGTAACGCAGAGCTTGCTGAAGTACAGCGCCTGGAAGAGCAGGACAGGCGATACAGAGAGGAGAAGGTAGGACTTCCTAAGAGCAAAACAGGCCCGTCTGAACGCTCGTCAGAAGAGAGAAAACCATTTCTAGTACTGAAAGACGTGCTGTGAAATAAGCTGGATGTGCCCAAAATGGTACTGTCAAGTTTGATATTCGTCAAAGCATTTTGGTGCCTTACAGCTGTGTCGCAGTTTAACCCCAGCCAGCAATAAAGTGCCACACGGCTGTCGCTCACTCTCCCCCTCTCCCATGGTGGGATGGGGGAGGGAATCAGGGGAAAAAACCTGTAAAACTCATGGGTAGAGATAAGGACAGTTTAATAAGACAGAAAAGGAAGGGAAAACAATAGTAACAGAATACACAAAACGAGTGATACACAATACAGTTGCTCACCACCCACTGACTGATGCCCAGCCAATTCCCAAGCTGTGGTGTTCCCTTGCCAACTCCCCCCAGTTTATGTACTGGGCATGATGTTCTATGGTGTGGAATACCCCTTTGGCTCGTATGGGTCAGTTGTCCTTGCTGTGTCCCCTCTCAGCTTCTTGTGCACTCCCAACCTCTGCTGGCAGAGAAGTATGAGATGCTGAAAAGTCCTTGACTTAGTATAAACATTGCGTAGCAACAACTAAAACATCAGTGTGTTATCAACATTATTCTCATCCGAAATAAAAAACACAGCACTGTACCAGATACTAGGAAGAAAATTAACTTTTCCAGTGAAAACCAGGACAAGCTGCTCTGCCATTTGTTCTCATGCACCAGCACCATGCTGTTGTGTTTAACTGGAGCAGTCATGTTCCGGTGACCTGGTGTACTCGGACACCTGATCAAGAGGCCAAACCCGACAGCGTTTTCTTTTGTACCTGGTGCAGCTGTTACTCAAGCCTTTTCGATATAACTGCTAAATCAATAGTCAAGAGTGCTTGAAAGTAGGAGAGACGCCTCCTAGTCTTTCACATCTACTGCATGCACTACTGTGTGTGCATACATACCTCTCAAGATCTCCAAGTATTAAGCTGTATTAGTGCTATCTAGTAAATAGGAATAAACAGAAAAGGCAATTCTTTATTACTTACTATTTATCAGCCTTGTATAATTGGTTTTCTAATATTTTGCTGGACCAATCTGAGTTTTAATCTTTTCTTAAATCAAATAGGATATAATACTGGAAAGATGAGCAGTTCAGGAAATCCTGACCTAACTTCATCTCGTTCCAAGGCCAATGATGAGCTTGATCTGCAATAATAAAGCAAAGAGTCATGAGATCAATACAGACAAAGATATAAGAGAAGGGTTTCATTTGGCCAGCTGAGGCCCTTATTTTACAGACTTGCTAAAATCGGAAAAGGTATACCAAAAGGAACATGTTTCCCTCTAGTCTTTCTGGATTTTAGTACTCCATAGATTGAGTACAAGCTTGCTTTCAAGCACTCCTTCATATGAGGAGTTTTTGTGAAAGAAGTGGCAAATAGCAGGTAGAGATTGTAAGTATCTGTACTTTTGATTATCTTTGCTATTTATGACTCTTACACTGTGATCATTCTTCAAAGCCTAGATCAAAGGAGCAACAGCTTAAAAGCCTGAAAGTTTTAAATGCAATATTGCCTTGACAGGAACGTCGCAAACTCCAGCACATGCAAATGCTGCAGAAACAGAAAGAGACCACAGAGAAAATCGCAGCTCGGGCATTCGCTCAGCGTTACTTGGCTGATCTCATTCCCTCAGTCTTCAACAATCTTCGTGAAAGTGGATTTTTTTATGACCCTATAGAAAGAGGTTTGTATTTATTTTTTTTAATATGTGAACTGAGTAGTATAAAGGTCAAAACAACCATAAAACATAGCTTATTGTCCTATCATTTAGGATACTATCGTAAGGCTTTATTCATTTACATTTGTGGCTGAACAGATAGTTTCCAAACTCATATTTTTAACATAAACATTATTGGTCATGTAGTAGCAAGAATAAGCAAGAGCTGACAGTGTGACAATGAGAAGAGCTGCTTTTGAATTGAAGAGAAATAAATGGGTGGTTAGAATTGGTAGAGCAAAGAAAGAGATCCAAATTGAAGTAAATGTATTTTGACAGGATAGGCAAAGAAAACTGTATGTTGTTCTGAATCTTTTTTAATGATTATCAGAGCAAGAGAGAAATTAGTCAATTAGAATTAGGTCCTGAAAATAATTTTGGAGTTGTACATCAGTGACTTCCCAGCTTTTAGAATCAGCGATGTTTCTTATGGGTTACCTTGCTGCATCGCACTTCCCCAGGCTCTGCACAGGTGCACATTTCACAGGTTGGGAATGGTTACAGTCACTCCTGAATGAGTCATGGGAGCAAATGCAGAAACTGAGTGTGTTTTACAAACAGGGCAGGCTTTGGGACCATGGCATACAAAGAGAATGTCTGTATTTCAGCAGACCAGAAGCCACATGTCTTTGGAAAGCAAGGCAGGAAATGTTATTCTCCTGACTTGTTTGGATAGTTATTTTCATCTCACTAGAACATTACTGTGTATCTCATCCATGCTAGCACTTCAAGGGTGCCAGACCCCTTTGAAAATCACTGCAGTTGAGAGGACTGTGGTCTGGGTTCATAACAGTGAGGAACCTTAATAAGAGAGGCAGGAGATAGGAAACCCAACAACACCTGAGAGATTTCATTTGGCTCTTGCAAAGTGAGCGTCTTTTGGCAAGGATTTTCATCCCTTAATGGCCGTAGCAAATGAAAACCAGCCCAAAGATCCTGTTGCTCACCCTTAATAAAAAGACATTTTTTTCTTTCTTCCTGCTAAATTCTTACAGATATTGAGACAGAATTTCTTCCGTGGCTGATAACAGAAGTTGAAGAAACACTAGCAAAGAAGGTTCTGGGGAGGACAATACTTGACTGTAAGTTACCAAATCCTGGAATGTAATCAGGGCTGCTTTATGTTCTTGATTTTTTTCCCCAGTCAGATCAAGTATCAGATTTACAGGGTCAGTCTGGGTTAAGGTAGGAGGTGTCATTTTAGCAAGAGCTCCCATGTTCCCATGTAGCCATGGCTTTTTGTGTACTATATTAAAACATTTTTGATTTTGGAAAACTACTGCATGCATTTAGGTAATTGATTCTCAGCTGAAATAATAGGAGTGTCAGCATGCTGCACTACCCTCTCTCTGCTGGCTTTATACTGTTTGGGATGTGTTGATGCTGGGAGATGCAATACATTTGGCAGGAGCAGAATGGTTAAAGAACACCAGTTCTTTTCTCTCCTATAAAACCTTTATTTTTCATGTATTACACAGCCACCATGACTGTGCTGTTCTCTGTAGTGTGACTGACTGTGCCAGTGGGAATAGAAAAGCCCATCCTGTCTACAGCCACGTGTATACCACGAAAGTCTCAACTTGTTTGTGTAAGCTCCCTGAGTTATGGATTGATATGTTCATCCTACATGAAAGGAAAAGAGAAGGATAATCGTAGGCCATCGCTGACTGAGAAGTCAGGTGACCAACACTTTTCATCAAAACAAAGGCTTACCTTAGCAATAACCGTGTCCTTGCTTTTGAAACAGATTAAAATATCAGTCATCTTTTGGGCTAGTTCAAGCTAAGTATTCAGGTTCTTTTCTTAGTCTTCAGAGGCTGCAGTTGAAACACCTGAACAATCTAAACTCTGTCTTGAGTACAAACAGAAAATTATGATGAATGCATGGTCCTGGATGAAATCACTTTTTATACTTGTGTCTTCATTCCTATAGTTTGCCTCCTGCTGTGATTTTAGGTTTGAATTACAATTGTGTTTGTTTCCTTTGGGTTTATCTTCAGTTTAATGAGGACCCTGAATTTTATTTGTTAGTATATAATTTGGATAATTACATCTGGTCTGTTAGGTATTTTATTGTAAGATATATGTGCCAGTATGTACACTCAAGGATCACTTCTTCATGTAGCTCTTCAGGAGGGAGGGAATTTTCCCTTCCTTTAAGAAAGAAGTATTGTATGTGACTACTGAATAAACATCCCAAGGAGAATGTTGTTGCAGGATCCACTATTGATGAGAACATCTATCATATTCCTGTTAAATCTTTCTGTTTAATTTTTTAAACCAGGTATCATGGTCTTGCACCAGTTCTAAGATACACAGAACACCTGGAGCAGGCCAATAAGTAATATCAGCAGCCCCTGTTCTGCTATTTACCCTCTGTATTTCCTGGCTTATACCCAATCACGCACTGTTGAGTAAACATCTCTGCAAAAGGAACTGAAAATTGCATTCTCCAAGTGTTGTAGAGGCAGACACAGCTGCAGCTGAAATAGTTTGTGGCTTCTCCCCCCCCTTATGCAGAAGCACAGGAGAAGTCTTTAAGGATCCAATTTTAATCTATTTGAATGGAGATGCTACTTAAAGGATTTATTTTGTCACTGTCCAATAAAAGAGCTGTGAACTACAAAGGAAGCACCCTCAGTGTAAGGCTGTTATGTTTGTCCTCTCAAAGATTACCATTCCTTCTTTTACTTGCTAAAGTCAGCCCAAGATTTAACAATTAAGCTCTTTTTAGTATCTGTACATTGTCCTATTTCTGTGTTAAACCTCTCTTCTTTTTCACTGTTGGACTCTATTTTTTTTATATTTAAATTATGTATATCAGAGTGAGTGTTGATTTTTTTTTTTGTTGTGTCCATTGGAAAGGGTATGTATAATGTTTAGAAAAATTTAAAAAGGCTAAGCAGCAAAGTTAATAAAGAATAGGTGCTTTACAGCTGTGTATCAGAAAGATAATACCTTTTGATGACTCCCATAGTTCCAGTATTTCCCACTGCCAAAAACATCACGCTGGGTGCAACCTGGCTAGTCCTTGATCCTGGTGGGGTGACCTGCTCCAGAAGTGAGGAACAACTGTGAGGAAATGAACAAAACAATCCAGGGAAACCCTTTCAAATCACTGCTTTCAGTGTAAACTGCTCATTTGTCTGGAACTGGGCTACGGCAGCGGGGATGATTTTTCTTATTCAAGTATTCTTTCATTTTTAGTGTTGTTTCAGGGTTTTTTCCCTTTTTACGAAGCTATAGGTCAGTAATACATAAAATAATCTCAAAGTATGTTTTTTTCCTCCAGGTTTGTTAATGGTGGCTTTCTCTGTTTCAGCCTTGATTCGCACAGTGGTTGAAAAACGCTTAGATGCATTTAGCCATAAACTTCTGTCTAATCAGACAGAGGCACCTGCTGAAGATGCCAGGCCAACAGATGCAGCACACCAAGTGGTGGGCAAGACAGATGTTGCTGACCAACTGGTTGCAGAGAAAGAAAAGACTGACCAACCTGTTCCTGAGGGACAGCCTTCACGTCACATCTCTTTCCAGTTAGAAGAATCCGATCAAGCAGGAACAGAGGATTTGGAAACTGACTAATAAGGAGGCAAGTCATCAAGTAAATGGAGATGAATGGCTTAGAAAGAAGAAATGAATTCCTATCTATTTACAAGTATTGTGCCCTAGCCATTCTGAAGGATGAACCGAAGCAACAGCAGAGCATTAAAGTGTGTTTTCTGTATGCTGGCATTGCTGATTTCAGGCTGTAAGAATCAAGAGAAAGGTTACCAGTGCGATGTGAATGGCAGTGAAATTCTATCCCCATAAGCCAATCCATTAAAAACCTGGGACATTTACAGTTGAAAAGTATTGCTGTGCCATATCCCCTGCTAGAAGGTCATAAGAAGAACATTGAGAGCATCCTAATAACCTCTGCAAGTGCTCTGATAACGTTCTCAGAACAGAATTTCCTTACTTTCCCTATTTTGAACAGTGGTTACTACAGCACTTGGATGAATTTCTTTTCAGTCATTTTAGTCTCTGCTTTCCTGACAAACTTGCATGGGCATCTCAGCAGGTAATAAAGTGAAGGCTGTTCCTGAAGTTCTTCAGGTTCAGAGTTATCTTCCTTTGGGAGTTTCTGCCAGTGCAAAATCCTCTTCACCTTCCTGACACCCCAAGCACTGGTGAAGGGCTGGAGCCATGCGCTAAGTCCAGCCTGTTTTCTTTGTAATCATCCTTTCCTGCTGGTTGACTGGAAACAGTACCAGACATGACTGACAAAATGTGCCTGCACTGCCACCTGTATCTGTCTGTTCACAGGCCAACTCCTCCAATAGGGCATTCCCCCCTCATAAAAGTACATCTGCACTCCATTGCAGCAACACTTTTTCATTGCTAGCTGCACCTGTGGAAAAAGTCCTGCCTTGTCCAGACTGCTTTGTGCTACCTCTTCTCTGCAGGTCAGAGGAGACGTGTGCTAACGCAGCAGGCCAGATCCCAGTCAGTGGGATGTCAGGAATGACACCTGAAGAGACAAGGACCTGCTCCATATCTCATTACCCTCCAAAGGGACATCCAGACTTTTCACTGGACCACTTACATGTGCAACTTCAAAGGCAGACCCTGCCTTCCCTCTGTCCTGGGCTAGGACATCCAGTGATAATCAGGGCAGCTATTGCTTAACACAGAAAAGCTCCCTTGGAAGGTGTCAGGTATTTACCTCTCTCTGTAGGTAGTTGAAAACCAGAAATCATGAGATGTAACCACCAAAAAATCCACTCAGTGGTTTGATGTAATGCGAGTATGTTAAAACTGAGCATCTGGAGTCACATAGTACAGATTGTAGACAGATACACCCATGGATGCTTTTCAAAGCTGGAATATACCCCTGTAAACTCCTCTGTTTGCTAAGTTGGCACTATTTCAATGTGTGATTGGTTTTTCATTTATGATTGATTCCTCAAAGCATCCAGAAAAATGTGTTACATGTATGAAATTAAGGTAGTCAGTGCTTACTACATCTGTGTCAGTAAGTTGCTAAGAAGAATTTGTTTTTATACTCATGACTCAAATGCTTGAAATGAAACTCTGGGTTAGGCATTGAAGTCGGTGGGATGTTTACCTCAATTTCAGTAGAGATTTCAATTGGTTTTTTTCCCATGATGATGGCAACTCTTGTCATGACTTCAGATAAATCAGGTAAATGACTTCAGGCTAATTTTGTCTAGAGAAATAAAAGGCTTTGTGGCATGATTAATGAGAACTGTAAATGTTTCAGCTCGTTTTTGGAACCCTGTATGTCAGTTTTAAGGACTCCTTATTACTGAATGATTGTTTTATCATGTATTTACAGGAGACTTAGCATAACCCAGAGGACTGTTGGGGATCGTTCCTGAAAAGATTCAAACAAATGCTGACTGGAGTATTTCATTTTGGAACGTTACAAGAGGAAGGTAATCACCTGGAATATTTTAATTTTTGTCACTCCCGCTTTGTGTTTGATTGCTAGAAAATTTATTTGAAGTGTTGAACTATTCTATTTAAATAGGTTGTGGCATTATTATGTATTCTTAAATTATTATACAAAAATAATGAATTGTATGCCCTGCATTTTTACTTCATTCATTACAGAATGTATAGACACAACTCAAGCATTGTGTGTTGTGGTAGAGTTTGCTGTAACAGGTTACGTTTTTATGGGGCCATACAGCTGTGAAGATTTGTACTGCACTGGCAGTTTTCCATTAATAGCCCTGTACTTGAATTCAGCCCCAGACACAGGTTGGCAGGGGAGGGGACCTCTCGCATCCTGTCGGTCACTGGAGAAATGAAAAACCAGGAGCAACAGTAAGGAGGGGAAGAGGGATTCGGGGTAATGGCATAGCTGTCACCTGTTTGGGGCAGGCAGTGCGGCACAGGCCTTGCCGCTGGCAGGGTGGCATGGGGGCTGGCAAGCAGGTGGCTGGGGGAGCTGCCCCAGCTGAGCCCGGGTGCGAGCACCATGTCCCCACGGGGACCCCTCCTGACACCCTTCCCCTCTAAATCCCCATTTGCTGGTCAGTGTCTCCAGCAGGCAGGTAAGGCCGCAGGGTTGCCAGCTCTCTGCAGCTCCTCGGGGAGGAGAGAGGGGACAGAGGGAGACAGCGCTGCAGGCACTAGAGGGCAGGACAGCCCACAGCAACCTGGCTGCAGAAACGCATAGAAAGACACGAGTGTCACTTATTGCACACTGCACTAGTGACACCAGTCTGGACTTCCTTCCTCTGCTAAACGCCCAAAGCGTCGACCTTTTGCAAAATCTACTCCACTTTCTAACACGAGGAGCCAACACTGAGCGTTGCCCTACACAGTCCACACTAAGATCACAGAATCGGAGAACGGTTTGGGTCAGAAGGGACCTTTAAAGATCATCTAGTTCCACCCCCCTGCCATGGGCAGGGACATCTTCCACTAGACCAGGTTCTCAAAGCCCCATCCAACCTGGCCTTGAACACTTCTAGGTATAGGGCATCCACAACTTCTCTGAGCATTGTGGGTTTCAGGGCTTTCTAACAGCAGCTGCTGAGTTTTCCATGCCATGTCTCAGCCCTGGGCTGAACCCTTTTGAAAAGTTCATCAGAGCTGTTTCAGCCTGTCCTTTGAATGAGACTGGAGGAAAAATACATTTCTTTGCCTATGTTCAACGATCTTTTCAGATGATAAACAACACATCTGTGTGCTGGACCCAGGATGCAGGCTTCTGCGTGCTTTCTACCACAACAATCAGAAACCAGACACAAAGTTCATTTTGGCATTGAACTGTGTCCAAAGGACCGCTTGTAGCATGCAGGAGTTGGGCTGGTACTTATGCTAGTCATGCCCAGGCTGGGTACCTGTCAGTAAAGACCTTGAACAGTAGCATGTGTGCACAAGGAGGCTTTCTATCTTTGTGTTTCATCAAAAGCAGCTGGTTCTAATGTGACTGTATCCATGTGGTTTCCATCTATAGATTTCTCTGCAAAGAGCTAAAGTATTACTCCAACAATCAGTTCAGCAGTTTGGCTCCATGTTTACTTCAACACCCACTTGAGAAGTGGGGAAGACATTGAGACTTACTGCCTGACCCTGAATCAGTTTGGGAATGCTCTTGATATTGACGGACCAAACTGGACTCTCTGAATTTCTGTGTTGCACACTGATAGACTGAGAACATACTGGTGGGAGTAAAATTCATGGCTGGTTTGCTGCTGGCAGAAAGCATGGGTTTCAAAGAGCTGCGAAGAGAATGAATAAAAAGAATACACCTATGAAAGTGTTTGCTCGCTTGCTTATATGCACGTGTTAAACATGAACTTCACCTTATCCATCTTTAATGGCTACAGGCTTGGGAGCCCATAGAAGCTGTATTGCTTTAACAACACCAGTATACAGCAATCTAGAGCAACAGCCCTGTGGTATTTGCAAAGCCATGAAGACTCCTGTCCTACCCTCCTGCAGGAGATGCCTTTAGACCAGTATGACACTATTTATCACAGTGAAATAGTAAACTATTCCAGCGTGGTTTCTCACTGCTAGGACTTCTTGACTTGTACAAACCAGAAGCTAGACATGGCCTATAGTACATTTCAGTGGTCTAGCTGTGATGCAGCTTTATTGCAGTATCACTGTAGTTATAAACTGCCTTATGTCGCCTCACTCTTCCTCCTCAGCCCCACTATGAATATTTGGCACTTTCAAGTTGCCCAGGCCTTGGCTCTTGACATATAACAATGTTAGCATATGTATATTGTCACTGGCAGCTTACGTTAATAAAATTGACAGTAAACTGTAGCAGCCATCCATGGTAGTGGCATATCCCGTGCTGCTGACTGCCATGGGGTTCATGATTTCCAGCAAAATGTCTGGCTGAGAAGCTGGTGCAATAATGCTTGAAACTGCCCCAGAAAGATTACTTTTATCTATCAGGGTCCTAGGTGGATCTTGCAGCCACTGCTGAGACAACATACGCTGTTAAAAATGACCTAACAGTGGAATTTTACTTAACAGGAATTGCGATTCAATCATGCTTTGGCAATTAAAATTATATCTACTTTAAACATAGCTTTTTACCGATGATGATGGTGGAAAGTACTTATATGTATGATGGGTTACAGAGTACATCTAAAAGATTATTTAACGGGCAAATATCAGCAGGCCAACCATTACCATTTTAATTAATGGTAATTAATCAAATGCATTAGTTTCAAACAGAGTTGACATAATACTCTAGTTACCTGCAGTTCCCAAAACCACAATGCACGGAATCCACAGGATCACTGAAAGGTCTAGCTAGGTTGGAAGGGATCTCTGGTCCAACCTTCTCTAAAAGTGGGGCTCTAGATTAGGCTGGAGTTTGACTGGCTGGGGTGTAGTGCTGCTGGAATGGGTTTGGGGGCCTGGTGCCCTGCAAGCTGAGCAGCTAGGCAGCAGTGCCCCTTGCAGCCATGAAAGCAAACAGTGTCCAAGGTTGTGTCAGCAAGAGCATAACCCAACAGATAAAGGGATGCCATTATTCCACTCCATCCGGCACTCATTGGTCCACACCCATTGGACTGAGCCCAGCTGTGGTCTCCCCCAGTTCAAAAGAGGCACTGAAAAATTGGAGAGGGTCTGGTGGAAGGCCACACAGATAGTTAAGTGTGGAGAACTTGCCACAGGAAGCAAGACTGAAGGAACTAGGTGTGTTCAGCCTGGAAAAGAGAAGGCTCAGCTGGATCTGATCGTGGTTTTCCAGCACTGAAATGGTGGTTATGGAGAAGGTGGAAGCACCTCCACAAGGACGACCCATGACAGGACAAGAAGAAACAGCCACAAGCCGCTTCAGAGGTAGTGCCCGCCGGCAGTGTGCCCACACTCTGTTCCCGTGGCCCTCAGCCTGCCAGGGTCCAAGTCTGCAGCAAACACCCAAGGTAACATCGCTATGCGTGCAGGAAATTCTTAATGGGGTGAGGTGCCTTCCTTGGAAGTAACTAACTAACACCAGTGCGAGGGAGAGGGTTTGTGCGGGACAACTCTGTCCGGCCACAGTAGTGGCGACCAGAAAGCCGCGGGCCCGGAAACTCGCGCTTCGTTTTTAACAAGTTTCCCGCAAGCGCCGTTGCAGAACACGCCCTCGGGCACCAGCGGCGGGGCTGCACCCCCGCCCGCCCGGCTGGCCTCCGCGCTCCCCGCGGCGCGGCCCGGCCCGGCCCTGCCCTTCCCAGCGGCCCGCCGTGGTC
>JANZLQ010000086.1:28186048-28240278 GCA_026212715.1 Elanus axillaris | reverse complement strand
GGGGCGGACGACGGGACACATCTCCTCAACTTTTTTTGTGCCTCTCTTCAGACCCACGGCACTCACGGGGCTGTCAGCACGGCAGAGCGTGGGGCAGCGGATGGCACCTTGGCGCCGTTCGGCGGTGGCACCCCCGAGGTGTGACACTCGGGATGTCGTCCCGAGACGCATGAGGAAACATCTGCGGGCCCAAATGTGTGCCCGCCGCTCGCAAAGGGGTCTCGACGCCTGCCTCAAAGTCCCGGCCGACACAACCGGCCGCAGCACAGTTCATATCAGTTCTTATCCATTTTCAGCAGAATGACAGCTTGCTGCCGTCAAGTCTTGAGCTGTCATTGGCTGCTATGGGACACGTCTCTTTATTGTGAGGAAGAGGGATTTACCACATTATATGATTTATCTTTTTCTTAAAGAACATAACATTGTTAAAATTCAACTTTCAGTTGTTTTTTATTTCCCCATTAAAAGTCTGTGTCCAATAGCCAAATGATAGTTTGTTTTTCTGGAAAGGGGAATTCAGGATAGCCAGACTCCTCTCCAAGGGCTGTTGCTTTTCCTGTGTGACTTGAGCATAACAAGTATGTTCCTCCTTATAAAGGAGGGCCAGTAAGGCTTACTGCTTTAGGGGAAGATATTTAAAGTGGTTGATGAAGAGTGCAAAGTAGTAGCTGTCTTTAAAATGTGACTTTAAATGCAATCTTCCCACCTCAGCTGATACGTTTAATTTATAAAGGACTGTATGGGACAGAATCCAAGCTATCTTTTTGGGTAGAGGATCTATCTACACACATATTTGTGTGTGGGTACTTCATCCAACATATAAGATTAATCATATCACCTCAATGACGAGAGACTTCATGAATAAATACATACATACAGTACACGTATTCTCTTTCCAAGAAGTGGTAGGAGAGGATGTGCTTGGCATTATTGCCAGAATATTAGCGAATCCAGCTCTGACAGAACAAGGAAGGAAGAGGTTCTCAATCTGAGCACTCGCATCTCTTGGTATTGCAGTTGTAAAATTAACATCAGCGTGTGCAAACTGATTCTTGGTTGTCCCAATGCTTAGCAGAAAATCTGGCTGTGTAAGTCAGAGATATGCATATCCCATGCAGTGGCACAAAGTGTCAAGTGGTCCCGTCCTGATTTAGCAACTTCTCCTGCAAGAGAAGAGCATCTCTTTCTTGTGAGGTCTGCAGTACTCCTCTGACCCCACACGTACAGCACCTCTGTTGTGCTGTGACCCTTCCCTGGGGAGAAATAAAGGTGCTGTCATTTGGAATTTCCCTTCACTGGTCCTTCCTGTCCCTGTTGTTGGTTTGGAGAAGCATCACTCCACCTCTGTGCATGGGGTCATGCTGTACAAAACGAAATGGGGTTGTGCAGGGCAGGTGGCTCTGGGTGGAACACGGGTAGTTCTGCTAAACAGAAGTATGGGTACAGTGACAGGATCAGTGACAAATTGTGTGATTATTATTTGATACTGTGTGCGTTTGCTGCTGTGCTGCCACTGTGTGTGCAGGGTATTTTCCATGGTTAGTGTGTACTTGCTTGCCCTGCATTGTAAGTCAAAGCAGTCAGATCTCATTTGCAAACCTAACGGGAGTCAGTATAGATTCTGGAGTAGTATAACTGCTTAATGGGCTTATTACCACTGCATTTTGAAGTGATGAGCACTCTCAGGGTATATGTCTGATATTTAAACAGGACCTGATCATTCTGATCACGCAGATGCTGCAAATTGATAATAGTATTATTTATGCAGGAAGTAGAAGATGGGATGAGCTGGAATAAAAGCTAGAAATAAGATCAGAAGGACAGTACCAGTTTCTCTGGACCTGCACATCAGAGTGAAAACAGTAGTGGGAGGTTTGGAAAGTTTGATACAAGAAAGCACATAAACATCACAAAATAAATAATAATTTCCTAAAGGCAGAGGGGGCCATTAAATCATGTAGTTAGTTCTCCAGGTTTAACCAGCTTGAAGCCTTAGATTGGCATCTTCAAGTTAATTTAAAATTGCTCAGTTTATAAGGTAAAAATGAAGAGTTAAACCATTCTGAGTGCATTGCTTGTAGGGAGAATTTCTTCTAACATGGACCCTTGTTTTGCATTCAGTTTGGAGACACGTAAGCCAGCAGGTCACAGATGCATGCTCTCTAACTAAAGACCGTAACTTCTATTTCCTTCCAGTTCTGTAATGTGCTCTGCAACGAGAATCTCCTTGTGAAGCTCTGTAAGCACACACATTTCTTTTCTCCCTGCCTGCCCTTCTGGCAGGAGTTGGTGGAAAGGAAACAGCATAATTCCCCCTGTGATTGTTGAGACACATTTATTCTACAGTGTGTTGCAGGGACTGGGACCTGAGCCGCTGTCCCATTCCCTCAAACTCCGCACTTCTTGGCTGATGATTAAAAACCAGAAACAGTCAACCCCCATCCATAAGTGAATACACACACTGTGCTTAAGATAGTCTGTGCTGGTGTTTGATACAAGTTTCATGCATTTGCTGTAAGTTTTCATGTGTTTGAGCACTCCACATCACACCTACCATTACAAACCTAAATAGCCCTCTTCAGTAAGAGCAATCTGGCTCACAAGATGTTTGCAGAACCAGAGCATATTTAAAGTACACGTTGCCAACTAGTTCCCTACTGCCTCCACTGAGTTTTTATTTTAAGATGTTCCTGCTTTCAAAGATAAGCATGAAGCAAACGAGACTGGCCCAATCGCCAAGGGAACAGCAGTCACACACTTCTACTTAAGCACGTGCCACTGTACAACCGGCCACATCGTTTAATTGTCACTAAACCCAGAAGAAACTTTGGGTTTTTCTTGCGTGTGTGGAAAGAAGTAGGAAATCTCTTTAAATGATGCCAAGGATACTGCTATTTTATGATAACTAGAAGGAAATAACAAGAGTTAGGACAGAAAGAAGGTCAGTCTACTTGTATTCTGTATAGGAAAATCTTGGAAATTGATCCTAAAATTTAATTCCATGCATATCCTGAGGACAAACAAATAAATATTTGGTGTCCAGCTTTGCTTTTTTGCTGACTCACCTCTTTCTTCCATGCATTCTTCTGAATATGGGCTATTTGGAATTTGCTGTGAAAGCATGTTTCGGGTTCCAGATGTCTCCGACATGGCGATCTAGAAGCAACAGTTCTTTCCAGTGGTCTTTGTCCATATGCTTCTCCTATTTCCTCTTTTTTTCTTGCTTTTTTCTGCCAGTACTGATTGATGTTCTGTAAAATGGCGTGAGTTGCAGTACTAAATCAGGATCAAGGATGCCTTTGTAAATTAATTCTGTCTTGGAGGACAGAGTAGATCTGTTTTTATCTTTCTCCTTCCTGCACCTAGAGCACTATTTTGCGAGAAGCTGTTTCTCAAACACCTTGAGACAGCAAAATTTAAGCTTTTGTAATAATATTAACTACTCATAATTCTGAGCTGCAACAATAGAGATTGTATCATAAGGCATCAATTTATAGTTCTAATGAGTTGGAGAGATAACTTCTTCACACTGATTACCTCCTGGTGTTTTCTCCTATTCAGCTTCCATAGTTTTTCAAAGGACATCCCTGAACATGCTGACACTGTGTATTCGCTTGCTTAAACCCCTGAAAAATGGCAGTGGGAATAAAATGCAGAAAAGCGTGCATTTCTAGTCCTTGTGGTAGGTCATAAAAGGGTTTAAAATAAGCTCAGTCATGCTGGGTTGGTAACTCAACATCCTTGTTTGTTGTCATCTTTTCCTCTGGAGAGCCTCAAGTTTCAAGTATAGAAAGATTTGGCTCTTTGAGTTGCTAATAAATCCTTGAAGATATTAGACGAATATAAATGAAAACTCTAGTTCTTGTCTGTATCAGTGAAGAGCCTGAAAAAGTAGCTGTGTAGCAGAACTGTGTGCCTTTCATCTTGTTATTCTTAACTTGGGTGCTGCTGTTGGAGTTTAAAGGAAGATGTAGGGAGTATCTTGGGAGTATTACCACGGTCTGCTGTGAGTGGCACCTAGTCTGACTCTCCAATGATTAAGTAATGAGGAAGAAGACCTCCCAGCTCTGACCCACCCACAGGGGTCAGAGAGTAAGTGGCAATGTTCATCCTAGCCCAACTGCTGGAAGACAGTCCTCTGTGTAATGTGGATGGATTCCCTGTGCCAGTTGTCTCCTCCACCTCCTTCCCTGCTCTGAGCAAGGTGGGAATGGGTCTGTCCTAGGAGGATGCTTCTTTGTTGCCTATTTTCTGTGTATCTTGGGGAGAAGCAGTGGATTTGTCTTTCGTGTGTTGAGATACAATAGGAGAGTGGTCATCTCTTGGGTTTCTAGAGTGATAGTATTCTTTTTGCCTTATGTGGGGCAGTGGGGCTCCTGACAGGAAAACATGCACATGGTTAAGGTAGTTCTGCTGGGGGCTGCCCAGACCTGCACATTGCACATAGAGCTGTTTCAGTGCTAAATGTCAACTCTTGTGTGCTGAGGAGTGTTGCAGATCACCTGCACAACCCAGACATACTGCATGGAATTGCTCACCACATTCATTGTGCAGATGGCACCATGCTTTGTCTTCACAGCGATGCTAACTGTGTTGGGGCAAGTTGTGTGCTGCCAGTTCAGGAGCACAAGTCACTCCAGAATGGCAAGATTCATCCACAGATTAGTAAGTTTGCTGGGTTCATCCTGTTGGGAGGCACTGTCTCCTGTCAACGTTCTGATGCCGTTGCCTCTGAAACAATTGTCTCAAGAATTGTGGGAAGAAATGCGTTTGCAGCAGATGCAGAATAGCAGCAGGTGAAGTGCATAGCGGGATGCCACCAGCACGGTCAGCTGTGTGCATTGGGCATACAAGTCACAGGCACGGTGTTGGTAGGCTAAAGAGTCCTGTAGTGTAGACACACAGAGAGTGCAGAGGTAGCCGCTGTGCCCCTGTGCAGTCCGTCCGACACCTAGAGTAGACAAAGACAGGGCACAGCATTTGCTCGAAGTGGTGTACTGTGGCAGAGGTAACAAAGTCAGTGTAGTTGTGCTTTGCTTTTCTTCAGGGCATGCAATAGAACTGCATTTAGGAAAATACTGGAGTAGCATTATCTAAACTGTGCTAGCATATACAATAGCAAGCAAATGTAGTGCAGTAAGCAATATTATACTTTGCTCCTCCACTTGGTCTCTTGTTTTCAGGTTCCTGTTGCTATGAATGGTGTTGAGGGACTCTTGAGGATAAGCAAGGATATCTTCTGCAAGAATATCACATATATCTTTTGGAGAGAACTGCAACAGTAAAAGTCCCACGTGCTTTTTTGGCCATAAACTGTTACTGCAATTTTGTCGGTTTACTTCAGCTAGAATGTTACTTCAATCACTGCAGCTGTATAATGTGATCAACAGCATTGGTTTGTCCTGTCCTACAGAAATAAGTAACATTAGAATCAATACAGCTTTTTAAAGATTACAATTAAAAGTGCTGCAAGGTGAGCAGTAAACAAGTGATATATAAAACATTAAAATTCTGTTTTGCCAATGCCTTGACAGATTGATGCCCAAAGAAGACACTGGGTATCTAATAATTTTATTGTCCTCCAATAATAAACACTGGAAGGACCAGTGAAGCACATGTTAAAAATGTAGCTAAGCTAGTTTAAAGTTTATTTGTCCCCAGAGAGGTGTATGCTCCTTCTTTGTCAGGTGGAATCATGTCCAGAGTCACTGCCACAAATGCGGCATGCAGAGAACCAAGGGGAGTATGAAAAGAAGGGAAGCAGTGATGCTGAACGAAGATCTGGAAAGAGGTGGTAAGCAAACCACAAAGGAAAGATAATGAAATACTGGAAAGTATTAGCTAAAGGAAATAAATTACTAAAAATGTAACTGAAGTTGGATTGAAGAAACAAAAGATAAACTCTTAGATGGAAGAACCGTGCAAAAAAACCCAGGGATTTGTTTTGTCAACATAATAAGTTCTGTTTTAATTCAATTTTCATTTATTCTTAGCAACCAGTTCAGCTTTCTATGTAGAGAGGCAACCTTTGTAATGTTCTAGAAAGCAAAAAGACTCTACATATGTGGTCCAGGATGCTTTCTGGCTTCTGATTTTTTCTTGTATCTCAGTGGGATTCATGGCTCACCTGCATCGAATACAAGTAAAAGGCATTAAGCCCTTTTTAAGTGATTAAGACAAGCTGAGAAGTAGTAGTGTAACTCTCTTCTGCTTCAACTGTGCTTAGATACCTCAGCAATTGCCCATATTAATTAAACAAGTGACTTAATACCTCTCACAGTGAAACAGCAGCAGTGATTTACCTGTTGAAACACTACCTTTTTGTATTCTCAGGGCTCAGCCAAGAAAAGAGCAGGGCTGCTGGCCAGAATAAATCCGAATGCACTATGATAAAACCATTCCGCCCACTTCTGGTGGAAGAGAAATTTGAAAACTAGCACATCAGGTATCCCAAGTGGATGCATCATTTGCTTTTTGTAAAGCTGGCAGCCAAATAGCCCTTCCTCATTCCGATGGTGCCAAGCACTGGAAAGAGTTCACTCAGTAGTTGGTACTCAGTGGTAGGTGCCAATGAAGGTAAGAAAAACTGTGTCAGGTGGGGATTTCCACAGCTGGGGGGGAGGCTGTTATATCCCAAATGAAGGAGGATGAAACCAACAATTTCAGTGAAATATAACACAGCCTGATGCACTGATTCATCTCAAAGCCAGCAAAACTGATACATTTCTGCAAAATGTTTTGGTTTCAGTTAACTCAGCATATTCAGACAAAAATAAGTTTTGCTGGAAATATTTTGACTTGTTCACAACTCACTTGTTTTTACAAACCTAACACTCCTTTCCCCACCAAGCAAGTAAATAAGCAGGCAAAGCAAGCACACATTTACTAAACATCTGTGATCTTGAAATTCTGTAGTTCTGAAAAGCATCCTCTGCTTTCCTTTCTGTGAACCCATTGTGGAGGGGTGTTTGTGAGAAGTTTCTTAATGCTGTGGTGATACTCACAATATCCTGGTTTGGAAACCTGTTGCTTTTGATTTTTACATTTGCTTAGAACAAAAGATTGCAGAGGCATTTTGGGTCTCCTGGGGATTGCAGATGGATCGTAATGATATTCTTATCACTGGTTGTGCCTGGCAAGGCTTCTGGACCTTATTACTTCTCGCATAACAGCTGCCAGTGACAAGAATAATTTTCTTGCTTGGAAATCATCTTTACTTAACCTGTGCACATTTACATGCTGTTTTTCTCTCTAAAACATTCTTTTTGGTGTGAGTGATAGATGGAATCATCTCCCTTTTTAATGCATGAATTTGCTATACAGATTTTTCACTGAGTCTGCTAAGGTATGTGGAGGTTTGGGGACAATAAAAATGTATCCTAATTTTCAAGCACTTATTGAATAAAATGAAGAGAGGCTGCCCTGACCAAAACAGAGAGATTGACAAGGAAGAAAACAAAACAAGGATAAATGGGAGATTAAATTGGTTTTCCATCTTTATCTTATTCTAAAAGAAAAGATAAGACTGTAACTGATTTTTTTTCCTGTAAGTTTCTTTACAGTTTCAGTGATTTGTCAATGTTGAAGCCAGAATTCAGAACACTTCAGTCTTTGCAGGCCTCGACACCCATACAGGCAAATATTTACAAATCTCTGGACCCCTAGCAAAGATGAAATACTGAGTTACAGAGTGTATAAGAGGATATTAGAGGTCATCAAAGTGACTTGGTTGAGAAGGGGTTGTGGGTCTTAGTCCTTTTAAAAAAAATTGTCAGTTTTTTGCTAAGTTTTTCATACCACTTTTATCAGCGTTAAAAATATCAACGTTTAAAAAGAATTTTAAAATTGGACATTACAAAAATGAATGTAGACTTTGTAAGCTAAAGGAAAACAGTGTATAAAAATAAGGTTATCTTAAATATTTTGTACCCAAATAAGTAAAAATGTTCACAAAATAGTTGAAGATCATGTAGAATGAGTGTCTTTTTTGATGTGTAAAAATATTAGCAGGATATGTTACTTTAAAACTTTTTTCTTGTCAAATTCATTCACTTGTAGAGTATACAAGTCTATGAATTGTCTTTATGGTCAGTGATTTGCACTGATTGGTTTATTAATCATCAAATTTAGAAAAACCCATAGTCAGGTTATAATTTTAAAGTTCAACCTGATAGCAAAAATTGTCACACATCTACTTAGGTGCTAAGGTTGCTGTCATACTTCTAATAATATATTTGGATCCCAGAATCTTAAATTGCATTAAAATTTATTTTGACAGGGATTTTCTTCAAAAGTTGAATCTGTGGAGTTTACAGGACAACTTAAAACAACATCTTTATGGAAAGTGTGACCTGTGCCTTCAGTTTGTCCCAGCAGAGCACTGATTCTTGAATCATACTGATTCTCCCAATGCAAATCTGGTTAGCAAGTCATCAGTGACCATTTATTAGAAATATGTTGGGGTTTTTATTAACATTGTAGTAGGTGTTGGAGACTAGAATGTCATGGTGCAACAAGTAGAATACACTTCAGTAGTTTGTTGGCTGAAATCATCTATTGGATAATGGACACTTTTAGATAACCCTAAGTTCTTCCACTTGCAGACCTCACATCCCATATAAACATCTGACAGAATATGTTCATGTAGGTTTTATAAATTACTAAAATGACCTCCTGGTAACTTGGGGTGCAAATGTCAAATTTCTGAGTTGTTTGGGGTTATTTTTCATTAACTCACTGAACCATACTGAATGGATGTTTCAGATGTCAAAGTTGGAGTTGAAGAGGTCATGCAACTAACTGGGTGAAGAAATAAGGACAAATGACCTCTTGGTGAACTTTTAATGAAAGGTTAGAGGGCACAGGATTTTTTCTACGTTATTGTAACAACCTTTTCTATATCAGGATAACTTTTAAATGAAGAAATGGTGTTCTTTGCCTTTGTTGCTAGAGCCCTTGGAGAAGTTAAACATATTCCAAGACTGTCTCTGAAAAAATGTTATACAGACAAGTGACTGTAATAAAAATGCAGAACTACTGAAGTACAAGGTATATTTTGTATCTGCCTGCATTTTGCATTCAGTAATCCATGGTGCGCCAAATTTGAAGTTTCTAATTTAGTACTGATATGGGAGTTAATGGTCACTTATTTTTAAGTGGGGTTTTTCATTCTGTGGAGGTAGTGGCTGAACTATTCCTTTACTGGTCTCTCAGGGCCCTTCAGCACTGGCCTTGTTATTCTGGTTTCATAATTCCTTTCACATTCTACTACACTGAAAAAAGAAGCTTGCATAGACAAGAGCCAGTCTCCCTTAATTTATTCAAGTTCCAGTTTTGCTGCAGAAAAGGGTTGGAACTACATTACTGTGCGGGGTGAAATTTTAAACAAGCATGAACCTGGTGCATGTAATGCCACATTTTTTGGCTTCTTGTTTGAGTAGTTGTCCTGGTTTCCGCTGGGACAGAGTTAATTTCCTTTCTAGTAGCTGGTATACTGTTATGTCTTGGGTTCAGTATGAGAAGAATGTTGATAACACACTGATGTTTGCAGTTGTTGCTAAGTAATGTTTAGACTAAAGTCAAAGATTCTTCAGCTTCTCATGCCCAGCCAGCAAGCAGGCTGGAGGGGCACAAGAACTTGGCACAGGACACAGCCAGTACAGCTGACCCAAACTGGCCAAAGGGGTATTCCATACCATGGGACATCAGCCCAGTATGTAAACTGGGGGTGGGGGATCGCCACTCAGGGACTACTGGGCATCATTTGGCTGGTGGTGAGCAACTACAATGTGCATCATTTGAATATTCCAATCCTTTTATTATTACTGTTGTAATTTTCTTAGTATTATCGTTATCATTATTAGTTTCTTCTGTTCTATTAAACCGTTCTTATCTCAACCAATGAGTTTTACTTCTTTTCCTGATTTTCTCCCCCATCCCGCTGGGTTGAGGGGGAGTGGGTGAGCAGCTGTGTGGTGCTTAGTTGCTGGCTGGGGTTAAACCATGACAGTAATGTGCAAGAAGTGGCAGAGGATCCTAGGAGGTTTGTATACTATACAATTACCAAGAAGGCTTCCAGTCCAGACCTTGGAAAGGCAGGAGTTATAACTGTGTCAACAAGCTGTCAGTATGGGAGAGCAAGAGGTTCAACTGATCTTTAGTTGACAGTGGGGAGCAACTTTTTCTCTCATCTTTATCTGAGAAACAAATTACTGTGCTGAATATGGATCGTGATTCATTGTGTTTAATCTGCATCTATATCTGCATTTATTCAACAGTAACCTGTGAGCCACAATTTGCAGATTTTGGGAATTATCACGTGGCTTCATAATTAAAGGAAAATTAAGGAAACAGGTAGTATTTGGGAACATGTGTAGCTTTCATTAATCAAGCATATATGCAGTATTTGCAGGATTTGGATATTATTAGAGTTGTGCACCATAGGCATTCTAAGCACTACTATGAAAATCTAACACCTAAACCTAACATACCCTTTAAGAAAAGGGAATAAGAAAACACTCCTCAAGTTACAGTGTAATTCCAACAAAATTAGTCCCTGATGATTTAATGTAATGACTCCATTTCAGTAAATTAGTTTTAATAATTGCCCCTTGCACCTGTACCGTATGAAGTGGAAAATTGCATCTTTCATGCAGTATCCCACTCCAGCCAGTCCATGTGCCAACAGGAGTGAAAGGACGTGGGTGGTTTTGCTGCCGAGTTTGCCGTTGGCAAATCCAGCTGCTGTTGGCAGAAAATCTGAGCATGCAGTGCAAGTTGCAGCAAACAAATTGTGGCATGTAACAGGCAGCTGTTATCCAGTGCAAGGCTTGTGGCGTTCAGTTAAATAAATCAGCTACTGTTGTCTCTCTACCTTGAGTATTTTCTTAGTAAAAACTCTTTGCTTATGCTTTAGTTTGAGTTTCGAGGATGTTGTCATTGCTTCCTTTGATGGCTCAAGCAATTCTCTTAAGTCTATAGCCTTAGAGGACAGAGGAAAGAAAACATTAGTACTAGCCAAGGTGCTGTTAACAAAACAGTAGGGCGTATTGTGGAAGAGCATTAATTATGCTTTGATAGGTAATTTATGTATAGAAGACACATCCAGGTTTTATGAAGCAGCTAAACAGAGCTGCTAAACCTGCTGAAATCACCATTAAGGTCATATGTTGCATCTAAAATACCTGTGAAAATACCAATATTCTCAAGCTGAAATCCTTCTTCAGGTATAACTTCCTCAGTTTTACAAGTTTCTGAATGAAGTGGTCATTATACAGTGTTGAAATTTAAAGCTGCTAAAGTGTGAGAGCAAGACTCTGAAAGTGAAATTTGACCAAATAATTTGAGTATTAATATTTACATAATATAGCAGCAACATTACACACTGCATTACGTTATTGCAGTAGTGCTGTAGGACGCGTCTGGGTGACACTGTAGGTATATGCAAAGTTTGTGAGCATCTGAGGATGGGAGGTTTTAGATTACCATAATCTTAAGCAAGATGTGTGAGGTAAGTAAGGTGTTGGCTTCCAGATGACAAATCTGGTTTTAATATTTCCTGAAATTTACTGATGTTGCTGAAGTACTGGTGAAATGTGTATCCCCCTCTCTGGTCTTGGGAGCGGCTGGTACACCAAAGTGGGAACTCGTCAGTCCGTCTGTCTCTGCTGTGGGTTTCGCTTACCACGTTTGGAAAGCTGCTAATGTGTTTTATTTGTAGCAAGCTTATGAAAGGAGAGAGTGTTAAAGCCGAGATTTTCATAAAACCTTTTTTGAAGCCGCAGGAGACTTGTTGGCTCTTTGGAGAAGGCTACTTGAGGAGGATGCAGAGAAGAGAAAGGAAATCTCCCTGTCACCAGCCTGTCCAGCTGAGAGGAGTGGCAGTGCCCTTCCTGAAGAGAGCGCTGGGATGCAGGCCTGAAGCCATGAAAAGAGTTTAGCCAACGTATTGAGGGAGAACAGGAAAAAGTGCTTTTCCATGTGACCTCATACAAGTGGATTCGGTGTTTGTTTTGTGCCAGGGTTCAGTCCTGAGTTTCAGCGAGTAGACCGGAGTCCTCTCCACAGGCTCATTGAAATGGAAATGCTTTTGCCCGCTGCTCTGGAATGCAAATTATTTTAGGAATGTTCCTGGGTCTTGAGGCTTTCTAAAACTCACACTTTTGAGATATTTTTTTTTTAGCTTATTTTAATCAATTCTCGTAACAAAACAACCATCCAGAAAGATGGTTGGTGCCTTGATCCTGATCCAGCAAAATATGAAGTGTAGGTTTGTCTTCATGTGTACAAGTAGTTCCCTGCAAGTCAGTGGTGAAAGACATGGGAAATGCAGGAGTGCTTTGCTGGATCGCAGTCAAAATGCTGAGTGCTTTGCAAAGCCAAACAACAAGAGCAGCCCTCAGTAAAGCAGGCTGGTGTGAGATGTCATTTGGTATAATTCCCTAGGGATTTGTCTCCCTTTTGTTACTATCACTTTTTAAAAATACTGTTTAATAGCATTTCTTCTGTTACCAGGGTGCTGGAGATGGGCAAAGATTTGTGCTTGATGCCTTGTCTGCCATAGGTCTTTTGCTGACCAAAACAGACCAACATCATGTGATACAAGGCTAGGAAAATTATGGTGAGAGGCAATGCCATATTTCAGAACAGGAAAAACTTGCTTAGAAACAAGGGGTGGGGTTTGTTGGTCTTTGTTTCTGGTGTTAGGAGTCGGGATATAAAATGGATTTACCTTTAATGAAAATTGCTTTTTTGCTTTAAACTGAAAATACACTTGGATAAATAGGTGCATATGTGGACCATATTTGATGATGATACATGTTGAGGTGATTGTAACCAGGTTAGAATATTGATTAGTTGGTGCAGGGAATGATAAGGCAGGACTTTTTTATGTATCCAAATGCAACACTTAATATAGCTTTGGCAAAATAATAGCCAGCTGATCCAAAACTTATCAAAGGCAATAGGATGTCTTATTGCCTGACCTCTTGAAGTTACTGGAAACTGACAGTGCTCTTGGTTGCTTCCATCTGTCATGGTTCAACCCCAGCCAGCAACTAAGCACCACACAGCTGCTCATCACTTCCCCTCCCCCACAGTGGGATGGAGGAGAGAATCAAGAAAAAAAAAAAAAGTGAAACTTTTGGGTTGAGGTAAGAACCGTTTAATAGAACAAAAGGAAGAAAATAGTAATAATAATGATAATAATAACAATAATAAAATGATAACAATAATAATAAAAAATTATTGGAATATACCAAACAAATGATGCACAGTGCAATTGCTCACCACTTGCCAACTGATGCCCAGTTAGTTCCCGAGCAGTGATCCCCCCAGGCCAATTTTCCCCCTGTTTATATACTGGGTATGACGTCCCATGGTATGGAATACCCCTTTGGCCAGTTTGGGTCAGCTGCACTGGCTGTGTCCTGTGCCAAGTTCTTGTGCCCCTCCAGCCTGCTTGCTGGCTTGACATGAGAAGCTGAAGAATCCTTGACTTAGTCTAAACACTACTTAGCAACAACTGCAAACATCAGTGTGTTATCAACATTCTTCTCATACTGAACCCAAGACATAACACTATACCAGCTACTAGAAAGGAAATTAACTCTATCCCAGTGGAAACCAGGACATCTGTAGAGATGTGTATATAGTTATAAAGTTTCCTTCAGCAGCAGGACTAGTTTATATATTTGTATAGTATTTGTGTATATACACACTTCAAAATAATATCATGAAGGTATACAAAATAGTCTTAGTAAGCACATTAGGGAAAACATATCCTTGAGCTCATGGCTTTTATCCACTCACAGTCTGCCTTATGATTTTGTGCACTGTTCTTTTACATCTGCATAGTCCTTTGTAAGAGAGAGATGTTCCATACATACCTTTGTGTTTTCATTATTTTTTACATTCACAAATAAGACTTACATTTGATGGACTTCTGCAACAACAGTCAGCCAGATTTCTGGATCAGGGATGCAGGTGTTTGTGTTGTACTGCTCAAGTTCTTTGCTTAATCAAGAGAAAGATGCAGAATCCTGTACCTAAAGAAAAACATTATGATGACAAAAGAGTTAATCTGGTTTATAATTATAAAAAAATTCCATGATTTGAAAAAAATATGCAATTTTGTAAAAGGACCAGTATATGCTATTTTACATGATAAATTATAAAGTGATCTATAATTTCATGTTTTCTCCAGTGAGGGGCTCTACATGTGGTAGATGCAAAATGCACAGAATTTCACTGTTGGACGTTTGTTTTACTTAACATGTACTGAGTCCTGATTGTGTATGGTCTAACACAAACTTCAGAAAATCTACACAGGTTTCTCTGAATAGTGATTTTGGCCCTGCATATTCATTTTTCCCTCCATTAATACTTAAATAATTTCTGTATCATTATGGCTTTCCTTCTTGTTCATGAATTTGGGAGAAGAGAAACTATGTCAGCAGAAATGCAGTTAGCCCAGCATGAGCACTAGCAGTAGTCAAAAGAGAACAAGAAGGGACACTAGTGGAATGCTAATGATGTGTAATAGATGCATTGTCTCCTGAAGGTATGTTTTCTTCTGATGGATGCAGCCTGAGGCATAAGGTATGCTGAAAATTAAACCCTAGCAAACGATTTCTGTCATGGGGGAAGAGAGTCCTTCCTGATTTAATGTCAGTGTAAGTAGGTTAAGTGTGGTTTTCCTGTCACATCTTTGCTGTGTATTGCAGATGTAAAGACATCTGCAGCCGTATTACTTACCATAGATATCTTGAAAAAATGCTTTTACTTGTATTTTACCTTGACTCAGTTAAAATGTGATAAAAGATACTTAGATAACAATGTTATCTATGTGGGGCTGTTGTGAATCTATAAATGGGCTGTCCTGGACATTCTTCTGAGTATATGAAGTATAGTAGCGTCCCCTTTTCAGCTGCACAGGTAAGGTGGACAGATGACTTCACAGCTTCAGGACAAGAGTCTTCTGGTGACTGGTTAACTAATGCAACTCTCTGGCATGCAGCGTGAAACTGAGGTGCGTTTTTGAGCTGTATAATGCCAGATCATTAGAAAGAGTATGCCCATGCTGACAGTTGTCATTGTGTTTTGACATTGGTTTTGTGGGGAAAGCAATGTAAGGAATTCTGTAATAATCTCTGAGGGCTATGGGGGGCAGATGCTGACTGGTTCAGAACAACTGTGTTTCTGCTCACAGTGGATTCATAATTCAAAAGCTATGATCCAGGTCTTTGTTTCTGCATGGCATAGGTCTCTGGCAGACAGCATGTTCTCTTGTCATCTACAGATGGCATCATGATGCAAGCATAAGGGTATCACCCACAGTGTCAGTGTGGCAGTATGAAAGCTTTTCCTGTCTCCTCCCACATCAGTGTCTGCTTTTCCTCTGGCTTTCCGGGCATGATGCCAGGGAAGGTAGATGTACCTCTTCTGGAAGAGAGTCAGGTCAGCAGAAGAGCTATGTCACGTGAACCCATGTGAGAATGCTGTGGTGCTACATGCAGGACAGCTGTCTTGAACAGCTAGTTGTAGTCTTATGTTGCAGATGTTGCAAAGGTTTCTCACAGAGCAGTTTCCTGGCCCCCCTTGCCATGGAGTTTGTTATCTCTGGTGAAGATAAGCTTCAGGGCCAGTGAAGCAAGCACTGTTTGGTAGAACTGTGTCAACCTAGAAATCTGCAGTGACCTGCAGTGGATACAGAATGTTGGGTGAGAACTGCATTCAGAAACTTTAGCCAGGTGTCATCATAACATTTTCTAGGCACAGGAGTACTGCCCCTCTTGTTACTACTCAGTGCAAACCGCTGGTAAGCAAGGTAGTTATCAAGGCTGTTGTTGGCAGCCTTCATGGACATCTCGTGTATCACGAACAGCCCCGGAGATCCTGTGCGGGCTGATTTCCTTTGCTGTGCGTTTCCTTGTGGGAGTCACCCTTCCTTTGGTGCAGCAGTGATCCTGATCCTCATGTAAGTCCTCCTCATGGACCACACCTGGAAACTGGCTGTCTGGTTCCATTACTTCCATGTCCTCTGCATCAGAACAGAAGGGGTAGCAGGCGTTGCCTTTCCGACTGTGGACCCTGGACATCCCAGGGCAATCCCACCACCACAATGTGTACCCATCCCACATGACCACAGTGTGCCCACTACAGTCACTTCTAAAACACAAAATGCATAGTCTGTAAATTTGTGGCAGTGGTGGAACAACTAAGAAAAATAAAACCTAAAATCCTGGCTCCTACACAAATGTACTCTGTGACATGCCCTTCTTCTCACTAGGCAGTGCAGAACCCATCCTCCCTTCCTCTAACCAGCGCATAACCAGTTTTCACCACCACAAAGCATCGAACTTTTCATCATCCAATGTGCCTGTAGACTGTTAAATATCTATTATACTTAACCCATCAAGTCCTATTCAACCTAAATGTGTAAGCTAATTTCCTAGTACCTGAAAGCCTGTAAGAACCTCATAAGGCTTTGCCTCAGATTTTCAGGGCTGCATTTTTCATGTATGCGAAACATCCCCCACTCTACTCCCTTCCTCTTCTGCCCACTCATTGGTCAGAAAGGACAGTATTTAAGAGCAACCACAAACAACTTCTTTGGCAGTGTGGGCAGCAAATTTGGCCAGTATAACTGCAGACTTCATATAAAGGTCAGTGTGGTACATCAGTGTGGTTTACAAGGAGTAAAAACAGGAGATTAGCCAATGGGGACTGTTAAGGTGAGGCCAGCATGGCCACTGGCCAACCACCTAAGTTTAGATGACAAGCAACAGGTGTGGCCAGAAACCACCAAGCACTGTGCTGGATTGGGACAGTGTAAGTGGCCGCCATGACTGTGCATGTGTTGGAGCCCCCTTGCTCAGGGGCAATACACCGTGCAGAGGGCTGGCCTTGAAGCAGGAGAGGGATTTATGGTGGTGGGTTTCTGCAGCTTGGAGGACAGGCAGTTCTGGGTCTGTGTTGAGGGTAACTGCAGGGAAGAGCTGGCATAGCTTATGAAAGAGCTTGTAGTTCTGCTTACGCTCCCTTGCCTCTGTAAATTCACCTTGCTGTGCTTATCCTCACCCTGTCTGTCAGAGATAACGTCCTGACCGGCTGCTAGAAGGGGAGCAGTTCCTCGTGTTGGTGCACCTCTGGCTCTGTTGTTCCCCACGTGGCTTGTGTTGCAGTGATGGGGATGCCCTCAACAGAGGTGTTTCCTCTTGGTCTGTAGTCTCTGTGCCCTCCCCAAGGGCTGGACTTGGGCACTAAGGGGTTGCTGCTGCTAATGCTGCTTCATCAGAGGACCATACAGGGGAAAAAAGGGAAAGTTTCTCAGGCTTTGATGGCCTGTGGAGAAAAACGCTTTAGTAACTTATGGTTATCCTCTTCATAGTGCCCTCATTCTCTGGGGCAAGTCTTCTGCAGCAGAGTCTTGTACCTTTGACCACGTCCTAGGAGAACTGTTAGGAATAGAGGTCTGTACAAGGTGACCTGCCTGTACAGGTAAGCGCCTCCAATGCCGTGAGGGGCAGCAGGGAGATGGCAGTGCCATGGCCCGATTCCTTCCTGGCCCCAGACCACAGGAGAAGGCAGCCCTGTCAGCACAGGCAAGAGGGATGGGAGGGAAGAGCCAGCCTCTGCAATAGCACTTTTCTGCTGTGGTTTTTGTAGCAGCTTCTGAGTAATAAGTGAATGGAGAACCTCCTCAAGCTTCTGATAGCTGCCCCCACCCCAGCAGCAGATTAGCCTTTTGATTGCAGTGAAGGTGTCTCATGGGTGTTTGTGTTGCTCTGGACCATGCTGCTCTTCATCTGGGTCCCTCTGATGTCATTCTGACCTATCACAGTCTGTGTCAAGAGGTCTTCTGTCCCAGCTAGTGTATGTGCTCCTTCTTCCCCATGCCCCCTCCTCTACTGCCAAAGTAACACCACAGAACAATTCAACCAAACCTTAGTGGGAGAGTTCATGGACCACAGTGTCACTGGAACATGGCTGGATGGCAGATGGGGGGGGGCAGGGAGGAGGTGGACTGAGGCTAGGCTCTCTCATCACAGGAGACTGCTGCAGACCACGTGCAGGAGGATGAAGGTATACTACTCACTCAGACCATATGGAAGGGGAAAGCTTGTTGTGTTGTGGTCGTTTACCAGGTAATTGCCTTGCAGATTGAATGCCAGCACAATTAAATCATTTTGCCTAGTAATTCAGTGGAGGGATGAAACCTTTATTAGTTGATGGCACTGCTTTGACAGTGACAACATGTAGCCTGCTGTGTCTGGGGATGGCAAAGGTTGGTGTGAGTACAGTTACACATAGATGCCATTAAAGTCCACTGTTCCCTCTGCAAGGCCTAAGTTCTTAGAAATTAACACCACAGACCTGTGCCTCACTCTCAGAATGGAGTGAAAGTGCAGAGTAGGTTTTTTTGCAGAAACTAAGCGTAACCTGGCTGATGGAAGTCAGGCTAGGACACTTGCTGCTTAGAAAGCCTGCTTTCAGCATGGCTCTTTTCACCTGGAAAGAGGACTTGCTGATGTCCTTTTAATATGCAGGCCCCTTTATTGCTTCTCTCTCACATCTATGCACAGTCCCAGTCAGAGACAATAGCCAGTTTATAAGCTGTATGTTCACCGGAGGCAGCTGTTTTGGCAGAGGATGGAGGTTACAAAAGAGAAGTTGATGTGCTGGCACTTGTTTTTTCATGCCTCATCTGCAGTCCCGTTGATCTCAGACAGAAGTGATGTACCAGCAGCCTGCCTGTTTGCTGCTTGGCTTCTTGTAAAAACAGACAAACTGGAATAGTGTAGGACTTGATTTAACTTGCTGAAATGTAAGCATCTAGTGGTGTCTGAGATGCCCTGGGGTAGCCCTGCCTGGCTTCTAGCTTCTGGTCCAGGAGGGACTGTTTTTCCCTGTATAACCAATATTATAGCTATGAGCCTCATGTGGGTGCTTCAGATGTCCTAGGGCACCTCAAAATACATGGGATGCTTGTACATGGGCAGTTGAAGTGTCTTTCCTTGTAGTGTCTTCCCCACTGAAGGTCTCTGATGAGCTGCTCCCTGTCAGTTTTATCCCACTGATATTAGGGAATGTGTGCATCCCAAAGGTGGGAGGAATCTTTCTGGGTTTGTGTTGAAAATACGAATTTTCTGCAATAAAGACTACAGTATACCTGTCAACTACCCCTCACCACACACCACTGCAAATCACTCTTTAAAATGCAAAGCTTGTACTTCTGTTTGGTGAAGGCAGCATAGGCTTGAAAGACGTGTTTAAGCATATGGGAAGGAAAGACCAGGTAGCCCTTCATATTTTGACATCAGAACTCTTCCAAATTTCAGAGTGCAAAGCATCTATAAAATACATTTTCTTTACATAACGTCTTTTATGCTAGGATTGACAATTTAAATCCTTGGGGGTTTGATTATGTTGTGATGAGACACATGGTAAGATAGCAAGTCTGATTTACTAACTTTGTGTGTCTTGGTCTTGAGATTGGGTCAGTGAGCACTTAAATGAGGATATGTAGGTTTATCGGTTGTTAACTTGCTAATGTAATCATCATTCTTGTTATGTTGCCCAGTAATGATGATCTGTATGTACGTCATTGTTGAGTAAATGCTGGGGGAATGCCCAGCACCGCTGCTTTTGTATATAGGGACAAGTGGCATGTCCTCAAGCTAAGATGGCAGCTTAGGTGCTTACAGTGGATCACTAGAAGCGTTACCTTAGTCTTCCCAAACTTCAAAATGGCACTACAGTGTGCTTGTGCATTTCAGCAGACAGCTGGATCTCAGCTTCCTCATCCTCCTTATGGACAACCTCGCAGAGTCGCAGCTTTTTCCTTGGCAAATTCTCATCTGTAGGCCACTGACTCCTCTCTGCCTCATCGTGTTCTGCATTCACCTTACCTTACCATTTCCTTACTCTCCTTGAGTCTGTTCTCTTCTCAGTTCTCATTATTCTTTGCCATCCATTTTTCCTGTTGTCTTTATTGCATTCTTAGCTACTCCTCCTCCCTTAGTTCTCCCAACAAGCTCCAATTAATTTGGAGGTATCTTACTAATGATCATTGTACTTTTAAAAATGAAGATGCTTTCTTTGACCCATTTCAGTCAGCAACAACATACTGTTGTCTTCATCAGAGTAAAGTTTTCACCCTAAATTGTATACGTACACCTTTAAACACTGCCTGAAATTTTCAAGATTTGTACAGGACACAACAAAATGGCATAAGGTGATGTGACTCATACTGTTATTTGCATGCCCCTTATTATCACATGCCATATTATTTCTGTTGTTCCAAGTAGCCTTATCCACACTTTGGGATCCTACTGTGATGGAGACTGCTCAAACAGCTACAGAAAACTCAGACTCCACTCCCGTGTGCTTGTAGTAAAATTTCAGTCAAAAAACAGCAGATGAATGGGAAGGGAACAAGATGAACGGAGTTCAGCAGAAATCTGGAAGTCTCCAGAAGTCTTTCAAGAGAGCAAATAAAATGTCTTGTCCTATATCTAGTTAATATTCCCTTTTGACTCTGCAAGGGTGAGGACTCTTAAGATGAATACCTGAAACAGCAGGCTTAAACACAGAATGCCATGCCATGGGGTAAAATACACAGTGCCTGAAAATTCTGTTTTAATAATAAATGTTAATGAAGGGATACAGTGAACTGCTCTTAATTAAAATGCATTGCATTAATATTAGTTCACATTTGTGAAATGAAGTGGAATCATTTATTAAGGAGTGAAAAATAGATGGATTTTCCTCTTTTCCTCTTTTCCTCTACAAATTGAAATTCTTCCTTGTTAGATTTCCCTAGAGATGTTCTCCTCACTTCCTAAAGAACTAAAAACCTATGCATATGATAACTGGCAAGCGGTTTAAACATGAATAGTGCTAGTTTAGAAGACTGATCATTATTTTTTCATTTATTTTATGTAGGTTTCCTTTGCCTGATGTAGACATGTCCACAGACCTGCTATGTAAGTACATTTCCGTCATCCCACAGTGATTTTTTGTACCATATGTTTTTATCAGATTCCCAGATGTGTTCATGATTGATGTTTTTTATCTTAAGTATAATGTCTGCTTTTACATTTGCGTTTCTTCTGAGACATCTGTGGAACAATATTACCATTATAATCAACGGGATTATTATTGGAGTATAGCATGACTTAATATGAGTCAAATTGTAAAAATCCAGCCCATGTATAAGAACAGACTGGTTCATTGAGACTTAAAATTACAATTCTATCTAAAATATTTTATCTATCTTTGGCACAAATACCATCCCAGATTACTACTGAGTGATGTGCTTGGGGGTTTTCAGTCACTTTGTGAATTTAACTCCAGTGTTTCCAAGGCATCATTATCCAAGTCACATCCAAATCTCACGCCTCATCACTATTAGCTATCCTTCCTGTTCAACAGCAAAGAATGTGCAAGTGGCATATCCTTATACTTTGCTGTCGTAATGACCACAAAAAACTACTGCTCAGGTCTCCTCGATACTCACACCCTCTTGCTCCAGCCTAAGCTATCTGCTGTCAGGAGTGAAATGTTAAAGAAGGGAGAGAGGGCACGGTGACCGCACAGTGGTCCTGGTCAAAATCATTTAAGACTCTTAAGTTCTACTCAGTTGTTTAAGCTGGTTTGACTGTTACAGGTAATTTGTGCCCTGGCAGTTTCATTTTTCTCTCTTCAGCTCAGCATCAACATCTCTCTCATGCTTTTCCTAATGATCTATGGGTTAGAGAAGTTGTCACCTGAGTAGAGGTTGAAGGAGTTGGTTGTGTTCAGCCTGGAGAAGGGAAGGTGCAAGGGGATCTAGTCATGGTCTTGCAGTACAAAAAAGGTGGTTGTGGAGAGGGAGGTGGAAGCACTCTTTGCCCAAGCATGCAGCATGACAGGACAAGAGGCGATGACCACAAGTTGCTTGGGGGAGATGCTCCTGGATGTAAGGGGCATTTTCACCATGGGATCGATTAAACATTGGAATAGGCTGCCCAGGGAAGTGGTGGAATTTTCCACACTGGAAATACTCGAGATACGGCTTGACAGGGCCCTGGGTAATGCAAGTCTAAGGGCCTGCTTTCAACAAGAGGCTGGGCTAGCTGATCTTCACAGGTCTCTTGCAACTTAGATAATTCTGCAGTTCTGTATTTCCTTGTGTCCTCGGCTATCTTCTGTGCAATGAGCATCATCCCTACCACCTGTCTCTGGTCTTCTCAGTATTGTACCACTTGTGCTGTGGCAGATCCTGTGATACTCGGTAGTGCTAGAGGGATAGATATTTGTCTTCTCACTTGGAGACATGAATAGCCTCGAGGCAATACCAGTGGTGCAGAGTAAAATTTACTCTATCCCAGCTGAAACCAGGACATATCCCTGCTCTGAAATGAGAACATGTGACTGCCATTGGAGTCAGAAAGACTTAAAACTACTTTCCAGGTTCCAGTTGGTGGGAGTACACATGCATGTGGGGTTTGTGACAGCTAGGTAGTGCCTTGGAAAAATGCCAATGCACAGAATAATGCTAAAGAATAATGTGGCAAATCTGTACAGATGTGAAGTGACTCTTTATGTCTGTTTTTATATAAATAAATAGTACAGAGCCGGCCCATGAGCTTAGTACTGGCCTGTGCTAACAAGCAACACCAAAGCATGTTTTGGGGATAAAATCTACCAGGCTGTGTTCCAGGTAAGGAATTTGGATGTAACCAAATGGAGGAAGGGAAGGAAGGAGGTGAGGAGTGTTTAGACACCTGGAGCTGATGCCAGGTGGTCTCAGGACCAGGGAAAAGTCTCTGGCTCTTACTGTTTAGTAGTAGACATGTAGCCTAACCACCCAGTCCCTAAGCCTGACCGCAGCAGCATCTTTCACGAATGCTTGGTTCAATACAAAGTCAAATGCTAGGATTAAAAATCTTGTTCCAGGTCACACTGATGAAGACTAGATGTATAATTAAAAAGAAAAAAAATCTAACCAAACCAGAACAAACCCCCTTAGATTCCTAGGGAAAAACTGTTGCAGTCTGAGGCAAATTGCACAAAGAAAATGTCATGGCTGCGCAATACAAGGGCTGCTGCAGCTAGACCTCAAACTCCAGAAGCTAAGTCTTCAAGCCTGTGGAAATAAACCAAAAAAGTCAACATCCCAGTGAAGTTTCGGCAGATGAATTTGAGGTAGCAAGTGTTTCTCTGTTTTAGGTGGAAAAGCTAAGGGAAAAAAGAGAAGTTTACAAAATGTCTGGCAGCTACTGAGGCTCGGCTGGTCGGGGAAGCTGCGGACTTCCCTTGGAGCTTGTTTTTCTTTTTATCCTTGGATGAACTAGCGTGCAGTACATTATGCTGCCTGAATGTAGGGGTTTGTCACGGTTAGCGCCGGGGGCTGTCCCGGGAATGTAGGAAGGCGATGGGCGTGAATGGAGCACGCGGTGAGATCGGTGGGGCTTGAGCCCGCTCCTCGGGAGACCTGTCGCTGCTCCTCTCAGCCTGGCCGGCCAAAGCCGCACAGGAAAGGAGGTGGGTCTTTGATTTCTTTGTTGTAGCTGCTCCCTGGGAATTTACTGAAATCAATGCCCTGTTTTCCTGAAGAAATGAATGGCTATGCCTAACTAGCTTTGTGAAGTGCTGGGGAATTCACCGCTTCTGTTTATTGACAGCTGAAAAGGAGCACATGGTGCTGAATGGGTCCTCCTAGGGAAACAAAACAGAGCTGAGTTAGACTTAGTTGAACACAGGGGTGTTTGGAAAAGTCTGCCAAAGGAGGATGGCACAGTTCCTGCCACCTTGTACTAGCACAGCCTGACCTTTTACTAAAAATGCCATTTTAAGTAAGGTAAGGATTGTTTTGATTTCCCATACGTAGTGCGATTATGAAATGTTTGCAGTTTTGTTCTTGAGTGCAAAAACAGTGTTTGAACTGTATTCTGTCACGGGAAACACCTACGTGACTCTTGTGCTGTTTCTAGCCTCTGTGTATGTTTATTTGTTCTTTATCTTATGGTGATTAAAGAATATGAAAAGTAATAGGAAATAATTTGGTATTTGGGTCTTGCAGTCAGGTCCTGAACATCAGTCATTTAGGTAGGCTATTACATGCAATCCTTTGTGTCTTTGAGAATCAGCTGAATTGCATCAGATGATTTCCTGATTGGTATAAATTGCTGTGTTAGTACTTATGCACAAGGCAATGACTAACAAGCAGGCCTGTCTGGCAGAAAATCTGCGAACCTAAAATCCCTTGAAATGTAAGGATATATTTCCAAAACCCTGTTTCTATGCATAGACTCAAGGCAGGAGATGCACTTGCTGGTTTTAGATGTACAGTTTTTTTGTAAAGACAGCAAAGAATAGCAAGAGGAGGATGATAATGAGGAAGCAGTATTTTCTTCATGCGAGTCCAGAACAGTTTATCAGACCAAAGGAATTTGGTGTGTAATTCATATGTAAATTTTCTACTGAAAACAAGAGAACAAATCGCCAGAGTTTCGATATTAGTTTCTGGGGTGACTGAAGAAGATTTCTGAGCTCACATAGCTACAACTTTCAGGTGTGGCCCACTTAGGACTGCAGCAAAAAAAGTTAAGTAATGTCATTTCTTCCTTTGTCAGTTTAAGCGTAAGGGCAAGCTCCAAACAGAATTGCCATTGTGCTGCCTTGTTCTTACATGGCAGTAGGAATTGCTGGGTTTGTGTTACGAACCTGATTAAAAGTGTCTGTGCATGTGTGCAGTTGTTTGAAAAGTCTTGAGTAGTCCCTGAATTTGGGGGGAAGTGCTTGGGAAGTTTCATGTTTTATCTGAGTAGTTTATATTCCTCAGTCTGGCATTTTTCCTCTGAGTGACTTTGAGCTAGTAATCTTACTGGTTTTGTCTCATTTTGCTCTTCTCTGCAGCGGACAACTCACCTATTTTTCTTAGAAGCCTTGGGGCTCCATATGCAAACATGCTTTCTTTAAAATACTTTGTGATCCTGAAAATGAAAATACATTGCTTAATTGTAGAGCATCAATATTTTTGCTTGTGACTTCTGCCTTTAAGTTTCCAAGATTTTCAGAGGGAAAAGCAACAAAAAGAAAATGCATTTATGATTTTGACAAAGATGTAAAAACACTAAGCTTAGGTGGCCTGATACTGATACTGTGGGCTCTGTTGCCATTATTGTTATCCAAATGTGTCAGGAGTGTTTTCTGACCTCACTTAAGTGTATTTATACATGATAGGCATTGGCAGATGCTAAAATGTAAAGCTAAAGCTAATTTGAAGCTAACACTTAAGTTGGAAAGGAGGTACATTTGTAGGTCATTTTAATGCTGTAATCTAGATGTGTCATGAACATGTTGACCAGTGAGGGTTTCTGGGTAGTTGTAATGGTGTAAATATAAAAGAATTGTGGTTGTGAAAAGCTCAGTTGATCAGAGCTTTTTTAGTTACTGTAATGAAGAAGAGATTAGATGATTCATGTGTGACATGGAAGGTAGCACTTGTTCTCTGTTACTTGGATGATAAAGCAAGGCAGAGTGTGTTAAATTTAACTTACTGGACTGGAAGGTGCTTAGCCAGGTGTGTGTGGGGAAGTACATGGGGATGTTTTGGCAAGATAGTTGTCCCTTTGCCTCTTCTAACATCAGGGATCTTTATAAAATATGTATATTGTTGTGACCTATTGGCAATGTTGAAGTGGAAAGAGTAGAAAATAATTGATTTCCAACCAACAGAGTAAGATATACCAAATACAAAGTGGGATTGTGATCATACACAACTCTAAGTAAATATGCATGTTACATGACCAGGATTATATAAATTCATACGTGAGGAATGGTGCATTTCCCCCAAGGTGATGCCTTTACCATCTGTTGGTCTTGTTCTTCGAGCGAGGAAAGTATGGAAACGGGAGCTAATTATTTGTCATTTTGCTTTGCAAAGTTGTTGCTTCTTAGATTCTAGTAATAGAGACTACTCTTAGTTTTATTTTTTTGACTTTTGGAAAAGTTTAAAGAAACTACAAATTAATCAGGAACATAGAAAAAGTGTTTGGATTTTATTTAATCTCAAGCTGAGATGACTGCCAACAGGAGAATAAATAGGGCTTTACAGAGATACATTATCATTTGAGTTTAGAGTGCTTCATCTGCAGAAAAAATCTGCCATTTTTTCTGAACTCACAAATTTGTGCAATTCTGAGATGTGATTCTCTTAATAATACTCTTTAATCATGTACTTTGTAATTCTCTGTCTTGGACAGCTAGACTCAAGGCTGTCCTTATGCGTGAGGAGAATAGTTATTGTAAGGGAAATGTACTATACTGTTGCTGCCAATTTTGTTATCCATTCTTAATCAGTCTGTTAAAGAATCTCAGGTGGGCATAACTTCTTTAGTACAGTATCAGTGAAGATACTAGATAGTTATCTTATGGTTCCCTTTTAAAGTCTTTAGAGTAGAAAAAAGAAGTATATGTTAGATCTCAGGAAAAAGAGAAGTAAATGGAAGCACAGATACGACCTTGGACATGTGAGTATTTTTTCACAGATACACATTTTTGCGTCTGTTCAGCAGCAGAGCTTCCTAATGTCTATGGTTTTTTTTAAAGAAGTAAATTAATGCCTTAAAAGAGGAGAATAAATTAACAGGACCATAAAGGCTAAGGATGAGAGTCTCCTACCCATTTTGTTCCCAGAGGAGCTGAGAATCAAGCATCCTTTTCTTGTTGGAAGTTAGGCAAGTAATAACAGAAGTTGTTGGCTCTGTCCTCTGTTATGAAGGTGATGCACAGTGAGAACTAAAGCTGTTCTGTGAAGCTGTTAATGACCCTTCAATTATAAAACCCAGTGCTTTTAAAAGAAGACTCCTACATTTCAGTATTTTAAATATATGCTTTAGGATTCATTAGTCAAAAATTAAAAAAGAACTTTTTTTTTGTTGTCTTGGGTGAATTGAAATACCAGTAGGAGGTTTGGATGGTTCGCTGAGGAAGTTAACTGATTTTCCAGTTTTATTCAGACTTAGTTTCCACTGAATGTAATATGGATTAGAGTGTTCTCTCAGGACGGGCCCTCCAGGGTCTCAGCCCCCAGCAGTCCTAAGTGTCCACATACTCACTTCTCCACATGGACTTCCTTCTTTCATAACGTGGCTACTCACACATTAGTAGAGCTGAGTGTATGGACTTCTACCTGCAGAAGTGGGTCCCATGGTTTTTACACTGCGCTTTTATTCCCAGTGGCTGTAGCTTGCTTCATTTAGTTATAACTGCCTCTGAAGACCTCAGGTTCTCCAGCCACAGGATGAGTACAGCATCTCTTCTCTCTGTCATGCCAGGCTTCCTCATTGCGTCCTACAGTAAACTCGTATTTCCTTCTCCAGATCGTGTCTACCTGCCTGGTTCTTTCTATCAGTAAGCAGCTGGAGTATATCCCAGCCACTAGCATCTTTGCTGGGAAAGTTCCTGCAAGTCCATGTTGGAAGTTGTGTCACAAGTGGAAGAACAAGAATCAATTTGGGCTGATTTCCTAAGGAGAGGTGGCTTTTGTCACTGAGCCTTCCACCAGTCTTCTCCATGTGACATCTGGACTTGGTAGCCAGTAACAACCAAATTCAGGGAAGGACAGAGAGACCCAATCTACGGTTCCCTTTTAAGGGAATGTTGCAAGAGTTGGAAGTATTTCAACTAATTAATACTAAGCATTAGTCATTAGAATTGCTGCACTTCGTTTATCAGAATTGGAGCTGTGGTGTTGACCTGCCCTGAATAAAATTGTCGACTGTATTAATGCACTTGATATGGTGTGTGTGGCTGCATGCATGTGTATTTATACATACATACATTTAGGAAGATATAAGTGCTTGAGGTTTTTTTGTGCTAGAGCAAAGATAGAAGATTCTGTTGCCTGTGTTAAATTGCAGCAGTAGCATTAACATTATCCACTAAAAGGTCTGACACTAAAGTATATCAGTCGGCCTGCCACAAACCTTCCCAAAAGAAAAGTGCTTGAGACCAATTAAAGCTACTTTTGCTGTGGGAGGTAGAACTTGTGCTGTGGGAGATGTAGATTAGGGGGTCCAACATGTGGCTCAGGAGCCACAGGGTGCTTATGAGCAGTTTGAATATGACTCTTTTGATGGCTGTCCGTATTTCTGTGGACAGGGGAATTTAGTTTTGCTGTCTGCAGTATGGAAGCAGTGCAGTTTGGACAGTGCTAGCGAAGACCTAAAGCAAGAGGGTGTCGCAGCCAGGGAGCCACAGTCTTGCACTGGGACTAGCTACTGCTGGCTGCTGGGGGAGATGGGCAGAGTGCAACAGGAAGGCTTGGCTCACAGGAAGCTTTTGCTGGGTGTTTTGTAGGACCAGGCTATGCTTGACTGAGGGTGTTTCTCATAAAAAACAGCATTTGTCCCTGCGAATTTGCTGTTAACCTCCTTTCCTGTTTCTGGATCTAATTTTATATGACTTCATGCCAAGCCAGTAGAGGGAGAGGGAGAGAAGGAAAAGAAAAAAACCCTGAAAAATCCAACTGCATTTTTCAATTTGATTGTTTGAAATGTGTTCAGCTTTCAGCAGTGAGAGAAGTCTCTTTGTTCGTGCTGATCAGAAGCTATTACATGCAAACTATGGAAGGTGACTTCACTTGAATTGTGCTCATTAGGTATGTGGGTTCTGATAGCAACCAAACCCCATGTGGTGCACCAGAAATGTGACATGTACATTTTAGTCCCACAAATAACCAGAGGATGACTATTTTTTTAAGTAGATTTCAATGAAACAATGATTTGAATCAATCAGTGCTTTGATCTCAAGTAATTTTTAGATGAATGAACCTACCGAGAACTTTGATAAACCAGTAGCTCAGACTGCAGAATGAAGTTAACCTTGATAGTCACACCTACATACTTTCCTTGCTGTTTGGTTTGTTGTTGTTTTTTTTTTTCTGTAAGTCTGCAGGAAAGTCCTATAAGTTACTGCCCTTTCAGGTGTTTAAACAGTGAAGGTTTTCTTTCCTCCTAGCTGTGAAGTTTGTAAGACACAGCAGAGCACAGGTATCCTGCTGCACAGGCTTCATGGAAACCTGCTGAAGCTGCTGTGTGTAGTCACATTGCTGAATTTCACAGCTTGGCTGTGCTCTTTGAGGCTTCTCTAACTGTTTTCCTCTTAAGATTTGCTAAATGGAAGGAGCACAGTAGAAAGCCTCCCTGGGATTGGTGGGAGGATGACTTTTTATGGGAAGCTGGTTAAATTCCTTCTGGCTATGCCTGTTGTAGTACTTCATGGTCACCAGGCAAAAAACTTACTGTTCCAGATGTGTTCAACTGTCATCATGATTACCCCCTATTAGGAACTTGTAATGAATCATAGTTCTTGTTATCTTTTATATGTTTGTATAACAAATAGTTTTGGAGTTCTGAAGAGTTTACATACTGGAACTTGTGTCTGCCATGAAAATGCATGCGTGCTTTGTGTTAGAAGATTTCTTTACAGTCAGGTAAGTGCTGAACCTCCCTTCTAGAGGTATCCTTCCATATGAACAGCTGTGCTGGACAGGATCATACCTCTGTAAGGCAGGAGCGGGTGCCTTGACAGATGATTTCCCACTGCTGGAGATCCAAGGATGTACCCTCCCTCTGCATCTTCTTTCCTCTTGGCAACAAAGGCAGGGCCAGCAGGAGGATGGAGGCGAGGTGAAGGAAAGTGTTGCTGCAGATCAGCGCCTGGGTCAGGGTGCCTAAGCACTGGGCTCACCTGTAGGGCTGGGTCCCAGTTTTAGGGAATTAGCTTGACCTGCTAGTCTGACTGAATGTACGGGGTGGCAGTAAGGCATGTTTGCTGGTTTATTTCTCTGTTTCTGTCTCCAAATATAGTAACTCATTTTTTAAGTTTTACATTTTAGTAGAGTGAGGTCATGTTTCTGTGAGGATGTTTAATGTCAAGACTGATTGCTGGGATGTTTGCAAACCACCTACTGTTCTCCTCCCCAGGGAGAGGGGGCCCCAAAAGAGGCATAGGCGTTTACTCGCAGGGTGCTGCTCACCCCTGCGCAGGGCCAGGACTCCTCCTCCCCCTCCTCCAGCATCAGGGGTTCTGGTCCGCTCGCCTGCAAGCCTGGGAATGGCAGTCAGCAGCCAAGTCCTTGGTAAGGGAGCTGATGTTGCTCCAGTTGCATGTCCCACAGTGTCTGTGCTGGTGCCACCAGGTAGAGACTGTGAGGCTTCAAGGTCTCTGTGTGTCAAAGACGTGGGAACTCACTGCTTGAAAGTTTCCCTCTCAAGCACTTAGGAGTGCCTCCCCTGCTTCTTTTTTGGGGGGGGGGTGTTATTTTGGCTGTGGGGTTATGGGAAATACAGTACCTGCTTCCCAAATAATATACTATGTGGTGCATGAAAGTGCAAGTTTTCAGTCTTTGCTGAGGTGAGCAATTACGATTGCAAAGTCAGCCTGATGTGTGGTTCCCTGATTTATTTATTTTTTTTTTCCATGCAGAGCTGAGCAGTTGTAACTCTCTGCTAATACAAGGTTTTGTTGTATGAGATAGAAGAGGCATGAAAAGGAGACATTGAAGAAATGTCACCTATTTTTGTGTTGGACTAGGGATCAGTTATTACAGTTAAAAAGTGAAGGTCAGTAGAATATTTAACACGACAAAATATCAGAAGTTGATGGGATTTGAAAAAATACTCTGAATTCTATTTTACTATAATATAAATAGGATGAATTATTAATCAGTTAAGAGCTTCAACTCCTTTGTAAATGCACTTTGCACATCAAACCTAGGACATCTAAGGCTTCTTCCATAAACATTTTTTTACAGATGAAATGTGTGGCAGTGGCCACAATAATGGGAAAATAACTTGGGATTAACTGTGTGCTAGTTGAGTACTTCGAATTTTTTGCCAAATGAATTATATTGTAGAACAAGGTTTTCAAGCTTTTTCAGCAAGGAGTGCTGCAGAATAAACCACAGAGCAGGAAAACCTCATGTATCTTTGTGTAAGAAGAACCAAGACTGGCATACTGCACATGCAATGTGTCTTAGACAGAAAACGTCCACAAGGTCTTTTTGCGTCATTCCTCTACGTGAAAGCTGAACAAGGCTAAAGGAGCAGTGTGGTTTTACTCTGGGATAAATTACTGTTGTTTGCTATGCAAATCTTATGATTGTAATTAGGCTAGGATTTGGACTGCTATGTACACTGATCTTTGTTCCCTCTGTACACGGGAGCTAATTCTAATGCTACAAAACAACACAGCAAATGTTCAGCGCTGCTCAGCCGGACGATCATTTCTTGTGGGGCGTCTTTGCTCGAAGTGGACATTTTAAAAGGGAATGATTTACCTCTGCCTTCGCAGGACATATAAATCATACTGCAGGCATCTTGTGGGCCACTGAAGTGTTCAGATGCTGTAAAGTCTTGCTTGAAAGTAGAGGTTGGAGAATGCAGGAAGGACTGCCTGATAGGCATCTAGTTTTTAGCAAACTTGTTTTAAAAAGTGGTGTTCTGCCGCCACTGATTGGTTAAGGAGCTGGTGGTATGTTGGAGCTGCTGTGACAGTGATTGCAGTTCCTAGTATGGCTATGTATAGCTCCTGTTATCTCTGCAGCCGGACTTCGTGTAACCGCAGCCTATGGCTGCTTGCCCACGCTAATGAGCTCTCCCCGAGGCTGGGCTTGTGCCTGTGGGGGTGGCATGGCACTCGCATGGTCCTGCTGTTTTGCAAAGCCGAGTTTGTTAAACTGTGCTCGAGTCCAGTTTGCCTGAACCACTGCGCCAGCTTGGCTATTGCTGGCCCTGGGAGCTTATCCCGGAGCAGCGTGGCCAGCCCCAGAGCCGTCTGGAGGACAAGGCAAGCTGGCCACCGTGGCTGCCAGGCTGCAGTCTGCAGCAAAGGAGAGCTGTCACCTAGACCCGGACTGGGGGGAAGTGCCAGCATAGTGAGGATGGTACAGGTGAGCCATGCTCAGGTGAGCCACGCTCGCAGCCCATTCCCTTGCCTGGGAACATGGCTGCTAGTGTTCGGTCATCCCATGTGGTGGGAGTGCATCCTGCAGGCAGCGGGTGTCATTTTTCCAGTGACCCAAAGAGCAAGGGAAAGCTGTAGCTGCTGACCATGGTTCCTGATGGCTGGGAAGAAGGGGGAGCAGATGCATTCAGGTGCAGGGCAACCAGGCTGGGGGCATACAGGAGACATACCCTTCTCTTAGCGGGTCCAGCGGTGGTTTGCAGGGCATGACGTGTGATTAGGTGGTGGCTGCACACCTGCAACCTGGTCAGAGTCTGCACCTGCACCCGTGCCGGGCTCTTCTGTACGTGTGCCTTCCCACTGCTGCAGTGCAGTTCAGCAAAATAAAAATCTTACCAGCTACAGGATCTATTATCTTGTCTAGTTTTAACTAGAGATAGATAAAAAAGGCGTTATTTGGAACTTTTTCAGAGTCATTGCAAAGACACAGAGAAAGAACGAAGAAATACCCTCTAGGGCACAATGTAGCACTGCTGCTCTGAAGGTATAATAAATTACAGGATCTATTTTTTAACAGCTTGTAACTCCTGTGAATCTTACTTACTTCTTTTTGTTGCCTACTCATTTAAATCACAGCAAAGCGGAGGAACGGAGGCAGTTTTGCTTTTTCTTGCATGCTTGCACATTATCAAGTATTCCTGTAAACATGACATTGAATCTGTTAATTTTGTTAGTGTAAATGCAATTTAAGGGAGCAGGGAAACTGTAAAAGCATCAAGTGAGGTACTAAAGTGACTAACAAAAAGCATAAAAAAACCTTCACATAAAGTGATTTTTCTAACCAAGTGTATCTCTCTCCTAGTGCTAATACGACAAAGTATGGGTTGTTTCCCTAGCTGGATGCTCCATATTTCAGAATAGGTTAGAGCGTGTTCTGAGGCCATTGTTGAAAAAATTACATTTTACCTAAGCAGCCAAGTTAAAAGGGGGCATAAATTCTGTGTGAGCTTTGCAAACCAGTGCTGCACTGCAGCTATGATAATGTGTACAATTGTTTGCCAACAGCATCTGTAATTTAGCACTGAAATACAAAGGATCATGACTTGGTCTGTAATTATCTGTAAGGAAGAATGTGAACTTGACAGTTTTGTCCTGTTAGCTTAGGGGGAAGAAATTACAAAGACCCCCATTCCTCAGGGTAGCCCCTAAAGTTGTTATATTTACAGTGGTCCAATCCTGTGCTTCTGGTACACCTGGCAATTTTTAGCATGCAATAAATTCAGAGTCAGGGTACTAACATGCTGGTGTGGGGTCAGAAATACTGTGTAGTGAATGTCATTCCAGGATGCCTGTTAAATAACAAAGTCAGCTAGTTATCTTCATATCCCATGTAACGAAACACAGAAAATCCTAGAACAAGCCTTGGGCAGCTGTGGATATTTCAAGGTGCCATGTAACGATGCCTGGTCAGAATCCCAAGCCATACTAGCAAGCTGCTTAAAACCCACTTCCAGCTCTGCATCTAATTTCATTTAGTGCTAGCTGATGGCTTCATCACATCAGCTAGGCCTGCCACCCAGGGAGCCGTCTCTGGGGCCGCTAAGCTCAGTGGCATGCTCAGCACCAACACGGATGCAGAGCGGTCCCTGATTTTGGAGGAGTGCCTCCCCAGCATCCGCACCGCATGAATTGTTTCAGACATTACATCTTGGATTTGGAGAATGAAGGAGGGTTAGCTAATGGGGCACTAGTGCCAAATTTGGAGGCCAATTCAAGGGAGAGTCTTCTGTTTTCCCTTCCCGTGAGCTGCCTACCCTGGGGCCTCTGCGGTGGCACTGCCTCAGGGTGGCAGAAAGGTTTGCTCAGGAGCTCGGTAGTGATGAATCACAGAGGCATGGCATGCATTGATAAGGTCGTGTACTTTACGATTAGATACATCCTCCCTCTAACAGCAGTTCTTTGTCTCCATTTTGCTTTTGGTAATGTTATTTGGCAGTTTGCATATGACTCTCCAAGCAGGAGCTATTTGGCTTGAGACAAAGTCGCTATTATTCTAGGTAAGCTCAGGAAGCCCTCAGAATTTTGTTGCCCTCAGAAGACATAGATTGTTGGCAATTTATTTAAAAGCCAATTAAGTTAAATTACCATGAAAATATTTTTTTCTTGCAGCCTAGCTGTAAAGGACTTTTCAGGTATGTAAAACAGTGTGTAATAAGAAAAATCTGCCTTGCAGCTGTATTACTTAGTTTTCATGCATTTAAAGTGATGGCTGTACGGTGGCATGTTCTGTATCTGTAGCACTAGCAAAAGAAGTCACGTATTTCAGCTATTCATAGTGCAGGCATATAGTCTGGGAGCCATGGCAAAAGAAAACTATTACATGGTCCCCAAATTTTTGAAAAATATGGACTACTGCAGTGCCTGCAGCCTGACCAATGTGCAAGTTTACCTCCTCATTTAGAGTTGATGGAGAGCCCAAAGAACTCATTAGGAGCACTTCAGGCTTATTTGGGGAGATTTTGGACTAGACTCTCGAGGCGTGTAATTTAGTCAAGTGCCTACTTATGTTTACAAACTGAAGCCTTTTTGAGATACCCTGAATATGGCATTTATGGTGCTTCTCTCCTTTCTCAAAGACCATCTCTGGTGCCTGTCCAGGCAGTGTCTCCTGAGCCCTCGCGTTTCTCTTGACCTCTCTTTGGCTATGAGCCCCTGTCTGTGGTGAAGCCTCACCTCTCCTGCCCCAGTCTCTGCTACCGTGTCCCATGGCTCCCTTGGAGTCTCTTGGCTGTTCTGGCCCCCCTCCTCTGCTCCTTATTGTCACTTACTGAATAGACTTGCTCGGCAGAGTTTTCAGAAGTAAAACGAGGTAGTCATGGATGACCAATATCAGCTTTTCCTTTTAACTCAGTCGTATAGCGTTGTTGGCTCGCTGGTTTGGTTTCTACTGTCTATAAAAAGGTTTTGTGCGAGAAGTTCTCTTTTTCCCATCGCCCTGTCTGACACCAGTGCCAGGATGACCTCCTTCTGCTGGAGAGTCTCACTGCTCAGTTGTGTCGCGGCAGTATGGGTTTCCCTGGCAACCAGTTTGAGCTACGCTGAACCAAAAATACCTCACTGTGCTGGGGGACAGTCAGTAGCTGGGGGAAAGCAGACATGTATTTCTCAATAATGACTTCTCTGGATGGTTCGTGTGTTCAGCCTGCAGACATCATTATTGTGAACCGATGACTGGGAGATGCAGTGTGCCCCTTTTGCTTACTTCCACAGGCAGCACCGTCTACAAGAAGGCTGCCCTTCTGTGATTGTCAACTGAGTTGTGACTGTAAGACCCATTGTACTCATTTTTCATGGTACATCGAGGGTCTTGTCTTCTACTAAGAATGGTCTGTGCAGGCTCACAAAGTCATGGTGATCTTTCTTGGACTCCTTGGATCTCTGCAAGTCACCTTGATTTTATTACTAGGAACTTTGCCCTTCTCATTACTATGAATATGCACCTTATGCACCATATATTATGAATATATGCACCTTGACTTATAGGTGTGCATGCTGCGAGCTCCAGTTTTGCTGCCATCCTAGTCTTCAAAGGCACGATTTGTGACACCTCTAGATGAACATGCATATAAATCTTTGAAGGTCAAGACCCACCAATTCACACAGGAGAGAATGCACAAATTGGAAGTGTTATTTCAAACCTTCCTAGTTCAGTTTGGCTTGCAGATAATCTTTTTGCTACCTAATGTAGAACAGTGGTGTGAATAAATGCATTGGTAATTCAAGGTGTGTTCTCAAGGTGACAAAATTAGAAGAGACTAAATTGGAGAGCAGTATGTCATTTTTAGTAACAGGTTCCCTTTTCTGGATTTGTAGGGTGTGAGGATTGCGGTAAAAGCCTTGTAGGAGAATGCAAACTCCACGGACCACTCATCAGGGCTAAAGATAGGGATATTCCTAGCCGAGCCCGTCTCACCCTACCTCATTACCTCACTTTGCGAGTGTTGGAGCTGCAAGCTGGAAACCAGCAGAGTAAGTATTTTAGCTCTTTTTCCCACATTTGAGAAAGAGGAGGGAAAAGGACTAACGCTGGCTTGTTTTCATGAATAACTCAAGGCATTATCACTGGGTATTAACAGCATGAAGACTATTTTCAGCTGAGCACAGCTAAAGCTCACATTCAGCTACTGTTTTTTATGACTGATTTCTAGTAACTCTGATGCATAGCCGGAGCTGGTGTGACATGTAGCTGTGAGCCATCAGTTAGCTCTGTTCAGTCAACACAAGTTTAATTAATGTTGAATTTGTATCTAATAGTAGCAGCCATGCACTATTACTTTCTTTTTTCTTTTCCACAAACACGCAAAACAGGAAAGAGTATTCAATAAGAGGTCAGAAACAAAATGGTAAATAACATCCCTCACCTACCCCCTGCAAACTCAAAAGAACACAGGGGGTTAATTTACCTTTTGCAGCATCTTCAGTTCATGTTACAGGAAGACTGTTGTTTCCTTCTGAGGGCAGGGCAATTTCAGTGCACAAACTTGAACAAAGGAACAACATCCTTAGTGTGCAAATTTTCCACAGCTACTTGTATAAAATTAGTCCTGCCTAGATTGCATTTCAGAAAGAGAATGACAAGATGCCTATTGTATCACACCATTGGTATTAGGCAGGGGAATAACTAGAATGATTAAGATGGCTAATGTTGTGTTTTTATAGATTCTCTCCACTCATATTGGGAGAGAACGACCTCGTAGATTATGCCAACAAGCTGGCCACTATGATAACATCAGCTTGCAGATTGAAGGGTATCAACACATTTGTGTTGCATACTTAGTTTAATATCCTGTCATGGATTTTAGGCACTTCTGTATTCAGTGTAGTACCCATTTTTAAAAAATCTCTGTACATATTTATATCCTTTTTAGATTCTTCCCATTAGAATTATTTACCAGAGTTATTTGTCTAGAAGAATTCATGTGTTCTACACTATTGTGTTTATCTCCATTTTCACAACTGTAAATATACAAGAAATAGTTTGTGATGTCTGTATTAATACTAGACTGGTCTTTTTTTATTCACAGTCCTTGGAGTATTTGCAAAGAAAGTAATACAGAAGAGAACACAGTTTGGTCCTTATGTTGGTCAACTGTCTACAAAACTGACTCGCTATGATGAGAGCAGGCTAGTCCTGCAGGTAAAAACCCAATGACTTACTATGAAGTGCATATGTGTCTTTAACAGTTCATATGTATTTATTTATTCTAACTAGTCAATTTGCCATCTGATCTAGTTAATTAATCGTACTTCTGATCTGTATGTATGAACGTAAATCACATTAGACAGCACAGCATAACCTGAAATACCAAAATGTTCCTGTATATTGTGTTTTCTAGAAGCTTACTTTCCTGCTTTCTAGTTTTACCACTTCCAGGTTGATTTACCTATCAGTCTAAAAGCTCTTGATAAACTGTTCGCAGAGCATGGCTCCTGAAAGTATCCAAGGATAGTACTGTCTTCCCAGATAAAACAAAAGGATTTGTGCTTAACACCATGCCACTGGGAGAGTTGAGTGTGATGTGATTATATATAAACTTCGACACACAGTGCACTAACTCAGTTTATTTAGCTGGATGGTTATTTAGGGCTGGTACCATGCCTTGCTTTGTGTGCAGATACTGATCATCTCATCTGGAGTGTGACACTATTGTTTGTACTTTATCTAGCACAAATAGTGGCCTCTCAGGACTAGCCTAGCTTAGACATGTCTACATGCACATCCTTTCCCACAGGAATTCCTCGGGAGTGATAGTTGGTTGTAATCCTCTACATCCCAGTCTTTGCATTTCACTGCATGGGGTCACACCTGGGCACACCTCTCTGTCATACAGCAAGTCTGTGGTCAAGCCACAGCCTCTGTCAGGACTTCCTGACAGGTCACGGTTCTACGAGAGACTGCATTTTATATCAGGCTCTCTCACCCCCGAGGAGACAGGGACTAGCAGCCGCTGTCCTGTGACATGCTTTATATCTTCATTTGAGTTTCCTCCAGAAGCCTGGGACTGGAAAACACTGTGTGTTGTGGAGGAAGGCATACAGATACTTCTGTAATTTCGTTTGAGAGCAAAAGTAATAGCTTCAGTAATTGCTGTAAACTTCATTTGCTCACGGAAGTCATGGGAATGGTCTGCCAGCAAAGTAGCACTGTCCTGTGTGATTTTCATGGCATTTTGACACCAGAGAGGATTTGTTCTTCATAACTAAATTGCTTCTGTCTTTTTATGAGACACTTTAATTTTTGCAAATGCAGAAACCTTATTTCTCTAACAAGTTTCTGAACATGGATGAGCTAAGCACCCAGTTCCTCACTCTTCACCAAGCTGTTGTAAACCACACCTGTCCTTTATCAGTCAGCCCGATTTGCTTAAAATTATACGGTGATAAGCACAGCTCTGGCTAATGAATGGACTGTTTCTTCAAAAGACCAGACTAGAGTCCCAGATTTTCCTACATGACAGCAGTAGCTGCCTTGACTTCTCCCTAGCAGCATTCTGAGTATGTGACCAAACTTGTCCAACAGGCAGGTGTTTTCATCAGAAACCTGACAAAGTTAGATAAAATAGTTCCCAGAAGCAATGAAATGCAACTTTTTTTGCAATTAATTGCTCAATTACGTGGTTAGTAGAACAGATACATGCTGTGCTGACATATGTTATGCAGCTTCAGCTGTCCGTGTTCAAGACTGTATTGCAGAAAAGCAACTGTCTTGCATGAGGTTTTGAGCATTTGCCTCGTAGAGGCATTCTCTTGGAAAGGAATCTAGGAAGAATGAATTAAAGCAGAAAGAAAGAGATCTTTTTGGCACAATTGTTCATTTGTATTTACTTTTGCATTGTTAAGGGGAAAAAGAGAATGCTGTTAAAATGCGATCATATCATATGTTACCTTTCTGGACTTACTACACAAGTTACACAATTGTTCCATGCAAAATGTAATGTTAATATGGCACTAAAGTTCAAGATTATCGAGAACTCAGGAAGTACATTAAGGCATAAATCTTATCTTTCTACCTGCCTGCACTTAGTTCTTATAATATTATCTTCACATAACATAAAAATGATGACATATAAACTGGAAAAACATACAAAGGCCTACAGTTATTTTAGTAGCTGGGTGCTCAGCAGGGATTCGTTCTTCACTTTCTTTTGCACTTGCTATTCTTTAAGAGTGATCTGTTTCAAAAAAACCATGATTTCAAAGGGCATATGACCAAGACAGGGTAAATAACTGACAGCCATGATTCCAAGTTAAAGAAAACTAATGTGCCTCTATACAGGACTTGGTTTTATCATGTTCTTTCTCCTGTTCTCCCCCTTTGTTTCAGGTATTGAAAGATGGAGGGAAGTACTTTCTGGACACTCCAAATGAAGACTGTGGAAACTGGATGATGTTTGTCCGGCTAGCCCGGAACCAAGAAGAACAGACCCTTGTGGCTTATCAGCACTGTGGAGAAGTGTACTTCACAACTGTTAAGGTAGTTAAACCCACATTGCTTCACCTGTCATCCAAATGGAAGTTTATAGGCAAAGGATCTGAAAAGCTAACCCTTTTACAGATGAAAGATTGATTATATTCTGCCAGATGGATCTTTATTACATACCACCTTTTATATTGCTTAATCTGTAGTAAAGCAAGCAGTGTATGGGGTTTTTCAGTAAAAGATGGTGTGTACTTGCTGTTGTGGGTAGTGAAGAAACTGAGCAGAGAGAAGCAGAAATATCATTCATGATGGCAGCATTTAAACGTGAATGTTGTGAAGTTCTTCAGTGCCGGATGGGTACATGTTGAGATGATCTAGCATTGTTACATTCAACAGTACTTCATCTTGGAAAGAACAAACACATTCCCTTTCTTTATTACATTTTTGGACACATGTATTCTGAGCACATTACCAGGTGCTCAGGAACAGGCTGCTAAGTACAATCTTTACGTACTATTTTCCACGCTCGTTAAATCTGAAGATTTAACTGCAGAACTTACAATCTGCAATGTTGCTGTGAAACTATCAGTATATGTTAGAGATTCTGGACTGCATCTTCATCTGAGGAGGGAGAATAAAGTACTCTGTATTTATAAATGACACTGGAACATATGGTTTTGTTTTTTGTTGTTTTGGCCACTTTCTCAGGCAAAGTTTGTTTTAATCAGAACTTGCTCTTTTGTATACTTAGGAAACTGAAGCCTCTATGTTGAACATTCATTGTTTTCCTTTTTTATTCTTTAGTTATTGCTTGTATATCATTGTAAGCAACATTAAAAATTAAAAAAAAGAGAGAATTTTAGTCAAAACAAGTTACTGGGATTAAAACCCAGCATTTCAATTTCATTTCCAAGATTGGCATGCATTTCTGTGGGATAGTAGCATTTACTTTTGTTCCTCCATTTTTGTTTCTCCACCTGCACAGTGAGAAAAATACTTACCACATAGTGAGGATGTGAGAATAAGTTAATAACGATAACATTTTACACCTTCAGAGTCTTTTACAACAGTATGAAGTATAGTTGCTTTTGGATTAATACTAAAATAATTATTTTTTAAAAAGAAAATCAATGTAAACCAGTATATGCTAATCTGAGACATTGTTTAGGCTGTGTTTGAGATTCTGATGCAATCCCTACCATTTGAGATTTCAAGTTGATTTTAAATGCATGCTGTACTTGTAGAACTGACAGAATTTTGGGAAGCATGAGCAAATGCTTTTCTAAGAAGTTGTAGTTATGAGCTGGCAAGTTAAAATTTCCAGTATAATTTAAATACTATTGAAACAGCTCTCTGCTGTCTTCAGCAGAACTCTGCTCATTGGCATTAATGGTGAGTTGCATCCTATATACTGACATGAAGAGTATCTTAGGATGAGGAATGTGTCTTGGAAACTTTACTGTGCTGTGTATCATAGGGAATTACTTCAGTTTTGTTTCTCCTAAGTCCCAGTATCATTCATGGTAATGTGGCATCGTGCAAATTTTGTCCTGGTCTTGTGATAGTCTTTTGCTACACTTAGGCACACTCTGCTGGTCATGGCATGAGGCTGCCTTAGGGCTGGTTATGAGGATATTTTCTCAAGATATTTTGAATAAAGTCTGTTAAGTTGGGCGTAGAAAGATTGGCTCCTCTCCCCACTGTTTTTACAAAGAGATGGGATTTCAGTGACATGGAACTGCCGCTACAAAAACATACATGTAAGTTGCATTCCAACAGTACCGTTAGCTGACCTAATGACTGCAGTCCCAAAAAGTACAGAATTATGAGGAAGTAAAAATTGTCCATGGTTGCTGTCTGTCTGATCACAGGAGAGTTTCACGTGAGTGCTGCCATAGCTTTCTCTTACTGTCTGTCACAGGTGGGACAGAGAAAATTGACAACTTGTAGTGGATTTGGATACTGGTGTTTAATCTCAGTTTTACTGAGATGAGAGCTTTTACCTTACTTGACAGTTTCACACACTGATGCACTTGTTCTCCCTCCAAAGTCACATTGACTAGGTCTTAGCTTCCCACAGAGGAGATGGCCGCTGGTCCAGGAATGTCAGGCAGAAAGTCATGACAGTATTGTGCTGTGGGGCTGTTGGTGGGTACCAGTCTCAGGTGTCACTGGCCAAGGTCCTGTGGCATCCCCAGGCATTTGACTCTGTGGAGCTCCCCCAGGACTGGTTTTTCTCCATCTAAATAGACTATATGCAGGAGCACAGCGCATGATTGGCCTCCTAGTTGGTGGCTCTGCCTCATGTCCTATACAGAGTGGAGAATTCAGCACATACCATTTCTGTTTAGGCCAGGTGTTATCAAAACATACAACCAACCCATACTGGTTGTGATTAGCAAGCAGGCTTGTGCTTGGGAGTTTAGAAGTTCAGTTTTTGACATTATACACACAATTACCTGTCACCTGTCAGCATTCTCAGTCTAAGTTGTCTTTCACCTACCATGCTTGTCCAACACCAATGTTCTAAAATAAGTGCATTTTAACATGTCGCATTTTGTGGAATAAGACTCAGCTGCTCTCCTTCCAGGCTAGTTTGTTCTCTACAGTGGCACAAGTTTAGCTTAGTTAAAACTACAAGTAGAGTGCAGATTGGCTCTACCTCTGTTCCAATAGTGTTGGGTTTTTTATAGATGAAGAAAATTGTGTACAGGGCCAGGGAGTCATATAAGTCATGACCCCAAAGTTAGTTTTCTCCTTTGCTTTTAAATAACTAATAGATCTTTAGCCAATGAGTGTAATCACTCCTCTCTTTTTCTGTTTGCTGTATTATCGACTGAAAGTATTTCTCAGAGGAGGTCATAGTCCAGTCCAAGGAAAGATTTGGGCAGGCATGACTGGATGGGAGGCTGCAGATGGGCCCCCTTCGTCCTGTGTGGGAAGGCTTCAGTGAAAGGAGGGCAGAGCTACAATAAAGCACATGCATAGCGAGCCTGACACATTAGAGCCAGCGCATGGAAATACACACATTTGACTTGCAGTCCACACATTGATCAACTCTGCACCCATGCTCAGTGAGTGTGACATATCTGGGAGGCATCCAAGCTGTTGTGCATCCATGATGCGTTTTTCCTTTGCCTGTACCGTATAGTTAAGTGTTGTGACCAGCAAGCTTTTGGACATCAAGGATGAGCATGAGATATTGCTTGGAAAGACTGCTGGATGCCCGGACTTTACAGACAAATACATCCCACTGAACAAAGATCATGAGGGCCGAGGCACCCCTCCTGCTACAGCCCCCCTCCCAAATCTCTGTACATACACATTTCTGCTTTTAGAAACTGTGAAAGTGTCAAACCCTAGTGGATAGTAATGCTCAAAAAGTGCTTGAATCTTGAAATTAAATTACCAATTAATTTAAACAGATTAAAAGAATGCAAGTTGGGTAAGGACAACAAATTGGACACCCCCACCCCTCCAATCTTCAGTATAAATAATACTGAAAAGGTATAGGAAAACTGGCACAAGTAAACATGTGCTATTTTCTTCCATTCACAGTTAATTGAACCCCACACAGAATTGAAAGTATGGTATGCTGCCGATTATGCCAAATTTATGGAAGCTTCTGCAGTCTTCATTAAAGAAGAATCTGATGTCTGTCCTTTGCCTCCAGTAGCAGTAAGTACCCCTGATCTGCATTCAAGCCATCACCAGACATAGTAAATAATGGTTTATTTACATGCTTTCTCTGTTTATGTAACCCTGGTAATACTAGGGTAGACCATAGAGTGGTTGGCTAACACAAAGCCAAGAGTAATTTTAACCAAACAGCTACTCAGAGAAAGGCTGCCCTTCCTGCCCTGTGTTTGTAATTCAGTGGAGCCATTAGATGTAGCCAGAAGGAAGTGGCACTGGTGGGATGTGTTGGGAAGACTTAAGATTGGTGTTAATTTGTAGATAACTAAGCTGACCAGCCTCAGACTTCTTTCACCAATTCCCCCTTGTTATGCTTTGACTGGTTGGTCAGATAATGCACTGGTTACTTCAGTCTTTCCTGTGCAATAACCCTTCTCTTCTAATCCTACCCCTCTTGTATGATAGTAGGAATCCTTAAACTGATAGGAAACGTTTGTTAAGTGTTGAAAACATGGCTGTGAGGATTGATATCTAAGCTAAAAGGAAATGTTAAACAGGGAATACAAATGAACCAGGAATTCAGAGGTGCTGCAGGAAGGGAATTAACCCCATTGCTGCTTTTGCATATGAGGCCTTCTGAGTATACCCCAGAAAGGTGTGGGAGAGCCACAGCATCAGACATAGAGAAGTGAGAGGAGGGTGTCTTATCTGTAAATAAAGACAGAGACGACATAGCCTTAGCCTGCTCTCCAGAGCAAGCTAGCCCAAGAGCAAGGGAAAATAAGGACAGTTTATGAGAAGCTTAGGTAAAATGTAGAGACACCTAAGGAAGTACATGGTCATGTATAATTGGAAGTACATCTCATCAGTGACTGGGGGTTTCTTTGTAATTCTTTTTCACTGGAGTTTTTAAAATGTCAATATTCAAAGTGAATTCAACTGAATCCGACAGAGCTCTTATTTCCACAGAAATAATACTTCCAAATAATGCATTGCTTGCCAAAAAAATGTTTTAATGCCTCTAAGTAAGGATACACTTGAGATCTCCAAACCTAAGGTGTTTCTTACAGAGTTTAAGAAAGTGTAATGCCAAATGTCAAGCTAAGTGAGAAAGCCTCTCCTGGAGGCATTGACCATTGCTGTGTGGTAAAGCATGGAGTTAGCCCAAAATATAGGGAAATCTTGTATGGCTAAACTACGTTTGTGTGCAGAAACCCACCCAATTTTTGGATGGTTGCAATAGCAGATAAATGATGTCACTCTAAGGATAAAGTGTGACTTGCAACTGCTTTTATGAGTAATGCCATAAAAGGAACAAGTGTGGAGACTTTGAAATTCAGTAAGCACAGGTAAACAAAAGGTGAAGGACTCAGGACTGTTACAGTAAATGCTACACAAAAACATGGAAATAGGTGTTTAGCCAACCTTTTTTTTTTTTCTTTTCCTTGGTGTTCGTTTGTAGACTCCTAGAGGGAGTTAATTTCCAGTTGAACAGCTGTGTGATAGTACATTGAAGTAAATATTGCCAAGGACAATGACAGGTCTTGGGAAAGTGCAGGAGAAGATGTGGGGTCAGTGAGAAGAATACGACCTTTCCTTAGAATGGCTAATAAGAAAGATCTATTTCTGTTCTTATTGCAGAAAGAGCCTGTAGACCCTTGGATATGCTCCAGCTGTAAAAGCACTTTTGCAACTTTTGCTCTGCTGGAATCTCACCAGTGCATCCCTAAAGACCGAGTCCTTACCACCAGGTTCAGACCACCAAATAAATTGGGACCTGTAAAAGCAAAAAGCAAACTTAAAGGGAAACTGAGAGGAGCGGCATTAGGCAAAAGCATTGCTCAGTGCTTCGGGACCATTTCCTGTTCCTCTGCTGCAAAGCTTAGCTGTGCCAGCTCAGCAAGCACTTGTGATGCTCTTGTGAGGTTTATACCTAAATGGAGAAATAGCCGGTCTTCACTGTTGAAGGGAAGAGAAGTGAAACAGCCAGACAGTTACCCTTGCCGACTCTGTGGGAAGATATTTGATTCCATTGACAAGCTCACAGTCCACACTTACGCACACAAAGGGGAGCGCCCCTACAAGTGTTCACAGCACGGATGCACAAAAGCCTTCATTTCCAAATATAAACTGCTCAGGTACATCTCTGAAGGCACTCCTTTTCTGGTGGGTGTGTGGGGAAAAAAAACAAGGACATTTTTTTTCCTTTGGCATGTTGTAGTGACAGTTAATCCCCGAGTTCCAGTTTTTATTATTCCCATTTTCATAGAATTCAAGAAAACTAGTCTCCCTCAATTGCAGTGGATACTCAAAAAGATAATGTTGAACAGTTTTAACCTACTGTATGCTTTGTGATTCACACCTTCCCTGCCCCAAAAGTTTAGCTTTTACTAATAATCTGAGAACTTGTGAAAACGCCTTCCTTCAAGAGTGCCAGTATTTTCAAGTGTTGAAGCTGCACTGTGCACTAGAGTGAATGTAAGTGCAAGTAACTTTTTTCTTTTTTTTGTCTTAGGCACTCAGCCACTCATTCTCCACAGAAATCTCACCAGTGTGGCTACTGTGAAAAGACCTTTCATAGGAAAGACCATCTAAAGAATCACCTTCAGACTCATGACCCTAACAAGATGGCCTTCAAGTGTGAAGAGTGTGGCAAGAAGTACAACACCAAGCTAGGCTATAAGAGACACTTGGCTCTTCATGCAGCTACCAGTGGGGACCTTACCTGTAGGGTATGTGCCCAGGAGTTTGGCAGTACTGAAGTTTTGTTGGAACACCTCAAAAGCCATGCAGGGAAACCAAATGGCAATACCAAGGAAAAGAAACATAAGTGTGATCACTGTGAGCGTCACTTCTATACCCGCAAAGATGTGCGGCGTCACATGGTAGTTCACACAGGCTGCAAAGACTTTCTATGCCAGTTTTGTGCCCAGAGGTTTGGGCGGAAGGACCACTTGACTCGCCATACTAGGAAGACTCATCCACAAGAACTGCTGAAGAGCAGGTTGCAGAACGGTGACTCAGTGGGTCTCCTTGACCAGCTTTTTCCATTTAGACTGAAGGAAGATGCCAGCATACTGTCCCCTTTTCCTGAAAGGGTTTCTGTGCAGAATGGGATTTTGAATAGTTCAGAGTCAGAGGAATACAACTGTTCACATCTTCATTCCCAGCCAAGCTTACAAAGTGTTCCTTCTCTTGAACATTCTCCTCATTTGCAAAGGATGGGCTGTGCAGACAGCCTTCCAGCTGTCCATCCCACACCATGCCCAACAGCCGTTCCTGCCAACCTGAACCTTCATCAGCCTAGTAAATATGACCCTACTTCTACCTCGTTTGCAGCAGGATCCCTCAAAAATCTACCAATAAAAGTGGATGTTAAGGGTTACAACGTGCATCTTCTTGAGGACCTGCCGTTACCAGAACCTCAATCTGTCCATAAAATCAGTCTTGAAGAAGCTTCCTCAGGGCCTGTAGGGGATAATAACAAGTACCCAGCGCACAAGGAGACAGAGGCTGCAGCTGAAACTACGACCCTGCCTTTCATGGATCTCACTCATGTGATGAGTTTCTGGCAGCTCCCACCAGGTGACAACCAGAACACTACTGGGGACATCACAGCAGCATTTGGACCAGAGGAACCATTGCACAGGCTGAATGGCCTCAGCCAACAGCAAGGTCTTCAGCTAGCAACTGGTGGGATGACCATAAACCAGCTGCATCATCTTCCTCGCTCCTTTCCAGCCACTACAAATTCTGTAACATTGCCTCATTTTCACCATGCCTTCAAATAACTATCACCGTGGTTTGGGGTTTTTTTTTCCTTCTTTTTCAAGACTGTGCTTTTTACTTAAATCTGTTAGGATGGGGTTGTTTTGCTTTTGTTTTGTTTTAAGAAAAACTGCCCCAAATGTTTTCAAAGCACGTTATGAACATGGTAGTTCAATTCAGGATGTTAATAAACAAGAAGCTCTATTTTTCATACTACTATTAGTTTTTTAGCATATGACAATAGTAGAACTAACATATTTCCCTCAACACCCTCTATATTTTTGTTTCTTACCTTTCATGCAAACAACTGAATAAATATCTTCAGTGATAGCAAAGCATCATAACATGCACAATAAAACTATGGCTGCTGCAGTAGGAGAAATAGGGTTAGGGTGAATGGGAAGAAAGAGGAAATCACAGAAAAATAATAAGCCATCAATCACAGCAAATTTATACATCTGGCAAACATAACAAATGTTTTATCAACATCAGATTTCTGTTAAGCACTTAATTACTGAACTTTATGAATCTTTAATTTAAATCAGAATAATTCCAAGAGTAAATCTTACCTCCTTCTGTCACCTTTTTGAAATGCAGAAGATCACTACTGTGATTACATTTAACTAGATTTTGTTTTCTGAAGCGCACTTCAGCTGTGTGCATCTCCTGCATTTTTTTTCCCTAGGGCTGGAAATAACTACTGCTTCTGCATGACTGTGTAAGAACTGATGTCTTCTATATGTGCAGTTTTCAGAATGGGAAGTGAATTGTCTCAAAGGTTAAAGCAGAACATTAATTTTCACTTAGAGCTGGATCTGGCAAGGTATGAGACACTGCTCTCTCTCTCTCTCTCTCTCTCTCTCTCTCTCTCTCTCTCTCTCTCTGTCTCTCTAGTAAAGCACCTCAGTATTTGCTTAAATTTAAGCACGTGTGATCCCCATTGGGTCAACAGCTTGATTGATTTAACACTCAATGAAGAATAATACTTCCTACCTAAGGGGCCTTTATTCACCTTTTGTTGATAAAAATGGCCTTTGTTTAGTCTGGGAAATGATTATAAATTGTAGCCATCTGAAATGTGGATTCCTTCATGGAAAGCCAACCCTGCCCAGGGGAGCCTGCGACAGAAGGTTGTGGTGGTGAGCTGACACTGGGCCCTGTTTAAAACCAGGTTATGAACCTGCGTCACAAGTGTCACCTGAAATTAGTGGGTGTGATAATGTTCGAGGCCATTTTAATCACAGGGGTTTTTGCTCAGTAGCACTGGGACAGCTGCAGTTGGACTTCCAGCCTTTGTTTCTTCCGAACCAGAACCACAGTGACTCTTTTTTTTGTTTCCTGGGGTAAATTGTCCATGTACATTTCCAGCTGATGGTGTGTTGGTGTGGCATCCCTATCACCCAGTGCATGAACTAGCAGAAATTAAAAAAATCATATCTCCCAGTAGATAACATTATTTAAAAAAACCAAACTTAACTCTTCGCAATTTACTTTCTTGCCTAACCCATGGTTACAAAAAAAATAATAATCCTGGTTTTAGTGGATGATGCAGTTACTAATGGATTCTGTTGCAGCTAAAGCAGACACAGAATTTCTGAATCTGAGTAAGTTCTCAAACCTGAAGAGCTACGCTTCCATTAAATCCAAAGAGTTAATAGTACCTAATGATCATTACAAATATAGCATTAAGCAAGCATGCTCTCTTCTCCCCCATTAATCACAGATATATATTTCCAGACAGCTTCAAATAAAAAGTATTTTTCAAATGATTGCTGTTTTGCTGTTAATAAACTACACTGACATTGTACAACTACAGTGATCCAAATATTCTTACAAGTTTATCGGTCCTTGGATTAAGGAAAGGTTGTATTATTGCAGTTCATGGGAGAATATGTTCTTCAGATACACTGTTGGGGGTATGTTTTGTTATGAAGATTTTTGGCATAAGGCAAACCAGAAGGAATTTTAAGATCATTCTTGTAATGACAACAGCAGGACAAAGAGCAAGTGCTGCAGAGTCATGCCCAGTTTGCAGTTATTTAAATTATGAGTTCCAGATATGGAGAAGGTTGCAAACAATGTTATATGCACATTCTACAGCTAGGCTCAAATTCTCATCTGGGCTTGGAAAGGTGTGTGTATACTCAGTTACTTCATTGTTTTCCTTGTTCATGTAAATTGTATTCACTTGGCTTCATCCAAGCTTATGTACTTATAAAAAAAACAACAAATCCAAAATGACCCAACATCCCCCCACCCCCTGAAAACCCACAAATTTTATAGCACTGCCTGATCATATACTGTTAATAGACGTTTGATTTGTGCTTCTGTAAGAGGTCTAATTATTGAAATACTTATCTTTGAATTAAAATGTGATGTGAAGAAGAAAACATTATGCAAACACTGAGCTAGACTGGCACCCACATTCTTTCAGCTGCTCAACTGTAGCAGGGTGCCACAGCCCTGAGCTGAGAGGTGCTGCTGCCTGACCTCAGCCTCTTCTGCAATGTGGAAAGATGTGTTGGTGAGAGATGCTTATCATATGTAACTACAAGTTCAAGGCCAACTCTCATTAAAGTAAAAAGAAGATAACCACTTTTGATATTAAAACACTTAAAAAGCACACAGTGTCTACAAGTAAAACACAGAAGCAAATGTGTAATACTGCAGCTTTAACCCATCAGCCCATTCAGATTTCTTTTTCCAGATTCTTGACACCATAAATAAAGAGGAAGCTGAGGACAGCCCAGCACAACGGAAGGCAAATTATTTCAAAAGGTTATGTCTGCAGAAAAATTGTTTTGTTTTAAAATTCTCACAAGTCAGAAGATACCCCCGAGTCATCTAATACCTAAAGTAGGGCTGGGCTTTCTCATAGCTTTTGTTAGGGGTACTTCTGTGAGCATTTTTTTGAGGCCATCAGCAGCTGAGGCTTAAAAATGCTTTGTTTCTGAGCAAACAGATTCTTTGGGCTCAGTAGACCTGCCTGGTGTGAGCCTGGATATCCCACTGCTGAAAGAGCAATTGCTTTGCTTTTGGTGGGGTAAGATGACGGGCAAGGCAGTGCTGAAGGAGAGGTGTAGGGACAGCAGCAAGTCCTCCCCAGCTCTCCTTGGGCTTACCCATGTTGTCTGGGAGGATGGGGCTGCAGCAGATGGGCAGGTGCGACCTCAGGCAGTGACAGTGGAGAAGGTGGCACGAGCTGCAGGACATCTTTCTGGTGGCACTGCTGTTGGCTCATCCAGGGCTGCGACAGTACCAGTGACGGGGGCATGGTGGGGGAAGAAGGCAGCACAGCCAGTGGCCGGTCCTCCTTCCTCTGGCATGGCCAATTCCTCCTCCTCCTCCAAATAGGAGAGGAAGATGCAAGGGCAGAGAGCGGGCATAGGGAGGGTAGGATAGACCATGGCATAGCAGCTAAGAGACGGAATACAAAAATCTGGTACCCTCTGGGAGGACTTAGGATATTTCACCTCGCATCCTGATAGAGAGAAAAATACTCTCTTACCTGAACTCTGCTTGAAAATCTGTAGAAGCGGAGCAATATGTGGTAGCTGAACAACAGAATTCCTGTAATCAAATGATACCATAAAATAGTGAAACTTAGTAAACATTTGGTCTCATACAAAAAAAGTACTCATTTTATTTAAAAAAAAAAAAAAGAAGCCATGTAAACCTGCTGAAATAAGGAGCTAAAGTTACACTACATGGAACAAAAGACTCTGCATCCTATATGTAAAAACAAGTATTTCTAGTGCTCAGTTCCCATCCCCTATCAGAAACCACGTTAATTTCTTTTTCTTTCATTTTTATTTACCATCTGTTCCTGTTGGGACTTTCCATTTTCTTAACCAATGAGTTGCTGTTAATTCCAGAGTTTTTGACAGCCAGTCATATGGGATGGTATGTTCCATGTATTGATGATTGATTAATTTCCTGCTAGCAGAATTTTTAAGTACTGTTCTTCAATATACTGTTCCTGCCCCTGTAGTTATATTTTCTGTAAGATACTAGAAAATGAGCTGTGAAATCAAACACTTCTATACACAGAAAATAATGAGGTGGAGGGACAACAACAACAAGTACAGCAAAACTTGCTCTAACTTTTGAGGATTCATTTATTTGATTGTAAAAGAAAGCAACTGTTAGAATATTGCACAGGATAGTTTGGTATGGGTTTTTTTCCCTCTTGTTCCAGGATTGAAAAAAAGGCTAAGCAGCACTGCTTTCATATATTTGGGCTCATTTCATGCCCTCTGTCTAAGAGACTAGCTCTAGGAGTTAATACTTGCTTATTGAATTGAATACTTGCTTTTATTGAATGTGGTAGCCATAGCACTTAGGTGGAAGAGGTACTGGAAAATTGTGTTGCTTAAGGTCTTCCATAATGCGTCAGAAGGAAACCTTAGCACATCCTTGCCGACCAGCCACTCTGTCTTCTGTTGTGCGTTTGTGGTCTGAAAGCAGCGACAAGCCATATACTTGTTATTTGTATTGCAACAGCTTTTATGTTTTACTCCATTTTATCTAAGAAGATTAAACCTCTACCCCTGGGATGGTGATGGAGCAGCTCATCCTGGAAACCATTTCCAGGCACATTAAGGATGAGAACATCTATTTGCACCATTCAAAGCCAGTTTCTCATGTCTGCTTTCTCAGCTAAAAAGAACTCTTGGGTAGCACTGAAACTGATCTCTCACTAGCCCAAAGTGCTCTGTAAAGCACCTGGCAAAGCTCAAGTTTTACAGAAAATGCAGCAGCAGTTGCCTACAGCCCAGCATGTACGAGCTCACCCAGGCTAGTGGCTTCCTCAGTTCCCGGGTACATACAGGACTCTGTCCTATATTTTGGCTGCTAGCGTGGACATCTGTCCTGGGGACCTGCTGGAGGCACTGGCTGTCCCAAGCCTCCGTCAACTGCAGCTGCAGCTACAAGCCCAGTGATACCTGGACTCACCAGTGTCCCTAGGGAAAGAGGTGTCTCCTCCCCAGGCTTGTTAAGCCCTGAGTTTCAGAGTTCAGTGGCTAAACCTTGAGAATGGTGATGGTATCAATAAATCCCTGTTGGTGGTCTGCAAGACCCTGCATCATAACCGTGTGAGTTACAACACTGTTAACATAGTCACAGTGGAGAACACCAAATGAGACCACTGGGTATTGTCAACAGTTTTCCTGTAGCTGGCAAGGTCAAGGAGGTAGGTAGAGTTGATGATGGCGCCATGGACTGAACACTCCCATTCCCACTGCAGTCTTCCCCACAGTTGAAGGCACCTAGTCACTGGCCGGCAGCAATCAGGGACAACAAAACTCCACATAGAAGGAGCCTGCAAAGACTTTAAATGTGAGTCTCTGCAACAGACTGTTCTGTGCCTGTGCCTGTCCATCCCATGCTCTAAGGACTCTTACAGGCTCATCTCCTAGGCTCAAAATATCTTGCCAGCTACAGGGAATCCATCTTGGCCATATTCCCTGCCAGGATCTCATATTCTGCAGTTATATACATCTCACAGGGGTGCAAGATGGTGATCATCTGAGCCCTCCCCTTGAACAACAGCACCACAACTGCCTTAAGCAGGGGCTGGAGGGCCGCCTTGCTGCTCTGACGTGGCTCTGCATGGCCCGAGATGGGAACAGCACCAACTGCATGGCCAGAAGAGCAGAAGAACCAAACATCATGGTCTGGGAAAGTAAACGCTGAGGAGAAGGAAGAACCTCCACACTGTCACCCTGACAGTGGTTACTGAAATGAATGCTGGCATCTTCTTCACTCGGACAGTGGAAGCACATCATGAGAGCACAAGACCTGTTAGAGAGGTTTGCATTATCAAGCAGCAAATACTCTCAAGACGCCTGTAACAGCAGAACACAGTCACTGCCTACTTGAGATGTATCTGCTCCAAACCAAAGAATATTTAACACTAAAATGAATATTCTCAGCAGCCTGTACTGGGGACATGAGGAGCTTGGCAGAAGTTTTCAGTGCAACTGATCGCTTCAGTTAATACAAAGAAGTTCATAGTGCAAACACTGCAACAGGATATTGTATATACACAAAAGGAAACAAGGTCCTTTTATGTTATAATGTTGAAATAAAAAAAATATTTCTTACCCAAACTCTCCTGAAGATTTTTTTCCAGTAGATACACCCAAAGATTTTCTGGTGTTCTGCAGTATTCCTGGAAAGGTCTCTGCAGAGCATTTAAAAAAAAATAATATTGGCCATAAAAAATTATAACCTACCTAAATTCAACATAAACCCCAGAAATGTAGGGATCAAAGATACTGACACAAAGAGCAGTATGTATACTCATTCACAGGTTATACTAGAAATGACTGTTAAAATAACTTTATAAAAACTCTTCTAAACATTGACTGAGTACGGGTCATGATTACTGGTAGCAGTGGGTGTTAGCAAACATATTATATAGTATCCTGCTTAGAAGGAACTCTTTTAGGGATGCAATGGTGATAACTTTAAGGCTGAATGAACAAGGGGAAAGTTATATGGAACAAACAACATACAAAGCTTGATGCTTCATCTAAATGGACTTAAAGAAGATGGAATAAATCTTAAAATCAAAGATTAAAGTTTATAGAGTCTTATATGGGACAGAGGGAACCTCACTCCCAGACTGCGTATTTTAGGTCTATATAGATACTTCTGTTGGAGGACCTCTAATTGAAAAGGCTCAGAAGTCCCTCCTGAGGACCCACTTGGAAACCTCAGTGTATACACTCGGCACAACAGATCAGGATAATGACTTGGAAAGCCATTCAACATAAGCAACATCCACCTGGAAATTTTTGACACTTCTCATTTCTAGCAAGTGTTGTGCAGAAATGAGTTTAGGTTTTCATGTCAAGGCCTGGACTTGCAAAACCAACAACTAAAAAAATTTCAAACTTTATTATTCCATCGGAAAACTGGATTCGAAAGCCTAGAATCTGCTTTAAAAATGCCACCCCCACCTCAAATACATCAGAGTTTGTTATAAGAAAAAGATAAAAATGGCTACATAAACCCCTTACCTGGCCTAGTTTTGTCTGTATTGGCACCTTCTTGTACTCTCTTCTGAAGCAGTAACACAGCAGTTGTTAAGGTTGGGGGTTTTCTCTGAGTCACTGGTTGCTTGCCCTAGTAAAAGAAGATGCACAATCTACACTCAACAATAGCAAGGAGCTCACGGAGCCTGGTGAAAACTCCAAATTGCTGTTGAAGCAGTGCTAGGAAGGAGCAGGAAAAAAGTGCACCCCCTCCCACCTGAAAGCCATTTTTCCTGCCCAAAATAGGTAAAAGAGTAGTAAGATTTTCAAACATCCTAAAAAAAAAAAAAAAAAAAAGGACATCAGTACTCTCCTAAGGGAACCATTTACATTATCTTTTTTTC